>OW026454.1:61929060-63179060 GCA_932274525.1 Podabrus alpinus | reverse complement strand
AGATCCGGGCAAGCTGAAATTTGGCAAAGATGTATATTGAAGTGTTCTAATAAACCCCCAAAATTTCTCATAAAAATCCCAAGCCGGCGTTCCCCTAAATGAGGAAATTTGGAAAAAACTTTTTCCAAAAGATACCTATTCTATTTTCGAAATTCAAATGTTTTACTTTTAAAATTTTTGTCTTTTAAAAATTTCGGGGGAGGGGGCACGTGCCCCCAGGTGCCCCCTCCTGGCTACGGGCCTGGAATCAGTTATGTTTCAAAGTTAATTGTGAATAGTGTTTTATAATAACTTAACAAAATGAATTCTAGAGCTTCTTTACTAGTTGAACTAGCATTGGAAAAATTTAATGACGGTAAGTTATTTTAAAATTATACACAATCGAAGACAAATTCTTTTTGATTTTAACTATAAATGTTTATTAGTTAAAGTTAAAAATTACGATTTCATAGATTTTTATTGAGTACAAACTTTTCCAATAGCTAATCCTGAACCGAGACCGGGTTGGAATCCAAAAATAATCACCTTCTTTTATTGCTCTTTATTATGGGAATGATTAAAAAATTAGTATAAATATCTAATTAACGATGACGTCGAATAACCAAAATTGTGTTACGATGATTGACACCTAGAACAAGAAAGTATACAATAAATACTAGGCGTCGAAAATGATAGTTTTATTATACTATTTATAACGGCGAAACATGAAGGAAGGTACTGGATGTTATTATTGGAAAGGTAAGAAAATTATTAGTCATTTGGGATAATATTATCATAAATTTTATTTTCCGATTGAAGAATGCGTAAAATCCCGGAACATACAAAAAATTTAAAAATCGGTACAGAACAGCATCGAAAAAATTTCGACATCAATATTCCATTTTTTTCATATTGCTTATCAATTAGATAAATAAATTATTATTAGTAATAACTATACAACACATTTTATTATCTAATAAGTAGAAGTATCTAATTACCGGCGGCTTCTGCAGCTTGAGTTGTACAAATTTACAACTCTCGCGTCACAAGCCGGCCTGGTATAGAAATGCATGTTTTATCAGGGGAAGTACACGCGTCCACGTGGACTCGCAAAGAGAATTTTCGTAATAGAAATATTATCCAATAATAAGTCCTTATTCTAAATATTAACCAATTACAACTACACTACTCCACATGGATAATTTTACCAGCCTGGCTTCTGAAATTCGATACTTGTTATCAGCAGCTTCAAGAAGCTACAGTGAGTGCGGTCCCGTATAAGCCAATGCCTTACAAATTTTGCTTAGCAGGCGAGCGGCAAGAAGCAGGCTGCAAGAAGCTCTAATGAAATGCGGGCTTTAGTGTACGAAAGTACAAAGATTTGTTAAAGCTTTGTAAAGATGGAGTAATTCCAGACGAATTTCATCCATGGTATCAATCAATACCAACCGATACCGATATCGTAGATCGAATTCCCGAACCTGCACTGGAAGAGTTGTCATCCGAAGAGGACAATAATTAATAAATATTTTTAAGGTTATTATGTAAGGTTTTTTGAATAAAAATGTTCAACATTATGAGTATTTTATTTCAATTCTGCAAGACTAGAAAAATAATAGGTAGTATAAATTAAATTACTCTTATTCAGCTATAGTAATAATCGTCGACTTAAGATGAATATGTTGCATTTCCTATGCACTTATCTTGTTTTGCAGTAAGCCTCCATTGTACAACGATTGTACTTATCTTGTTTTTACAGTAAGCGGACAATAAATATTAATTATAAACAATATGAAAATACTTAGAGTGTTGAAACTTGGCAAATATAAAGTTCTAATATCAATAAGTAGAATTGTTGTCCAAAAATATTCAAAAAATTCATATTCGATTTATCTCGTGCATTCAAACATTAAAATCAGTTTTACTCAAAACTATCATTTTGGAGTTATCTTGTTTTAGCAGTAAGCCGACGATATAGGTAATTGCATTATTAATCTTTATTAAATTATTTTATATAAATGAATACGTCGCTAATTTACTATGCCTGCATTTTATATAAAAATTAATTATATTTTGTATTTGAAATACTGTATCTTGTATTTTGAACTTAGAATAGTGTATCTTGTATTTTATATTTGAAATATTGCATCTTGTGTTTGAAATATTGTATCTTGTGTTTGAAATACTGTATAGTGTATTTAAAATACTATATCTTGAATTTTATATTTAAAATACTTGAAATACTGCATCTTGTATTTACAATAGTGTATCTTGCATTTTATATTTGAAATACTGCATGTTGTATTTGAAATACTGCAAATTGTATTTAAAATAGTGAATCTTGTGTTTGAAATACTGTATCCTGTAATTTAAATACTGTATTTTGTATTTGAAATACTGTATGTTGTATTTGAAACACTGTATCTTGTATTTAAAATCCTACATGTGGTATTTGAAATACTGCATATTGTATTTGAAATACTGCATATTGTGTTTGATATACTATATCTTGTATTTTGTATTTGAAATATTGTATCTTATGGTTGAAACACTGTATTTTGTATTTAAAATACGGTATCTTGCATTTTATAATTAAAATATTTGAAATACTGCATGTTGTATTTGAAATACTGGATCTTGTATTTCAAATACTGCATATTGTATTTAAAAGACTGAATCTTGTGTTTGAAATACTGTATCTTGTAATTTAAATACTGCATCTTGTATTTGAAACACTGTATCTTGTATTTAAAACACTGCATGTGATATTTGAAATACTGTATGTTGTATTTGAAATACTGCATATCGTCCGCTTCCTACAAGAACTCACTAAGTCAGGTTTTTCAAAGTAACCAAATTCTAAGTAATTTTAGCCATAAGTTTTTTCAGTCAATGATTCCTAAGACAATGTGCATTTCTACTGTTAAAATAAAGTCTATAAAATTATAAAATAACAATACTAAAGTTTATATTTAGGATCTGTTGGTTTTAAAATTGAAATTATGCGGTTTGTAGGTAAAATGACTTACGGCCGTATTCATAGACAAAGTGTTACTTACACTTACAACTTTACTTGAAAAGTTAACACCTTTCTACTTAAGTAACTAATTTTTATCAATAGATTTTATGTTAATTTTTTTACGAAATTTCTGAATTTCCAAGTGTTTTTTTCCCGAAAATGCGTCTATGCAAAATAAATTTGACCCTTAAGTACGTACTTATACTTAAGTAACTACTATGAATTTGAGCGTTAGTGAGTTTTTGCAGGAAGCCGATGCTATTGTGTTTGAAATACTGTATCTTGTACTTTGTATTTAAAATAGAGTATTTTGGATCTTGGGGTACTCTACCACTAACTCAGCCACTCGAAAAATATTTTCGAGTGCTACACACTTAAGAACAAGCTTATATCTGTCTATTAAAACAATAAAAAGTGTGAACATGGTCAAAACAACCCCAATATCGAATTTTGAACTTAGCTAATTTTCATGAAATTTTAGGTGGATTAACGAGATTCAGGGGCGCGTCAGCCATTCTGTGCTCAGTCCGTGCAGTCCGATATACTCTAACACTTAGAATATCGCAGCGGCAGTTGCAGCTCGACCGTCGTACATGTAACATCGATTATTTTTTGTTTTTAGGCGATTTTTTGGGGGTGAAACGTAATAGTTTACTGCCCCATACCGCAACTATACTTTTTAATGCTATTTCGAGGGTCTCTCACATCCCGGTTTTTATTTATCCCGGTTTTCTTGATCGGTGGCGCTTCTCGTATGTTTAGCCTAGTAACCAGAGTCAAAACCGCCCAGATGGAGGGGTGCAACCCGGAGCGGAGCGGAGGGGCGCCCCGTAAGGGTAGGTTTTGACGATGGATTACCCTCCTTATCGAATGCACACCCCAAAATTCGAAGGCAAAAAAATTTTAATTTTTTCACTTTTTCTGCAATACACGGGTTATTTTCCATTTTTTTGATTATGTTTATTACTAATATCCACTAATCACACCCCCATCTATCCGAATTTCAAAGAAAAATTCAAATCGGAGCGAAAAAATTTTACGCATTTTAGACGGAGCACGGGCGACTGATGCACATAGACCCCGGTCGGCCGCCTAATCGATGCTACTTTACCGTACTTTTCAAAAGTCGATATTTTGGTTATTTTGACCATATTCACATTTTTTATTGTTTTAATAGACAGATATAAGCCTGTTCTTTAGTGTGTAGCACTCGAAAAATTTTTTCGAGTGGCTGAGTTAGTGGTAGAGTCGCCGGATCTTGTATTTGAATTATTGTATCTTATGTTTGAAATACTGTATCTTGTATTTAAAATACTGTATCTTGAATTTTATATTTAAAATACTTTAAATACTGCATCTTGTATTTACAATACTGTATCTTGAATTTTATATTTGAAATACTGATTATTGTGTTTGAAATACTGTATTTTGTATTTCAAATTGTGTATTTTGTATTCGAAATATTGCATCTTGTATATATAATACTGCATGTGGTATTTGAAATACTGCATCTTGTATTTGAAATACTGTATTTTGTATTTGAAATACTGTATCTTGTATTTGAAAAACTGTATGTTCTATTTGAAATACTGTATTTTATATTTGAAATAACGTATTTTGTATTTGAAATACTGTATTTTGCATTTGAAACAGTGCATTTTGTATTTAAAATATTTTATGTTGTATTTAAAATACCGTATTTTGCATTTGAAATACTTCATTTTATATTAAAATACCGTATTTTGTATTTGAAATACTGTGTTTCGCATTTGAAAGACTATATTTGAAATACTGTATCTTGTATTTAAAGTACCGCGCATAGATAATTCAAAACTATTTTGTATTTCAAACACTGATATGAAATGTATTATGTAATTTATATTTCAAATACTGAAATAAAATGTATTGTGCAATTTGTATTTCAAATGCAATTTTTCATGTATTTTACCTTCCCCCCACCTAAAAATCCTTAGTTGATTAATAAAATGTTTCTAAAGGTCGTTCAAGTTTAAACTGCACTAATAAATCAGGTATAAATGAATCGGACAGATCAACTTTGTCAAGATTCTCTTTACATTCTTTAAGAGTTAATTTCAAACAAACAAACACAACATTAATACTAATATTCTTACAAGTTTGCTGTACAATAATTCTATTACTTCAATTAACTCTTAGGTATAGTTTGTTTCAGATTAATTGAAATTAAAAAAAGTCATAGAATCAAATTACGTTGATATAAAAGCGTACGAACTATGTGATAAGATATGCTGTCGACCAAGCATATGCATTGCTAAAGGCTGGCGCGAGATTAAAATAATTTACCTTATCTCTATATATTATGTTTCGTTTATAGTTTATACGTTTTTATATCAACGTAATTTGATTCTATGACTTTTTGATTTCAATTAATCTGAAACAAACTATACCTTGCATTCGTGGTCGACTTCTTTCATGTTCCGGCTTAATTATTAAAATTAACAATGTATAAATTTGAAATACTATAACTTTATATAATTTTCGCGTTATATATCGTTATAAATAAAATTTACAATTCATGTCTTTATTTTACGCGTTTATAAATCTTATAATCAACCAAAAAATCTTGTCTTTTCCTTATTAGTTGCTATGTCTAAAATTGCTCTAGAAAAACCTTAAAAATTCCCTCGAATTCTCTAAAATGTAGGATTTTACGGATTGTCGGCAAAATCTAACAGAGGTTGCTACGATACAAAACCCGCATTAGACGCCTTTAACTAATTAAGTAGTTGAAGAAAGTCCTGATTATGAAGGATTGTCGCGTATTTACATTATGGGCACGTCGGAATAGTCGCGTAGTTAAATTGGAAACACGTATAATCGTGCAAACAACAATTTAAAACGACCAAAAAAATTTTTTGGAAGAAAATAAGTTTGGCAGTCCGACGTGTCCCCAATTAAACTACACGACCCGTCCGACGTGCCTCAAATTTAAATACGTGACACGTCCGATATGTTTGGAGGGACTCTATAATGACCGTACTAATAGTGGTGGCTTGGGCCTTGATCTAGGATTACGCCTGAGATTTCCTTAAAATACCTGCTGTTGCTATGATGAGGACTAAATTACAGTGATCTGATTGGTAGAAACGCGGATGGCATGAAATAAAAATTCCCGAATCGTAACATATTCATTCTGATTATAAGTATGTAGTATTTACCTATATAACGAATGGAAACAGCTTGACGCCTTCCCGTGATTGCAATCTGATATGTCTTTGTAAAAGCATTATTTTACTGCGACAAGATTCGAATAAATAGATTAAGAAAGTAATAATTTCGAATTAAATATTCAAATCTACCAGAATAGAAAATTTTGTGTATGTTTTGCTCTGGAGACTAATACAATTTTTTTCAACAAATGAAAATTTTCAAAATTTAGGGAATTCCATAGAACCGACAACTTGTCTGTGAAAATAGTTTTTGTACTGTTATTTATGGAGTGGAATATTTAACATTTAAATTTAAAACATATCAGTACAATTAATAGTAACTGCTCAAGTCTTATATTTTGAAAATTTGCTCTCTATTTTTATTATTAAATCGTTTTTAAATTAATATTTGTTTATTAAATTAAAACTATTTACGTTACACAGGGTATTACATAATACATTAGGTATTGTATTATAATATATCGTCCCCCTTATGCCGAAATCACGAATGTGCATTTTCTAGTTTTCAGTCAAGTGTATTTTGAAGTAAATGATATTAATCAATTTTAATTTAGTCAATTTTTTTTATTGTTATTCGAATATATTGTAGCCGAAATCTAACGATAATTTAAAAAAAGAATTTTCTTTCTTAGAAAGAAAGTGCACTTTCTTTCAAGTGTCAAAATGGCAATTTTTGCACATTCGTGGTTTTGGCATAAGGGGGACGATATTAAACAGCGTTTTCAAATTTTGAAAATTCATGAGGTATCTAATCTCCTTTTCCCCCCTCCTTATATAATTTTTTCATAAAAAAATCCAAGTAATTAGTGATTTTTAAAATTTATTAATTAAATATAAGTCTCCCCTCGCTATTTAACCATATTATATCTTTTCCTTATTCATAAGGGCTATGTACTATGGGGGACCTACTGTTTATCGTCAAATCGAAAGAGTTTTTGGATATACCCTACCAATCTACCACATTGTTCATGTGTGGGTTGATAAGACAGCAGCAACAAACGGTGTCCTCAATTCAGTCTTATGCGGTCACCCATTCAAGTTCCAGCCGTTAGCAAACTTATTTGGTGGCATTTGCATTGTACTACGTCGCTGCTATATATTGGAATTTACAAGAAGGCATAAAAGATAATTTCAGATTATAAAGTTTTCTGAACCATATTGGGTGATTTGTAGCAACATAACGAATATTAGCAGCCAAAATCCCTCAGTTCATCTTCCAGTTGGGATGGCTTCAGAAATGACAGAACCCTCCTACTAAATCCAAAAGGGCAAGTCATTGTTGACCAAGGGGGTTGACCATTCTGAAATTTTGATATACAAAATGTCTGCAATTGTTTGCAAAAACTGTCTGCAATGTTCTCGATTTCCAATACATTTTAGAGTTAATAGCAATTTCTTTCCGATTATCGTGTAAATTTTGGTATAAACAATTTTTCCTCAGTGGCCAACCCCCCGTTATTCTCTAACTTATTAGAAAACGATTAAAGGGACATATCAGTAGTTGTGATTACCAAGAAGAGATGGAAGGCCGAGCCTTGCAATTCTTTAGATGCCGATCGATACGTTTTTCGTATTTCTTCATTTGGTCAATGCACTTATCAGACATGGACTTGATTTTTGCATGGTAAAATAAACAGGTAAAGTAATTATCAAACGAAGAAAAATTCCGAGAAGGGAGTTTTCAATAAAATCGGATCGAAGTCTTCATGGGAAGGGATATTTTTAAGACTCCTACGGTGTAAGTAGAATTGCAGAGATTCAAAATGAGAATTAGTTCGTGAACTAACTTCCAACTTCCAGAATGCAGTTTTAATCGCGTTGATCAGATATCGGAAATCTTGGAATTGATGTGGGAAGCCAATGCTTGTTTACCTGGTAAAGACAAAGAGTGACTTTCTGAGTATTGGGGCACAGAAATTTCTCGAAAGGACATAAAAACGCGATTTTGTAGCTTCTGAGAAATCACGATCAATTAACGTAAACACAATAATCACAAGTTCTTTACTGTTTTCCAGAAATATTAAAAAACAGTTATCTACGGGATGCCTTCCAGAAGACATGCAAGATATCTCCGTCACCGAAGTTAAAGGGGCACAATGGGTCACTAGTTCTAGTGGAGGGTTCTTTCTATATCACCTATTACGAATTCCATTTCCGGAAGAAAAATAAATAGATAGTTAAATTAGGTTGACCAACCTTCCAAAAACGTTCTTATAAAAATTACAGCGTAATTGGGTTGCATTCAAAATAATACGTAATTATGCAACTAATGAAGATAAACTACCTTTAAAAAGAACAATAAAAATTAAATCACTCAAGGGTAATCTAACGGTTTTAGTTTTGTGTAGATTTAATTACCGGATATTTTAATCGTTTAGAACATAAAGAAAGCTTCCAGTTCGTAAAAATATTATTAAAATTAACAATGCAGTAATTAAAATTACGACAAGTAATAAAACAGCTAAATAGTAATCAAGATCGTAAATATCCTTTGATTGCTTTGTCTTCTTCAACAGCTCAATATAAAAAATCCAGTTTTCAATACAACTGTGGGTAGGGAAGAATTAACAAAATTTCCACATTTTAATTATTAGTATAAATTTATTTTAGACAAAAACCCGCAAAAAGAAAACCGGAACGTAAACTACAAAAAAATCATCTTATGTATTGATTATGCAAAATTTTCGCAAGAAATTCATTTTACTTGAAAAAGCAAAAAAAAAAAAATTATTTATTTATAATAAAGCATAATTTATTGGATCATTAAATTTAAAACACTGCAGCAGTTAGAAAAGACATAAATTCGATTGGAATAATATAAATCGAGCTTTTCAAAAAAGCATCCTGCATAATGTTTTCTTAAACATGCAAACCAGTGCAAACGCTAATTTTATTTTTAGGAAAACTTTTATTAACCACTGTTAGTATTAATAACGTACATTGTATATAATTTCTAGTTAATCTACTAAATTCAAGGTAAAAGTCAAGTAAAAATAAATTTTAGATGCTTTTCTATAAACCAATAGACAAATTGACTTTATTTTTTAATCTTAATGAAATGACCTTGACACACACGAAAAAAAAATCTGAACTATAAATAATTTTGCTCCTAAGGTATACGATTAAACAGCCTTGAGGAAATGAATAAACCGGCCGTCTGCGATGCCAAGAAAAATAAATCGAAAAATGTGGAAGCTTAAACTTATGAGTCAGACTCTAGAGCAAAAAACTGTACTTACCATTCCATTACATAACGAAACCGACACTGCCGAGTTTTCTTCTCCTTTTACTTTTCCGGTGTAGTAACACCCCAGGGTCCTTACATCATGGTTAACCCTTTGGGTAAAATTTTCCAACATCTGCGTTACCTAAAAAATTTAAAATGAGTTTACGGAATTTTGGGGTATTTACAGTTTCTTACTTGAAAATTCGGAGATACAAATTTAGTATTGTACATTAATTCCAAATCCAGTGTTCTGCCAAAAGCTTTAATTTCGTATCGAGGATGGGGATCCCAAACTTCCGCAGTTTTATGTCTAAAATGACCACTGTGGTGTCTTAAAGGTGGATGATCTAAAAGAAAAGTTAATAACCTATAGTTATAAAAGCTATTTTGAGATACAAAATTGATACTTTTATTTATAAAAAGCCATGAAATTTAAATCGATCGATTAAATGTGTAACAAAAACTGCATAGGTTCATTGACCAATAGAAAAAAGCCTATTTTTACCTTGCGTGTTATGTAGCTGATCATAGATAATATCGTGGTCGTGAAGAGGTGGAGGGCTTATCTTCATCGGTTTCACCAGCTCCACATCTGCGAAAATTCCTAAGTCGTCTAAATGGGACGATTCGAAATAAGTTTTCTTTCTTTCTGCAAGAAAATGTTTTCGTTTAATTACATTTTTTTATTCAATCTGAGTGTTACAGAACACATGATTTATTTATTATTCAGGATTCATCAATGTAGCACAGTTATGGTTAAATAAATTCCGTCACATGCAAATAGTCCAGGAAGTAACAACAAAAGAAAACTAAATTCATAATGCAATTGTAAAACTGAAATTTATTGTCTTGCATATAAAACTTTTTTTCAATGAATTGTTTCATAGGAACTATGGTAAATTTAAATTAAAAAGCGTCCAATTTAAATTGTGTTACCGCCAACTAATCATTCGAATTTATTGCCAATTGCTGCTTTCAGCGGACTTTGTCACACTATTCATCTAATTAATAAGTCTACCTCGAAGTTTACAGGAGGATGGCTGTTTTGTCATAAATTATAACATTATTTTGGAAATTGGAACAGTCACGATACCCAAATACAATTTTTTTTTTTGAAAACATTGACCGATTTTTTTTTCAGTAGACAAAATAGATATCGTATTTCCTGTTGGCTGCTTCATTTCAGTTACCTTTAAAATTTGTACAAATCAGGTTCGTTTCGTATTTTGTTGTTGTTCCAATTAAAGCCAGCCAGAAATATAATTTGCTTTTCAAATTATACAAGAGGAGGATCTTTGAGCTCATTCATATTCTGATTTATTGATTACGATTTGATAGATTAATGACAATAAGTACTGTTATGAACAAGCCCAATTAATTAAAGAGTCTGTATCTACAAATCGTATCTTGATATAAACTTTCTTCTTCTTCAAGTGCCATATCCGGTCTCCCGGATGTTGGCGACCTCTCTCCTATGTATGTGTTGTGCGTTTGAAGTATTATCACACACATAGGGGACCTACTGCTTAACGCGGGCTCCGAACCGCGGGAAGTGTATACACTTCATCTCCAGAGAGGCTGTTCCAGGCAGATTACACCTCGGTGGTTTGCCATTGCCTTCCGAGGGGAGACAGTCAGAATAAAGTTTTACTGAGCCCGGAGTCGAACCAGGCATTCAGCTTTAGCAGCAACGCACTTAACTGCTTTAGCTGACGACCGTCTCTTTATACCTATAAACTTTATATAAACTTTACGAAAGAAAATTTACACAATGCAAAAAATGTTAAAAAATTTTGGCAATATAATATAAGTTTCCCACCTCCCAATCATTAAACTGAAACTGAATTGCTGATATCGATTTCAGTGTGGGTTGCAATAAATTATAACAACCTAAAAATACTTTACAGGCTGTTCCAAGATTTTAGGGACAAAAAGGTACTGTTGGTTCCTGAAAACGCCGTCCAGAAAACATTGAAATGGCACGCGACAGAGGACCATCAAATTCTTAGGTCATGCAAACCGCCAAGAAGGCAGGAAAGGAACCACCTTTACGAAATGATGAGAATCTTGCAGGTAGACCTAAATTACAACCAAGGTCGTCCTCCCAAGACAAAATAGCAACTCAGAAAGTTGCTATTGAGCAATGCGATGTCGCGTGGACCGTATAAGGTTGTTAAGGATTTTAATTTGCAATCTCCCCCCCCCCCCCCCCCGTTATAGCAAATTATAGTTTACGAGTAGATTAGTTAAACAACCCCCTTCAAGGCACAAAATTAAATTGATTTAAGCCCGTCCCTCCAATCGGAAGAAATAAATTACGTTAGTTTTATTTTTAATTTTGTATTAGTATTCATTTCACAGGTTTATTACTATAACTTAATATTGTGTGCCTATTATCAAAGAGGATATAAAATATAATGTAGAGGGACAGTTCTTATGGAAGTAACCGTCAGAAATATTTTGTATATTTGCAGTTCGACAGATGGCTTTTGCACGCCAGCTGGTGGACAGGGTTATCTCTAAGTTACTGTTATGCTCAACTTAAACAATAGCTTATAATAATTCGCTGCTGGGCACGAAAAAGGGGTTAAGTCATTACTTTTCGAAAATGGGATTTAGTCATTTTTGGAATCTATAGAAATTATACGAGAAAAAATGATTTAACCCCTTTTTCACGCCCTATAGAGATTATAGGTTCCAAAAATGCTTCCAATTCCAGCAGCGAATTGTTATGCCCAAATTTAATAACTTAGGGATAACCCAATCCACCAGGTTGCGTGAAAAAGCCATCTACCAAATTGAAGTGTGCAAAATATTTATATCAGTTATTAACATGTAGCTAGCCCTCTATATATAAATATCCTCTTGAGTATTACGCTAAATTGATCTGTTATTGCTCTCGCCAGTGCGGCCTTTAGGCCGCACAACTAAGGCAATCTTGTCCTAGATGGATAGTTACATAAAAAAGTTCTGTTATGGGTTTAGAATTAATTATTATCATTTGAATTAATTTCTCATTTATTTATCCATTACTTTTCTAATAGTGCCCGATTGTTATTGTTGTGAGGCCTAAGGCGGCACGAAAACTTTTCCAAATTAATGACAAAAATAAACGAATGAAAGATGCTTTATGAACAAATAGATCGACATAAATGATGTTTTAAGTTACATTGATTCTTGATTGCCTAGGCTGTGCGGCCTAAAGGCCGTATTGAGAGACCGAATCATCAGTTCAATTTAGCGACCCCCCCCCCAACGCGATTCACTTAAATAAACAAATACTAATTAAAATAAAGGACAGTAAGTCGTGCAAGTAAAGTAATAAATTCGTGTTGATGCAGTAGCGGATTACCTTAAAGTGCATAAGGGCACGTGTACCCCCCCTAACCAAAATCGAATAAATAATTACATAAAAAAAATACAATAAAATTATATTTTCCCTTTTCCATACATTTTGTATCCTTCCATTGTAAACTGTCACGGGTTGATATTGCAAATTAAGTTATAAAAACTGGCGACTGCAGAGACCGGGTCTTTATGAAATATAAATGTAATAAAAAAATGTAATATAAATTACAAATAGTACCTACAGAAAGCACGTACGAGTTATAGTTCCATGACCGGGGGGTATGGAATAGAATGGAATACCCCCCAGTTCTGAATTAATTGTGAAAGAAAAATTTATAACATTATATCGCTCAGTACATATTTTGTAATCAAGAGAAGAAATCCTGAAAACAATGCCTAACCAAAAGAATCAACAGAATTTGCAACAGAATCAACAAAAAACGGTAAATCTTGTATATATAACTGGGGGGTATTCCATACCCCCCAGACCCCCCGGTCAATGAAGTCCCTTTTTATTGGCAGCGACTTTTGATGATTTTGAATATATCAGAATTACCGTTGCTATTGTAACGTGGCAATTTTATCGGTAACCAGATCGTTATTATGGTAACCTTACAATTTTACCGGTTCTATCTTTTTCTGTCGCTTATGCCCTACAGTAAATGTAAATCTAACCTCAAAATTTATTATTTAACAAATATTATATTTAAATTTTTATCGATTATTAACGTTGAAGAAAAAATAGTCTGCATAATTAAGTGTAGCAATGTAACTTTTTGTGGGTCGTTAGTATTGTCGTACTCTCTCCGTTAGTTCAGTAAATCCTACTCACTTACCACAAAAAGTGACACTTTTGCTCCTCTTTCTTCGTTTTCCTTCTTCTTCTAAAAGAAAACGATATTTTTGCCCTTAATTAAACAATAATTCATTAAAACACGGAGAGTAATACAAGATGATAGAAGGTGTATTTTGACAGCCCCCCCCTATTTCGAATTTCGGATTCAAAATAGTGTAAATCGGATTTACCTCATTTGTACCTCTTTTATTATCATTTGTATCTCTTTTATGGTCGTTAGTACCTCTTTTGTTATTGAAATATTTCACCATTTAGAATTCCGGATCCAAAATAATCTCAATCGTTTGTACCTCTTTTATTTTCGTTTGTTCCTTCTTAGTTTTCGAAATATTTAGGAAAATCACCCTGACGCGCATGTTGGATTAACAAATTTTATTTGTTGAAAAGCAAATTTCACATACGATTGTTTAATGCTAATACCAATAATTTTCTTTTAACTAAATTATAAGAGATATCAAATATTAAAGATGCAAAAAGTTTACTGTTCAATGTCCACCAGAAAAAAAATATCCATAACCCCAAACTCCCAAGTCTATACGGTCTATTTTTATCAGTGGGAATTTTTTGATCTGATCGATTGTTACCAGAGTAACCTGACAATTTTGCCGGTTGCCAAACCTTTGTTATGGTAACCTAAAAATGTTGACGATTACCAGATCGTCGTTATTATGGTAACCTGACAATTTTGCCGTTTACCAGACCGTTGTTATGGTAACCTGACAATTTTGTCAGGTTATATTTGTCAATTAGTAACATTAAAAAAAATTATGGTGCCCTCACAAATTTACCGGTTATATCAGACCGTTAACTATGGCAATATGAGCATTTTATCGGTTATCAATCAGGCCGTTACTATTGAAAAGTGACATTTTAAGGGGGTAATGGGAGAAAAGGTGGTTTCCCAGAATATGAAAAATGTAGTAAAAAAATATACCAACAAAAAGTACAAGCTCTGAGCTACAAAAAGACGCGAAAACCAGAATTTTAGGATACCAAAAATTTAGAAACCTGGCATCAAAATTTATCCGTGTTTTGAATTTAAAAAGCCCAATAGACAATGCTCAAATAACGCGGATTTTATATTGGTGCCTCAGATAGCATGGGTTCGGCTCGATTAATGCGGAAGATCGGATAACCAATCTCTTAACCAAGAGATTAACCCCTTGGTTAATCGGATAACCAAGAATCGAATAATCGGCGTTCTACTGAAATTTTAATGTTTTACTGTGTAGAATCCATCTTCGAATTTATTACGAATCTTTTTTTCAGAACCCTGCATAATAACGTTGTTGTGGGACATATTATCAAACTCTGATATGGAGGTCTGGGCGTGGGAAATTGATTATCAAATCGGACGTTTTGTCTCCTGGATTCAGGAGAAGATCCACGTGTAACTCAATGAAAAATGGAACCCGAAATTCTCAGGCCCTCTCCAAAAGCAAAAAAATATTTCTGTTCTGCAACGAATTAGAGCACATCGGCTATGAGAGTGACAAAAGCATACCGCTATAATGTCAATAAATGCGCCACCTGCTCATGATATTTTTATTGCGATTAATTTGTGGTGATTAATTTTTATTATCTTTTAATTTTAATTGCTTTTTGTACAGAATCTTGAAATAGTTACTTTCGTGAAAAGTTATTTTCGTGATAATACGTAAACACTAATAAATTGCATATCTAATCCATTTTAAAACCTGAATTAAATTTAAGTATGAAATGTGCGATTGCTTGGTACAAATTTAATGCATCATGGAAATGCTACAGTTAATATTATAAGTTTTTTCGAGGTCAGTGTTAAGAATTCAGGAACTAAGTTTAAATTAACATGGTTTTGCAAGGCACACACATCATAGCCAAGACTGATGTAAAACTGGAATCTCACAATTAGGTATCATAAGCTAGTTGATTTTTCGCCAAATTTTATACATGTCTTCCATATTTTCTACTTTTATTACCTCGTCAATTAGCTAGACATCAAATTTTACACCGTTTGCATATTTTGGCAAGATTTCTGATCATTGGAACCTGATGGATGCAATTATTTGCATAGAGCACTTAAATATATCATATTTATAATGGCGGTTTTTGACCCAAAATTATTTATGTATTTTAATGATACGTATGTATATCTAGCGTTTCATTCGAATATTTTGCCTTAATCTGGAATGCAGATGAAATTCCCATCGATTGGTCATTTCTTGTATACATATCGTACAGTGAGCAAATTCGATCAAATATTTTAAGGGGATTTTCTCAGAAAATTTTTGCACACGTCAATCTTATTTTATTTAAGCGTCACTTTTTTCTGCCATTATCATTTATTGCTCGTGTTTTCGTTTTGAGCTGTCATGACATGCAACCCTTATTTTTATTTCTGGATTTGGATAGAGCACAATTATTTGTTAAGAAGGCGGATTCCGAAATAATGTAATTTTTCTGGTGAAGCTCCCGTTTATTTCGACGGCACAGTTAGCCAGCTAAATTGTAGATATTGGTCTTCTGTCAACCCACACTGGAAAATGGAAACTTATTACAAGTTTCCACAAAAATTAAACGTTTGGGCTGGCATTGCAGGTAACCGTATATTGGACCAATTTTTTTTTTGAAAGCACATTAACAGGTGAAATATACCTTGACTTTTTAAGATACGAATTAGTCGCTGCACTTGCGGTACTATTCCCAAATGATGGAGATCCAGATCTTCCCAACAACATGTAACGGTTTGAATTTTCCCGCTGCGATTTTTGGTGTTTGCAATTTTTAAGTGGGAGGTCGTCGACGGCGCAGCGGGGAACTAAGCTGCGAGAGTCGGCCAGCAGTCCGTTTTTGGAGTGTGAGGCGAAAAATTTTTTTCGAGAAATTTTTAGTATACTACAGTCAACGACATTATTGGTTTTATTCACCAACCACCAAGCGTGTTTTCTATTCCTGGACTTCTCAATTTTTATCAGTTGGCCATTGGCGAAAATTTTGTAGAGAAGTTTCAAATGCTTGTAACTTGTAACCTAACTTGTAACTTACGTTCAAGTTATTACCTTGAGGAAATTATTTTGGCTTTTTATTGTTATTTTATTTTAATGTTAGTCTGACAAAAAACATGTTAAAAAGAAAATTTATTTGTTTAATTACGCAACAATCGATTTTCTGTTGTCTGGTTATTCTTTGTTGCTCACCTTTTCGGTCAGAATTTTCTCCGATTTATTTACTTTAGGCTACAAGGCCGGGTTTAACTACTTTTTCGTGATTTTCAATTGTGGTTCCTTTTCTGTGATAATAATTGGTCTAGAAATCACGTAGCGCCTTAATCCTTTATCTGATTTTGCTAGTCCCCTTGATGCAAATCTTTAGCATTTACCACTCGTTTATCCTAAATACATCTAGTCGAAAATTGGTAAATTTATTCATAATTAATTAGCAAGCAAAGAATCTTATCGCTTCACTTGCAAGAAGTAATGGTTCAATTTATTTTGTCTTTTGCCCTCCGAAGCTAGCCAAAGGGGCAATCCATAGTTTAAGACGGTTGCCCTAAATTTAGACCGTCTGTTTGGACCAATTTGTCTCCTTAAATTCCCTGGAGATGTGTTGTTGTAAATAAACTTTTATCGTTACACTTGCTATCATTACAAACACGATATGATACCAGCAAGACAGCTCCATCCCACTTTTGCAGTGACCGTTCCTGAATATTTAAATCAAGTTTTTTCCAAGCAAAGGATTGATTGGAGAGTGGTCACTTAGATCTCCGTATCTTATTTCGCTTGGTTACTTTTTATGAGGTCATTTGAAAAGCAAAGTCTATTTCAATAGACCAACTACCATTGACAAACTAAAGGATAGAAGTTCGCAATGAAATTTGGGCAAATCAACTCGATACGATTGAAAATGTTTACAGGAGTTTCAATAGCAGATAGGATATTGCCAAGAAGTGAGCGGGGGTTACTAAACATTTAATTTAATTTTCTTCTTTACATCATTTGCGCAAAAACCTTAACAATTATTGTTTTCATTAAATTTCTTGAGGGAATTGATTAAATGCTTTTTTTGTAACTGATTAACTTGAAAACTTTTGATTTTTGATTAACTCAAGAAAAATAAGGATTGCCATTTAAAAAAATTAACAATGACGACACAGCTCAAAAATAAAATGCGATAAAAATATGTCAATGCCAGAAAAAAGTGACATTTAAAAAAATAAGGTCGACATGCCCGGGGATTTTCTGAGAAAATCCATATAAAATTTTTATCGAATTTGTTCCAAACTTTACGAGCGCACTGTATAAAAAAAATTCAACTATAAATGCTACGGTGAGTAAGCTTGTGTTTGTTGCATTGTATTCATTTTTATGTGATACTATAACTTTTTGATTGACAAATGTTTGCATCTGGGTCTCAATAATTTTATATTTCATTGTTGCATTTTATTACCATTAGTTTAACTCGTTTCAATTTTTTGTTGGAAGCTGAAGGCTTACATAGTTATTATTAATATATAGGTTTCATCAGTCGTCCCCGATCGAGATCGAGATGTTTCTATTCCCCAAGCCGGTGTAGGCAACCACGGGGTTCAATGCCCAAATACCCTTTTCGTACTTCGTACAAGGGAAAGCCCAATATAAGACATCGGCAATCAAGTTCCCAATTTTTTTGGTGATTCTAAAAGCCAAAAAATTATGCCGGTGTTTGAATTTGTTTCAATATTCTTGGTTTTTGGATTATAAATTTTTGAAAATAGGGTAATTCCATTTCAATTCAACTGAAGAATTTACACAAAGATTTGTCCAAAATTGGGATCTTGATTTCCGATATCCTACATTGGGCTTCCCTTTGTTAGTCGTTCAGAGACATTGAATAAACTGGACATTTAGAACTCGGATTGATCGATTCCAGTTTGACGTGAAAAATAAAATAATTCTGCATACCTTTTTGACCGAATGTCGATCTTCTACATATCAATTTACTACATATGCAAAAATAGTAATAAATAGTTAGACTTAAGGTCTGCAAAAAATATTTAAGACAGTGGTCCCCAAACAAAAATACACTGAAGATATTACAATAATTTATTATAAAAACTCGCACCTTCAGCAAAATTATTCCGGATTCTTGTCCAATAAATTTTTATGAATCAAATTGTACAAAGACGAGATAGAATTTTAACAATACAACAAAATAAGGAAGTAAGTTAACAGGTTTAAATTAAAGAAACGATATAGTTTAGCTGTTGAGCCTATTTTAAATCCACGGTATATTAAATTAAGTGGTCACACATTTTAGGCACATTCATTATTAATTCTGAATATGAGCAATAAACACTCATGAATATTCAAGTCAATTAAAGCTCAGTTAAAATATAAGGTCGCATAACGTCCTTCAACTTAATGTATTTGTAGTTTACTATAATATTCATTCCGCATATAAAAGAGTTTCGGTACGATCAAATTTAAATGTGGACCATTCAGGCACTTAACTTTTTACCATTAGAATTTTTTTCGCGTTCTTGCTACTTTTTGCCCTAATTTATTATTAGCAATTAACAACAATTTAGCAAATGCAGTTTTTATTGATAAAACCCATCAACACTATAATAAATTTCTATAATAATATTAGCAGTAGACACACTTTTTAATATTTTTAATGTAAAATGTAAGTTTCGCTAATACTAATATAACACTTGTACTGTTTATATAAATAAATCATCTTTCAAAACAAATTAATTACCAGAATTGTTGAAACAAACTATTAACCTAATTGCAGCAGTAATCATGATGGAAATTTTTTTGAAGGATAAGTGTTTTTGATTTTTCTTTTCATTAGAACAATGCTATCTTTTCAAAATGTTCGGCGTTTAAACAAAATAAAGTCATAAAATATAAATACACGTTTCAGAGGGTTATGAAGTGACTGCTTCACATCCAAATACGAGCTTTTGAATTTTTACGAGTTTCGGATGTCACCTAGAAGTGGAGACTAAACCGAGGATTTTAATAATCTTAAAATTGGTATAAACATCATAACCCATATAGGTACAAATATTTTGGGGACGATTATGAAAATTTTTTTTAAATTGCTTATCTCCCTGCATTTCCAAGTTTACGATTTGATAAAAAAAATGGAAGTGCAGCACTTGATATTATAATAACGACATTTTTTAATGATATACTATACCAGTACATATTTCCTAAGAAATTGATAATGTTTATTCAGAAAAAATAGGACAAATTAATTTATTATAAATAAACCAGTCAGTATTTATGCTCGTATGTATATTCACTATTTCTAATGAAGTAATAATTTTGCATACAACATAGATATGGCACGTAAAAATGTAGAAAATAATGGACAAAACGTGATGTTAATTGAACATGCATTAACAGAACGCCTAATTAATGTTAAAAAAATTTTATATTGCAATTTTTACACATTCGATTACTTCCTATCACGGTTCGATCAGTCCTATATTTATGTACTAATTGCACAATAATTTTGAAAGATGATATCATCAGTTTGCACATTTATGAAATCATTTAAGATTGTTGATATAACAATCTTGCAGAAATGAAGGCATCGATTAGTTGATAAAATGCGAAATAAATCTTAGATTTCAACGTGTTTCGTCGAAAACAGCTTAGACGAAACGGGGGGGGGGGGTAAAAGTGTAAATGATTTTAGGAAGTTATTCAAAAGAATTGATGTTCAGGGTGGTGTACACAAAATGAGTTCGAAATCAGGACGAAGTGGGAACTTTATTTTGGCCATCTCCCATCGGAAGTCAAGAACGCAAACTACAAATATGTGTAATATGTCTGATACATTTTCTCAAAATCTCTTACATGGTTTGGAGCCCATATTAAACTGTAGGTTCCCTATGTGTGTTATCACTTCACACACATACCACATGTATATGAAAGAAGGGCACCAATGTCAAGGGGACCAAAAGCATGAATTGAAGAACCAGGAGAATAATGGAACAATTCTAAAAGTTTGCATCAATCTTAAGTCCATGCCCTGACAGTTTGATATAACAGGAGATTTCCTGCATCTCCTCTGTATATGGATTAACAAGATTCCAAATTATCCAAATTTGAAATCTAACCTAGCCAGTGGCGGTCATTCAGCCAAAGAAGGGCTGAACTATTATTATCTTAATAATTTTTCAATTTTTTAATTTGTTTTATAAAATCTTCTTCTCAATTTTCTGGAGTACCAAGTCCAGTAGGTGCTCAGTTATCTGAATACTCGTTTATATGAACTATCCACAATAGTGAACAGTCAAAATTTAATGTGTAGGTTCTACTGAATTAAATTTAGTGCATTTAATCTTTCGATTAACCTCTAAGATTAAATGAACAGCATGCGTGCTCACAGCTTGTTGAAAGAAAAATACGTAAAAAATAGATGAAAATGATAGAAAAATTTCTCCTATAAGAAATGAGGCGATGATGTGACAGGTGAAAACTTCAATAGGAGAACACAAAAATATAAATTTATCGCATTTTTATTTTGTTAAATTTATTATTTTTATAATATTATTGTTTTTGGTTTTGGATAAGAGGGCTAACGTGTGCCATTGTGTCCTTTAGGGCACGCCGCAATTGTAAAAGTTGCAGAAAAAGGTTCAAAAACTACCAATTCGAAAAGAATTTACAGATAATTGAAAATAGTTTTTCTCATCTGGGGATCACTTTTGTGTTAGATGATCGCCATATAACGGGGATATTCTATACCCCCCCCCCCCCAGACCCACCGGTCTCTGCAGCCGCCAGATTTTAGGGTATTATTTTCAATAGGAGAGCACAAAATTTGAATTAAAAGGAAAAATATAAATTAATCTTATTTTTATTGACTTAAAATAATTATTTTCAGAAAGTTGTTGTTTTCGGTTTTTAATAAGAGGGTGGGTACTTGCCCTTCTGCTCTTTAGGGCAAGCCGCCACTGTAAGAAATTCATTAGACTACATCATATTAGAGACTGCAGACGTATTTAATATGGCTATTCTTTGGAGTGAAAGAATTTTTTTAAATATTTATGATTTACTGGTTTACGAAAATACAGAAAAAATATATTGGAGAAAAGTTTGGCTGTGAAAACAGCAACAATATTTTAATATGCTGCAAATCTTTAATAACATGAAAAAAACACTTTCGATAGCATGAATAATTTGATTTTTTATTAACAACACTGGTTTCTATTAATTCGCATAACCGAGTGCCTACTGTACATAATATGTATATCTTTTTTATTATTTTAGTTCCTAGGTTCGCGGCGGAATTACAAAAATAACAACTTAAAACTTGAAAAATAAAATCCAAAACTTTTAAGCTTAATTGTTTTAAGTTCTAAATTATTTTAAAAACTATACATAAAAAAAACTTAAAACTTCAAATCACAAAGATTAACAATTATGGGTTTTATTCACCCGAGTTAAAAAATAACTTAAATAAAAATCTAAATTTTAAATTTAATTTTTAACTTAAAAAGGTAATGGTTAAAAATTTTAGGTTTTAGTCACAGCGATATTTTAAAAATAAAACTTAAAAAAAAAGGAAGCTTATAAATTTTGACTTTTATAAGCTATCATTTTTTTTAAATAGACATGAAATACCAATTTTCGATTTCTCCCCCCCCCCCCCATTGCCTTCACACAAGTCTAACCACCCCGATAAAAAATTTTATTTTATATTTCTTGGGTCAATGTAAGCTGCAATAATTTTTTAATTAATTCTACATAATATAAATTCCCTTCATTAATACCATAAAAAATTTAGGGCAGTTTACAGTCAGATAAGATTATTGTTGACCCTCTTACTTATTGGAAAGGAGTAGACAGTTTATTTTCAAGTATCTAGCGAATTGGGACATTGTCTATTAGATTTTTCAGTCTGAGTGAATAATTTTGAATCTCGTTAATCCATTCATGCGCGTCAACAATAACCAGATGAGGGTGGAGAATCTTGTTCGTCCATTCATGCGCGTCACTGGTAGGCCGATATCGGAAGATATCCCAATTGGATAGAAAAAATTTATATACAGCCGAACCATTAAACGTACAGTAGCTATTTACACTAAAAAGTCTCGACCCAATTTCATTTAAATAAAAAATTAATTATGAAATATTTATATTATATATTTTTTAACTTTTGAAATTAATATTAAAAATTAACTAGGAAATTTAATGTTTATTCCTATCGTCGGATGTTTGTTTAAAGCATACCAATAATGATAACAATCAACATTTTTGAAAACTTATGTAAAGAAAATTCTAGTTTTGATTTTTATTGTTAATTTTTACAGTTTCTTTTAATAAAAATTATTAATTTTATAGAAATGTATCTTTTGACTTGGAATCTTTTCCATTTAGGTAGTTTTGTATTATAATATATTCCAAGATTGGTTAACATGATATTCACTGAAACGAAACAAACCCCCTGAATTTTCAAATAGCGATAAAACACCGACTAAAATTGCTACCCCCCCCTTCAACATTGGCTGTATCCGTCCCCTTGATTATTGCAATTAATTTTAGTTTGTACTATAAAAGACAATTCAATTGACATCCGATATTTGAATTTTGGTCAGCTCATATTTGGTTGTGTCCCACTGTGCGATGTCACAGCTGAATACGCAATATGACAAAAAAGAGAAAAGAAGAAACCGGCTGTAGCAGCCTGTTCTGAAAGCTTAATATGAATAGTATTTATAAAAAAAGTATATTGATTTGGAATTACACTTGAAAAGCGTTGGAATTCCTTGTAAATCGTAAAAATTTCTTGGAAATCATTGGAAATATTTGGAATTCCAAACTTGTACACCAAAATTGCAAAGTGGTCCCCCCCCCCCGCCCAAATCTTTGAAATTATTTGAAAATAGTTAGAATTCAGAGTTCAGTGTGTACAAGGTTTTAGGGATAATTATTTAGCCCTCGGTATTTTTCCATTGGCTTTTATCCGAAACACCTAGGCAAGATAAGAACTTCATTTATCCCTCGGAAATGGAAACAAAAAAATTAAAAATGGAAAACAATCGAAGCATAGAACCCGAATAAGATCCAGATTGGCGAATATAAAATTTATTATAAGCATAATTATTTAAATATTGCAATAATCTGAAGAGCTTAAATAAAAGCGAAACGCGTGTCGCATAGTATATAAATAATTAGATCTTTGCCGCATTTCAAACTATATTTGTTAACTATAACTTGAATAAATAAAAAAATTAATTACTGCCTCAAGGTATTATGCTAATAAACGAAAAGGGCATAAAACAGCGCCAATATAATAATTTAATTAAAAACAACCAAAAATATTAATTTAAAATAATTTTTGTGCAGACATCAATACTACAAATTTATCACGAAGATTATAAATGATCCCATTGAAATCAAAACAATGAATGAAACCTAATTGCTCTACATTTTAACCCCAAACTGTCAATAATTGCATTAATAATGATAACAGTAACACAAATACAATTAAAAAATCTTGTATGATTAATTTAAAATCAATTTGCTATAGAAATTATCAAATTAATATAGAAAATATTACATCCTACCATCCTTCAAATTTCCAATTTCAAATTCTAGTTTTAATTACTATTTTTGTAATTAATGATGAATTGCAATAATTATTCAAATTTTTTTAA
Source organism: Podabrus alpinus (assembly GCA_932274525.1). Lineage (NCBI taxonomy): Eukaryota > Metazoa > Arthropoda > Insecta > Coleoptera > Cantharidae > Podabrus > Podabrus alpinus. The sequence continues at coordinate 63,154,781 of OW026454.1, read as the reverse complement.
TAGCATATTTTACATAATTATTATTAATTTCTTTAATCAAACATGAGGCACTAATATTAAAATAACTGTAGAATGATTACAAAGTGACATCTAAATTAGAGCAATTTAATGCAATAATAATTAATATAAAATACAAATAATTTTGTAATCGGTCGATCATAAAATATAGCCTTGCTGTCCAAGCCTGAATTTCGAGCCAAAATTGGAAAAAAAATTTTGATAAGAACACTAAAAATGGAATCTTGTCATTAGAAAAAATATTAAATCGCAATTTTGGTCTGCTAATGAAGAGATTAATTTTTAAACGCTTATTAAAACTACATAAATTATTATTAATGTTTTTGTACAAAATTTACTTAAATTATATCGTAAAACCATTTCATCTGTGAAAATGACCCCATAAAATTTATTTTTTCACTCGAGTCTCATAAAAATTAATTTAGCAAGTTGTAATTGATACCTTGCGGTATGCAGGTAACTTAAAACAATTTAAGTGCTTAAAGCACATCCAATTGGGTTCCACAGGAACCCGCGCTAGGAGCGACGTTTCGTGATATACCTAACTGAAAAAAAAAAGAATAAAAACCGTATCAACTACACAGATATACGATATATTTTTAATTTAAAAGTAGCAATCAATTACGTAGAAATAATTATTTTAAACCTTGGAACACACGTACAATCTCTTATAAAAAGAGAAAATTTGATGCAAAAGCAACAATTTTTATTCGGTATTTGTTTATTACGTACAACAAGGTCGCTTTTCTTGATGATTGTATTTATATACAGTAAGTTATTTTTAAAACGTCACTCAATAATTTACAAAATATTTGAAAGCAACTTGAAAAGCAAAATTTCTAACATTGACATAATATTTACGAAGATATAAACAAAACTGTCCGGTATCAATTAATTCGTAGTTAATTTAAATTAACTCGAATATAAATAATTTAAATTGCGGTTTTGTGTTGCAAGTGTGATTAATGGACCGGCCTGTATAATATACCTTTCAACGATTAATCTGTCTAATAGCGGATAAATACTATTATCTGTAATAATTAAAATATGAGTAAAATGTAAACTACTACAAGAATATTTAATTCGTTTAATTAAATAATGTTCAATGCTACTACGCATTGTTAAGAAATATAATAACTCTTAGATAATGAAACAAAAAAATTTAATAATTATTAGTATAATTATCGACGATAATAAATGCTACCCTATAAATTATAATAATTTTTACGACAATTTTACTAGTAGTAAACGATAAAATAAGTATTATAGCATCAATTAAGCTTAACAGTGTTTCAGTAATTATTAGGCGTTTGTAATTTTTCACGATTGTATATCGAGAAGATTTAATTTTTTTAAAGTTGCATTAATTATATTAAATTGGGAGCATGAGGAACAGTGAGACGATTTTTTTTCTGGTGCCTTAAACCAGGGTATTATTAGCTATAATTAAAATTAATTTTTTACTTATAGTACATTCTAACGTAAATCGTTAGTTTTCACTTCTCAATACGTCTCACTGTTGCCCATGAGTGATGGGTAAGAGTGAGACGTTAATTTTTGGGGGTCAATAAAAGGATACATCCTTTAGTGTATATTTTCCAAAAAAAAGTAGAAACAATATTGTGTTTAGGTGTAAGTTCAAGATTTCAGCAAAAATCTAATGAAAGAAAATTAATTATACTTATATTATCAATAAATCATTTTATTTTCCCAATATTTTGTAGTTATGTAATAAATTATAAATAAAAATTCGTCCTTTTTCTCCAAAGCCCTTTTTAAAAACGAAATTAAATTAAATTCGAAACGCGTCTCGATTCTCGATATTCAATTAAAAAGGACTTTGGAGAAAAAGACGAATTTTTATTTATAATTTAATTACACTTATACTTCGTTCTTTGAGAGCTGGTTCTACTGGTACTTAGTTTTTCATTAGAAAATGTTCCAAAATTAGTTTTATTTGGTGGATTTCCGGGTATCCTGGTAAATTGAAACTTTTCCTACACCAAAGAGAACTTTAAAATACTCGTAATAAGAAATGGATGGAAGCGAAACTTGGACGACGACAACCAGGCAAGAAGCCTAATTAGAGCTAAAATTAGAGTAGCAGCGATGAAATTTTTGCGAGCAGTAAAAGGCTTAACACTGCTGGACATGAATAGAAATGAAGATATCAGAGAGGAACTGCAGATCTTTTCGCTGAAAGATAAGGTTTACGATTATAGAGGCGCCAATGGAAGGATCATGTGCAAAGAATGGAAGATCAGCGATTGCCAAAAAGTTCCAAGAAATATGATCCGACTTGAAAAGAGACGTTGGGTGTCCAAGGAAGCGATGGGCTGATTAAAAATCGGAACAGGTCTAAGGCCTACACCGTGCAGCAGACGACGACGTCTTAATGTTATCTTAATGTTATTTTAAATGTCTCATCGTTACCCATATCGCTAAAATTTTCAAAAGTAAAAAAAGACGCTAACCTCACTGTTAATTTAAAAATGTGAATGCGCTTACATTAAGACAGATTTACTAATTATTCACCAAACACATGAAAACTTAGAAAAGATTGTTTGATTATGCATAATCAATGCAGGAAATCACGGTTATAAATTACTTTTACTTACCTCTCGAAAACCAATCGCACCTCATAACTGCGAGAAGTGCCACCACAGATGCATTAAAATTGGATAAAACGATACATTCGAAGGTTCAAATATACAGTGAGCATATAAAGTTTGGATAAAAATTTTTAGAGGGATTTTCTCAGAAAATCCTCGGACACGTCAACCTTATTTTTTAAATGTCGCTTTTTCTGCCATTGACATGTTTTTATTGTGTTTTAGACTTCTATACAAAGTATAGAAAGAAATCTTATGATCTGGCTCCGTATCCGCCTGTCCGTCCGCATAATTCAAAGCTCCAAATTGTGTTGGGAAACACTCTGCATGTATCGGGGCCTAAAAACTGGGTACCCAGCGCGCTACTTTTAGGCTTCTATACAAAGTATAGAAAGAAGCCTTATGATCCGGTTCCGTGTACGTCTCTTTAATTTCTACCTTCAAATAATGGTCATAGCACCGAAACTATATCGATCTTCAAGTGTTAATGGTTTATAAAAAAATTTTTAAAGAGCGTGAAATTAATTACAAACCAAATAAGAACTATTTATTATCTAAAACGAACGGTATTCAAGTTAAGTATAAAATTAAACAAGGAAATGTGAAAAAATCGAAGTTTTTCTTAGCAATCCTGTAGGTATCCTTGAAACGAAACGTTTTCATAAAAAACAGGTGGCCATTGTATGATAGAAAATTTAATGGGCTACAACTTTTGTTTCATAAACATTTTTGAAAATCCAATCGATTTAAAAGAAAACTGCAATTAGAGGAGAAAAGTCAGAAGATAATTTCAAAATTTTACGCATCGACGAAAAAGTCGACTAAGTTCGAATTTTTTCGAAGGAGAATTGTTAATTTGGTGATATTTTTCACACATTATGAACAAGCCATTTCAGTTTTGAAATTTCAAGAAAAAAAATGAATTTTTGCATTTTAGATTTCTATACATAGTATATATAGAAAGAAGCCTTATGATCTGGTCCGTCCATCTGTCTGTCCGCATGTTTCAGAGCCAATCAGAACGCTCCAAATTATTTTCCATTAAGTTGTAATGATTCAATTTTTATTTTAACCACAACAGTGGCTTGATGTGATTGGCGAAGTTCAGTTGTAATAAATAAAAGTGGATTGATCCACCTCAAAAAATGGACTGTACATTACAGAGAAGTCAAGTTCCGAATGAAATGCAAAATTTTGATTATTATTACTTATTAGATATGCTAAGGATAAATACCAACCGCAAAAGTTAAATTAGTACTGATTATCTGATTTTACATTATATGACGACCAAAAATAACTAGCTCATAACTTTTCACACCAGAAAGGTAGCTGTATAGAAGCCTATGAACTGCCCCTAAAGCGAGTTCCACCTTGCTTTTAAATGGCAGCCCTTATTTTTCTTGAGAAATTCGGAAAGAGCACAATTTTCAAAATATGAATGTAAAAAAACCTTACCTTGAAGAGAAAAGTTTTCAAGGCAATCAGTCCCAAGGCATTTAATCAATTACTTCAAGAAATTTAATGAATACGGATGGGTCAAAGGGCACCAAGGTAATGAGGGCAATGAAAGAGCGGATGCTCTGGTGAAGTTGGGATCGGATAACCCACTTTGTGGACCTGAACCATTTGTTGCGCCGACCATTGAGGCCTTCAATGCCCTCCTTATAGAAGAAACCGATAAACTGCATACCAGCAGATGGAAAAATATCAAGGGATGCCGACAAGCGAGGACAGCAATACGGATTCCAAATATTACTTGAAGCTATCGCGAGAAAAACTACGGTTAATTGCGGGAGTCTTTGAATCTGCCGAATCTGCGGGAATCTGCTTTACAGCTGCTCTACCCTAGCGTCGAAAAGTGGATCCATATTGGGGGAGTTCTGGCCTAGCACGGCCAGCATCAGTGGCACACTGCCCTCTGTTACAATTTTGGAGGTAGCATAATAAGCTCGACTTGTCGCCTCAGTTCGTGCGAAGCAATTTGCCCTCCTCAAATAATCCAGAGACCCACTAGCAAAAATGTTTGCTCTCTTTTGATAATGGTGACACGCATAATTGGTTCCTCGTTAGAATATTTATTATTGAATAAATTTCAAAAGTTTGAATTGAATGCGATTTCTGTCCCCGTAACCGATAATCATCAGAATTTCAATTCTTTGCCTTTCAGACAAGCGACAAACCACTTTAAAATAGTTAAAAAAAATTAATTGTAAATACAATTTAGGCAACGATTAATTAAAAAAATACTAGATTAGAGACTACAAAATCCTAATTACTATCAAAACCGTGTTATTTTTTCCAGCGCCTTCCTAATAAATAATTGGCATACTCTAATAATTTTATCGTGCAGTTTTGAAACTGTAGGACTGATTATCTCGAAAACGCATAGCTTTTCTTACATTTTCGTTTTACCCAGAAAATTGTACTCTCTTCCAAACTTTACGAGCTCACTGTTTTATAACCAAGTACCATTGTGTGAGCGAATTAGAATAAAAAATATTTCAAATGTCTCACTGTTACCCATGTTACCGTTTTGATACCAATCGATAATATTACATTTATCAAAATTTAATTTTCTTGTTTATACTACCGTAAGAGATAAACAAATTCATGTAAGTATATTTTTTCTATGTAATTTCAAATATTTAAATCTGTTAATTTAAACATGACACTGTATATTATAATAATAATATTTTTTTGTTCTAATTTTGATTTATTTTTATTATAAGAAATGAGAGTCATAATTCAACACTGCAAGTGTCGAAGAAATATTTAAATAAATGTGGCCAACAATTCCATCCATTAATTAATATCATTTTATAGTTTCATAACGAAAAGAACCTGCCATGTGACTTACATTGATGTGCAAACTGAGTCAATAGACCAATAAACGACAAGAATTCCAATTCTCTTTTTTTTTAACTTTTTAAATAGCAACCGCCGATATACTTTTGAATAGTAAATCGTAACCTTCTATGTTTTATGGTATAATTTAATTATCATTAAAGCAGCAAATTTCAACATTACCTTTTCAGGAAATCATAACCCACATTAGGACCAATTTTTCTTGGTTGTGCTTTTGAAAGTAGAAAACAACTTACCTACTTTTTTTATTTCTATGTTAACGATTAATAAATTAATGCAAGAAATTGTTTTCCAAGGTATGTACAGTATAGTGCCTAATAAAATAAATGTCAAATGATTTAGAAACGTTTTTGTCCAACAATATAATTAATAAAAGTGATTCTATTAGACAATACCAGCATGTTTCAATTGCATTGTTTGAAATACGTGTAAGTCTTTTAACAGGGACAATTTAATAAAGCTATAAATCTTTTAATATATTCTATAAACGTTTTAATATGTACAAGAGTGACAAAAATCCAGTATACGAATACAAAATTCTAATTTATTGTGTAATTTATGTCGATGTTCCTGAAATTACCTGCAATTTTTAAAACCGAACGAATTAAGGCGCATCCCAAATGCGCTTTTACAGTGGGAGAAATCAGTTTCTCAATTTCTAAACACATTTTAAGTAATATCTAAATATTTAAAATATTTATTCAAGAATTCGGGAAATTAATCGTTTAGTTGATATAATAAATGTCAAGAAACAATTAATTTGCATAAAAAAACTCACCGAAATAGAGCAATTAATTAACGCACAAAAACAAAACAATTTGCAACGACTGTTGACCTAGGATACCTGTCAACACTCGACCTCAAGTCGAGTATAGTTATTTATACTATTTTATATTTATAGTAATAAAATACTACTTTTTCTGGCGGAACGTTTAATCCAGCTAAAAGCTACGTTTTAAACCTCTATATCTCAAAAAACTTTAGACTGATTTTAATCATTTAGCAAACCTGTAAATCTTGGCACACATAAGATTGCGCCTGCCAAATTTTGAGGCCGATGGCATAAAAATTGCGACCCTCAGTTAGGTACATAAAATCAACCTGTCACCCGCTACAAAAAAAATTGCTCGTTTCCGCTCGCTACGACTTAATAAACAATAAAATTTTAAAATTATGCTGTGCAAGATTTTAACTAAAAGGGGGGAGGGGTCGCGAAGTACGTGAAATTTGGAAAATATGATATAAAAAATAATTAAAAATCGTAAGTTGTAGGTATATAGAATAGAATTCAAAATGTGCCACAATCGAATTTTCCTTTAATTTCGCAAAATTTAATTTACTTGGGACTGGGACTGTTGTCATTGTATGTAACAGCCCTAGGAAAGTGATGATATTTGAATGAAATGATACAATATTCTGATTGGATTTTAGCCCCGAGCGGACGGTGACATATCCCTGGGGATTGTTCTTCTAATCTAAGGAATTCTGGAAATCCATGATTAAAATGACTCTCGAATATTATTACTTCCCTAGGATTTCTAATATACCATAAAATTTTAATTAAATAAAACAGCAAACCCATTCATGAGTTTGTTTGTATTATAAATGATTTAACAGTTTCTTGCTAATTTTTTTTGCAAGTTTATTATTATTACTGGAAGGTCTTGCGACCTAGTGTGTGATTTCCATGGTATATTTTTATTTATGTCTAAATATTGTGTCTTTTTTTTATAAGTAACTAAAAAGCAAACCTTCCATGCAGTTACCCAGAACTGGTGTTTTATATTATAGATATATTATTAAATACTTAGTAATAATAAATTTTAAATTGTGATTGATTATTTAATTAATATCATCATTATCAATCAATCAATCAAAATATAATATATTCCAAATTTATCGGTGTCTGTAACGCGAATGAGTGCGGTTTTTCAGCCACCCATCAAGGTAAATACGTATCAGTACGGCCTTTAGGCCGCACAACCTGGGCAATCAAATACTAATCTGTTTAATTGCATAAATTTCTCTGTGTAGCTGTCGTAACACTAACCAGTGCGAATTTTCACCTGACCTAGGGTTATTAATAACTGATAAAAAAAAGTTTATTAATTAATCGTTTCTGATCAAAATTGTTTTATTTCAAGGAAACAATTATTTCGTGTCAAATAAAGATAAAGTTGAAAAACTAGCAAAACACCTTCTTTCTACTTGTGCCCTGACATTTATTTTCCTTTATTGTATGCCATGAGTTAAAAAGTTGGCATACCACTGACCTACAAGAATGAAGACATATAATTATTTCATAGAACTGTAATTATTATTTAGTTGTTTTAATTGATAATATGTACAATGGTTATAATTAAAAACAAATTTAATTATATAATATAAATACAGTGGAACTTCGATAAGTCGAACAAAATGTTTTAGCAATAGAATTTGATTTCTATGAGAATAAAATGTAATAACTAGAAGTCTTTGGTGACTCGAAATTTTTTGGTGCTCTTCGCTCTTTAAGTTATCGAAGTTCATCAGAAATTCTACAAAATTATAAATAAAGTAAATTATACTATGAAAATTGTTTTTGTGTATTTTTTCGGTTAATCTAAAAATACAGATCTGGTTGGATTTTTACATTTTTGAATCGTCCAACTTCTATTTTTTTTTGGTGTACGAATACCATTGTATTCAGAAAATAAAACTGAAAAAAAATTTTTATCATCATGAACATCATCATAGTTTAACATTAAAAAGTATCCAATATGGCAACCATAAAAAACCAAAAGTTGACCACTATTTCGGCGCCAAATTAGATATCTTGGCAAATGCGATGACATATTTTGACTTTTCGTGAACAGTTGCTCTAATAATGTCTCTATTTAATTTAAAGGATTAGAACAAAATTATGGAAACTTTGCCCAAAATTAACGGACTTCGTATCTCATATGATAACCGAGATCTCTATGTTGAATTATTTGATATCATATTTTATATCATAAAAAAAATAGTTTTTGGAAGGCTTGACCGAATTATCTGAAAAAAATCACGTAGAAATTTTATTATCAAGTTTTTTATGAAATGATTTCAATTCCCTATTACATCGAGACGTTTGTTTTTAGATTCTTTATTTTTAATGCAATATCGTTTTGATCGGTCTTTATACAATTACCAAACTTTTCTTATACTTTCCTTTGGGATTCTTGCATTATATTTGTATGAGGTGATAGAAATGGTCAAAAATCAAAAAGTTTATAGTCAAAAAGATGTTGCTCGTCGTCAAAATTATCACAGATGTTAAAAATAATTTTGCACCTTTCCTGTTATCTGTCCGGATCTGACGCGCATGAATGGATTAAAACACTAGAAATTTCTCAATATTTTAATGCAAAATATAGGTAATACTTAATTTGTATTTAAAGTAAATATGTAAATATTTGTAAATATTTCATGAAGAGCGGAGTTGCCCGGTAACTAAATGATTATCAGTCCGGGCCTGCCTGCTTTGAACAAAGCCTATCTCTATAAGGAATATTAGCGGTTTGGCTTCCAAAATAAATACTGGTTAGTATTTCTTTTTCTTTACTACATAATTTTTTAATAAACTTTGAAAACAATAAAAAAATGTCGTAGTTACATTTAATTTGACTACAATAAATATTTTTATTAGTTATTTTTGTAATAAAATATTTAGAAACATATACAATAGGAATTTTATTATCCATTCCCCTCCCAGTGGGAAAGATAACGTGAAATGTCCAATAAATATCTTTAACATCTTCAACTTTTAGATAATAAAATGAATTTTTATAAGAATAACAAACTGTTTTGACTATAAGCAGCCTTTTGTTGAGACCCTAAAGGGCGGTATAAAAAAATATGGTGAATTTATTAAGACAAATAATTGTGTTTAAAAAATTTCATTGATCTCAGTGTCAAGGGCCGATACAATGGAGATCTACTCATGGGGGGGGGGGGGATCTAGCCATTAATTGCATAATAATATAAAATAAGGTACATTATTATAATTTTTTAACAATTTTAGTGCATTAAATCGTTGTTTATTTTGCGATTTTACCCCCCCCCATCCTTATATCCGCCTTTTAATGGGGGAGCGGGATAAAGAGGTTGTCAACCCTACATGAATTCCAAAATTTGAAAAAGAACCGGTTAATGCATTAAAACTGCAACAGATTTTAAAATTTTATTTATTGTTACATTACGCAAGGAACTTTGACTTGTCCCCCCCCCCCCCAATTGCTCAGTGTTATACGCACTGCTGTGTGTTAAAATGAATAAGAAAGGCTCCCGATGCCAAAATGAATCATATATTCGAAACAAGCACAAAATTCTAAGTCGAAAGACACTTTAAAAATTTGCTCTACGAGAAATTTTTATTTTTCAAAATTTCAATTTTCTAAATTTATTTGAGTCTCTCAGGATGAATGAAACATGACAAATGTTGCTAAATCTAAATAAACTGATGATTGTCACATCAGAAATGAAACAAAAAACTTAATTAGCTCAAAATTTGTAAAAATGTATTAATCATGATAACCTAGAAAAATTTAAGAATTTGTAAAACAATTTACTCTACAAATAACATTCTCTGTAAAAATGTAAGCATATCAAAAATTATGTAATTGTTTCATGCATTTAATGTGTATATTTTCAACGGATAAATCAACAAATTAGTTAATAAGGGTCATATTTGTGTAACGCCCCTGTAAACAACCAAGAAAGACGAAAATGAGTCAATCAACAATCCATAAAATTGATAAAAATGGAATGTACCAATCAAACTGCTCGGGAAGATGTTCCAAACGAAATCGAGGTCGATGCAGAAGAAAAATCTACAATAAAAATAATTTATTAGAAAGAAATAAATTCAAAAATACATGGATTTGACTCACAAAATTCAAACAAGAATACCAATTGTATCGACTTTCGATCAAAAATCAGTTCACCTCTAGTAACTCCGCTGTGTGCACGCATTCTTCGATGCTCTCCGAAAAATATTATTTACCCGAATTTGGAGGTTAATCAAATTCATTTGACTTCGGAGAGGTTAGAAAGTTTCGTTTGTCCAACGTCGATTCTAAAAATAGATGTCAAGGACATAAACAAATGCAATGAAGATGTTGTAATTTACATATAAAAAATTTTCTGGATAACAAGAAAATCATTGCAAATTAATGGAACAACTTACCTCAATATTTTTGGAGATTCTCAATGGGAAGGATGCAAATACGAGCACAAATTTCAGCACTAGTCGAAGTAAAGTACCGCTTCAAATGACATCCAGCAAAGTGATGACAGGTGGAGAAAAGTTGAATCGTTGCAAGTAAAGATTAAAGCAGGGCGCACACACAAACAGCGAATAAATGATATCCTTTTAAAAAAATAAAAACTGCGATATATTCAGGAGCCAGGTACAGTGAATTTATGATTTCTATAATTTGTTAAAATTTTGCCTTCAGCGTGTTAATAATAGGATTTGGGGAAAAGACTTCTAACAGAGTGTATTCTTTGATACCCTAAGTGATAAGTTAAATATAATCAAAAGTTTTACAATTTTCGTCAAAAATATTTTAAGCTTTAAAATAAGCAACAAATTTAAATTTATAAACATTTAAGCCCGCTAATGTAAAGCGAAAGTCTTGATTGGCTTAAAAATCAAGCAACTTGGGACGAAGAGAGGAAACCTCTTTGTTTCGAACAATTATTTGTATTAATTTTCTTTTTTTTTACTATAATAAAAATTGTATGGGAGTTGATGAAAGTTTTTTATTTCTTTTTTATTCAAAAAAGGAAAGCAAAGTTAAACATCCCGAGAGAGCCAATTAACATCTTTTACATCGACTCTAATCTTGATTCACTAGGGACCCACACCTTGAACGACTCAACCCGCGAGCTTAGTAAGAAGGGGCAATAATGTGTGTACCTTCCTGTGCCTAACATTTTATTAGGAGGAGGACATAGCAGCACGTTAACCGTTTTTCTAAGAAAGTCCTACAATACATTTAATACTATTTGAATTTTTTTCAAAATATTCGATCAAGTCGTTCAAAATGTAATAAGTACATTTCTGGTTTTTTTTTAAATTTTTACTATAAAAAGAGTTTGTCTCTTGGCAGTTCTATATAGAAATTTTTAACAAAACAACCCACTAAAAATTTAATGAAGAAAATGATTGAAGGAAACAATTGAAAGAAAAAAAGAAGCAGTGAAGAATAAATATAAAAACCTCCATTAGAAAATAAATGATAAACTGATCAACGATGATTAAAAAAATTAGTATAAAGTAAAAAGTAAATTCAAAGATAAATATTTTGATACTCTTCGAGTCGGGGAACTACCAGCATGCAATAGTCAAATGAGCTTTGTAGATCCTCGACTCTAACAGTATCAAAATCTTTCCGAGAATTTTAAAATTATGCGTTTGTCAAAAGGAAGTTCCCGATTGAAATTAAGGGTTCCGCATTGTAACTGTTCAGGGTGACCCAGAGATAAATCGAAAAATCCGGGGGTTTACAACTGAAAAAATGTGTACACCAAAATTGCAAATTTTTAATGTTATTTTCAAAAGAAAAATTCAAATAAATAACTCGAAAATGTGTACGAAATTAAAATAATTGCAGACATTGACAACATCTTTAGTACCAAAATTACACAGTGCTGGTCAAGTCCCCGGAAAAATCGATATTGATCATACGGATCATAGTGGAATAGGAATAGTGAATAGTGGACGGGAGTTGTCGGCATAATTGCGGTAAAATTGAGATGGGTGGACGCATGAACCAAATGACTGATGGGAGATAAATGTTTTACACCTTATTTTCGAGAAAATGCCTTTGTATTTACAATCCAATTCATGGATCTCAAAAAATTACATCTTCAATTACCACTGAGGGAGGCCCAGAGATAAATCGAAAATTCCGGGGGGTTTACCACTGAAAAAATTGTGTACACCAAAATTGCAAATTTATAACTCGAAAATGTGTACGAAATTAAAAACATTGCAGACATTGAAAACATCTTCTGTACCAAAATTACACAGTGCTGGTCAAGCCCCCGGAAAAATCCATATTGATTATACGTTAGTGGACGGGAGTTGTCGGCATCATTGAGGTAAAATTGAGATGGGTCGGGCAAGACCTAAATGATTGTAGGGACATAAATTTTTACACTTTATTTTCGAGATAATGCCTTGGTATTTACAATGTAATTTATAGATCTAAAAATATTACGTCTTCTTCAATTACCACTGAGGGTGCCCAAAGATAAATACGAAAACTCGAAATTCGAAAACTAGGAGATAATATTTTTTACACCTTATTTTCGAGATAATGCCTTTGTATTTACAATGCAATCAATGGATCTAAAAAAATTACATCTTCAATTGCCACTGATGGTGGCCCAGAGATAAATACGAAAAGTCCGGGAGGTTTACAACTGAAAAAAATGTGTTCACCAAAATTGCAAATTTTTCACGTTATTTGCGAAAGAAAAATTCTAATTAATAACTCTAAAATGTTTACGAAATTAAAATAATTGTAGACATTGACAACATCTTCTGTGCCAAAATTACACAGTGCTGGTCAAGCCCCCGGAAAAATCCATACTGATCATACGTTAGTGGACGGGAGTTGTCGACATCATTGAGGTAAAATTGAAGTGGGTCGGACACGTGACCCAAATGACTGATGGGAAATAATATATTTTTTACACTTTATTTTCGAGATAATGCCTTTGTATTTACAATGCAATTTATGGATCCAAAAATTTTTTATCTTATTCGATTACCACTGAGGGTGGCCCAAATATAAATCGAAAAATCCGGGGGTTTACCACTGAAAAAAATGTGTACGCCAAAATTGCAAATTTTGCACCTTATTTTCAAAAGAAAAATTCAAATAAATAACTCGAAAATGTGTACGAAATAAAATAAATTGCAGACATTGACAACATCTTCTGTACCAAAATTACACAGTGCTGGTCAAGCCCCCGAAAAAATCCATACTGATCATACGTTAATGGACGGGAGTTGTCGGCATCATTGAGGTAAAATTGAGATGGGTCAGGCAAGACCTAAATGACTGATAGGAGATAATATTTTTTACACCTTATTTTCGAGATAATGCCTTTGTATTTACAATGCAATTAATGGATTTAAAAAAATTACATCTTCAATTGCCACTGATGGTGGCCCAGAGATAAATACGAAAAGTCCGGGAGGTTTACAACTGAAAAAAATGTGTTCACCAAAATTGCAAATTTTTCACGTTATTTGCGAAAGAAAAATTCTAATTAATAACTCTAAAATGTTTACGAAATTAAAATAATTGTAGACATTGACAACATCTTCTGTGCCAAAATTACACAGTGCTGGTCAAGCCCCCGGAAAAATCCATACTGATCAACTGATCATACGTTAGTGGACGGGAGTTGTCGGCATCATTGAGGTAAAATTGAAATGGGTCGGACGTGTGACCCAAATGACTGATGGGAGATATATTTTTTACACTTTATTTTCGAGATAATGCCTTTGTATTTACAATGCAATTTATGGATCTAAAAATTACGTTTTCTTAAATTACTACTGAAAATTGAATTAAATATACCCAAACGGTAATTATTTGATATTCTATCATAAAAAAAATAAAAAAGTGTCTTTATAGTTTTTAAAGTATTCTGTCGAAAAATACAGTTCATTATGTACCATCTGTACCATATAATCAATTTAATAATCTTTCAGTAAATGGTTTTGGTCGAGGTAAGAAACTGGTACTTAATGAGACCTACCTTTAAACTGTCGATTATCTTGACAACTAATAAAACTCCTCTATAATATAATAACGCCTAATAATATATTCAAAAATGCATCGAACAACATATCCGCAACTGTAATATCATTTAATTTAATTGGACATAATAGAATTAGATTCAACTGATGAGTGTAAATGAGTGCGAAATATATGTATTGGATAAATGTTTTTGCTCCATATTTGGAGATAAGTGATCCATAAAAAAACAATAACTTATCAATATTTATTAAAACAATTTTCATTATCAACTACATAACTTTGCTAATGACATTATTATTAGTAAATTATACCTTTTTCCAAGTTTCTAATTTAATTTTTAATGTTTAATACATTAATTCCACATTTATTATCAATATTATGATATTTATAAAAACCAGAAAAGTGAGTGTTGAGACAAGTGCAAAAACAGATTGGTTTTAATATATTATTTAAAAAATATTCACACAAATAAGGATATAACGAGCTACAGCTAATAAATCAAACATTTTCTATAATTTAATTTCATAAAGACATTTAACTAAAGGAAATCATTTCTTTCCATTATTCCATCATAATTCCTACTAGTACAAGTTCATTTGCTCAGACTATTGTCTACATTTCTTTTTATCGGTAATTTACATACCTACACTAGTTTTTCCTGTTTCCAATATTAAACATTTTTCGCAATCAATCATCTACCACAACGATTTTTTAGATCTCAGCCTCGACACTTGATCTTATGATGGACCACCTGATTAGCAGACTTTCAGTTCGGTTTCGCTGTTGTAAAAGCAAATCTATATAGTACATAAATTTGAAAATTCTCACAAGATTTCATTACCGCTGTCGATCACATCAAGAACTTGTAACGTGACCACGGGAATTGAACCTTGACTGCTTTAAAATAATCAGATATCGCTTGGCGTTTGGTAATTTGTTTTGTTTAAAATTAAATTTTAATAACACAATAAGTTTAAAATATTACGGCAGTTATTTGGCGCCAAAAGTTTTTTGGACCTAATTAAAAATGTATTGTTTTACGGAAGCTTTGTAGTGTTATAATATAATGCGATATACAAAAGGAGCCGTTTGGTTTTAATTTTGCGTATGTTTAATTGGCAGTTTATTTTAATTAATAATCGCATTATTAATAAATGTCTTTTTGCATGACAGTTTTAGGTTAACATCAGTTCGTTGTATGTTGCGAGATGGTGTCAATGGTCAACGATCAATGCCAATGCCATCAAAACCATCACCAATCAACTCACCATAACGATTAAATTTTATAATCTTCGGTAAAATTATAAAAAGTTTACAATTAGTCAAAGATTATAAAAGTTATAAAATGATAATAACTTAATTTAACTATTAAAAATAGAATACGTACTTTCGTGATATCTAGCAAACAAAACGCTCTGTAGTTTAACAATGGTTATACGAAGAACAAATTAATATTAATGATAAAACAAAAAAGTACTAAATAAACACCTGTCATCTTAAATTATGATGAATTAACATAAAGAAATTAATTTCAATAAGATCGCTTCGAATTGGACGCAATGTTCATTAAAACGAAAAATTTAATTATAAAGATGTTCAGGATCAAGTTACAAGTTGATTATTTAAGGCGACCATATGTACAGAGTGGAACAAAAAAAAATGCCGTTATCACCTCATCTTGTGTGCAACGTTGGAACGATGACGGCGACGCTGGGAAACCTGTTATTGGAGGTTTCCTCCAGCTGACCTTGATTGGGACAAAACTCTTATTTTAATCTATATATAACGCCGATTTGATGTACCACATCAAACTATAGGTCGTTGGATTCGTAAAATAAACCAACATGGATCAGTGGCCAATCAACCAAGAACAGGGCGACCACGAAAAACAACCAGACGGGAAGATAAAATAATCGTTCGTGATGCGGTAAAGAATCCTCGTTTAACGGCTACCGAAATTGTTCGTGATTTAAACGAGAATCGCGAAGATAATATTAGTGTTTCGACAGTGAAACGTCGACTGAAGTCATCTGGACTATTTGATAGGCGTCATTCTAAGAAACCACTAATTTCAAAGAAGAATCGGATAGCCCGATTAAAATTTGCCAAAGATCACTTAAACTGGGGAGCTCAAGAATGGTCTAAAATTCTTTGGAGCGACGAGAGCAAATATAATTTGCTTTCCTCTGATGGTATTAAGTATATTCGACGTCCAAACAATAAAATGCATGATATTAAGTATCAGGTTCCCACTGTAAAACACGGCGGTGGAAATGTCATGGTGTGGGGCTGCTTTTCCCGTGATAGTGTTGGACCTATACACTTAATCGATGGTATTATGGATCGGTTTATGTATGCTGATATATTAAATGATCACATGCTACCACATGGGAAGAGAAAAATGCCACGCAACTGGATATTTCAGCAAGATAATGACCCGAAACATGCTTCAAAGCATTTGAAAGGTTATATGGCGAAGGCTAATATCCGCCTGCTTGAGTGGCCTAGTCAGTCTCCTGACTTAAATCATATAGAGCATTTGTGGGAAGAGCTCGAGCGACAAACTAGAAGTAGGACATACCAAAATAGGAGTCAGTTATGGGAAGCTTTAAGGAGAGAATGGCAAAAGATACCATTGGAGCGTTTAGTAAAGCTTGTTGACTCGACGCCTTCTCGATGCAAAGCAGCTATAGCCGCAAAAGGTTATGCAACGAAGTATTAATTGTTTTTAATCTTTATATTTTCAATAAAGTACTTTAGATTTTGTTTTAAGTGCTTTAAATAATACTTTATTATAAGCAAATATTTCCTATTTTTTGATTTTTAAAATTTTACATGTTTATAAAATTTTCCAAATGATTTTAATTAGGTGTTATAATTCAAATGTATTTAAAGAATAAATTTTGAAAAATGAAACAAAAAATTTTGAAATTTAAAAAAGTTATCGCAAAAAAACTAAGTGGCACCTTACTTATGAGCGCTACTGTATAAAATTGGATGTATGTGTGTATGTATGTACAGTCGACTCTCGATAAATTGAAACTCAAGGGACCAGACAAAAATTTCTCTGAAAAAATTTCTAATTTCATTTAAAAATTCTAAAAAAATTTAATATTGATTTTATTCAATTTATCGAGTATTTTTCAAGGGACCGGGAAAAAATTCAAATTATCGAGAGATTCAAATTAACGAGTGTTCAAATTATCGCGAGTCGACTGTATGTACATATTACGATGATGAAGGTACGGATGAACCCCGTCAATCGCAATTTAATAGAAATTTTAAATTTTTGCTTATTACCTCGGCTAACTGGGTTTTTTGTTGCATGTAACTTACTTATCTCAGTAGTCGGTTCTTTCGGAAATTTTGAATCAAATATTTTAAAGCTGAAAAATAAATATCCGGGAATACAAGAAATCTCAAAAATAATCCGTTTTGTAAAGTTAAAATTTCTATTAAATTGTGATTGACGGGGTTCATCCGTACCTTCATCATCGTATATTTATTGGCGCCCAACGTGGGGCTTCGATAGAAAAAGGGGACACCAAGACGTGATTAACAATTTCAAATAGGTTAATTATAATAAAATTTTTTTACAAAATTATTTCAAATCATAAAGATTAACATAAATAAATATTATTTTTCTTAAATTAAAACTAAACGTACATTAAAAATTAAGAAGATCGAAAGAAAACAGAAGAAGCAAATAAGAGATTAGAAAAATTAATCATAAAAAGTACAGAAGACAAATCGCTTGCCCGTTATTTGTCGGCCACGAAATGTCCTGTAATGCCAATTTTCTCATGTTTTTAGGTTAACCAATGATTTGAAGCACATAATTACTGTTTATTACTGGAATTGTCCAACGATGGTTTATCGGATGACCTATCACTTGGTTTTTGATTAATATCGACGCACACGTAATGTTTAAATTTTTATATAGCTAATGTTTTCACAAATTATTCTAATGTTCAACATTGAATACCTATTTTATCGGAAACCTTCTGATCTCTCAAATTAAATTCATAATCACTTATTTTAAATTCACCTGTTTCACCCAAATTCTAAATTCAACTTTTCTCCTCTTTAATTAACTAAATTATTTTGCTAATTGCATTTTTAAATTATTTTTACATGTAGTTTATGAATTTCTTATAACTAAACACTTTTATTAGATTAATTTTAACAATTTTTGTTATTACGGATTTTGATTTGAACATTTTTAATTTATTTTGTTGACCCTTGTATTCGTTATTGTGATTTAAATAATTCTCTTCGTTTTGACTTTTTACTGATACTAATAAACCTCATATTTCAATTAATAAGTTTCATGCATAAATTTATATATTAAACCAAATTGAAGGCTCGTCTTACGAGTGACGTCTCCATCCGATATCACAGCAATATGTTCCCTATATACTCCTAAACCGTTTGACCGATCGGAACCAAATTTGGCACAGTTATTATGTAGGTCCCTGCGCATGTTTTTGTATTGAAATAGTGCAAAAATTTGCAAAGAAAAGGAAAGTTGATTTTGAGTAGCCTGCCTTCCTTTAAGGAATCTCTATAATCCATTCATGCGCGTCCCCTATGGGACGCGCATGAATGGATTATAGAGATTCCTTAAAGGAAGGCAGGCTACTCAAAATCAACTTAAAAAACAATAATGAATGCTGTCAAACTGTCAACCAATCGACAATGCAAATACGCGTGCACGTGCTTGACGTTTCTATTTGACCAATCTTAACCAAATTTGGTGTATTAGAAGTTATTTACAACGCTACGAAAAACATAGGCTACCACATCCACAACCGAACAACCACATCCGACTCGGTCTAGATGGCTAAAGGCGGTCGGTAGGCCGACTGTGCCAGCTAGTTTGAAATAAAATATAAAAACGTGAAAGATGTGAAATCGAAAGTGTTTACATAGTGTGATATTTATAGAAAATGCGTTGGTATGCATAAAATTATTATTCAATAAATAATATGACTTGCAAATTTGAATAGTGCACCTTTTCGTGTGGCCATGCGGATTAATTAATTTTGACTGGTAGCATTGAAAGAAAAATGCATATGTATATAATATTGAGATGCATTAATTAAGTTATGCCCTCACCCATGTCTACACGTTTACATAAAAAAGGTCAAATAACAATTAATTCTTTGTTTTACCGTAAATTCATTTACAGCAGCATTTAACGTCATAATTAGCAGAGAAAAGATGACAGACAAGATAATCGAGGTCGTTGGCAATCCTTTAAAAATAAAATTAGATGTCTGTGGTGTAACGGTACGAACAAACCCATTCATAAATTTTGCACGTCGTTTTCACATCTCTTTTTTAAATTCACTCCAAACTCGATTTCATTTACATGTCAAACATAAAATTATATAACTTAATTATGGTATAATTAAATAATCATCATAATCAAATTCGAATTTTGTAATAATTACCATAGTATACATATCTTTATTTAAGATAAGAGTTTTATCGTCCTTATAGGCGCCTTGTTTATTTATGTTTTAATATACATCAAAGGAAATATTTTTTAACAAAATAATTCATCACAAATTTTGTTTTATATCGAAATTTGCAATATTTTCAAGCTATGTAAATGCTCTGTGACCTTTCAAGTTCGTTTGAACTGTTTCGAGCTTTTTGCCAATTTGAGAAGATGCGATGATAATATAGCCTTTGATGACTGAAGTACGATGACCGTTATAAGGTTGCATTGGTTAGATCTGTTAGCCATTATTAACTTTTTGTTAAGCTTCTCACATGATATTCAAAACAGTGTTAATTAGTGTAATTTCTGACCTCGCACCAAAGAAAAACTTGGGTGAACTTATAATATTCGGGTATTACAGATGTGTACGCCAAATTTTGTTTTGCAGTAACAATAGTTTAAATTTTAATGAAATTTAGGGGACGGTGACCTAACCGTGGTCACCCCAAAAAAATTTTAAATTTTCCTATAGCAAAGAAGAAGGTTTATAGAGTACCTATACTGTAAAATTTTCACTCGAGATGATATACATAAAATTTCGAGAAAAATCAATTTGAAAGTACGTAAATTTAGCGAATTTTTCTTCGATTTTTGGGGTATGCATTCGATAGGGAGGCTTATCCATCGTCAAAACCTACGCTTTCGGGGCGCCGCTCCTCTCCGCTCTGCACCCCTCCAGGGCGGTTTTGACTCTGGTTACTATGCTAAACATACGAGAAGGCGCCTCCCGTCAAAAAAACCGGGATAAATTAAACCGGGAGCTTAGAGACCCTTGAAATAGCATTAAAAAGTATAGTTGCGGTATGGGGCAGTAAACTATTACGTTTCACCCCCAAAAAATCGCGTAAAAACAAAAAATAATCGATGTTACATGTACGAGAGACGAGCTGCATCTGCCGGTGCGAAATACACTAAGTGTTAGGGTCATTCATATTGCACGTACCATCAACAGATTGAGCGACGCGCGGGAATCTCGTTAATTTTACATGTAAATTTGCAAACTTCAAAATCGATTAACTCAAAATTTTGATAATACCTTCTCAAGTTTAAATTATATCAGCAAACTATATAAAGCATCCTCTTTGCAATAGGAAATTTTCAATTTATTTGGAGCGACCAGGGTTAGGGGGACCGTACCCGAAATTTAATTCAAAATAATTTCAAGTAACAATAATTTATTATATTAGTAAGTCTAAAAAAATTTAGTTTTATTCCCTTTGAGAAATTTACGAGAAGAAATTATTGCGTTGATTAGTTGTCCAATTTTTAGGTTATTCTGCCAATCATTTCTATCAGTACCTACTCTTTATATGATAGAAGATATTAAAGTTATCAACTAAAAACCTCGCATTGTTAATATTGAAAATTTAATTTGTGTGAAATAAAAATTTTACTACTGGATTTTGCTTAGCGACAACCTTAGACCATTTCAAGTAGAAACCATGGTATAAAAATATCATTATTTCATCTTAAAAATTCCCAAAATAAATTAAACATTTAAGATTTGAAGTTAATGACAAAATTTCTTAAACGACATTGCCATTATTTAAAAACTGTTAATAAGCACTGTACTCTAATTTTGAAAAACTATTTAATTACATTTTAAAGTTTTATTGGCCCATCTGCATAGGGCAACCTATGATCAAGAAAATTATTCAGGCAGTAAATGCTGAAAATTGGTAATTTATTATTTGCTGAGCAACGACGCAGCGCAATGCAAATGCCTGTGGTCAATAGATCAAGAAAATCCAGCAAGGTTGCTCGCGGTTTGCACTTGGATGGGTGATCGTGTGGGGCCAAATTTAAAAAAGAACGCCGGTGGCTGCTCTCCTACCAACCCACACTTGGCTCCTCTCATGTGGGAGAGGCTATAGTTCAGAAGTAGACTGGATGGATGTTTGAAAAAACATCATCGAGCTGATGAAGAGGAAGAAGCCTTTCCATTGCTAGATACAGAGATCATTGATGTCTTTTTATTCATCCAAAAAGTTCTTTCCACATTAAACCGCAAGTCTAATAAGTTAACAACATCACAAATTTCACATGTTTAAACCAAACTAAACAACAAAGGTACTACTCACAAATATAAATTGAATTCTGGCTGATTCATCGCGATGATCAAATATTGCAAAAAAATGCACTATACTCTTCATTGTCAAATTAAATACTCTATTAAACAATAAAAAGTGAAATAGAAACCGTGTGGAGGGACTGAGGGTATGGAATACACGGGAGTACCTTCAGTCATTCTGATCTCCATGGGAGGAGATACAAAACCCCGGTCTCTGCAGCTGGCAATTTTTTATAACCTCATTTTCAATAGCGACGATCAATGGGAAGGCACAAAATTTGCCTTTGTTCCAGATTTTGAATAAGAGAGCACGTGCCCTTTTCGGTAAACCCACTTCGTGCGTCAACACGAAATATCCATCATACAGCCAATCAAAAAGACAAAAAACATGTTCGATTGTCCCATTTTTGCTTCTTCACATGCACAACATAATCGTCCCATCCAGGCAGCATTTTTTTAAATTTATGTAATAGCTTTGAGGGGGGCGTGAATAAATTAAACCTAAATTGGTTTTTCAAGGATTTCTTACGTAATTGCAAGGAAACCCGACGTTTTCATTACGTATTTGTGCTTGTCGTAGTGGAGCATGGTACCCGGGGTGATGTGATGGTCCTTCAGTGCGGCCTTTAGGCCGCACATCCTGGTCATTCATGCAGTATTTGTTTACTTAAGTGAATTGCTTCGAGGAGGCGAATAAAATAAATCAAAAGGGCGTTTGCAAGGATTTCTTTCTAGAACGAATTGAAGGAAATCCGACGTTGTTATTAGGCATTTGTGCTTGTGCTAGTGGTACATGGTACCCGGGAAGGCCGCACAATCCAGACAATCGCGAATCGGTACGACCTTAAACAACCATTTATGTCTATCTATTTGTTCACAAGATATCTCTCATTAGTTTATTTTTCAGTTAACAACTCGAAAAGTTTCAGTGCCATTGGGCCGCACTATTAAATAATCGATTTAAAAATAATTAATTATAAATTAAAAACGCAAATTACTTTTTAATATAATATGTACGCGAGTACTACAAAATAATTATTATAGTACAGTATAAATAATATAAAATAGGTGTAACTCCGCACTGGAGATGGAGGGGTAATTAACGGATCAATTTAGCACGTGATAACTTGAATTCAAATTCTTATTTAACACATTGAGTACGGTGAGACATCAACGCAGTGTCTCACTCTTCAGGGTCCGCGGCACGGCAAGACATGACGGTGTGTCACAGTATGTTGGTATATTTAAACGGCGTGTATATTGTAGGGTGGCATTTTTTAAAGCTAAATATATAGAAAACGCAACTTAACCGTCTGGACAACTACTTTATTATGTTGGATCCAAATTTTTTTTTGACACAGACTTTTTGACAGACACACTGTGGTGTCTCAAACAAAATACTCAAAAAAGGCGATTAGAAAAGAGATTTTCCGATAATTTTGGGCCCAGAGACCTAAAATTTTACTTCCCACGCCCGTACTCAACGTGTTAATAATAACTAAGTCACCTTGCGGAGTTCCCTGTATAGATGCTGTAGGTTACAGAGAGTCCCTACCAGTCCCGTCGCCCTCCACGTACTGGCAGCCACTGCTTTGCTGTACAACGCAAGCTCGTAAAATGGAATTCATTACAAAAGTCTCGGTGAGCTGTAAATTACTATGAATTTACATTAAATAGTCATCATAATTCCAATAAAATTTTTCCATTAGTTGAAAATCTATTGCTATTTTTATCAGTGCACAAAAAGAGCATCCTATCTGGAATCTAGCCAGATCTCAAAAATTACGAGAAAATAAAGTGATCAAATTAATAAAAAATGGAAAAGTTCATTAAAGCTTTGAAGTAGCATTAAAACGCATTAAATACCATTACATGAAAATCTATTGGAATATTTTTGAGTGCACAAGGAGGGCTTCCCATCTGGAATTCAGCCTGATCTCAAAACTTACAAGAAAATAAAGTAAAAAAAAATAAAGGAATAATAATTCATTAAAGCTATTAATTACTATTAAAAATCATCATAAATACAAAGAAATTTCCTCATTAATTTATAATCAATCAGTATATCTTTGAATGCATAAAGAAGGCGTCCCATCTGGAATCTAGCCAGATCTCAAAACTTGCGAGAAAATAAAGAAGGGAAAAGTTCATTAAAACTATGCATTATACCATTAAAAAGAAATTTTTTAATCAATTGAAAATCAATCGCTATTTCCTTGAGCGCACAAAACGCATCCCATCTAGAATCTAGTCAGATCTCAAAAGTTGGGAAAAATTAAAGAAAACAAAATAAATTGTCATTAAATGGCATCATATACAATGAAATTTTTTTTTGTTAGAAATCAATTGGTATTTTTTAAGTGCACAAAGAGTGCATCCCATCTGGAATCTAGCCAGATCTCAAAACTGACGAAAAAATAAAGAAAAAAGGTCATTAAAGTTAATATGAATTACCACTAAATAGCGTCATAAATACGATGAAATTTATTCATTAGTAGAAAATCTATTGGTGTTTTTTCAGTGCACAAGGAGGGCTTCCCGTCTGGAATCCAGCCAGATTTCAAAACTTACAAGAAAATATCTGTAAGTGTAAAGTGGGCTAACTATTAGCTATTAGCTGATTGAAAGCTTAGTTCGCTGTCTTCTTCCATTTAAAAATGTTTAGTTAAACTGCTGTCAATAGATTGGGTTTCAGTGATCATGAAAGCACCCGTTCAATAAGCAATTAGTGAAGAAATCTTTGAGCGAATTGTAGAAGTGACAGTCCTCCATATATTCATTTCAAAATCATTTCGTTGCTAAATGCATTTCGTAAAAAAATTGGTGCTTAATAATAAATATTCTGTTTGATTTTCAACAGGCAAATTTAAGTATATGCCATATTATTATTATTACCCTGTTTTTTACATTTATTTTTGAGTGAGTTTTGAACTAATTACATTTTAGCCAAAATCATAAGCCGATAGGGACTTGAGCCCCCACCTTCTGATAAAATTAAATGAATTTCCGCAACAAAGTTTTTTAACACATTTTTATATCTTCTCTGCTTTGATCTGCTCAAGATGACCACGATGTTGGATTGTACTAAGAGGGACTACAGACATTACGAAGTACTCGGGACTGTCCCAACTTGGCACAAAATTTACAGAAAAAGTATAAATTTACCGTATTATTTTTTTTGTAGGTATTTACTTCCAACATAATTTAATTCTAAAAAAAAACTTTAATCGATAACCCTTAGGCTAACCGCAATCATTTAATGAGTGCAGTATTCCAAATTCCGACCATAGGTGATAAAAAACATTCAAGAAATTTAGTCTTGCATGTGACTCCCGTACTGTCAGGATATAAAAACGTTTCTGTAATTTGCAGCCACTCGACTGCTTACATCAGAGTCTAGCGACAACTTCTTTGATATTATTTTGAAAATATTAATACTCTTTAGTGCCAAATAAATAATATAAAGTAAAAAATAGAAACCTGGGGGGTCTGGAGACGTATAAAGCCCCCCCCCCCCAGCATATCATCATAGCAAGAAAAGTAAAGTAGTGTCATAAAACATTTTTTAATATTTTATCTCCTGATCGCCATGGCCAATTTTGCGTTAGATGAAAATATTACTACTTTATATTATCAAATTAATTAATTGCCCAACTCAAAAATAGGAACCGGTGGATCTGGAATACCCGCCCCCCAGCTTATCATCATAGCCAAGACAAGTAAAGTAGTATCCGGGTAGTATCTATCATAAAATATTTTTAAATGTTTTACCGCCTCATCGCCACATACTGGGGGGTATTCCATACCCCCCCAGACCCCCCGGTCCGCAGTCGCCAAATTTTGGAACATAATTTCTCGCAATATTAAAACAAAAAAACTGTACTATCATTCTATATTTTTGTAAACTTTTGAGCTAGGTTAGTCTTACAACATAAAAAGAAGCCTAAAATCTGCAGAATTCACTGCAATTTAAACAGAAAAATTACAAATAAAGAAGTTTTGTTCAGGGTAGACTGGCAATAAAATCTTGGTTAGTGCATAAATATGATCGATGCAGTAGGTACTTTCATACTGTATCCTATATAACCTGTCGGTCTTCATAGAGGAAGTTTTCCTTAGGGGAATGAGCGGGCGAAAGTCCTCTGCCGTGGTTCAGAATTCACGTAAAGCTGAGATGCGGTACTTTATATCAGTGTTTAACGATAGTGGCTTGCCCTCAAGGGCACAAAGGCACGTGTCCTCCATCCGAAACCGAAAAACCCGCTACCCAAAAAAGAATTAATGGAAAAATGATATATTCTTCTTCTTTTTTAATTTTTTACCATTCTATTGAAAAATCTTACGAGCTGCCACTGGTGATTACCAAATAGGGTTCCGCGGAACAACGAAAATGAACACACGAAATATAAATACGGTGACCTTACACTCCATCGGTGTGAGATCATTACGGGATAATGTGTATGCACTTTCTATTGTTCCGGGGCTTTTGTAATAGCCTAGTAAACTTGATCATGAAATTTCAAATAAATTACGAAGGGAAAGATTTATGTAGACTGTTCATTAACCCATTTGCATCGGAAGGTCATATTATATTTTATGAGAATACGCGGGTTGCTCATTATCATGGTAGGCCATTTAAGTTCGCGAACCGCGAACTACTTTGCATTATCTTTGACACTATCGTGGTGTACGGCTGTCGTCGCATTTGATTTATGACGTGATTATAAGTGAATTAGATCCCTAATTAATATTTTTCGATGTGGAGTTGTTTATATTTGAAGTTATTTAATTTATAAGTGTTAATTAATTATTAGGAAATAATATATTATTTTATTTTGCTGATTTTAGTTTATTACTGAACATGGAACATGAAAAACTTAATGTTTTCGATCATTTTATTACATTTGGTGTCAATCTAAGAAAGAAAAAATTTGGTGGTAAGGGCATATTTTCAAATGTAAACAATACAGTGGATTAATGAGGCGATTCTTGGTCATTCCTATGTAAGGCTACGTAAAATTTTTCAGATCCCCCTAACTTACGTAAGGATTATTTGTTCATATAATTGTTGATCAAGTGTTTGCCCTCCCCCAATATTTGTAATAAATAAGTGTTTTTAATAAAGTTGAATCGGTTTCAATTAATATATGTAAAATAATGTACATAAGGAGCATGGTGGATTCTCCCCCCCCCCCCCACGTAATGATTAGTAAGATTTTCCATTTCCCCCTTCCTCCTAAAACCCATACGTAATTAATGGACGTTCCCATCTGTATTATATTAATATGTTGTTCTTTATAATATACTATTGCATATCGTTCTCTATAACTTCTTATTTAAAAACTTTTTTAAATAAATGTATCCTTTATTGTACACACTGCCATACAAATTTTAAAACATGCCTGCTTAACGAGGCTCAAAAAGCCACTTTCTACAAAATTTTGCGTACCCCCCCCCCCCTACGACAAGGCTCAAAATCGCACTGCACGCCATGCAACTCTGCTCTGCTCTGCGCTCGCTTCCAACTGTGAAAACATAATGCCAACAAATAATATAAAATCTCCAACAATAAATTTTAATTACAAAATTTTTAATAATACACTTTAAATAACTGTAATAAAATTTGTAATAATGTAAAAAATATAAAATTTTATATTTTATATTTATATTTTAAATATCGTTTAATGGTATTCATTTTTATAAATTTGATAGAAAAAACACGACAATACAATAGCTGAGATTTGTTTTATGATCATTAAAACCTGGTCTTAAAATAATGACAGCTCGTGGTTTACTACAATGGGGGGGGGGGGGGGCAAATAAGCCTCGAGTCAACAGGATTCTCTCCTATGGTATAAGCTCGTATACGACAAAGAGCGGTTTATTTTAATGAAATTCATAGAAAAAAAATCCCATTTTATCAATAAACACATCCAAAAACAATCCACTTTGACCGAAAAACTGAAATTTATATTATGTAACTGATTGTGCAACCATATTGGGATATGGGAAAATCTAGGGATATTTTTTGCTTGTTTATATCTGTGTGTAATTTATAAAATCCGTATTTAATAAACTCCTTTCGTTGGATCTGTGAAGTAGGCAGGCATTCTGGAAGCGCTATCTTGAAAATATGTCACAATCGTTAATGCTTCGATAGTGCTTTCAGCATGGTTGCGGAGATATCGTGATGTTTTTTAAGTGCCTGCTGACTTCACGCTGACAGACACTCAGGAAATACTATCTAGTAAATATATCTCAATTGTTAATACTTCGATAGTGATTTCTAGTGCTTCATTTAATTTTTTAGCAACAGCTATAATTGGGGAGACATCGCGGTTTGACTTCATTGACGCGCATTCGTCATGAAGGGATTAACGAGCATAACGAGAGAATGGAGATGGTTCAATGTGCGAAAATCTATTATGTAAAGCCCGGGTGCATACCAAAACCGTAAACGATGAATACGAAATTATAAAAGCGGCCAATGAACATAACCACAGTTCTATAGCTGGAAAGGTACAGGTAAAATTTCTCTAGCTTCTCAACAATCCACTCGAGAAATTGTGTCCACTGAAGTTAACTCTATAACCGAATTTGCAAAGGCAGAACTACCTATAATCTCTTCCATCAGCCGCAATGTAAGACGTTCCTATTGTAAAATAATATTCAGGGAAGAGCACGTAAAACGGTTCCAGGATTTAAAAAATTTCCTATAGATATTCGGAAAGCTGAAGGTTTACATAGTAGATTTAAAAAAAATATTTGCGGAATATTCACATTTAACTCTTGAAGTTGTTGAAAATTGGAAATTTTCCATAGCTCAACCAATCAAAAGCTCGCTGTCGATGAGCGGCGGATTACGTCACGCATTGTGTCGACAGTCCGTGTGCTTTTATTTACTCTTAACACTTAGAAAAATTTCACCTCAGAAGTTTATCAGTAGATATGTTTTATTTGTAGCACATTGAATTTTAAATTTTTACAAATCTACCGAAAAAGGTAGATTGGGCGCGCAGAGTTAGAACGGCAGCAAAGACGTGAAGCAGTCGTTAGGTTAGTGTTAGGAAACGATTTTCTTTCCTAGTTGAACGTTAAACGTTAGAAGAACTTTGTATTGGTTACTAGGACACTCTGTATATTATACTTAATTGCTTGCCTGCTTGGATTTAAAAAATGGATGGAGGAGTAAATATTAACACATATAGCGAGCCAAAAATATCCGAGGGGGGGGGGACGAAATTTGAAGCTATTCCGCCATTCCCACCATCCATATATAGCATAATACTCTCCTCTGCATCAGCTGGTACTGTAAATTCATCTTATTAATTAACAACTTTAGATTGAACAATGCTATGCAATAAATAAAGATCTTCCAAATGTTGCAACAGTTATAAAATTACATAAATCGTTCATTGGTGATCAGAATTCCGCAAGTAGCACCGGGTATGACAAATAATCCAATTCATGATCCATCAATTAAGCTCTTAAAATACTGAAGCTTCCGGGCATCAACAGTTGCTTTCGCTTATTTTTAATATTGCCAGTGCTTTTCAAGTCACATTTGCATATTTCTTTGGATACCGACGCGTCTAGTGCCTGCAGATTTTAAACAGGTCCGTTGATATATTTGGCACAAGCTAAATTGATACAAAGATCCGATGCATTCGAAGTCTCGTACAAAGTGAGCGACGACCACATTTATCAAAGCAGGTTTCCCCGATTGTCTATCGAACTTTTTTTGTCCTAAATGGATAAGTCGTATAATTAATTTTAATTTGTATATCCGATCCAAGAGAAACCGTGAATGCGCTAACAACAAAAGGTTTTCTTTTTCGTGATTACTCTTTCTTATCAAAAATTAAGTTATAACCATTCATTAAAAAAAGCGTTCCATAAGATTTACAGCTCTCCAAACTACAAATTAATTAATTAACCATAACGGCTATCTATAAATTTTAAGTGTCACTTGCTCATTTCCATTAGAAAATAACACAAGCTCATAAATAAGTGTGCTTCTTCCAAAACTTGATTAATTAGTTTACATAAATAACCATGTTAATCATTTTTCGGCAAATTGAGTTCACATTTTGTATTTAATTTTTTCACTCTTACTTATCGCTCATTAATCTTCCCTGCAATGAGTAGGTATTTTATTTTAGGTTAGGTTAGGTATAAAAATAACTTCTTTTGCATCTGACGAGCAGGAACTGCAAGCCAGGAAATTAAATTTGACTGTTTGAAGATTTTAATGTGCTTAATTTATTAATCAATTTCTAAATTTAACCTTTGGATAGAACATCAAGACTACAACATAATTTACTCCTTAGAGGACACAGATATAATTACCAGGGTCCATTTTCGGAAATAAGAAAATAATTTCATGGTAGATATAGATGAAGAGAATTTTATTCGGCTTCGGTGCTAATTTATACTACTACTAGCTGGCACAGTCGGCCTACCAGCCGCCTTTAGCCATCTAGACCGTGGCGGATGTGGTTGTTCGGCATCACTCAAGGGTATCGCAGGCATACGTGTAGACCGTGGTTGTTCGGCCTTCGGCCTCACTCCAAGGTACTAAAGTAGCCTATGT
This sequence comes from Podabrus alpinus, assembly GCA_932274525.1. NCBI lineage: Eukaryota > Metazoa > Arthropoda > Insecta > Coleoptera > Cantharidae > Podabrus > Podabrus alpinus. Next base: position 63,124,312 of record OW026454.1, on the reverse strand, counting down.
TTTTCGTAGCGTTGTAAATAACTTCTACACCAAATTTGGTTAAGATTGGTCAAATAGAAACGTAAAGCACGTGCACGCGTATTTGCATTGTCGATCGGTTGACAGTTTGACAGCATTCATTATTGTTTTAGGCTTCTATACAAAGTATAGCAAGAAGCCTTATGATCTGGCTCCGTGTTTGTCTGTCCGTCCGTCCGTCTGTTTAAGTTGATTTTGAGTAGCCTGCCTTCCTTTAAGGAATCTCGATAATCCATTCATGCGCGTCCCTATGGGACGCGCATGAATGGATTATCGAGATTCCTTAAAGGAAGGCAGGCTACTCAAAATCAACTTTCCTTTTCTTTGCAAATTTTTGCACTATTTCAATACAAAAACATGCACAGGGACTTACATAATAACTGCGCCAAATTTGGTTCCGATCGGTCAAACGATTTAGGAGTCTATAGGGAACATACATACATACATACACACATTTTTTTTTTTATTAACTCCTTTGATACAAGCAATCTATCGTATGATATTTAGCTATTTTATTGACAAATTATAATAACATGTAGAGAATCGTTCCAGAGAACAATCTCTTTATTCGATTTACTATTTATAGATCTTTTAGCAGAAGTTCTTCATAACCTCAATGTCTGTTAACTAGGTCTGCCGGCTGATATCGCTTTAACCTTCGCACTGTAAAATGTTTTACTCCTCTAAGCTCGACAAGCTAATGAGACCTGGGGAGTCGAAGAAGCAAAACTTTACATCTGCCAATATAAATATCAACAGTAAATTCGGTGACAGACGTAAAACCCTGATGGTCGTATAAGCTAACTCTTCTCTTTTGCGGAGGCAAAAGGTCGTGGATAATTAGAATCTCCAGGTGATCACGGAACAGACAAATAAAGCTAACGACAAACAAATAATCGTTTAATGAAGGTAAAAATATCGTTATCATGTGCACAGTACAAGCAGTTAATTAACAAATTAACATAATTAACATAAGTGAAAATAATAGTCGCAGCAAGACTTAACATGTACTGAGTTCTACTCAAGCGTTGAAGACGCACTTAAACAAATGTTGGAATTAAACAAAAAAACAAAGAATCCTAAAATGACCCAAATAATTAAATAATAAAATAATAAAAAGGTGGGTGTCCACTAATGACGACACGTCATTAATAAAACCGCCTAAGCGTGAACCCAAAATGACTGAGCGCGTAACGCTTCGTGTAGCCAAAATCAAAAAATTTTCGAGACCATCCCTCGCTATCATCATGCCCTGGGATTCTCAACTGGTTCGGTACAGCACCACATAGGACCTGTATCCAGAATGAAAAATAAATGTACGGCGGTCCAACGACTGGCACGTAACAACAAGATGGACCTCATGGGACCCATCTCACACGGCTCGAAAGTGAATAGAAAAAATGTTCACCCAGCAGTAGAAATGTGTTTCGGGCAAAGGCACTCATTGTCCTTTGGACATAGAAACATTTGAAAAAAATAAAAATTCCAAACGAATTGGCATTTGATCAAAATTTGACCAACAAAGGGTTTCCAACAGTTGCATCAGCAACGAATTCAAAATAAGTATAAGAAAAAAATCTCAGATGGTACAACTGTGAACTTCGGATGTTAACGTCCGCAGCTGTTATAATTAAAAACCAGGAAAAAAAATAAACCCCTGAACCCCCCCCTTGGAATTATTTAGGAACCCAATGTGACTTAAGAAAGGAAGGTAGATAGGAATAGGTAATGAGGTAATTGGGTTATTGGGTTATGGGAAAGGATAAACGATCCAAGTGAACCAATCGCAGACAACTAATAACATGGTATTACCCTTCGCAGATCTGGGGAATGGTCCCATTAAGTCTACCGAAATACATTGAAAAGGAAACCGTACTCGCTTTTCTCGACCCATCAACCCATATCGTCCACCTTGGCAAGCTTTTGATGACAAGCAAACGGCGCATCGCCGCACATACCTCGCCACATCCGCACGCATCCTGGGCCAGTAGTACAACTCACCGATCTTATTGAATGTTTTTAATGTTCCTAAATGAGCGGAAGTCGAATCATCATGACATTCTTTAAAAATGTCAATCCGACGCGACTTCGGAACTAATTGTTTCCACTCAACTAAATTGGAAACAATATTATGTGAATTCGGAATAAGTTTGTACAACCGTCCAGATTCGATCCTCCAATCAGGATACTTATCAGGAGCGTCAGTGACTCGGGTCAGCATACGACGATACCACACATCTAAGTCATCTTCGGACAATTCCAAAGAAGAGACTTCTAAAGGTGCGCGAGACAATGCGTCAGGTACGACATTCAGTTTTCCTTTTCTATGTTGGATGTTAAAAGAATATTGAGATAAGCGAACACTCCAGCGGGCCAGTCTGTTTACCGGATCTTTCATATTAAGTAACCATAAAAGACTATAATGATCCGTTATCACAGTAAATTCAGTACCCTCAACATAAGGCCTGAACTTCTCAATGCCAAAAATGACCGCTAAACATTCGCGTTCGGTGACAGAATAGTTACGCTCTTGTTTATTCAACGTTCTAGACGCGTATGCGATAGCACGCTCTTCCTCTCCTTCTCCCTGACTTAAAAAACAACCCAAACCATAATTTGAAGCGTCGCATTGAATATAAAAACGCTTACTGAAATCAGGACTAGCTAAGATTGGGGCAGAAACTAACTGTTTCTTCAAATTCTCAAACGATTCAGTAGCAATAGATGTCCATTTAACAAGTTGACGTTTACCAAGACCTTTAAGTAACTCGGTGATAGGCGCAGACAAGGTTGAAAAATTGGGTATAAATCGTCTATACCACCCTATCATACCTAAAAATCGCTTAACCCCCGTAGTATTCGTAGGTTTGGCAAATTCAGTTATGGCTTTGGTTTTATTTGGATCAGTGTGCAGTCCATTCTTATCAATAACGTGTCCAAGATACGTCAAACTGGACCTACAGAACTCACACTTATCCATGTTAATCGTAAGGTTGGCATCCAGTAACCTGTCGTAGACTTGTTCAAGTAATTCTAAATGCTCTTTGAAAGTGCTAGAAACGACGATGATGTCGTCTAAATAAACAAAAATTTTTTCTCCCAAAAGGGGTCCAAAAATGTTATCCATAAGACGTTGTTGCGTAATTGGAGCATTAGAAATACCGAAAGGGGTTACAACATAATGAAAGAGACCACGACCAGGCACTGTAAAGGCGGTCTTTTCGTAGGATTCAGGAGTAAGAGGGATTTGCCAAAATGCTTTTTTGAGGTCGATTGACGTTAAATATCGAGCGTCCTGTAGACGAGTTAGTATATCGTCTAAACGAGGTAAAGGATAGGCGTCCTTCTTTGTCAATTGGTTAAGCTTACGACCGTCAAAACATAATCGGTAAGAATTATCTTTCTTCCTAACCAAGAGCATAGGGGATGACCACGCAGATTTACTTGGACGTACGAGATCCAACGCAAGCATTTGGTCGAGCTCTTTGTAAGCAATTTCGCGCATCGCGGGGGAAAGTGGATAAAAACGTTGCTTCAACGGAGCAGCATCTCCAGTGTCGATATGATGTTGAACTTTGTGGGTTTTGGTTAACCCATCGTGAGAGAGTGTCATAAATTTTTCTTTAATGGCGGCAAGAGCGACTTGTTGTTCTAAACTGAGGTCATCAGCGGTTCTGATTGACTCAATTGACTGTACTTCATTAACAAAAAATTGATTCCGGGCAAAATCAGCTTTAACTCCGAACAATTTGCAAAAATCAATGCCCAAAGTTAAACATGTACGTATGCTGTTACATACCAAAACGTTGAGGGGACGGATCACATCGCAAATAGAAACAGGCAAAACAACCGAGCCTAAAATGTCTTGCGAAGTGCCATCAGCCGACCGTAAAAATACGCTTCGGTCACGTACTATTTTTAAATCTAATAAATTTATTAAATAGTGCCCATCTGTACCTAATATGGATACACTAGCACCGGAGTCTAATAAAGCAGTTAGTTGCTCTTTGCCGACACAAAGATTCAGGTGTGGACGTTGATCAGACGTGGGGTGAATAAATAAGGCGGAAGAATTGGCGGTTGATCCGCAAAAAGCGCCTACGTGCACCAACCAATCTTTCCATCCCAACCTATCTGCTCGAATACTTAAGGCTAGCGGCGAGCAGGTACTCCGCTTAGCCCAACTGCGTTTTTTGAGTGGTTACCACTGCAAACCAGTGAAGTAACTCCCTTGCGTCCACAAAGATAGCAAAAAGTCGTTGTAGGTTTGGAACAGAATCTGTACGAATGACCACGCGCCAAACAATTCCAGCAAGTAATCGCCCCTCTAGGATTCACTGAAGGTGATGTTGAAGGTACATTAGGAGTGGTAACGGAAGTTAAAGCAGATGTAGAGGCTACATTCGGGAGAGTCTTTTTTGCTAATCGTTCAGCCATTTGAGCGATTTTAATAAATTCGTCTCTATTGGTTATAGAGGTCGTACCCATAACGAGTGAAATCGACGGAAGCATATTCTCTCTGATTGTCCATAATTGATCAATTTCAGAAGGAATAGGTGAAATGCGAGCAAATTTCGCAAACATCGCTTCAATGAAACTACTAACAGATTCATCAGAATTCTGTTTGCAACTGTTTATCTCGGCTAAATAAGCTCTACTAAAATCGACTGACAGAAAACGTAATTTAAGTGCTTCTATTAATTTCTCCCAGTTATCAATATGGTGACCTAAAGTTCTGTACCAAATTAAAGCTTCACCTGAAAAAAATTCTACTGCCTTAGCAAAAAGTTCTTGAGGACTAACACCTCGAGTTCTCGAAAGTTCTGTAGCTCTCTCTATAAAATTAAAAACTTCCTGAAAACCTCCCGTACCATCAAATGTAAGATTCCATTTGTGAATTGCAACGTGATCATTATTTCGTACAGGTAAAATTGATTTTAAAACCTCAGCCAATTCAACGGCTGGTAAAAGAGATGACTTTCTGAATGACGCATAACCAGGTGATTCAGTATTTTCTGCTCCTGACGGATTACTAACTTTGGGAGTGATAACTTCGTCGTCATCATCCTCAGTAACTTGCAATAATTTAACTACCCGTGCTTGTAAAGATTTAGAAATGCCCAATAAATTACCCCTTTCCGTGTCTTTAAAACCAGCTCCCTCCATGATATCTAGCCTATTACTGTAATGCGAGAGCCTATTAGTAATATTGTCTAACACAGTTAAGTCAAGCTGAGTTTCGAGTTTATCGATTTGCGAAGCAATATCTGATAAAGCTTCTTGACATAATTTTAAATCTGCGGTTACGTCAGATGGTGTATATTTATGAACGGCTAAACGTGAGGTAAAAGCTTCCTCCAGTAAAAATTTTCTTAAATTAGAACGACGAGTACTTTTATGAACAGGTATTAACGTTGGGTCTTCAACACGGAAGGTCAACTCAACAAGGACTTCCTCGTTATTTAAAGCGGCAACATAAAGATTCTTATTTGACATAATTATGCAGGTAATTAAATTTTGAAATTAAAAATTCGTGGCAAAATGTAAATTTGCAAAAACGCAGTTTAAAATATTAATAAAATATATGCTCAGAGCTGTCACACAACAAATTATCAAACTTCTGATAATAAAATTATTGAAATAATCAATTTCAAACAAATGCAAACCACACTAAATCAGTTCGATACCAGACATCAATAAAAAACAGGTGTTCGTAGCAAAATCAAGTTCAAAAAAATAACCGTTGTACTGCACAATCAAACGAATCTTATTTCCGTCAGCAACCCCTGAAGATTCAATCAAAAATTTGGCCGTCACAGCGGGCGCCAATGTAAAATGTTTTACTCCTCTAAGCTCGACAAGCTAATGAGACCTGGGGAGTCGAAGAAGCAAAACTTTACATCTGCCAATATAAATATCAACAGTAAATTCGGTGACAGACGTAAAACCCTGATGGTCGTATAAGCTAACTCTTCTCTTTTGCGGAGGCAAAAGGTCGTGGATAATTAGAATCTCCAGGTGATCACGGAACAGACAAATAAAGCTAACGACAAACAAATAATCGTTTAATGAAGGTAAAAATATCGTTATCATGTGCACAGTACAAGCAGTTAATTAACAAATTAATGAATGCTACCAAGTCAAAGGCAAGAATCAATACAATTGCAGAAGGCAATTGTGATAGCAAAAAAATATGGTGTACAAAATTCACTGCAGTACAGATTAAAAAAAGTAAAATACGGCACAAACCTTAAAGCGCTCTCGGGTTCTACAATGCCCAAAACACAACGCAATACAATTGCGGGAATCTCCTTTAATCTTCCTGCAGTCACCAATAGTGGATACGATGTTGACAGATTCTTTCGCCGACTGGTTAGAAGTGGAAACAAATAAACTGGATCTTGCCAAAAGGTCACCCTGATCATTCAATATTCTGGTCGTCCTGGTAGTGTGATTGATTTCAAGTAAAAAGCAATCAACTTGATGTTTGTTGACATAAGTAATTTTTGACAGTTTGAGTTGTGAAATGTCAAAACTTATAATTGAAATCTCTAAAGATAATATGACAGCATAAAAATGACAGCTCCGCACATATCTAGTAAAAAATTATATGCGTTAAAATTAAGTTGTTAAAAAAATTTGCCACTTACATAAACTGATCTATCTAATCCGCGAACGTGTCAGTTGTTATAATAATGTATTCAATAATTAAACATTAATTATCCCAAAGAATTTGCAAAAATTCCACGAGTTGACTTCTCTCGTACAAACGAAAAATGCAAATGCTATATGGCCATTGACAGACATGCGCACACATATCCGACGATTAAAAATGCCGTATATAGGATGTTGCGAAATAAATAGTCAGTAATGTTTTGCAAAAAATCGTTACAGCACATCACTTTCACTGTTGTTAGCTAATAGTTGGGTAGCAAAAACGTTAGGGTGATTTGAGAGTCTCTTCTGATATTTGTCGCTGTATGTTCTGATTTCTTCCATGACGGAGGGCAAAGGAACATCTCGTAGGATGACCATATTGGGCAAGTAGTACGGTGCGTCAACGAAGAACCTTATTTTGGAATCTCTGTATTATGTCGATACTTGAGTTGGCAGCTGAGCCCCAGAGCTGCATTCCATACGTCCATATTGGTTTCAGTATGGCCTTATACAATAGTACTTTGTTTTCTATAGATAACTGGGAATTTCACCCTATAAGCCAATACATGTTCCTCAGTTTGTGTCCAAGCTGTAGTCTTTTGGTGATTATGTGTTTTTTCCACGTCAAACATCTGTCCAGATGCATACCGAGGTATTTGGTATTCTCAGTCTGTGGTAATTGGCTGTTGTTGAGCTTCACAGGCGGACATGTATCTCTCTTCATAGTGAAGGTCACATGTGTAGACTTGGCCTCGTTTGCTTTTATTCGCCAATTTTTTCAGCCAATTCTGTATGCTATTAAGACAACTTTGCAGATGTCTAGTATCGCTGTATCGTCAGCAAAAGTAGCAACTGTAACAGATCTTGTTGATGGTAGATCGTTTGTATATAATATGAGATACAGCAGAGGACCGAGAACACTTCCTTGAGGAACTCGAGAATTGCTTGGGTGAAGGTCAGTATAATGGTTTTGTTGTTTGATCAGGAAATATCTATCACTAAGGATCTGGTAATAGTGATAAGGAACGTTGAATTTTATTTTGTATAATAATCCTTCATGCCAGACCTTATCGAATGCTTGACTTATGTCTAGGAACGCGGCCGAGCAGTAACGTTTGCTGTTTAGGTCTCTGTTTATTATTTTTACTATGCGATGTACTTATTCAATGGTACCGTGTTTGTGGCGGAAACCGAATTGGTGATTAGGTATAATGCCTCGATCCTCCACTATTGGTTTCAGCTTGGCTATAAGCGCCTTCTCAAACACCTTGGACAATAAAGGAAGCAGGCTGATAGGTCTATATGATTTGACATCATTTATGTTTTTTCCAGGCTTCGAGATCATTACTATCTGTGCAACTTTCCATTGACTTGGGAAATGGTTGGTACTAATAACTGCATTAAATATTTGGGCGAGGATCCCACAAACGAAACCACCCGAAAAATATTTTCGTGTGCTACACACTAAAGAACATGCTTATATTTGTCTATAGAAAAAATATTTTGTGAGGTAATCTTAAAAACAACCCCAATATCGACTTTTTAAAAGTACGTAAAATTAGCATTGAAACGACATAAACAACTATGGGGAAAACCTAGGCCCTGCGGGGCTTCGCCCCGGGGCCGGTTTTGATGGCGCTAATTACTTTTTTGGGTGGATCCGGCCCGGCCATAACTGTGTGCATCGAAAAACCCAAGCCGTCCTGGCTCCGCCAGGTCGGCCGGTTTTTCATGGCCGTCGGCGCTCCGCGCCAGATAGCTAAAACCAAGAAAACCGGGATTAAGGAAACCGGGAGCTTAAACCCCCAAAAAATCGCGTAATACAAAAAATAATCGATGTTACATGTACGAGAGACGAACTGCATCTGCCGGTCCGTAAAACGCTAAGTTTAAGACTAGTTCTTTCTGCACGCACCGTCAACAAAATGAGCGACGCGCGGAATCTCGTTGAAATTTACATGTAAATTTGTTAAGTTCAAATTCGATTTATTCAAAAGTTTGGCCCCCTACCTCCCAAAATATTTTTACAATTTGCTCTATTAACTGTGCTCTTTAGTGTGTAGCAGAAGAAATTTTGATTTAGGTGGTTTAGGAAGTGGGACTGTAGCCAATATTTGGTTTATTGCTTTAAACCCCTTTTCGGATAATTCTTGTAGGATTCTCCCGGTGATAAGATCGAAACCGGGTGCTTTTTTTGGGTTGATCTCGTTTTTGGTAGTTTTTTTGATATCTGTAATTTTAAATTTTGAGATTGGTAGGTCCATTTGGAAGGGAGCTTTCAGATATTCGTAAACTTGATCATCTTCCTCTACGGTATTCGAAGATGGATTAGGCTTGAAAGTGTTTGACAAGTATTCTGCGAAGACCTCAGCTTTCTGTTTGTTGTTTCTAGTCCACTTGTTATTGTGGTCCTTAATTGGAGGATTTATATATCTATTGGCTTCTTTAACTTTCTTGTGGCTTTCCATAGAGAATAGTCCGTAGCATCCGTTGCGCTCAAATTTCCGAGGTAATCTTGAAATCCTTTGTTTCGAATATCGGCTAACATTTGTTTTAGCTCTTTAGAGGCTTTATTAAGATTAATTTTAGCTACTGGAGATCTTGTTTGTTGCCATCTTGTTCGTAATTGGCGCTTTTCTGATATTTTCTGTTGTATTACGAGTGGTGTTACACACATACACACATCCATTTATATATATACAGGGTGTCCCCGTGACCGTGGAGAACCTTTGAGGTGGTGATAAAGGACACTTTTCTAAGACAAATTTTCAAATAAAATTTTTGCCCAAGTCCAAACCCTTGGGGTACCTCCCTTTAAAGCAATTTTTTGAATTTCTGATTTCAAACGGCCATACCTCCGATATTATTGATTTTTTAAGGTTAATGGATTAGAACTTTTTTAAAGATCATTCGCTTGTCTACAAATTAGGTTATAACCCCTTATCGTCTAGAATCAACGGATTTCGAGTTATAAATTAAATTAAGGGAAAAAATGTTTAAAAAATTCAGGTTTTTTTTTAAATTTTCTTGCGAACCCCGTATCTCTTAAACGAAACGTCTAAGAGAAAAACTAACGCCCCAAACGGATAGCAAATTTAACGGGCTACAACTTTCGTCAAATAAATTTTTTTGGGCAACCAACCGTTTTCACAGAAACTCTGAAAATAATGAACAAGGTGTAGGTAAAAAAAATAAATATACACCCTGTATAGATTAACTTTTATCTATTTTGATGATGTAGCTTTCCAAAAGTGAATCAACGTACAAACCGTTTTGTTTATGTTCACATGGTATTGTGGAAAGAGCAATTAGAAAATGACGACCCTGATTAATGAATGTATCAATTATAAATATTAAAATTTTGTACCTACAACAAAAACGCAACAATTTGTTTATTTTCCATTCAAGGACCCACGCATTGTGCATTTACCATCAGTCGGTGGTCAGCATCCTTTCAAATTAAAATGCATGAATATAATGTGGTTTGCAATTTTTTGCTAGAAAACCACTAAAAATATTGTAAAGGATAAATTAATGACGTTAACACCTTGTGTGGGTAGCCTACATGAGTATCCTTTAAAATATCAATAATTATTAATTTATAATAAAAAATTAAAATAATACTACATAAAATATTACAAAACTTAATGAACCTTTCAAGTTGACAAAATTATAAATAATAAAAAAGCATTTATAATACTTGCGATATGGCATTGAAATTTGTAGGAAGTGAGATTTTATTTCTTGGTAAAAGTTATCAATTTATCTTCATTTAAATAAATGTATTCCATCAATTTTTTATATCACTTCAATAAAATTATTTGTATAAGCGGTGAGTAATCGTTTACCTTAATAAATTATGTTTTTGCTAATTTTACAAATTATATCGCGGATTTGGTGTATCAGTCTTGTAATTCAAAATTACCACACCCAGGGTACGATTTTGTTTTACCAACGCAAATAACAGAAATATGCCCATTTTGAAAAATTCACCCACATTCCTAGATTATGTGTAGAAAGTCTACTAGTTTAGAATTTTAAATAGTTTAAAACCAAACCCATTACATTTATAGAAAAATAAAAAATAATTAAACCTTGTTCAATAATTTCAAGTTAATTTATAAAGTCAACATTCAGCATAGTTAATGGAGCGCTTATGTCGGAATGTTGTTAAATAGTTGTTTTTGCCACTTGTTCTATCAAAATTAGGCTATCTCTTGAAGATACAATAAAAAAATATTTCTGGTTAGTAAATTACTGAACTTTGCGAAAAAAAACAACCTTGACAATTGGGTTTCTTCATCGGCACTCTATCGTACCACGTTGTATGTAATTTTGATGTGTTGACAGTAATTACTTGGAGATACAGGAAAAAAGTAGTTAAATTGCACTTTTTTCTGAAAATGCATTTGCAAGTTGCACCACCATATTATGCGTACTATTACCAGCGAAACATGTGCAAAAGCCAGACGCTTCGCTATTTTTGACACTTTATTTTTAGATTGCTATTAGAGCAGCCCTCAAGGCTGAGATTTACTCTGATAGGCGGAAATCACTACTAATAGTAGATATTTGAACAACTATACTCCTGTATATATACTTTTTATCTATTCTCTACTTTTAAGGTTAGCAGCTGGTTACAGAAAAAATTAACATTAGTACGCGTCCTTGCAATATTGGGAAAAGATTTTAATTATGTTTTTGTTTATTCTAGATGAGACCTTCTATAATTTTCAGAAACATCAAAAAATCAAGTGGGTATTGTCTATTTTTATTATTTATAAAATTACATTATAATATAGGGTTTTATCGACACGCCAGACTGGGCCAAGAGGGGACATAGAACCCCGGTACAAAACGCCGGGGACGAAAAAATTTCCGTATAAATATTAAAAAGTAAAATAATTTATTATCATGGAAAATCTTTAAGTGGTTAATAATATCCGAACTTCTAACTTTGTTGTTTACGATAAGTTTTGGGGGACTCTACCACTACCTCAGCCACTCGAAAAAAATTTTCGAGTGCTACACACTAAAGAACAGGCTTATATCTGTCTATTAAAACAATAAAAAGTGTGAACATGGTCAAAACAACCCCAATATCGACTTTTGAAAAGTACGGGAAAGTCGCATCGAGTATGCGGCAGACCCCGGCCGGTGTGCATCGGTCGCCCGTGGTCCCTTGAAAATGCGTAAAATTTTTTCGCTCCAATTTGAATTTTTCTTTGAAATTCGGATAGATGGGGGTGTGATTAGTGGATATTAGTAATAAATAAAATCAAAAAAATGGAAAATAACCCGTGTATTGCCGAAAAAGTGAAAAAATTAAAATATATTTGCCTTCGAATTTTGGGGTGTGCATTCGATAAGGAGGGTAATCTATCGTCAAAACCTACCCTTACGGGGCGCCGCTGCGCTCCGCTCCGCGTTGCACCCCTCCAGGGCGGTTTTGACTCTGGTTACTAGGCTAAACATACGAGAAGCGCCACCCATCAAGAAAACCGGGATAAATGAAACCGGGATGTGAGAGACCCTCGAAATAGCATTAAAAAGTATAGTTGCGGTATGGGGCAGTAAACTATTACGTTTCACCCCCAAAAAATCGCCTAAAAACAAAAAATAATCGATGTTACATGTACGACAGTCGAGCTGCATCTGACGGTGCGAAATATTCTAAGTGTTAGGGTCATTCACATTGCACGGACCGACCACAGAATGAGCGACGCGCCCCGAATCTCGTTAATCCACCACTGAATTACATGAAAATTAGCTAAGTTCAAATTCGATTTTTTAAAAAGTTTGGACCATATACACATTTTTTATTATTACAATTTGCTAAAATAAGTGTGTTCTTTAGTGTGTAACAGAAGAAATTTAGTTTCGAGTGGCTGAGTTAGTGGTAGAGTAACCAAGTTTTGCCTTAGATGTGAATGAAAATTGAATGTTGCTTGATTAATTCGTTTTTGTTATAAACTCTAACTGGCAATTTGCAGATATTTATGGATAGCCTTTTGAGGCTCTATCCCAATATCGTATCATCAAAAATTCACATTTTGGTTAGAGTGCTTGATTTTTTAACAGTCGCGACTGGTAAGGGGAGGGGACCCCCCCCCCATAAATAGAATAGGAACTCGTAATAATATTGTTTAATACGAATGCACTGATCACACAATATTTGCGACAATAAGCGATAATCCGGCGTCATTTGCACTGTAAATGCTGGCCTGGAGTAAAATCACTACACAAAAAAGCGAATAATTTAACTTCTAATCATTATAGCTCAATGAGAAGGTTATATAGTTAAGTAACCCCCCGCCCCTTTGAGATAGTAGATTCGTAACATTACAATGATTTAGCCCCCCAATTAAAAAATACAAATTCGTTGTAATCTCTGTGATTTGCAGCATCAATAAGAATCCTGAATCAAGTTTTCACGTATTAAACTGATCCGGTAATTCTACCTCCAGTGCGGCTCTTAGGCCGCACAGTAAAAGTAAGCAGGTTCTACACTTCTTCTACCAGTCATTCACAAATCATCAACTTACTGTAATTTAGATTTGTCAACTGATATTCACAAAGAAACAAATAAAATTCAGAAAGCATCAAATTGACCTTATAGGAATAAAGCGCTTATAAAAATTGGAAAATCGAAAAAAGGCCATATATTATTATTATATTTTACTACGAGCGACCACTTGATAAAAGTTGATAAAAGTAACTGTAATCTGTATTCTGCAAACTGTAATCCACATTTGCCACTTTCTGATTTACATTTGAAGGTTTCTGAATTTCATTTGATGCTTTCTGAATTAACAAATCTGAATTACTGAGTCATAAGCCATCACTATTTTTAAGCGCCAAAACATTTCCGTATAAGAAATTATTGTATTTTAATTTTTTTTGAATGAGTTCCATAATTGGATAAGCAATTAACCAATGCTCATTTAACATAAGAACATTTAAGAAAATAAACTCATATTGAAATGGTAAAACAAATAGATATGGAACCTCAGGGGGTACCCTATGAATATAATATTGAAATATGTCTAAATAAGGAATTTTAACTGTTAGTTCTCAAATGCAGACATTCTTTAGCCATATATCGAAATGAAAAGTAAATGATAAATTATTATTAATTTAGAAAGCATTAGTATTTAATGCCCCCCCCCCCCCGCCCCGAAATATTAAGTATGGACATTTGCCGATTATTATTAATCGTACATACTATTTAGGGAAAAAGCGAGAAAATGTATTTTCCGGAAATCGTCATTGAAACAACATTTCCCTGCTTATGCACGCGCAGGGAAATTGAACTTTACTGACTAGTCCGGTAATAATTAGTAAGGTTAATAATAACAAAATAAAATAGACAAATGTCAAAGTCAAAAAATGTCGTTCAATTAGTGCTTTAAAATTTCGATTTAAAATTTCGATTTTTTACGATTTTCGGAAAAATTTAATACAAAACATGTCAGTAAAATGTCTCACTTGACTCGGAGCTCTAAAATACTCGGCACGAAGTGCCTCGTATTTCAACATTTCCCCTCGTCAGTAATATGTAATTTTCCTGACTTTTATGTAAATAACTATTGTCACCTCTTTGTAAAAAAATTGACTTGTAGACTCTTTTCCTTTGTACAAAAATTTCCCCGTGAAGACGAAAGATTTTTAAAAAGAGAGAAAAGGATTAAATCCGAAATTGCTTTCCTAACATTTAGGATAGCATTTAGGTGAAATCTGTAATATGAGCAATCTTGTAGTTCGCTTTTTTATGAATAAATTACTTTTAGTCCAAAATTGATAAGACTAATAGGAGCTTAAATAATTTAATTTCCACAAAACTTTTAAAATTCAAAAAAATGCTCGCTATATGTAGTATAGTTTGAAGTACCAACATGTTTGGATAATTGGGTGTTAGCATAAAATTTATTTTTATATTTTATTATTAAAATATGAAAATATTTATTTATATATGTACTTTTGTGTCCTCAACCGAGTGACTTCTCGCCCTCTAGTTGGGTGCCACGTTTTGTGTCCTCTTCCGCTCTCAGGTCGCTTATTCTTGTAGATCCTTCAGACGTGATACACAATCAAATAAGAAACAGGATACATCAAACATAATTTATTAAAAAACATTCTTCTTTTATAACAGACAACAACAATTAAATCTCTACCTCAATCAACATATAACTAAACTACTTAACATCCCTATTCTTTAATGATAGTGTAAAGCTTTACCTGTTTGTGTTCTTTTTGTCGACCGACCGTTATTCCGTCGTACGTTATCTATCGCACTGACGAACTGACTACACTTTCTTCTTTCTTCTATCTTCTTCACGTACTAGCTTTTCGCGTTCCGGTACTCAACTGTATAATTGGTCCAATTATCCAACACTCCTATACTCTTATACTGCACCACAGTTCACTCTTCTTTTATCTTACACCAATCAACTTCTTCGAATATATCCAGATTCTGTACACAACGATTTTCCATGTCGTTTTCTATTCGACTAGAGACTCTTCTAAACACGTCCGTCCACGTATTATTTATTTATTAATTGCCTCTAAACACAACTGTACAAGTATTCTCTAATTATTGAGCTCTCTAAACACAACTGATCTGCGCTTCATCTAATTTGGAACTGTTCTAAACACGACCTATCTGCGTGTCATCTAATTTTGAACTCTTCTAAACACGACTGGTTCGCGTATTATTTATTTAGGAACTCTTCTAAACACAACCGATCTGCGTGTCATCTAATTTGGAACTGTTATAAACACGACTGGTTCGCGTGTAATCTAATTTGGAACTGTTATAAACACGACTGGTTCGCGTGTAATCTAATTTGGAACTGTTATAAACACGACTGGTTCGCGTGTTATTTATTTAGGAACTCTCCTAAACACAACCGATCTGCGGGTCATCTAATTTGGAACTGTTCTAAACACGACTGGTTCGCGTATTATTTATTTAGGAACTCTTCTAAACACAACCGATCTGCGCTTCATCTAATTTGGAACTGTTCTAAACACGACTGGTTCGCGTATTATTTATTTAGGAACTCTCCTAAACACAACCGATCTGCTGGTCATCTAATTTTGAACTGTTCTAAACACGACTGGTTCGCGTATTATTTATTTAGGAACTCTCCTAAACACAACCGATCTGCGGGTCATCTAATTTGGAACTCCTCTAAACACGACTGGTTCGCGTATTATTTATTTAGGAACTCTCCTAAACACAACCGATCTGCTGGTCATCTAATTTTGAACTGTTCTAAACACGACTGGTTCGCGTGTAATCTGATTTGGAACTCTTATAAACACGACTGGTTCGCGTGTAATCTAATTTGGAACTCTTATAAACACGACTGGTTCGCGTGTAATCTAATTTGGAACTGCCCTACGACCCTTTATTATCTATTGGCCTGGTTACCCTTGCATCTTCATGCTTCTGTTTTTCGTTTGTTCTTCTACCGATACCGCTTTGTCCTACGTGGTTCCTTTTATTAGCAGCATCAACAAAACTTAAATCTAGTAACATTTTATTTTTAATAGCTGGCACGGGCGGCATCCGCCGCCCTTAGCCATCTAGACCCAGAATAGATCCGAGTAGGCCATAGTTGTTCGGCCTTCGGCCTCACAGGGGGAGGACCATAATAGATCCGCGAAGGCCATAGTTGTTCGGCCTTCGGCCTCACAGAGAGAGGACCATGATAGATCCGCGAAGGCCATAGTTGTTCGGCCTTCGGCCTCACAGGGGGAAGACCATAATAGATCGGTGAAGGCCATAGTTGTTCGGCCTTCGGCCTCACAGGGCGAACCATAATAGATCCGTGAAGGCCATAGTTGTTCGGCCTTCGGCCTCACAGACCGGACCATAATAGATCCGTGAAGGCCATAGTTGTTCGGCCTTCGGCCTCACAGACCGGACCATAACAGATCCGTGAAGGCCATAGTTGTTCGGCCTTCGGCCTCACAGACCGGACCATAATAGATCCGTGAAGGCCATAGTTGTTCGGCCTTCGGCCTCACAGACCGGATCATAATAGATCCGTGAAGGTCAAAATTGTTCGGCCTTCGGCCTCACAGACCGGACCATAATAGATCCGTGAAGGCCATAGTTGTTCGGCCTTCGGCCTCACAGACCGGACCATAATAGATCCGTGAAGGCCATAGTTGTTCGGCCTTCGGCCTCACAGACCGGATCATAATAGATCCGTGAAGGCCATAGTTGTTCGGCCTTCGGCCTCACAGACCGGACCATAATAGATCCGTGAAGGTCAAAGTTGTTCGGCCTTCGGCCTCACAGACCGGACCATAATAGATCCGTGAAGGCCATAGTAGTTCGGCCTTCGGCCTCACAGACCGGACCATAATAGATCGGTGAAGGCCATAGTTGTTCGGCCTTCGGCCTCACAGACCGGATCATAATAGATCCGTGAAGGTCAAAGTTGTTCGGCCTTCGGCCTCACAGACCGGACCATAATAGATCCGTGATGGCCATAGTTGTTCGGCCTTCGGCCTCACAGACCGAACCATAATAGATCGGTGAAGGCCATAGTTGCTCGGCCTTCGGCCTCACAGACCGAACCATAATAGATCCGTGAAGGCCATAGTTGTTCGGCCTTCGGCCTCACAGACCGGACCATAATAGATCCGTGAAGGCCATAGTTGTTCGGCCTTCGGCCTCACAGACCGGATCATAATAGATCCGTGAAGGTCAAAATTGTTCGGCCTTCGGCCTCACAGACCGGACCATAATAGATCCGTGATGGCCATAGTTGTTCGGCCTTCATCTGTCATCTGTCATCTTTAATCTGTCATCTGTCATCCGTCATCCGTCATCTGTCATCTGTCATCCGTCATCCGCCATCTGTCATCTGTCATCCGTCATCTGTCATCTGTCATCTGTCATACATACATACATACATACATACATCCATACATACATACATACATCCATACATACATACATACATACATAATCTTCACGTAAAGTTACATCTTCATGTAAAGTTAAATCTTCCGCAAAGAGGTAGATCTTCCACGAAGAAGTGGATCTGCGTCTTCTTGCACAATTCCGGCGAGTTCTGCGACCTATATAAAGTGCTCCGGTCTTATTCGCGGCATTCAGATTAATTTGTTAGTGGTTTGCATTTTTCGAATTAAAGCCGCCATCCCCGCCATCTGTTGACAGTATTTTCAGATTAATTTGTTAGTGGTTTTTTGTTAGTAGTTTTTTATATATTTGACAAATTAAATTTTTTGTCAAACTTGTGATTTGATTTTAGAAAAAAGCGAATAACTTTTTTCTCCGCCACTGACTGTACGTCAAATTAATTATTTGACAAATTAAATTTTTTGTCAAACTTGTGATTTGATTTTCGAAAAAAGCGAATAACTTTTTTCCCCGCTCGAATTTCTTCTCCATATATGCGAGAATAGTTGCGCCTGGAGCTACAAAATAACTGTGCAAAATTTGGTCGAGATCGGTCCAAGGGTCTAGGAACGTATAGCGAACAAACACGCAAACACGCAAACAAACAGATCTTCTCTTTTATATATTTAGATTCACATTCATACTGCACAAATTTTATAATCACAAACAAAACTTAAATCTAGTAACATTTTATATGTAATTCACATTCATACTGAACAAAACTTTATCAATAAATTAGACATATCCTCCCTCTTATTTCGATTGTGTATCCCGTACACATTTATGAGGGAGCTTGTAGTGGACACAACAGTACGTTTGAATTATTAGTGTTTTAATAATATTTTGCATATCGCATACGCTTTAAAATTGCTTTTTAAATTTGAAATTTTCTCGTGCGAGAAAACATGAACACGAAATCAAGCAAACGTCAAATAATATAATAAATTTGTCTATGTATAACAAATTATTGTTACTACCTACTACGTCACAAACGCTTCGGATTGTTGTCATTTATTTTTAAGTCACCAATATAAAAATGTTTGAGTGCGGCCTTTAGGCCGCACGACCATTTTTTACCACTCATTAATGTCATGGTAAGTCTCATTTATTACTATTTACTTAACAGTTTTGGATCTCCTCCGTTATCTGACTACCAATGAAAAAACTGTAAACTCCCCTTGAAGCAAAAATATCAATATTAATCTCACTTATAACTGCCTTAAATTTATTATAGTATTAATATGAATGAGGAGAGTTTATCTATAAGATTTAAAGAAAGAAATTGCAGTTTACATTAACCCAAAAAAGAAATGTATACGCTATCAATCTCAATCTAAACTTTATTAGTATAGTGTGATTTAAAAAATTATAAAATATAAAATTTGGAAATATAATATAATATAAAATATGAAATAGGCAAATCCCACTGACTCACAAAATTTAACAATATAACAAACTGTTATTTTTTTAAATAAAAGCTTTTCCAGGTGAATCATTTTGCTCTGAAAGAAGTTGGCTGTCTTTTTCCAGCTAGCTGCC
This sequence comes from Podabrus alpinus, assembly GCA_932274525.1. Classification (NCBI taxonomy): domain Eukaryota; kingdom Metazoa; phylum Arthropoda; class Insecta; order Coleoptera; family Cantharidae; genus Podabrus; species Podabrus alpinus. The sequence continues at coordinate 63,105,156 of OW026454.1, read as the reverse complement.
GATTGGGACAGTTTAGTACACGCACCGTTTAATATAAGAGAGTAACTACAGACACGTCGGACCGGTCGCGTAGTTAAATTGGGGACACGTCGGACCGTCGAACTTAGTTTTCTCTAAAAAATTATTTTGGACGTTCAAATTTGTTTTAATTAAAAAACAATAAAAAGCACATTTTTATTCAAACTGTTATTTTTAAATTAATAAATAAGATTATGTTAACTTTATTAATCTGGTGGGTAAAAATGAATTTACACACATTAAGGATAAAAACAATTTGAACTTCAAGAAAACAATTTAAGCAAAAAAATAAGAAGGTCGACGGTCTGACTTGTCCTCAATTTAATAGAGCAACCCTTCCTATGTGTACTAAATTTAAATATGCGACACGTTCGACGTGTCTAAAGTCAGTGTCTGAAGTCAGTGTCTTAATATAAGTTTAGGTTCACGGAAGAGAGTCGTGGTTAGGTTAGATTTCACATTTTGGATAATTTGGAATCTCACTAATCCATTTTTTATACAAAAAATTAAAATCGACAAATAACAAAAAATATATTATTATTTTTATCATAGATACAATGATTGCCATGCCTAAAGGCCGCACACGAATATTCTAGGTTAAACAGGCAGCAAATTAATAAATATTGGTTCCATAATATACATATTTATACTATACAGAGACGTGAAGTTAGGCGGTAAAAATAGTTTCAAAGCTCAAGAACCCTAAAAATCGACGCAGCAGGCTCAAACTTATATATTATGTATGTATTTTGCCCTCTTGGGGTTCTTGAGCTTTGAAACTATCTCTAACTGTTACCCATAACTAACTAAATACAGTATTTAGTTTATATTTTATTATTTAAAAATGAATAAAAAAATTTTATAATTACAAATCCATAGTAAGTTTCAAATTTAACTTTCTTATTTGTTTTTTTAATTTCCTTTACAATGCCAAAGTGCCATTTAGGTTTTTTATTATAATACATAATATCATGTGAAAACTATGGATAAATAAACAGATAAATGGCAGTGGCGAAAAAGTTAAATATCACCTTTTTTATAGTTATTATATAAGTCATAGGTTGTCATAAATATATTATATACGTATGTAATTAAATTTTTGAAGTTTTTTATGAAGTTTTTATAAATTTTTAATTATTAAATTATAAATTTAGAAATAAATAATATAAGTATAGTGTATTTCAAATTAATTGGAATTAAAAAAAGTCTAGCATCAAATTACGTTGTTATAAAAACATACAAACTTACTGTACACCTGGTACACGCGTCCACGTGGAGTCGCAAAGAGAATTTTCGTAATAGAAATATTATCCAATAATAAGTCCTTATTATAAATATTAACCAATTAGAACTACACTACTCCACGTGGAGTATGAAATGTGGGCTTTCGTTGGCGCGATAATCTTATCTCTTATATTGTTTTTCCTTGCATAGTTTGTATGTTTTTATAACAACGTAATTTGATGCTAGACTTTTTTAATTCCAATTAATTTGAAATACACTATACCTATAAGCTTATTTTATTTATATTTTGATTTATTTCTTTTATATACTGTCTTTAATATTTATATTTAATATATCAGTCGCTTAAATGCAAAACCCGACAAGTCCACTGAAATAGAAAGCGAGATAATGCAGAAAAACTCATAAAATCTTTATGCGACCGAATTAAGTAACCATTTTTTTGGTATAGCTTGCTACCGATAGAGAAAAATATAGAAATCAATTGAAAAAATGAGGGGCAGTCAGAAGTCTTCAAAAATTAATTATCAGAATGGACATGTCGGGTTTTGCACCTAAACTCGTAAATATTTATTTAAAAAACGTCAATGAATACTGATTAACCATCTATTCTTCACAGTTTTCTTGTTCTGTAGTTACCTGTGCTCTCTCCAATACATTTTGGAAAACTTTTCTAAAAAAATAAACTCAACTTCTTTTTCCCATTCATTTACATAGTGTTTTTCTAGTAGCTTTGCAATAATTTGTTTCTTATCCTTGTTAATAGGTACCCAAATTTCTAATACTTTTGGGGCCGTATGAGAAAAATGGTTTCCCCTCTGCATAAGCCTTTAGAGTGTACATAAACACTTTTATAGCTGGAGCTCCACCTTTCACTTTAATAATTATTAATCTTTTTGAAGGTTGAAATTTGAAATGCCAATAACTGGGTTGCTTCAAAACATTTTGAGTTTCGCTTCTCCAATCTTTAATTCATCACCACATCACTTCCAATTTTGTGAACAGTTACAAACTTTTTAATTATATTTATTTAGTCATCAGGATGAACAACTACCGCATGTTTTTTATAAATCTTTTCAATTTGTCCAAAAACACAATCAGGGGGAATATAGGCAAACTACACAACTGACAAAACCTTTGAAAATTCAATGGTCACGGGTTATCAAAATGTTGAGCTTTGGAAATGTCGGTTTTTGCACCTAAGATGATACTTTAGTTTCGTATAACTATTAGGTATTTGTCGGGATTTTCTCTTATAATTTTTTATGGGTATGTAGGATTTTGCATTTCTAATTTTTTGATGTATTAATCTCATTTTGGGAAAAGTTGTGACATGTCGACTTTTGCATCTAAGCGACTGATATTTAAAATATTATTATATTTTTTAAATATCAAAATTAATAAATTATAAAAAGTTTAAAAAATAAAGTTGCTGTTAATTAAAATACATAACTCAAGAATTATGGCGCGTCACTAATACCGTCGTTAAAAGATAAATTTACTTAGGCAAATTCGGAAAAAGTCCAACGTCAAAATTATTTTGTGGTAATATTTAATGCAATTTTATAAAATAAACATCACCTTAGCAAACATCACTTGTAGCTGAAAGCTACAAAAAATTATTTTGATTTATTGTTTAATTAAGTAGTTCATTTTCTTAATTAATTTTAATATATTTAATAATGGGTATTACATTTAATATAAAAATATAGAACTGTGACCTGGGCGGCAACTACCCTTGGCGCGGCTTATTGAAAGTACATTCCAATCCAGTTTTACACTGCATGGTAAGCTGCTCTCTATTTTTACTGTACGCTGGTATTAAAACCTTCATAACTCTCTTATTTTTCCTCCTATTTTAAAAAGTCAAAAGCAGTCTCATTTAAAATTTTAAGCTCGATAAAATCGCCCCCTTGGTATTTTTCGATTAAACGAATAATAACTAGGTTATGGGAAAAAAAAGCAAAAAATATTTAATATTCAATTTTGGAAGCGATTGAGACTAAATCGTTAAACTATAAAACTGATGTGCTGCAATTTTGGCCATCAATTCCACCTTCAGATGCAATTAACTTTAAAATAATAATTTTGTACGCTACTTTTAAATGACATAAAGTGGTTGGTTTATACGAAGCCTTATTAATTATGTCTGCTATTAAAACGAATTCTTAACACCCATGCACAACCACAAATCAGTAGATACCGCCCAATGCAAGAAAATTAGGGTTTGGCTACTTAAGAAAATATGATGGTTGTATTTATAAGTACAAAATCGGTTTTATTGGTAACACTTGCCCGAAAGTCATCAACCTTTTAAATTTTAATATAAAAATGCGAACATTGCGTAGTTTTCTTTTTGTCCATGAATCATTAATGGCATGTGTATGTATGCATGCATTAAATCCACACAAATGCGGAGTACTTTTTTTCCTTACTATAGGAAGATTGTAGAATCCAGACAACAATGCTAAACTCAACACGATTGAAATGCTAATGTAAACCACACACTTAAAATTCTCTACACAAAATCATATTATACAATAATTGATTTGTCAAAAATATATTTGGACACTTCGAAAATAGTAGGTTGAATGTTCTCATCTCGTTCAATAATCGAAAGATTTAAATCAATTCGTGAAATTAAATGGTACATTGCTAAACATTTTTTTATTCAATTAAAATGGGCGAAATTTAAAATGAATCATTTTTCACAATTGTTCTAACCTTAACCTCGGTAAAAACGAAACACAAAACAGTGAGATATTTGTATTTTGAACACTTCGAACTTGCTGAGTCTGGATTTAATAATAATGATTCACGATATATAAAAATAAATTAATAACCGCCTACAGGGTGATCTTCAAAATGTTATTTTTATTAGGCTTCTATATTTTACTTTTTGAAAAAATCTAAAAATTGGAATCAGAAGCGCAGAAGAAGAAATGAGACTTGAAAGCAATTTTTATGCAAGATTGTTAATTGTTATAAATGAAAATGGGTAAATAGATGCGATAACGAGAATTGATTGGTCAATTCCTACGACTTTGTATTTAAATAGCACGAAAATTGCTAAATGGATATAAAAAGGAAAACATAAAATTTTATATTATTGTAACGATTGCAAGCATTGCACCATTCCTATTTGTATATTTTTATATGGAACACACAGTGTAGATATTATAATTTAAACTACACAAAAATAATCTGTTGTGAAAATCTTGCAGACTTTTCCATACAATATTTATGTTAACATGATAATATATGTACATTTTGATATATACACACCAGACATCAATTATATGAATAGATAAAAAAAAGTACAAACAGAAAATGCAAAAATATCTTTTTCAAAATTTGTGCAAACACAAAACAATTGATTTTGAAGTGTAAACATTAAACAAAATTAATGTGAAGAACCGAGTAAAAATGTGCATTTTGTCTAGAGTGAACTAATAAATATAATTTTTATTGATTATTATTTGATTGATCGATGGATAAATAACCACAAAGTGGCGCCCTTATAACCTTTGAATTAAATTTGTTTGCCATACCATCAGTTTACCATTAAAAGGTGAATGGGTTAAACAGCATTAATAAGAATTTTTCCAAAATTAAAATGGACTTCCCCTATCAGTTCCATGAAATGATTGAGAAAATCATTCTTAATTTGCATCATCAATTTACATCAAAAACCAAACCACAACATCATCTTCAAGTGACCCTTTTGAACTCTCTCACACTCGTCTTGCTAATCCCAGACAGAAAACAAAATTAAAACTGGAACCCTACCGTAAAATGGGTAGGTGGTAGGTATGCAATGCCAATGGTGGAAAAACAAATCTAATGAATGCATGTTTCTGAAAAATGATACTTTTTAGTCTTCGGTGTAAATTGTTACAAGATACCAAGTGTTCTAATACATAAACTTAGCAGTAAAGTTAATGGCCTTGTCAGGGTTGCCTTTGCATTAAAATAACAGCTTAGTTTAGATAAGAATAATACCGATATTATCTTTCCTCAGCTCGAGGAAGATTAACCAGAACAACTAAAACTTGGTTTAACTTTTCTGGAAATAGTAACTTGCATTGTAATTTTAACATTTAACTTCCTAGTCGATAGCAGCACGAATATATTGTAACAATCCGAATAACGACCTCGTGTATGCATAAGATTTGCAATTTAAAATATGCAAATTGTAATAATTTGAATTCCAAAAAAGATTTTGCAATTTAATTTAATTAATAATAAATATTTGTTTTGTTATTTTAGAATGTATTAAAATTAGTTACGGTAGCTCGTAGAATACAATTTTGGATTTTCAAAGTAGAACTGCTCGGAATTTTTGCCAACAGTTCAAAAGAAGTTTTGAAGAGTTGTGGACAGATTAACATTGGAAGAAAGCCAGACGACCTCTGCATATTAGAAGACCAAAGCAAATTGCATTTTGATTGCAATGACCAAATTTCCAATCTTGATATTATTTTTAATGATGCCATTATTCATTAGCCGAGGGACGGCAATAAAATTTGCAATAATACCAGTAGGCATGTACCTATTAGAACATTAATACATAATAAAAAATAATGATTCAGGTTGTATTTATTTAATCTGTCTTAAATAATCAAGTAGAAGTGATTAGTTATCTTGCTTTTACTAGATAATTATTGTTGTTAATCTCTTTCGCACGGTAATCTTTGCCAACTCATAACATACCAAGTTATACTTGGCCCAAATATTAAATTAGAATGTGCTTTATATCTCAAAATTGGCACAAATTTAAGGAAGAAGTAATTGTTTACACCCAATGATACAGCTTCATAATTATGTCTGGGAAATCCGTGCACTACTTTCAAATTTTCTTATCACTTAAAAGTGTAATTATGTACTGCAAGTATGTGCTAAGATGACATAAAATTAATTCAAAATTTGTTTTCCCATCCAATACCACATTAATTTTATCAGATAAAAATTTTGTAGATTATTCAGGTTTATGAACTACAAACTTGGATGAACTTGGAAAATCCAAGATTATCTTGCAATAAAATGATGCACATCTTGACCAAATTAATTTTTGTTTTCGTAGATAAATAAGTAGTCATAATATTTCTCTGAATCAATAGCGGATCTGGTCAAAGTTTATGGAGGGGGTAAATAAATACATGTTTTGTAATAAAATTTAGGGAAAATTAAGGTATATTTTTAAAATTTGTATTGCAATGAAGATTCATGGGGGGTAGTTACCCCCATTACCCCCCCACCACCACGTAGATCCACCGTTGCTCTGAATATTATGTTCAACATCTCGGGGTTAAGTTGTTGGCTTTTCTATTTGGACAGGTGACTAATAGCTGATTAGTTAACTATTACTTGCTTTCTATCCCACAGTGTCTGTCTACCTTAGAATCTTCTGAATTATAATAAAAAGATCGCGCCCAAAGAAAGAAGAAGCTGCCTAGGTGGAAGTCATAACGCTCAAATGTCAGGTCCACGAAAATTTTTCCGCTCACCTTGGAAGAAATACAACATTTTTGATTTCTTGCTAGAAACACTTTGTTTATTCCACTTATAGGCCAATTCCAAGAGTTTTATAGTAAAAATAACGAAATTAATAAATAAAGAATAGCACATTCTGAAGGCTGTAAGTTTTCAACCGATCAATTAACAAGAAAAGTCTTTTTATAGACAATTTAGTTTTCTGTAGTTTCGATTTTACCACGAACTCAAATTGAGATAAACAAATATTCACGAATATTGATAAAAGTGACTGTTTTCGCGCGGTTCTTCCTATGAGACAGCCAAATCCAGAGTTTCTAGACCGCTCAAATGAGTGCCTTTTTAAAAATACCGGAATTGGGGAAGTCTCAGGTCTTTATTATTATAACAGAAAAATTTACATTTAAGCCCATCAGCATCGAAATGTCAAGAGAAGTAATTTTTAAAACAATAAAAAAGAATTTTTTTATGTACCTGGAGGGTATTCCATACCCACCAGACCCCCCGGTTTCAAATCATATATTCAAATGATCCAGAAAGAATATTTTTAAAACAGTGCAAAAAGAAGATTGCGACAGAACCAACGTAGGATCAAACAAGTGCACATGAGGGTATACCATACCCCCCTCCCGTAGTCCTCAGTTTTAAATCGAGTTTTCTAAATACAATCGAATATGTCTTGCTTTATATGCAGAATGCAAAAATCCCTATTGTTCGGATATTCTGATGGAAAATTGTAAGTAAAATGTTTTCAGATTGATGAACAGATTAAAAGCTTAATTTCTTCACTTCGCTAGAGAAAACTTTTAATTTAAATTTCTTGCTAACACTAATTTGTTTATTCGATTTATAACAAGAGTTCTATGCGAAAATAAGGAAATTCATAAATTAAAACAGCTAATGCACTTCGCACCCTCTAAAGGATGTAACTTTGCAATTAAGAAGAAAAAATTTCCTTTAATTTCAATTAGTTATTAGAAATTTTTTGCTCAAGTCAACCTAAACCAATATTCATAAATATCTAATTTCGCGGCGTTTTTCTAATAAGCCGGCCAAATCCAGAGTCTCCAGATCATACAAAATTAGGATATCTTTTTGATAAAACCGGGGGGCTGGAGTCCTTCCACATACACAAAGAAATTATAAAAGATAAATTTACAACCTTAAGCTCCTTAATATTAAAATATCAAGAGAAGAATCAACGAAGAATAAACACATACATGTGGACCGGGGGGTATTCTATCCCCCCCTTCCCCGGTTTCAAATTATATTTTCTAAATACAGCTGACTACCTTGAATATCTCGCTTTAGGTGCAGAATAAAAAAAATTCTCATCCAAAATAATAATAAGTATACAAAGCGCCTACCTGTTGAACAAAATTTTAGACACCGGGCGATTTTAATAGGGTGGGGGAATACCCCGTAGTCACACTTAAATTATAAAAGACAAATTTACAACCCATGCCACTGGGTATAAAGTAATCAAGGGCAGAAATTTTTAAAAAGATACAAAAAGAAGACTAACAGAATCAACGAACGAACAAACAAAAATGTGTACCTTAAGGGGGGGGGGGCGGTTACATATCTCGTTTTATGTGTAGAATGCAAAAAATTCTTATTGTTGATTCTGTAAAAAAGTATAAAAACTTGATTTTTATGTATTAATTTATGCCTTAAGTGTACAAATTGAGGAAGTTTCAGTTAAAGTTTTTCAGATTGATGAATTTAAGAATCTCACACTACCATCCCAGATTGGGGTGGTACCTATGAAGGTTCCCCCCTCCCCTGCACCGATAAAAAAAAAGATTGATGAATAGATTAAAACAATCGTTTCTTCACTTGACTGGAAAAAAATTTTAATTATAGATTTTACTAGCAACGTTTAAAAATCGATAAAAATCGTTAAACGAAGTCAATTATAATTAATTATTTGTTTAGTATCCCACGCGAAAAAGTACAAAACAAGTAATTAATTTGTTTATAAATAAAATCTTGCAAAAAAACACTCTTCTATTTAAATTTTCTATTTAAATTTTTCAGTAGTGGCTTGGTGTGATCGCTGGTTGAGTTACAGGCGCAAATTATGGGTTCAAATCGTATTTGTGCAATACCTCGTACCGTATGGGTTCAATACCTCAAAAAATGGGTCGTGAGACTTTGTAGAAAAGCAGAGTAGCAATATTTCGAATGGAATGGAAAGCCTTGATCAAAATATATAAAATATTCAATACGAAATAAAAAGCAGAAAATAATTTTCTGCAGAAGACTGTTTTTTTCCCTACATTTTATTTACATAATTGACATCTGTAGTTTTTCACCATTTAATTTAATTTGTTTATAATTATTATGGAAATAACGAAATTAATAATGAATAATTGTAAATATATACCGCAGGTTCTGAAGGCTGCAAATCTGCAACCCAGAGATGAACATTTAGTTTCCTTAGTTTCAATTATTTGCATTTTGTTCTAATGAACTCAAATCGAGATATTTACGAATATTCATAAAATTTCTTCCAATACGGCACGGCGACCAAATCCAGAGTTGCTAAACCGGGCAAAATTAGTCTTTTTTAAAAGACCGTTGGGGGGGGGGGTCCCAGGATCTTCCACAATCACACCTAAATTATAACAGCAAAAATACCTTTAATACCTTCAGTATCAAAAGTTCAAGGGAATTAATTTTTTAAACATTAAAAGAGAATGAACGAAAAATTAATACTTGTGTACCTGGGGGGTATTCCATACCCCCCAGACCCCCCGGTTTCAAATCGTGATTTCGAATTACAGTTCAATTCGTTGTATATGATGCTTTTTAGGTGCAGAATGAAAAAATCGCAATAGATAATATTCCTAAATATTACTAAGGTATAAAAAGTGCGTACCTGTCAACTACAATATTCGATACCGGGAGGTTTGGGGGGTATGGAATACCCCCCAGGTACACAACTATAATTATATATCTAAATCATAATAAAAATTACATCCTACGCCCTTCAGTAACAAGTGATCAAGAGAAGTAATTTTTAAAACAATGCAAAAAGGAGATTGCGACAGAATTAAGGAATGATCAAATCTGTGTACCTGGAGGTATTCCATACCCCCTAGCCCCCCGGTTTCAAATCGCGTTTTCTAAATACTATATTCGAATGCGTTTATGTCTTAGTTTATGTGCAAAGTGAAAAAATCCTCATTTTTCCTTTTATTCACTTTTATTGTGGAAATAAAGAAATTAATAAATCAAGAACGGAAGAGCAACTCCGTGTTTCGGAGGGCACGTAAAGTCGTCGGTCCCCTTGTCTTAACGATTTGCTTCATAACAATGAAAAACAGGATACAGTCACATCGACAGCCAGCTTAGAAAGCTACCTAAAATATAAAAACTAATTATATCCATTGACCTATTTGAAAAAAATTGGTAAAATACAGGTAGCAGACCTAACGTAGAGGTAATTATGTACTGCAAGTATGTGCTAAGATGACATAAAATTAATTCAAAATTTGTTTTCCCATCCAATAACCCATTAATATTATCAGATAAAAATTTTGTAGATTATTCAGGTTTATGAACTACAAATTTAAAACACTGATGCACTTGGAAAATCCAAGATTATCTTGCAATAAAATTATGCACATCTTGACAAAATTAATTTTTGTTTTCGTAGATAAATAAGTAGTCATAATATTTCTCTGAATCAATAGCGGAAATTTAGGAAAAATTAAGGTATATTTTTAAAATTTGTATTGCAATGAAGATTCATGGGGGGTAGTTACCCCCATTCCCCCCCCCCCGTAGATGCGCCGTTGCTTTGAATATTATGTTCAACATCTCGGGGTTAAGTTGTTGGTTTTTCTATTTGAACAGGTGACTAATAGCTCCATTAGTTAACCATTACTTGCTTCCTATCCCACAGTGGATCCCTTCCCAAAGAAAGAAGAAGCTGCCTAGGTGGAAGTCATAATACAGGTAGCAGACCTAACATAAGAGGACGAAAAAGAAGAACGGCAAATGCACAACGCACACTTTGAAGGCTGTAACTGTGCAACCGAGCAATTACCAAGAAAAACGTTATAAGGTCTTTTATATAGACAATTTAGTTTTCGTTAATTTAAATTATTTGAAATTTTATTATAAAATTAACCTAACTCGAGATATTCAGGAATATTCATAACATTTCTTGTTTTCGCGTAGTTGTTTCATTATGGTGGCCAAATAATGAGTCCTTAAATACATTAGCAATAATGATTTGTTGTTCAAACAGGTTAAAAATTAGTTGGCTACGCCCTCTTTCAAAATATGTTTTTTTCGCCCCAACTATTTTTTTGTCTTGTCTGCCCTCGCTCTAAAAAAACCTAGCACCGCCACTGGTGAGCTCAGAACATGGGAGGATAAAGTACGCATCCATCAAGAAAATGACTCCAGAAAAGCACCCCAAATGCGGAGTAATAGAAGCAATGTGAAGAGCGGTCCCTGAGCGTAGTGAAAAGATGGGAGGAATTTTTAGCAGTAGGTTTTTATCCCACACGGGATAAAAACGCCCGTGTGGGCGCCAAACCACACTGTTATAATTGAAATAATAACGTTACTTCAAGGGTAGAGTGAAAAAAGGACTTTAAAGGGCATAAAACAGTATTAGAGGTGCCTGAATCTTATGTAAACAGGAGCAACGTTTCCAGTAATGTCAGCAGTAAAATAATTCCGGTTTTAACATTTTCAAGTAACACATAAAAATATATGAAGACTGTATAAAGTATAAGAAGGTTTTTTGCAAAATCAAGAAAATAATTCTTTTGGTCAAAATTTATCACCCGGAATAGATTTGTAAACTCCAGTTCCAACCCAACCATTTTAATTAGTAGTAGTCGTAAATTGAATACAGTTAGAGGTATAAAAATTCAGTTTGCTTAGTGCAGCCGCTCGTCAATAACAAAATTATAAATACATGATAGAAACCGAGAGAAACATTAATAAGGGCGACGCGACGCCGATGTCAGTAATATTTGATAAACTAAAACTGCAATAAAATATTTGGCATTTAATCAAATACATCACGCATGAGAGAGCTTTCTAAAACAATTGCCAATGAGGATTATGTTATATTGTTATAAAAATAATCAAGTCTAATTTTCGAAAACCGAAATTCAAAAATGTTAAAAAAACGTTGTTATTATTATTATTTTTAAATGATAAAAAATGAATTCATGCATCAAGAATTCTTGTTTATCTTGTCTGCAGTGGTTTGAAGAATTTGCTCGACAATTACAACCTTTACAATGGAACGGTTGTAGATAATAATTTCATATTATCCTTGTTTATTTATTTTCATTCAAAAAATTACATAACACGTTGACACGTGTCGAGATTTTGTTAGGTAGGTAAGTGCACTTGTTGTAAATTTACAATGAGTTCATTTGCAAATTTTTTGATTTATTCGAAATGATGATGTTTTTATGTTTTTTTTTAAATTTTGCTGGTTATTTTATTATGAGATTGTTTTTCAAGCGCCCTGTACAGGATGATATTTGATTAAATTTATAAAATTTTGCATTAAATACTTCAAGTGCGATGAAAAAATAAACTTTTAACTGAGTTGCAGGCAAAATCGAATTTTTATACCTCTAACTGTTTTCAAGTTACGGTTTACTTATCGAAATGGTAAAAAAAACTACCAACACTTTAACAATATCATGGCTGAAAAAGGTATGACTGAACTACAAGTAATGTTATATCATTGTAAAAATCTTAATGGAAAATTCAAATCTTGATAAAATTAACATCCACATGGCATCGGTCCAAAATTTTTAATGGATAATTTTTTGAAATTTATGTGACAGATAACACCCATATTTCCTGTAAAATCTTGGGTTATTAATCACGATAAGAGGTGTATCCTCTTACCCTAACGATAGAAGATATTAAAAAATACCTTCAAAAATATGTGGTCCCAAACAAATTTTCTCGAAAAACTGTCTAGCTGAATTAACCCTCAAAACAAGGTACCTTAATTGCTATCAAAACAGGTCCCAATAAATATTTATTGTAGAATTTCTGCGGAGTATTAGATTATATCAGGACAAATCAGAAGAACTGCATTTGTCAGACTGTCTCATAAAGAATAAACACAAAATGTTTTTGCGTCAACTGGTAGCAATATATAATACGAAGGTTAACTAGCATGCTGAGAGTAGCATACCTGTTCCATTTTATCATCTACTGTATTACACCAAGAATTTTTCAGGCTATAAAGAAGACGGACCGTTTTTTGTTTCGAAAAACAGCTACCCTGGTCACCCCTATTTTTTGAGCAAAAGTTTTGGAAACTATCAAGGTATGTTTTTGGCATGCGAAACACACTGTATATACACGCAGGTTACGTGCTAATCATTATTTTATTAAAATTTGAAGATATTATGCAGATATTGGATGTTTATTATTTATGGACTATTGCCTTAATGATGTTTAATTCAGCATTGTAATCTGTCTGAATGTGATTAGAAAATAAATTTAATCTGTTAAAAACAACTGAAGGTTGTTAATTTATGATAATAATTATCATCATTACAATAAAGATACCGATTTGCCTAGCGGGCACTGGCCTATTGCACCAGATCAATTTTAGCCCAATTTTTGCAGGTACTGGCAACTGCAGCATCATTTATCAAGAACATAATTATTGGAATAATTTGACTCGACCTTCAAAAATAAAGAAGTTCCTTAAATGACGAACCATAATATTGAAATTTTGACACGGACCGCTTTATGTTTGCAAATTTTTTATTATTTATTAATTACAAGTCATGGCATTATTTATGTGGGATTGTGAAGTTAATCAATTTGTAAGTAAAATTTGGCACGTAGGATAACAATGGTGAATTGCATTATTTTATTCTTTATGCCCTTATAATTACAAGAATAAAATTACCGTTAATTTGGCGGTGGGCGAATTTTGTTCGGATATAATTCGCGAACGACAGACGATTTAAAGCTATGAATAAAAATTAAAATTAAACAAATTGTTGTTTGTCGAAGCCGACCTGTCATTATAAAAAATAAAATGTTAAAAATTGCTGTTAAATAAACCGCGAAATTTCTTCGTAACCCAAAACTGATTTTTTTATCAAATTTTTTTAATGTGTTAATCACAACATTTAAAGTTAAATTAATAATTTTCACTGTCTCGTGCGTTATTAATTTTATGCTTCAGCGTTTAAATTATTACTATGTTGAAGATTTAAGTTTAATAAGTGTAATTTAGGAGATGCATATAATTGTTAAATAAAAGAAAAGCCGTTAAAAGTGCATATATGGTGTTACTTAAAGATTAAGTACTTTGTTATTAGACGAACTAATTAGTCCAGATGGTGCTAAAGTTAATTACCTATTCCAGTTCAAAGAGCTTTTACATTACAGTAATTGCTCATTTGTAAATTGTCCGAACAAATAAATTTGTTGACCAATTATGCAGTGCAATTTTTCAGCCAAATAAAATTTTAAACTTTTTCTGTATTTTTAAAAAAATTCAGAAACATTACTGCTGAATTATAACCAGGTTGTAATCTGGTACAGTAATCTGTCAAATGTGATATTATGTCAACTACAATTTTATTTCACTAATATTGCAGCCCACCAGGGAGATAACAGCTCGAAGGAAATTATTACCATCGAATATTGCAAACAGTCCTCGGGCTGTTACCGTCCACGCGGGCTGAAGAATAATCAAAATTTTTTTCTTCGCTCAAAATAATTCTACAACTTTTTAACTATCGAAATTTATTAATATTAAATATACTTTAAAAGTTAACCAGTGAATTAAACAATAAAACATAAAAATATTATCTATTCATATTTTGTATTCTGCAATGTTTATTTAATAAAATATCTGACGACAGCAATAAACATTGATAAAAGCTTACGAATAGAAAATATTTTGATTTTTTTTATGGAAATAATATTCTAAGGTAACGATTTTAATTATTAATCTATGATAAAAAAGGATTACCGTATATGTACATCCATCAAGGTGGACACCACTCTTTTTAAAGAGTGAAATTAAAATTGAAAAAAAGCTAAGTACACAATAAAATTCAACGTATAATTTATTGTTATGTTCCAAATATAAATATAAATGTTTACCTTGTAAATTTGTAATAATTTAATTGCGAATATTTATATAAGGTGTACGAAGTAGCGCGTTTATACAGGGTGTCCCGTGGGGTATTTCTCTTTTTGATTTAGAATAACTTGGCAACCGTGGGAGGGAAAAACGTACGAAATCTCTACACGATGCCGTAACCCTACATCAGTTTTTCCTCACACGTTGCAGGAATTGAATGGATTTTATGAACCGACATGGTTTCAACAAGAGAAGACATTTCGATAGGATTGTTTTTAAAAACTGTAATCAGTTGTAAGAGTCCGAGGAAGGTGAAATATTCGAAGATTTTTGGAGGATAGGTTTTGGGTAGGGTATTGCATGAGCAAGCGAGTGCAATTCCTGCACTCAAAACCTGGTCAACGTAAATTTTCGAGTATTTTCGCATTCAATATTCAACGAAAAAAGACTTATTGTAACGCAGAAAGTCTAATTTTTTTGAAAAAAAATTTAATTTTTCACATTCTAACATTTTTCTTTTTAGTGCGTTGCTCCGAGCAACAGGCGTACGGTCGCGTAACTCTCATGTAAAGCCCCTACACTTTTGCCGGTATAAGCCCTAGGGATCCTGCCCTATCGATTATTCACCGAGTAAAAATTTTAAGTGTTGCTCTAAAGCGCGACAATATTTAAAATTTTTCTAGCTCCGAGCAGCATACGCTACACTTGGAAGTAATTTTGATGAGTAATTGTAACGTCACATGGAGTAACAGAGCCGAACTTTATGAAGCTTCGTGCTGTTCAGGTGAACTTTCACCTCAGATACAGTCGTGAAATAAAGTGGTAATTGGCTGATATCTTACGTAAGTCGTAAGATTATTGAGACCCTCTACCCTACGTAAGGATTTCTTTGAAATTTTTCGATCCCCTCCCTTCCAGTATTTATACAAAATAAACATTTTTATTATAGTATATAAATGAATTTTTTGTATGAAAAAGTAACTTTAAAAGGCGAATGTAAACTGATTTCAATTAATATTATATAAAAAGAACTTACGTCAGAAACACTTTGGACGTAAGATTTCGTAAGATTTTCCATAAATAAACGTAAATGTGCAGCGCCATCTATTCTATAGTAGCCACACTAAATTTGTAATGAGTTTTGGATGAAAATTTACCAAAATATTCTTACTACAATCCGGAAATTGGAGAATTATGATTTGAGTTTAGCAATGCCTAGATCGAGTTGGTTTTATTAAAATCGGGTAATTATTTTTGGACGGTCGTCAGCTAAAGCAGTTAAGTGCGTTGCTGCTAAAGCTGAATGCCTGGTTCGACTCCGGGCTCAGTAAAAACTTTATTCTGACCGTCTCCCCTCGGAAGGCAATGGCAAACCACCGAGGTGTAATCTGCCTGGAACAGCCTCTCTGGAGATGAAGTGTATACACTTCCCGCGGTTCGGAGCCCGCGTTAAGCAGTAGGTCCCCTATGTGTGTGATAATACTTCAAACGCACAACACATACATAGGAGAGAGGTCGCCAACGTCCGGGAGACCGGATATGGCACTTGAAGAAGAAGAATTATTTTTGTCATAAATTTGATACGTTTACAACGTACAATCGATACAATACAACGATACGGTTGTATTTTTGCGGTGAAATTAGGAAAAATAACTTAAAAAGTAAATTTCGCCCCGAAATCAATAATAAATTAAAAGTTTTTAAGTTTAGTTAACATATTAAAAATTAAAGAAAATTAAAAGTTCTGAGTTTTTATGTTTTAAGTTTAAACAAAATAAATGTTATTGTTGTTACGAAAATAAATTAATCAATAAGTTTTGAAAAAATGTCTGAAAAGTATTCAAGTTTTAATCTAATTTTAATTCGCAGCAAAATTTTAATTTTGGAAACTCCCCCCCCCTAATTCTAATCACTAAGGCCTAATTCCCCGGGCAGTGTACAGGTGAGATTAGAGCAGTTTATAACCTTTAATATTAGGTTAGATCATATTTCACATTTTTAACAATTTGAGATCTCGCTAATCCATACATGCGCGTCACTGGTAAATATAATAATTACGTGATGAATTATTTGTGTTATAAACACAAAAAACACCAGAGCCATTGAAATCTATTGGAAATTTGAATTCAAAAAGAAAACTTCTAATAAAATAGCAAGAGGATACTTTTGGTACGCATTTATATAATTATGTACAAATAAAATATTTTCGAAAGGATTAATATTAAAATACTTCTTGAGACAAAACCCAAAAATTTTTAAACTCAAGAGTGAATGAAAACTTTATAAACGGGGAGAGGAGGGATTCAAAATTTAATTTGAAAAATTAGTAAAAACGATAGCTTTCGTATCGATGTTTCGGTATTATTACAATCATCAGGCAAGCTCAATCGAAGATTAAATCTTCTTCTTTAATATTAAATATTAAGTATTTATTAATTAAAACATTACATTAATATTAATTAATAGATTAATATTAAAATATTTCTTGAGCCAAAACCAAAAAAATAGTAAACTCAAGAGCGAATGAAAACTTTATAAATGGAGAGAGGGGGGATTAAAAATTTAATTCGAAAATTAGTAAAAACGATAGCTTTCGATATCGATGTTTCGGTATTTTTATATAATCATCAGGCAAACTCAATCGAAAATTAAATCTTCTTTAATATTAATATTTATTAATTAAAATATTGAATTAATATTAATCAACATATTAATATTAAAATACTTCTTGAGCCAAAACCAAAAAATTAGTAAACTCAAGAGCGAATGAAAGCTTTATAAACGGGTAGATTAAAAATTAGTAAAAACGATAGCTTTCGATATCGATGTTTCGGAATTATTACACCATCATCGGACAAGCTCAATCGAAGATCAAATGATAATTGAAAATAAAATTAGAACAAATTTAATTATGAAATTAAAAAAACCAAAATTTATAATAGGAAATAGGAAATGAAAATTTTAAATATTAAAATAATAGAGAAATTGAAGGAATTTATAAAGAGGTGAAATGTAAAAAATATTAGAAATCAAACTAAAAGTGACTTGAAGTGAAAAAATTACAAATAATAACAACAGGGAAATTGAAGAAATAAATAAAAACGTAAGACAAGAAATATTACGAATCAAACTAAAATTGACCAAAACGGAAAAAAAATTTAGAAAACTTGAATTGTCAAAATAGTATTTTTCAAAATGTTTGTGATTCCCAAGTTTTTCTTATATTTAGTCATTTTCAGTTTGATTTATAGTATTTTTTGCGTCTTATCTATTTATTTATTCCTTCACTTTCTCTGTTATTTTTAAATTATAATTATTTACGGTTTTGTAGTACCTTTTACACAATTTCTGGTTTTCCCTATGTCCGTTGTATGTTCAAGTGTGTGACAGGCATAGGGAACCTACAGCTTAATGTGCATTTTAGGTTATTTATAATATTATATAGGGCCACCAAATAGACATTGAAGAATGAAAAATCCTATTGTAGATGGTACGCCACAGAATTCGAACCAGTGAATTTTGGTACGAGAAGTTAACACGGTAACCGTTCGGCCATTCACCCACGTGATGTTTACAATAATTTAATTATTTTAACTTTTCTTATATAAAATAAAATATAGAATAAAAATTTTTTCATTCCCTAATGCATTTGTGATTGTTCAATTTTTTAAATATTGCCAACTTAAGACAAGTACCATTGCAGCCTTTAGGCCGCACAACCATAGCAAGCACATACCTACTACAAGTTTATGGCTGTTGGTAGGCAGTATAACTAAACATTCCATTAATCTGACCCCCCCCCCCCCGGGTTATGAATTTTTCCCAGCAGAAGAACTTATCGGCGTTTTTCTGATTTTGCCTGCTTCTTCTTCGCAAGCTTTATACCTTCCTTTCCTAAACGTTGGCCTCCTAGATCCAGCCACTTTTTTGTAGTTTACTACGAATGATTAATATTATACAAAAGAGTTTATCGCTAAGCGAACAGCGACAAGCATCAGTGTTCTTAAATCGGTCACCATGCGGTCACCCATCTTTGCAACCTTGTTCGACTCCCGTGATATGACAAGAATAATTATTTGCATTGCGTTATGTCGTTACTATTAGTGACACCCTGGTGATCTAAAATGTTAGGAGTCCACGTAAGACCGCTATCTCTCCGAGTGAGGCCGAAGGTCGAACAACTATGATCTCTAGTTTCATAAATATTAATTTTTGTAATTTTTTTTTATAATAGCGAAGTCAACAACTGACTTAGCATTCACACAAAAATGTCCTTTAAACTCACATTTTATCAATCTTGACAACAATCAAGGGTGATCCATTAAAATAAAGGTGATTTTTTTATTAGAAGTATAGATTGCATTTAGCCACAAAATTCGATATCCACTCAAGAGAACTGGGTTAAAAAATTTAAATCTACCAAATTCGTGATTTTAACCCGGAATTTCCATTCTGTAACTCAAGCAGAGATCACAGTAAGTCAATATATGTATTGTGTGGTCTTATGTTGTTATTGTTGCAGTGAGAGCTGATAATAATTTTGTGGAAGTCTCATATTCTTCCATCTTCTTCGTCGGGTAGTTTGGTTTAAGCGTAAGCAGTTAGATGTGTTCAAACTCCGTTTACTCCTAAATTACCTGTGCCGTGGTTTGGAATCCACGTTAATCAGTTCGTGTGGAACATTCCAACAATAATAATAATATTTCCTGTCATTGGGTCATTGGGAATTAAATTGACTATTATAGTTCATGGTCGAATTTCTTCCATAAGCGGGGCTTAAGACTATCTTGTCTCATGTCAATCTATACAGGGATTTCTTTCGTTAATCCGTTGTTTGTCTTGATTCTTATGCTGTTGTAGTGTTCAATAATTCGATTAAAAGAATCACTCTTGTATCAATTGCCTTATCTTACACTATTCTTAGTACATCAGTGAGTTGTATAACACCGTCAATTGCTTGAGTGAGGTCGGCGATGCAGAGGTAGAGTGGTTTGTCGAGTTCTCTTATTTACACATCAAATCCTTCAACACAATAAATAAATTTCTAGATGCGGCCCACAAAATATTTTATCGTTTACCAGTATCGAGTCCGAGGTTACTCCATCCCTAAATATCGTTGTGTGAAAGCTCTTAAATTTTGAGCCTACGACCGGCAATTTTCATAATATCTTGATGGGAAGCATTCCAAAATTTGAGAGCTCTGTTTGATCTTTTTTAATTTATACTTTGTAATCGGCGCCAATTTTAAATTAAATAGTTTGACAAATGTATTATTGTAAAATTAACTTTCTGAAATGTTTGCGTTTTCAAAAAATCGCCTGAGACTCAATTTTTATAAATAAAATTAACGATAGCGTCTCTTTTTTTTCTCAAATAATTAGAAGGTGATAAGCATTAAGAAGACAGTTTTTTTCCGTTTTAAAAGAACTTCGGGAAACTCAAAATTTGCGTGCCAAAATTGAACAATTTTTAACCTCTAAAATTTGCAATTGGCTAGTTCTAATGTAAATAATCAGTTGGATTCCACATTTGAAAGAATTTTGATATAAGCAAATAAAAAATGTTCATATTCTAAGAATTTGTAATCAAATCGCAGAAATGAAAAAAACATAGACTTATATCAACTTTATCTTATCGAAACACTAACTCGAAAAAAATCCTTTAATGTTAAAATTATTTCTGAAATAAATTTCGAGATAAGTACAATTGTCTAATTTAAGAACTTTGGGTTAATAAACTACCTCGACAAGTTCATAATTTTTGAGTTCCAAATTTAAACTTTCACTTTATTTTTATAAAATAAAAATTAAATTTAAAACAAGGCACAGCTAAAGGTAGGACTTTTTGTTTTAAATTCGAAAAAATGATGTCATCGTGTTTAAAAAACGAAAACATTAAAATTCTCAGACATTTTTAATTTATGGGTGGAATCTTATGCAGACTTTTAGGTAGGTTAGGGTTAAATTTACTAACGAGATGGTTTGGTTAGTTTTCCAAGTTCAAACGGAAACCTACCTTTGCGTTCCGTCGAACTCAATTCGACGTACGATGGTGGGTCCTCGGCGACGAAATTTTCGGGTATCGATGTGTTGGTGTCTTTTTGTGGCGTCCTAAATGCTCCGTGGCCAACTTGCACCCACACCACAATTATGATTGATAGCAGTAAGGTGATGGTTATACCCGCTATTACAGTACTCACTCGATGATACATTTTCGTAGTCATTTTTCACTTGTTCACTTTTTACAACAGTTTTTCACTAACTTTTAATTTCTACAAACACAAAAAATATTTACTAAACAACACAAAATGTAATTTAAACAAAAAATGAGTTGGGAAATTTTACGATTTTGTAACTAATTGAATAAATTTAAAGTGGTTAGTTAGTTGAAAAATCATCAAGCAGATGATAGATTAACGATAGAAAATAAATTGTGAACAAAAATAACTAAGGTCAAAGCTCTATTTTATCGATATTAAAACCATATGCTAGTTATTTAATAAAACAAGTATAAATCACTAATATTAAATACAAATTGAATCACTTTAATTTTGAGTAATCAAAAACGTAAATATTTATTGCACAGAAAAAGGGAAGTCGATTCATAATTTCGAGCAAGCAAATCATCTATAGTAAATATTAATAGAATTCAATATTCTTTCATCTCAAAGCTCGACATGAGAAAAGTGTGGAGATGACTTTCAAAAATGCAAAAGCTCTACCTGCGAGACGAGATTGCATCTGAAACTCATTTGGATCCAAATATAAATTCGGTCCACTGTAATAAGATTATGAAAAAAAAACTATTAAATAGTAAATCATGAAGTAATTTAAAGAACAAAGAAAAATGAAATTTAAAACATTTTGTCGGCCTAAGAAAATCAATTGGCAAGTCGAGCAAAATTTGATATACTAAATTTTTTCGGAAAGGTGACTTCTAGGATTCTAAAAAAATGCTTGCTCGTATAAACCAAAATTTCGCAAAATAAAATTTTTTTTAAGCCTCGACAACTTTATTTTTAATACAGAAATTTGAATAAGTTTTTACCTGAAGTAGAAACTATGTATTAGAAATTTTTGAATAAAATATAATCGAAGTGTTGCTTGTAATAAAACTTTTAAATAAAATTAATTCTTCGTGTAGATGCATTGTTAAAACCGATCAAAACATCATCGTGCAATATTCCACTTGATGTCGAACCCTGAAAAAAATAAAAATGCAATTAGAATATTAGAAATAATAAACATGGGTTTCTAATAAAATAAAAATTAATTTCTAAGCCCCCGATTAGACGGTAAACGGTGGAACAAATTTAAAACAATTTATGAAAAAGTGAACAATTTAATTTATAGTCCCCCCCCCCCCCCCAATACAACAATCAACGCCACCGATGAAAAGCTTAATAATTACCTCCCCTCTAAGGCAGTAGATAAAAATTATCATAATATCCAAATTAAAAATTAACAACTCCAAATAAATTGAAAATTTCCTATTGCAAAGAGGAAGGTTTATATAGTATACTGATATAATTTAAACGTGAGAATGTATTAGCAAAATTTTGAGTAAATCGATTTTGAAGTTAGCAAATTTACATGTAAAAATTTAGTGAGATTCCGCGCGTCGCTCATTCTGTTGACGGTACGTGCGCTATGAATGACCTTAACACTTAGAGTTTTCCGCACCGGCAGATGCAGCTCGACTCTCGTACATGTAACATCGATTATTTTTTGTTTTTAAGCGATTTTTTGGGGGTTTAAGATCCCGGTTGCCTTCATCCCGGTTTGCTTGATGCGTGGCGCCTTCTCGTATGTTTAGCTCTGCCGCGAAGCGGCTCCCGCGAATGAAAAACCGCCCGGAGCCCCGGAGGGGCGTAGGGTAGGTTTTTTGTTGCGCCCAATTCTGGCCGGGGTTTTTTATGTATATTTAGAGACCTTATTCTTAAAATATTTGGGGTTCTACGATGTTATACGCACGGCGGTTTTTTTTTTCGATTTTCTGGACTGACCAAAATGGAGCATCCCGGCGTAGCCGGCCTTCTCCTTCATCTGAAAGAATACATTAGTGACATTGGAAATTATGGAGGCCGGTGGGCCTCACGAAATAGCGCTGAGCTAGACTGACTGGGAAATACCTGGGCTGTGGCTGTGATAAATGAATATGAAAAGAGAGAAGTTAATTACGTAATTGATAAAGTAGAGTCCCTAATTCGAAGATTGAAGATATCCTCGTAGAAAGTGGCTCCTACCTGAAAAATTTGACGGGTGGTGCGAATTGCATCTACCGTCATTGAATTGGCGTTGGTGAGCTAAATGTATTAGAATCTGGGGTGTGGGAAATTAAGTCGAAGTTACACAAATCTAGTGAATTAAATCCACTTTCGAAGAGAATTTGTGTAGTTATACCGGTGTACATGTGTTAGTCTGTGCAGATGAGGGTTGTGGTCATGGGTTGTCTACAGTCAGGATTGATTTAGGTCGGGGGATACAAAAATCTTCAGGATTGTATTGACCTATAGTTGTGCTATGAGGGGGTTGTCGGAAAATCTGGATTTCTTGTAGAGACTAGTGGCGTGTTTGTGAATAAGGGTGGAAATGGAATCTAGTTTGGCGTCTGCGTGCAGTCGCCTGTTAGTGACATAGTAGGGAGCGTTGAAGATAGAGCGGAGGGTTTTGTTCTGAATAATTTGAACTTTGTTCATGGTTGAGTGGCGGGCGTAGCCCCAGACGGGGGAGGCATAGGTCATGGTTGGGCGGATGATAGATTTGTATAATCTTAATTTATTGTTGGGAGCCATGGGACTGTTTCGATTCATAAGGGCGAATAATTTTGAAAAGAGGGCTTTGGCTTTGCCGGTAGCGGAAATTACGTGGGATCTCCAGTTGAGGCGTCGATCCATGGTTATGCCAAGGTACTTGACCTTGGTTTTCCATGGGATCTGTTCCTCAAACATCCAGACGCTGGAATTGTGAGGTTTTTTCCGATCTCGAAACATGATCGCGGAACTTTTGCTCGAGTTTACCTCGATGCGCCAAGTTTCGTACCACCTTGCGAGATTGGTGATCGCCTCATGGAGGCGGGATGTAGCGATATCTGGGTGAATTGAAGATGAATAAATTGCGGTGTCGTGTCGTCGGCATAAAGTGAGATTTTTGTTAGTGGGTCTGTGGGGGTTGGGATATCGCTCATGTAGATGTTAAAGAGGGAGGCTGAGAGGATTGAGCCTTGGGGTACCCCGGAGGTGATGGGGCGTGTGGTGGATCGGGTGTTGGTGAGTTTAATTCTGAATTTTCTGTTATGTAGATAAGAGGCTATTAGTCGGACTAGTGGGAGTTGGATGTTTGACTGAAGCAATTTAAACAGGAGGGCTTCGTGCCAGACCTTATCGAAAGCTTTCGATACGTCGAGTAGCACTAGGCCGGTGAATTCTTTTTTATTGAGGGCCTGAGTGACATGTTCGACTAAGCGGAGGGCTTGGTGGGTAGTGCTGTGACCAGCACGGAATCCAAATTGCTCGTTTTGGATGATGTTGTTATCGGAAATGGCCTCGTGAAGTCGTGTAATAATGATTTTTTCGGCGAGTTTGCCGATGGAGGGGAGCAAACTGATCGGTCTGTAGCTCTGAGGGTATCTCAGATTTTGACCGGGTTTAGGGATTACCACTACGTCAGCGGTTTTCCAAGTCTGTGGGTAATAATTAAGGCGGAGGATTGCGTTAATTATACCGGTGATAGCAGTAACTGCTTTTTTGGGTAGTACCTTAAGGGCATGGTTGGTAATGCCGTCGGGACCTGGGGCTTTCCTGTTTTTAAGGCGTTTGATGGCTATTGCAACCTCCGTGAAGGAGGCGGGGTTGATGGTGGTGTTGTCTGTGGTGGAAAGGGCTGTGTTTACGGAGTTCTCGACCGAATTGATGTGGTCATGGTCAAGTCTCGTGGTATTGGGGGAGCATTGGGATTGGAGGCTGTCGGCAAATGTTTCAGCCTTTTCGAGGTCGCTTTTGGCGAGAGTGCCATCGGGGCGGAGAAGTACTGAGTTGAGGGATTGTTTTTTCCTTTGAAGTGCGCTTGCCATGCGCCAAGCAGACAAGTCTTGGAAAGCAAGGGATTTGATTTTGTCGGACCATTCGTTATCATGAAATTCTTTAATTTTAATGTCAACTTGTTCTTTAAGTTGGAGGTATGAAGTGTGATCAGTGGGATTTCGTGTTCTACGTGCAAGTTTTCTTGCACGATTTTTGGAGCGGATTAAGTCCTTGAGGGAAGGAGAAAGTTTGTCTCTGGTGTCGTGGATGGGGACTTCGTAGGAAGTTTCTGAGATTGAATTTATGATTTTTCCTTGAAAGGAGTTAATGAAATTGTCTAAGTCGGTGGTGGAATTTATGAAGGGAATTGGTCCCAGATTTTCCTTGAGATTGTCTGTGAAAGAAATCCAATCTGTTTTCGTCCTTGTGGGGGGGGGGGTTTGTGTGGAATTGGCCCTAATGTGATTAGAACTGGATAGTGGTCGGAGTTAAGCTCCTCGCAGGTGTTGACGTCGTATTGGAGAGGTACGTCTTTGAAAATGGCAATGTCCAAGATGGACGGCGTACCTGCGTAAGAATAATGGGTTTATTATATTATATATTATATATTTATAACCTCGGCATGGGCGTGGCTTCGACCACGGGCGAACGATGTACATCGACCGCGGTCTACTGCATACTCGATGCTACTCTCCCGTACTTTTCAAATTGATTTTTCTCGAAATTTTATGTATATCATCTCCAGTGAAATTTTTACAGTATACTATATAAACCTTCCTCTTTACAATAGGAAATTTTCAATTTTTTCGGGGTTACCAAAGATAGGGGACCGTCCCCCTAATTTTTTTCAGAAGCTTTCACTGATGGATTATTGTTTTTTTTCAGTAAGATTACCAAATTGCTGGGAGCTTAGGGGTCATCCATTAATTACGTAAGGGTTTTGGGGGCGGGGGGGTATTGGATATCTTATGGACCCTTACGTAGGGGGGGGAGGGGTCCGACGCGACGTATTCCTTACGTAAGTTTCTTAAAATATTTTTTTAAATTAAATTTAAAAATCAAATATAATATTTGATAAAAAATTTTACGAAATTTACGTCATAATAAACGTAATTTTACGACAATTACGTCATAATAGCATGATTTTCGTGCCAGTAAGTAGCATGTGTATCAGCGCCTTAAAAATCATTAAACATAGTGGCATAATAGTATAATATACTAGCTGGAACAGTTGGCCTACCGGCCGCCTTTAGCCATCTAGACCGTGTCGGATGTGGTTGTTCGGCCTTCGGCCTCACTCAAGGATATCGCAGGCATACGTGTAGACCGTGGTTGTTCGGCCTTCGGCCTCACTCCAAGGTTCTAAAGTAGCCTATGTTTTTCGTAGCGTTGTAAATAACTTCTACACCAAATTTGATTAAGATTGGTCAAATAGAAACGTAAAGCACGTGCACGCGTATTTGCATTGTCGATCGGTTGACAGTTTGACAGCATTCATTATTGTTTTTTAAGTTGATTTTGAGTAGCCTGCCTTCCTTTAAGGAATCTCGATAATTCAATTCATTCCTTAAAGGAAGGCAGGCTACTCAAAATCAACTTTCCTTTCCTTTGCGAATGTTTGCACTATTTCAATACAAAAACATGCGCAGGAACCTACATAATAACTGTGCCAAATTTGGTTCCGATCGGTCAAACGGTTTAGGAGTCTATAGGGAACATACACACATACATCCATTTTTATATATATAGATTATTATTCATATTTTATAAATATTAGGGGTGGAGAGGGGGGTCAAAATTAATTTTCTTTTAAATAATCCTTACGTAAGATGTGGGGGGGGGGGTCCAAAATTACAAAAATCATCCTTACGTAATTAATGGACGGCCCCTTACGAAAAAATATTTGTACCAATCAATTTTTACACGTTAATTATTAAAATCAACATAATATTTATAATGGTTCAATTTATTTAATAATAAAATTATTCTTTTAAAAATATAATCAAGTTAATGAATACCTACTTGAAAACCCTAATTGCAAAAAATCAATTTTTTATGATGTAAACATTTCCAAATTTGTTTCACTTTTATTTAAGTTCACCAGAATGCTAAAACCAATAAATATTAGTTTATAAACTAAAATCGAGTAATAAATTAAATGTTTGAAAGTTTATTTCAATTTTATTTCAAATTTTATTTCAGAAATTTAATTTATTACACGAGTTCGGTTTATAAACTGATATTTTTATGTTATAGCCGGTTCTGACGAGCTTAAAATATGGCGAAACAAATTTGTAAATGTTTACACAATAAAAATATTGTTTTTTGCGATTAGCGTTTTCAAATATAAGTTTCTATTTTAAAAGAATACTTTTATTATATTTTCAACAAGTTAGAACTTCAATTCATTAAATTTATTTACGTCAAAAAAATATAAAAAGAAAATCCCGGAAGTTATCGTGTTATTTATATCTGTTAAATTGACCTGTTAATATCCTTCTACGGTGCGGCCTTTAGGCCGCACAACCAAGATAATCGTAATCACGTGATAAATGGCTATCTAACGTATTTATAATCCAAAACGTAACTCTAAACGTGTGAAAAAACACATTTTTTTTACACCAACTCTACTAATTTCAAGCACGCGTTTTACTAACTCTACCAACTAAAAATTGCATTTTCAGAACCTTGTCAGCACAAACCTCCAATTATAAAGCATTTCAGTACATAAATCCCTTAAAAAATTACATATAAATAACTACTGCACAGCATAGTTATAAAAGTTTTCGATTCAGAATCCTCATCAAAAGAACATCGTTTTAATAATTTTTATATGAATTATCTTCTCATTATATTATTTATTCATTACTTTTCTACTAGTGCGTGATTATCATGGTTATGTGGCCTAAAGGCCGCATTATAACTTTTTTTACGTTAGTAACTAAAATCTAAAACAATTAGAGATGCCTTATGAACAAATGGATAGAAAGATGAAGTGGTGTTTTAAGGCCGCACTGATTCGTGATTGTATAGATTGTGCGGCCTAAAGACCGCACTGAGTGAATGGATGTTCGGCTCAAATTAGCGTTACAGATAGACTATCACCCAGATAAATTTAGGTTATTTTATAGGTATATATCGAAAATGATGTTTCAGGTTTTTGCCGCCTAGAAGTTCATCTATCCTCGCTTGCCACATAAATTCTCAATATTTTTCTTTGTATAGAGGTAAAACTGCAAATACAATAATATAAGAATTAGACCATTCAAACACTAATCACAGATTTCAAATGTGAAAGTTTGATTGATCCAATTCTTACAATAATTTTGGTAATGAAGTATAGTTGGTTCAAAATCTCATGATCCCAAATTCCGCAGTCTCTTATTTGCATTAGTCTTATACTAGTGCACGTCTTTCGTACAGGATCATAAAAATTGGAAACAAATCTTGGTACAATAATCAGTTCCGAAACTGTGTATCGTATTGTCAAGTTCCTGCAGAGTGTGGAGGTGTTGGCCATTGGTTCACGATGATGGAAGATGTCGAAATACTGAGGCTGAGGATCGGGGCGGTATATGCTGGAACTGCTGTCGATTGGGACATACAGCCATCAGGGTCTGCAGAGAAGGGCCATAGAGTAGGCACTAGGAAATCCAAGCTTAGTAATACAACGGAGAAAGACTTTCGCGGTATTACCGCACTTGTCGTAAAAGAAGAACAGCAAAAACAAGAACGGGTTCTTCTCCTGTCGATATTGAGGAAAACCATAAAGAGGAAGAAACGAAACAGGTGGCAGAATACCAACGTGTTATCGAACGGTACACAGAACTGGAAATACACATGGCCGGCTTTGCGAGTCTGAAATACTGCGGGAGGAAGATTCAGATCATAGCTTGATGCAAAACAGTAGCATGATCTATAATGTGGAAATAGGGGATGAAAAAAGTAGGTCAGATAACGAATTCGGAAGGTAAGTGCCTATCGAAGAGCCACAAATGCAAGGAAAGTTCAAGAATGAGCATGTACATCAAATGCAACAAGCGGTGGACAGGAAAATTGTACAAGAAGATATGGAGGGTAACATTAAAGAATGGCAAGATAAAGTTGAGAGACAGACAGTGACGAGGCAAAGGATGAAATATGTGGGAATAAGTGGGAAAGGAGCCAGGTAAAGTACTCAGAGTTTGACCCCTAGGTCAAAAACTTCTAGGAAATGGATGCCGAAGTAGGTAGGCAGGGGCAGCATTTCTTCTCCTGTCGAGACTGAAGAACAATAAGAAGAAAAATTGATGTACAGACAAGAGACTCAATGAGCAGAGGATCCAATCATTTATTGATCGGAAACGAAAACTGACGCAAGAGCAAATATGGCCATTTGTTTTCCTGCCACCAATTCCTCGGCTGAAATGACAGCGACGTGACATGAAAAGCCGAGTGTGAGAGGATAAAAAAATATTTATCCAAGGAGATCAATGATAGAGGACATAAACCAAGAAAGTAGAAGCTAAGCTAGTAAGGAGGTAAACTATATGGGAGTTTAGGAAACCTCTGATCGAGTTCAAAAGGTTCTTAACAGATGGCGCTACCAAATTGGAAGTCACAAGAAAAGGCTTGAGAATCAATACAAACAAATAATTGTATGAACTAAAAGTACAACGGAAGCCTTAATTCCAAACAGGCGTATAAAGGACTTTATTATGAAAGTCTCAGTGTGCGTTGAGGGTTGAACCTCACTTATACCCACATACATGGGTTGGGCCATGTATATGTAAACCACAACAAAGAAATTCCCACAATGATGTACATGTTTCGATCTTATTAGATAATTATCATCAGTAGCATTATCCCATTAGGTTTGCTAATTTGATAATATATATAATCAAAACTAATAACAACGTCTGCTTTACATGTAAGCAAGAAAACCTTGAAAACCCTTTCTCGGTTTATTTTATTCACCCCCCCCCTCAAGCGTATGCAATCTGCGCGTATCAAGAAACAAATGGCACAGTGGAGCAAGTAATTTGTCATTGCGATTAGCTAGATAATGTTTATGTTTCGTCTTGAGCAGTGGCAGCTTACCCTAAAGGGCACAAGGGCACGTATATCATCCTATCCAAAATCTTTGGCTACAAAAAATGACGACTGCAGAGACCGGGTGGGGGGGGGTAGGAATGGAATACTTCAATATTTTCAAAACAATACAAGAAATTGCACTTTCCTTTTTGATTTAAATTGTGTACTCTCCGATTGAAACAATTTACAAGCTGCCGCTACTGACTAAATATAATTTAACCTAGCACCGCCACTGCAACTTGGAAATGCATGAAAACATTTCTAGGTATTACTTTCTTATCAATTAAATGCCATGACTATCAAGTAAAAGTTGATAGATTACATGAAACTGTAATAACCTGGAAAAAGAGTTCTGCGATAATTTTTAAGACCATCGAACTGGACTATCACCTGGATTGTTTTCCCCCCTCCAGTCAAAATACCACAAAGTCGACTGAGTAACGTCCACTTGGAGTTCTTTTTTTGGGTAAGCTGAAACTTTAAAATTGCACATAAAGGTGAGACCACCACCGGAATGCATAATGGAGTAATTAAAATTCTGTTTGGTTATTTTCCTATGATTGATAATAGTCTAGTAAAAGGTCTCGTGTTGGTAAAGCTACACACGATCATGATATACTTTTCTGTATAATTGAATCAGCAAAATATAATTACACACATCACATGTTTTCACACATGCATTTCCTGAAATTAAGAATTGCATAAAATTTAGCAGTATACACAATTATAATTTACACACATCCAATAAATTTTCCAATATTTTCCATCAATTAATATTGTGACTTGAGCGTAAAATTTACATAATATACGAACTAAAGATCGTCGGAGATATATGCTGGGCTTCATTCATAAAATATTTAGCTCCATCTTCGTGTGGGCTTTATTGCACATTATAAAATGATTCGAGGTTAAAGTTTTTTAAACTGTTAATTTGCTTATAAATGATTTGAAAAGAAAATTAATTATACCAGCACTTGATTAGAGCAAGCATTCAAAAATTGCTTTGTCCGCAAGTACAAAGCAAAGTAGGTTCAAAATCTATAAAATTGCAGCTACTGACAAAATATACTTGAAAGATGTTTATAAACCTACATTTACTATGAAAACTATTATTTATATGACATATTATATTATTAGTCTTCAATAACACAAGACCAACTCATGCCTGGGGGCTTGTTCCATGTAGGTCAGTTATAAAATAGATGCTTATTAGTGGTATCTGCCAATCTGCATAAATGATTTCTTAGGATGTAACCATCCAGTAGCCGCATTTTGTGAACTGCGAATCCACCTGTTTTCTCTTTTAAAATGCAAATTTATTTTATTTTTTTGATATCGAAGATATCATCGATGAGCATTTAGATTATAAATTCAGGTATTTTATTAAATATTCAGTGAAGACTGATTCCCTTACATATGGTTAGTTATGTAGTAGATTATGTTATAAAATATGTTAAATTTCAATTATCTATCTGTTTAACCCACGTATGTATGTTGCAATTATCAACTATTAAGTTTGTAGTATACTCAATTATTGGCATATTGCTCCTACACGTTTTGTCATTTGAATGTAAAAAAGTTTTTCAATTTATACATTAACCGTACTATTATAATGGTTTTGTAATAAACAACAACATGGTTTGCATTGCAAGATTACACAATTTTATTTGCCTTTATCCTGTAATATGTTCAATTATACGTACCCACCTATATTCAGATTTTTAAGTGCACAATTTTTAATTTTTGTGCCTGACGTGGTTTTACAATGTCCAATCAAAATTATCTGATGGTGAAATTCTGATTGGTAGTAGTACCTTTGTTTATGTAGTATCGGATAAATAAACCTTATGGGAGTTTTGGAAACGCCTGGTGAAGTTCAAAAGGTTATCAAGAGATGGTGATAGTGAAGTGGTAAGCGAAATAAAATGGCTTGATCACCAATTATGGACCTCTTAAAAATCAGCAAAACCAGTATAAATGAAGAGCACCCACCTTTTCCACTTCTCTCCAACTTCCCCTTCTTTAATATCATCATTAACTATCGGGCTACCAATCCCTCTTAAATAGTTCAATGCTCGTATCAACCCCAACGTCAGATGAAGGAGATTAAGCGAGTTGCGAGTTGATTAAGCATGAAGAATTACAATAATCCATCCATTGATTACAATTTCAACTACAACAGGTGCATCCAAAGCTAACATATAATAAGGTTTTCCAATCTAAGAATCTGGTACTATAATAATATAATCAAAGATTCTATATACAGAATTTTTTTATGTACATAAAAATAAAAAGGATCGGTAAAATTTTTGTTCAGATTATTGGTCAGAATCAAAATACGCAACTTTTCTCTCGTTTCACAAGCTTCGTATCTTATAAACAAAAAATTCCCCAATCCATCATACTGACCGACCACATTTAGGCATGTAAATGAGTAGATTGGTTGTGAGGCCTAAAGGCCGCACTGAGTAAGACGGATCAGCGGCTTAAACGATTAATTATTAAGGTTTTGCTTAATTTGTTTTTTCCAAGATTTTAAGTTTTAAAAAGTTTCTAATAATCTTCTCCTTTTTTATATTTTGTACTATTTTAAAAATTTATTAAATAGCAGAGCAGCTCAAATTAGTTCCCCAATAACTAAATCCCGGGGGTGTCATTATTATTTTGATTCTTTCGAGTGGCGTAGTTTCGGAATAATAAGAATGAAAAGAGAAAACATTTCAAAAAGTATAAATAAAGAAGAAATTAACAGTAATTCAATTACCGTAACGATTTTTCCATCCTAAATTTATTGGGTCACGTGACTGCGCATCTAAAGTGACCTACATTATTGATATAATTCACCAACAGAGGGCGCCACTATCTTAGTTTTATTTTTTTTTTTAATTATACATAGGGCTATTCTCTAAAACTCCGTCTGAGAGACTGCAGCTTACGAAACTTCGCGAAAAGCAGTTTTTTCATTAAATCTGTTTGACTGCGGAAGCTCGTGGTTTTCTATAGTGGATGGCGATCCTTACAAATGTAATAATTCTGTATGGTATAGATTCCTAAAGTGTGGGTCATGAATCGAATTTAGCGGATTTTGCGATAGGGTGAACGAGCCCCATCGCCCTCTCCTCGTTTGATTTTTGAAAATTTTATGAGAAAACTTATTTTCGTGGAGTTACGTAACCTACAGTTTTATATAATGTAAGCGGAAATTTAGTCAAGCAGAATTTTAGTAATTTTCTCTGCAATGTTTGTGATGTGCATGCGAAGACCCACATAGGGGACCTACAGTTTAACGTGAATTCTAAACCATGGAAATGTAATACACTTCAGTTTAATACGGTTTATTATAGGGAAAATTACTTTTCGGTGGTTTGCCATTGTCTTCTGAGGGCAGAAGGTCGGCATAAAATTTTTATTTGCCTGGAATCGAAACGATTACTCGGCACTAGTAATTAACCGCCAATCTATTTATAACTGTCTTTTCTGGCGTTAAAACGGCTATTTTTGAAAAAGAAAGTAAAACGGTGTTTCAGGTCTGCACTGCCAATTTTTCGAAAATTTACTATTCTTAATTTTGAACTACAATAGAAACTGAAAATGCGATAGGCGATTTTTAAATATTAAAACTACATAGAAATCAATTTTTCAATTAATTAATAGCGTTTTTATCTAGTAAATTTAGTGCTCACTGAGTGAGCACTGAAGGTGCGCTGAAAATATTATTATGTTTCTGCGCAATACTGAAAACGCTATTACGTTTTTGCGCATCCACTAAATTTACCAGAAAAAAATGTTGCAAGTAGGTAACAATTTGTATGTTTTAAAAAATTGGTAAACTTAACCAAAGCTTTTCAAATCCCAAAATATTTGAATTTTAACTGTATAAGTTTGATGCAGTACCTAGGATAAAATTTTATTTAAAGGCTATTTAAAAAATTTAAAGGTTATTTATTTCTGCTTCTGGGGCAGGGCGGGTTTAAATTATTTCTTGAAAAGAAAGTAAAAATAAGAAACGATTTTATGAAATACCTACGTAAAATTTGTTGAAATATGATATCGAAATTGTTTTGGATTTGTGGCCTGAAGGCGGCACTAAGGGGAATGCGACCACAAATGCAGGTCGTAGTTGTTCGTTTTCGGTCTCTCGCAATGAAATGTGACAAGAATAAAATTGAAGGAATTTTAATTACTTGATTTTGGAGTATCAGGACACCGATAAAAATTAAAAAAGAATTTAATTGACAGAATCTAGAGTAATGTTCAATTTTTCCGGTTGGCAATCAAACGAAAAGTGGTTTTTCTAAAATTAAAAACTTTTCCTTTCAAAAACAATTTTCCGGAAAGAAAAAACCTAATTTCGAAAGAATCGCGTCTATAAATAGGTGCTTTAGTTCAAAGGTTTTTTTCTTAAATAATTATTTATATTGATAATTAAAATAAATAAAGAACGGCGTTTGATATAAAATTACGTCACAAAACGTAAATAAATGTCTTTTAAAGTGTCTTCGTGTGTATATCAAACTCACAGTTGAAATTCCAGTATTTTAATATTTAGATAAGTTTTAGTTAAATTTGTAAAACTCTTTTTAAAAATTTAAGTTAACCAAATTTACAATAAATTATTATAAATAAAGATCTAATTGTTTGTATTTCCTTTCCTTTTATTTAAGCTCTTGATGGATGGGTAAAATATTTAATATATAATTTTTTATCGAAAGCCTCAAAAACCATAAACTTGAAATTAATAATAATTCTGTAGAAAATCTGTTTGATGTCTCATTAACTTCATTAAGTATACTTTAATAGCGGTAAATTTATAGTGTATTTACATGTTTTACGTACAAAACAAATTCGCGAATATTATACCGATCTGAAGAGTTTAAATAAAAGCGAAACACGTGTTATGGTTTATATAGGTATAAACAATTAGACTTTTTCGTACAATAATTTATTGTAAAATATACAAACAAAACAGTTTTCAGCAATGTTGATTGCTATCTTCAGATGTTTTATTTAACAAATAAAATCATTTTGATTTTTTATTGTTTCTTAACTGCTTAAATTTTTCAAGTATATTTTTAGCTTGGAAGAAATACGAACAAGTTGAAATTTGGCAGACATGCATACATTTTAGTGTCAGAATTAACCCCCTAAAAGCCCCCTGGCGGTTTCTCCCCCTTTCGCCAAAATTGAGGCTTTCAATTCCTCCAAACTCGTTTAATTTAAATTTTAGAGAAAATTATCAAAATTGAAGAGCATAAAATTCTCCATAAAATAGATTTTTCAGGATTCACCTCACATAAAGATTAAACGCCTTTTGTCTTTCAGAAATAGCATGACCTAGATCAATTTTGAACAATCTATTTTGCAGAGATTTTTATGCTCTACAATTTTGGTTTGATGAAAATTTTTCGTAAAACTGTTATTAAGCGAGTTATAGGCGAAAACCCACCACTAGCTGAGGCTATCAGAGCTAAAATTGATGTTTGCAAAATTTCAACTTTCTCTGATTTTTGCAAACTCGACCCATTATTTTTTTAATATGTGTATTTTAGTGTTCGAATTAATCCCCAAAGTCCCCTAAAATCTCCTGTCCGATTTTTCCTGCCAGGGAAAATTATCATCACAAGTACAAAATACATTCACTTCAGATGAAGAAAATTTTATTCGAAATATTAATTATTTTTTAAACACTGGGTGAAATAAAACTCAATTTGGTTTTCAGAAATAAATTTTTAAAAACTTTATTTTGATTTGATGAAAATTTTTCGTAAAATTGAAATTAACCGAGTTATAGGCGAAAAACCACTATTACCTGCGGTTATCTGGGTTAAAATTCCCGATTATATAGAAAAATTGGATCGAGGATTTTAAAGAAAATTTAGGGAGTCACTTAAATACAGATCTACCCTAAAATTGAAAAACTTTATAATTTTAGTTTTACTTGCTTTTAGCTGCATATTCGTTATATTATGCCTTTTTTAACGGCTTTTACATGCGCAAATGCTTTATAACTGTAAGTTTTGTGTCGACAAGGTTCTGAAAATTGTTATTTTACACTTGTTTAAAATTAGTCGAGTTAATGTGAAAAGGTGTTTTTTTCACGGCAAGATTCGAATTACTTCGTTTTGCGATTGTCGGTAAAATTCTAATTTTCCATGAATTTTCGTAAACTTGACTTATTCTTCCGGCTTCGTTGTTTGCACTATGAGGAAAATTTGCATGAAAAATTCCATTTTGTATAATATAATTTTATGCTCTAAATTTTTTGTCTAATCATAATTTTCTGTGAAAATGAAATTAATTGGGCTATAGGCGAAAAACCATGCAAGAGGAAGTAAAAATAAAAAAAGGATATACAATTGGGGAGAAGCTGGCCAGGAATTTTATTCTAGGATAATCTACCCAAATTTAAGCTTGTCCGCATTTTTTGCGGGTCGACCCATTTTTTCGGCTTGGTTGCTTGGATGAATTTAGTAGTTAATTGAATTTTTTTTAATAATTTTATATTGAATCAAGTTAAAGATCCCACTGAATAGTGAAAAGAGAATTGTCAAAGAAAACTGTAAGGACAGTGACTTATTCTTGATAAATACTAATCTTCTTGTTCATTCATGATATAAAATATTGGGTAATCAAAAATTCTTGAAACAGTTAAGCAGCCTTCAAAGAGACAATTATGTATGAATATAAGAACGAAAATCAATGACTTGTTATCTCTTTTAGGTATAAAAACTTCAGTCAGGACCGGACTAGCATCAAAATTTAATAATATTTAATTACTAGCTGGCACAGTCGGCCTACCGGCCGCCTTTAGCCATCTAGACCGTGTCGGTTGTGGTTGTTCGGCCTTCGGCCTCACTCAAGGGTATCGCAGGCATACGTGTAGACCGTGGTTGTTCGGCCTTCGGCCTCACTCCAAGGTACTAAAGTAGCCTATGCTTTTCGTAGCGTTGTAAATAACGAGGTCTATTTTAATCTTAAAGAGAAATTTTGTACTTTGACAAATGCAGTCGTTTCTTTTATTTTGTTTATTTCCGTGCATGGCGTGAATAAATTGACAAGTTGAAATTGCCTAGTTTTCAGGGCAGCGATTTTAAAGTTTGACGCCTTCTCTTAAATCAGTTTATATTATCTCATTACATTTCTTAAATGAAACTTTGAACAAGTTAACAACTCTTTTTATCAATTTTTTGTTTTATAGAACTGTTTTGAATAAGTACATATGTCGGTTTATTTATTTTTACACCTCCATTTCTGATATGTTCAAATATTCACATACTAATATCTCGGGCAAAATATTGTTCTTTCGACTTGTTCAATTATTTACATAATGGCAATGGTGAATTAGCGTAGTTTAAGAAGATAATCCCAATTATCGTATTTTTCGACTTATCAACTTATTCACGCCGTGCACGGATTTAATATAATTTATTTTATGTCACTTAACTATTTGTGTAACGTGTGATTTATGTATGACAATGATAAGCTCTTTGTGTGTACTAATGTAGAGATTTTGACTGGTGAGCCACGCTTCTTTTATATTTTTTATGTTTTTTATGTATTTTTGAGCGCTAAGTAATGTATTTTCATTGTAGTTTCTGCCTGAAGATGTGAGTAAATTTGCGAAACCGGTAGCAGAAGTATATTTTGTTTTATTCGCGGAGAAAGTACGAAAAAATCCTCTATCCTAACTGATCCAGTACTCCGCTTTTGCACAAGATAATTACGTTGTAAATAACTTCTACACCAAATTTGGTTAAGATTGGTCAAATAGAAACGTAAAGCACGTGCACGCGTATTTGCATTGTCGATCGGTTGACAGTTTGACAGCATTCATTATTGTTTTTAAGTTGATTCTGAGTAGCCTGCCTTCCTTTAAGGAATCTCGATAATCCATTCATGCGCGTCCCATAGGGACGCGCATGAATGGATTATCGAGATTCCTTAAAGGAAGGCAGGCTACTCAAAATCAACTTTCATTTCCTTTGCGAAATTTTGCACTATTTCAATACAAAAACATGCGCAGGGACCTACATAATAACTGTGCCAAATTTGGTTCCGATCGGTCAAACGGTTTAGGAGTCTATAGGGAACATACATACATACATACACACATACATCCATTTTTATATAGTATAATATAGATAACAAAATTTGGCTACTGTGCAGTTGTTCTGACCACTCGAAACAAATTTTCTTCAGCTACACACTAAAGAACACAGTTAATATAGAAAATTGTAAAAATATTAACCGAGAATTTATTATCAAAATTTTGAAATAATCGATTTTGAACTTAGCAAATTTTACGAGATTCAGTGGTAAAATTAACGAGATTCCCGAGCGTCGCTCATTCTGTTAACGGTCCGCGCAGAATGAATGACCCTAACACTTAGAAAATATCGCACCGGAAGGAATCTAAAATATTTAAATTAACCAGAAACTATCGCACCGGCAGATGCAGCTCGTCTCTCCTACATGTAACATCGATTATTTTTTGTTTTCACGCGATTTTTTGGGAGTGAAACGTAATAGTTTACTGCCCCATACCGTAACTATACTTTTTAATGCTATTTCAAGGGTCTCTAAGCTCCCGGTTTTTTAGATCCCGGTTTTCTTGATCAAAGGCGCTTCTCGTATGTTTAGCCTAGTAACCAGAGTCAAAACCGCCCTGGAGGGGTGCAGAGCGTAGCGGAGCGAAGCGGCGACCCGGAAGAGTAGGTTTTGACGATGGATAACCCTCCTTATCGAATGCACACCCCAAAAATGGAAGAAAAAAAATTTAATTTTTTCACTTTTTCGGCAATACACGGGTTATTTTCCATTTTTTTGATAATATTTATTACTAATATCTACTAATCACACCCCACCTATCCGAATTTCAAAGAAAAATTCAAATCGGAGCGAAAAAATTTTACGCGATTTCAAGGGACCGTCTTTGAATTTGTATCGCGTCTGCCCGGGGTCGCGGCATATTCGATGCTAATTTTCCGTACTTTCCAAAGTCGATTTTGGGGTTGTTTTTACAGATTTCTCGCATGAAATTTTTTCTATAGACTAAAATAAGCCTATTCTTTAGTGTGTTGCTGAAGAAATTTTTTTTCAGCTGGTCAGAATAACTGCACAGTCGCCCAAAATTTAATATAAAATAAAATGGAAAACGTCGCGCGAGATATTCTTGAAAATTCTTAAATTTTCCCGAATCGATAATTTTGGTGAGCAATAATTTGAAAGAACGGTGTAATAATAACTTATAAAAAAAATTTTATATGTAGGTACTTTCATCTTTTGTCGGTTTGAAACTGCAAAGGATAACAACTTATGTTATAGATAAAAACACTTCCGGAAGGATTCTGTTACTTCTATCTAATTTCCGGTGTTCGAACCGTTTTGAATAGCTACCGGTTTTGAAAATGAATTACCATTTTTACTTTGTCCTTTCGGGATGTGCTCTCAAAAATGCAGGAAATGTGCATCGATATTAGTAAATTTTCCGTATTTTTAGAGTATTAATAATTTGGAACTTCCCAGAAATTATTAAGAATTTATTCTGAAACTAAAAATAGTAGGTAATTTTGTAATTATCCTGCAAGTGCACAATTTGGAATTTTCTAAGAATTACGGTTTTCCTCTAAATAAAACTACAATTTTTGGAGTTAAAAATGTAAAGGTTCACTAATAATTTAAATTAACCAATTAAGACAAGAGATTAGGGCCCACAAGTAAGAATGTAGTTATTTTTCAGGCTTCAATGACCGAATATAATTTTATAATTAGCTGAATCGCGTAAAGAACGTAGAAATTTGTACTAATAATAAAAGCAAAACTGAAACTTATTCATTGAACTTAAAAGCAACAATCAAGAACAATTTGCTAACCGTTATTTCTGTTTGGTTTCGGTATAATATGCGATACGAATTATGATTAGTTTTGTTTACTCTTATATGATTCCTGCATTAGTTTGATTAGTTTAAACAATAGCGATTATATTCGCACATTTTTGTAATACCTATGAATCCTAACGTGGTATTAAATTTACAAGTATATTATCGATTTGTAATATGATTATTATCCAATACGCCAGCAAAAATTTATATTATATGCACGTAAAATTATAATGAGAAAAGTTAAAAATAAATTCTTGTTTTTGTTTTAATAATTGTTACATAACACGAACCGATTAAAATTCAAAATATTTTGTTAATAGGCTAAAAGTGATAAAAAGTTGATTTCTATCTCTGCTAATTATGCGCTAATTCAGACGACCCTGTAATTGAAATTGGTTGCTCAATTTTTAATAACATCCATTATATGTTAATATAATTTTTAAGTTAATACAAAAAGATCGCCCGAAGTTTAATCGTGCAAAAAACTAGAAATTTTAAATGTAATTTATACGAAAATATTTTTTTGCTTTTGTAATTTTTCCAAGTTAATTTTATTTTTTAAATGCCAAACAATATTTGTATATTTTTAAGTCACTTTTAATTTGTTGGGTTACATTATAAAAAATTGCTCTCACATAAATCAAACCATTACTTTTATAAAAATGCAGCTAAATATAAATTTTTATATCTAAGCTCATAATTAATTTATCAGCCGATAAATAAGGTCAATGTCAAAATTTAAATTTTTAGTTTTTATTTTTTCCTAATCCAAACACCACGAAATTTTCAATTACGAGTTTTATTAGTCTTTTTGATTTTTCCGGTTAAATTTTTGTAAAAATTCCCTGAAAGCGGCAAAATTGAAAAAGAATGGTCTATTAAATTCAAAAAGTAATTAATTTTTAACTAAGCGATTTAAAAATCGCAAAATCGATTACATTTTTT
Source organism: Podabrus alpinus (assembly GCA_932274525.1). Taxonomy (NCBI): domain Eukaryota; kingdom Metazoa; phylum Arthropoda; class Insecta; order Coleoptera; family Cantharidae; genus Podabrus; species Podabrus alpinus. Next base: position 63,064,370 of record OW026454.1, on the reverse strand, counting down.
AATTAAAATTGCGATTATCGCTGAAATAAATTAACACTAATATTGGTAATTTATAAGCAAATGTTTGATATTCAAAAAATTAAAATGTTAGTCGACGAATTATTAGGTACCCAAATATTAAAATTTTTGAAAACGTGCAAAATTTAAACTTTTATCCCTCGGAAAATAAAAATTACACTTACCTTTTACAAATCAAAAATAAATAAAAAAATCACTGTCCAGTAAAAATTTAAAAATAAATTTTCGAAAATAAAAAGCCGGCGCGAGCAGCACGAAGTCGCGGCTCGTTAAATCGAGCAAACGCGCGCTATCGCCTAGTCTTTTGCCGCCAAACTAAAACTGAAACTAAAGTTAAACCCGTCAAGTACGCGTTATACGAGAAGCTGGCTGTTCTCGCGATAACTTCTTCGGTTTCTAAAAAGGTAGGCGTGCCGTTTCTGAAACCCTGATTTTAGTTTTCAACAAATGGGGAGTTCCAATCCTATTTCTTTAGTTGCCCGAAGGGCTTTATCAAAAAAAAAATTATTTGCGAAAGTAGTGCGAATTCAACCCCAAATTTTATTTGAGGTGGAAGTAGGTACGTAGATTATAATAAAATTTTCAAATAATTTTTTATTTAATATTCGACTGAAAACCAACAGAAATTTCAGAACAGGTTTGGTTGGAAATAGATGAAATTTTCTTGTCACTAGCGGTTTTCGTTCATTCGGAACTAAACTGACCACTACCAATAAGTCTGCGGTTTTACCTCAGGGAGAACAACGACTTCATGTGTTACAGCTTCCTCACTAAATAATGTTGGAAGAACGTCGTTGCCATAATTACCTCAGGGTAACTGCAGGGACAAGCTAAGAACCAAATTTGTTGTTCATACATCATGATAATTATAAAAAAACATCGAGAGATCCTTAAATGGCTTTGGGTGGCCATAAGACTGCCTTATTGAGTCTGGTATTTGATTGCATTCAAACACGGAATAGGAAATCAGCGTACGATCTTCTAGCACTATGTTGGAGTACGTCAAGGGTAACAACAAAGGCGATGAGGTACATCAATACCATTGTACGTATTTCATTCTTAGTGGTCCTGAATTATTAAGGAAATTTTTGAATATTCCGTTATCGTTTTTAACCTCCAATTATTTACTTCGAGAACCTTCTTGAAGTCGAAAACCTCAAATGTTTTATGTCTATTCCATCTTCAGTCGGTCTCGTTTTCAATCTCCATTTCAGCAATGCCGTATGTTCTATCTGTAAGAACGTTACATCTATTAGGATTATTTTTTTGTCTAATGTGCTATTTTTTGACCCTGTCCCTGAGCTTTATTATGTTTAGCATCTGTCTCTCCAAAACTCTTTGTGTCTTTGCCAGTTCCATCAACGATATTCTAGGTCAAGGTCTACATTTGGCAACATACATTCGTTGTATACCTTTTTTCATTGGGAGTCCATTTCCAAATTTTCTATTCGTCTGTGCGGCCTTCTCTCATACATCAAGATAATTTGCATAAAAAAACTGCACGGCTTTCTTACAATACAACCGTTGATTATACAACATATTAAAACATCAACATATAAATACAGGATGTGAATAATTTAGAAAAAACACATCTTATATAAAAATGTGCATTTTATTGTTATTGTACAGAGTATTTCCTACTTTCTTGTATTATTAATACGTCAATGAAATATTATGAATTTTTCGTGGCCCAACTCAGAAGTTTGGGTCCTAAATCTATTTTAAATCCATTCTCCGTCGATTTTCCTCTAGAAAGGAGCGTCATGACCTTTCTTTTCTCTATGCATGTGATATACGTTCGAAGTGTTTTCACATACCCAATGACATACCTACATAAAGGATATATTTGTTTAACGTGGATTCCGAACCGCGGGAAATGTAATGGTGTAATGTCTTCCGAGGACGGTCAAAATAAGTTTCTTAGTGTAAAGGTAATACTCAAGGTATGAGTATATTAATTAGACGCAAAACTGTGTTCTTGTACACATTTTTAATAACGAGCCGTAGTCGAGCTCTCGTGGTTTTCATATTCCTATTTCTTTATCGGACCTATTCACTTATATTCTATAATAGATAATTGTTCTTTTTATTTTTATTAGGGGCTGTCCATAAATGATGTCACACATTCGGAGGGGAGGGGTTCATCAACTTGTAACAAAGTGTGACATGGGAGTAGGGGGGGGTATTCTTCATTATGACGTCACGTCCATACTTATTAACAATAAAAATTTTTGATCATAAATTTTTTTAGAATTCTCCGCAGTAATTTTTTTTCAGAGACTCGTGAGGGGGGAGGGGGTTAAAAATTAAAAATTTGTGACATAATTTCGGGGGGGGGGGGAGTCTAACATTTTGTGATAAAGTGTGACAAGGGGGGTTAGTTTGGTCCTAAATTGTATGACATCATTAATGGACAGCCCCTTATTTTATATTTTAAATAAAGCAACTTTTTTTTTTATAATCTTCCATAATTTTCCTAGATTCCATATAATCTTCCATACATTCCAATGTATAGTTTACATAGTTATTTGCAATAGCAAATTTGAAGACTTGAAAATGTTCTTCACATATACCTGGGGGGTATTCCATACCCCCCCCCCACCCCGAACCCCCCGGTTTGAATTTAATTTATCTTGTTCGCGAAATAAGCGCTTTACTATTGCATTCCTACTTTTTGCAGGTAAATATTAAGTGCCTTGATTTGTTAGGAAAACCAGTAGATTTACTTGTAACCAATCAGGGCACATTGCGTTAGATGGTGACCTAATTTTTAAGGGAGAAATACGATACATATAAATTTATATACATAGCATTTTCTATCTTTACAGCTCTTATATCTTTGATAAAATATAGATTACAGCGGTGTAGGTGGGAGGCCACTTTCTGAACGTAGAATTGGATCCAGATCCGAGGTTTGATGTATTCTAAATCGAAATTTGTCTTTGGTGAAAAAAATCATCTTTAGAACTTTAACAATGATCTTGACCCAAAAAAATTCTGGAACCACCACTGTTCAATCCCACGAATCTTATAAAAGATGGGCCATCTGTTGGTTTCTTTTTGAAATTGTTATTAAAACTATACCGTTCAATATTATTCAATGATTGTTGCTTTATTGAATAGAGTACACCTTCTGATAAGGTGACTGATAAGGCGGCTGACTTGAAAGTAGCCCATCCAGTCTAATGGCTTCATACCGCAGCTACTCGATGGCCAATTAACGTCTCCAAAACGGTTGATACTTTTGTCTTCTTAATACCGTGCAGAGTACCGGGGCACTTAAGCCCCACACCTCCTTCATCGCAATTGCCCCATCTGCGTCGTGGTAGTCTGAGGTAGCGCACCTCTCATACAGGAACACTTCTGACCGCTTTTTTCGGGGATGAGCCATGTCATCAGAGCGTACCGCACCGGCCATGTAGGTGGGGGGGGGGACTTTCGCCATGAGCACCATCTACAGGGACCTACTGATTTCACGTGGGTTCCAAACCACGGCCTAGAAAATTATTAGTCTCAGTTCCCCTTGGGATTCCATCTCTCGAAATCCAAATGCAATGCCGCATCGATGTACTTTGAGAAAAAATTCATACGACTCCAAAACGGTTGATAACGCGGTTATCGAATTTAGTGCACAAAAGATCTAACGTTTGACGGTTAGTGTAGAACGTTGCGCCATCCTGCTGGAACCAAAGTCCGACCAAGTCCAAATCGTTCAATTGCGACCATAAAAAATCAACTATCATGCCCCTGTAGCGCACTCCGTTCATCGTAACCCTGTTGCATGCTTCATTTTCAAAGAAGTAGGGACCAATGATGCCACCACTATAAAATCCACACTAAACACACTTCTCAACGACTACGTGTGGATCTTCGAAATCCCAAATCCTACCGCTTTAGTTGTTGACATAACCTTCGAGATGAAAATGAGCTTCGTCCGAAAAGATGATTTTGCGACCAAAATTGACGTCATTTTCCTACTCATTTAAAACCTACCCAGAGAAGCGACAACACAGCAAATGGTAATTTTGTTTCAACTCTTGAGCGAGTTGCACATTGTCAGCAAATAATCTAAAGTCTTTGTTGGCGAGTGGTGTTCAGTCGTTAAGTTCTGTCACGAGTTGAGATTCCTTTCACGCACACTTTCGGCAACAGCAGCAATTCTTTCGTCAGTGCGCACCGGACGAGCACGTGGATAGCTTTTGTTATCCACAATTTCCTTTATGCATTTGCTTACACCAGCTATATTTGTTCAAATTTCGCACAGTTTCTGCAACACAACGCTCACTTTGGAAATAATTTGTCAATATTTCCCAGCGTTGTTCAAGAGTAAAACGATCCCTTTCTTCTTGTGGTTACTACTATATTTTATTCGTGATGCATTGTCGTCTATAACTCGTCAAAACTTCCTACTATATCAACATGACAACCGCACCTCTCAGGTGAGCCCCCTGAGAGGCCTTTACCCGTTTATGCTAATTCCCTTTTGCCCCCACTTTCGGCTACCTTGAGCCATCTAATACGTGGTTGCGTGGCCCGAAGGTCGCACTTAGGGGAATTACGATAGTAAGTGAAGGCCGGAGTTGCTCGGCTTTTGGCCTCACTTAGAAGTATACGAGAATACAACTGAATTTGTTCTGTTAATACTTTACATTGGAGTATCAGGACACTGGGACGGTTGGGTTTGTTTTTCAACTTTTCTCTATAATATAATAGCAAATTGGCCAGCTCGTGATTACCAAGGTTGTGCGGCCTAAAGGCTGCACTTGGGAGGGATTACTGCCATTTGTGTACTCCGCAACTATTCGAATGGTTCCGCCTTTCTTTGACTTACACCATGCGAAAAATTGTGGCACTTTGAAATACAGCAGTCTTCACAAATACAGCATAGATTTGAACGGTTATCTGATATGAATATATCTGCCTCTAACATTTAAGATTGTACATAAATGGAGAAGAACGCTGATAACTTCTTCCGGTGAGGAAAATCCAATACGAAAATAGTCAAGTTCAGCTAGATGTGTTTTTTTTTCGTGAAATCGTGAGGTTTTGGTGGGACAGATAAACAAAAGGAAATTCATAGAAGTGATTCGGTGTGATCATTGGTTGAGTTACAGAGCGGAAATTTAGGGTTCGAATCACGGACTTCGCGAAATTTCGTAGCTCGGCCCTTCGGTGAACATCGCCGCACTGTGGATAAAGCTTGCTAACTGAAAAATAAACAAATAAAACGAGGTGCTAATAACCTAGATGTTGATGTATCTGAAAACAAAGAAAAGAAACCAGAAGAACGACCGTTGAGAATTTGTGTCTTCTAACGTAATGATCTCTTTACCGTAGTCCTAGTTTATTAAGGATAGTCTATAGCAGGGGTGGCCAAGCTCCTTGATAGTCGAGCCATTTTTCAAAATTTGAAATTTTTCGCGAGCCGCAATTAAATACGTATTTAAAAGGTACGCAAAAAAGGCATTAAAAAATTTTTAATTACAGAAATTATATTTATTGAAAACAAAATAGGTATGTGTATTGAATTTAAATATTAAAAATTAAATACATTTATTGTACTTCTCTTGATAATTCTTGATAATTTTTTAAAATATAAAAATAGCACAAAAATGAAGAGGGAACTCGGGTACATTTATCGAGAGCCACAAATAATCCTACAAAGAGCCGCATGTGGCTCGCGAGCCGCAGGTTGGCCACCCCTGGTCTATAGTTATGGATAGTAAATATTGCAATTTACAGCCAAAAAGTTAATAAAGAAAACAAACCCTTACAATATAACAAAAAAAAAGAATTGGGGTTTATTTAGAGAAAACTTTAACCTTTAAAAAAAAAACAAGTTGGTTTGCCACTTCTAACATTCACGTAATTAAGGAAATAGGAATTGTCCCATCCACAATTCAACAAAAATCGCTGAAAAAGGAAACTTAAAAACAACGGCTGCAAAAGAAAACGGCAGAAAACAAAACTAAAACAAGCCAATTAAAGAGTTAAAGGAAATGCATAGTCTTAAAAGGCATTCAAAAATATTTATAAAGCCTAAATCTAATAGAGGCACATATTACACTGTTTGCAAGAAAGAAGAAAACTTAAAAAAACCCAAGTACCTAATCCACCAATCCAAGATGACAGCAATACGTGAGCTAGAAATTTCAAAGAAAAATTTGAAATATTTGCTGAACATTTAGAAAATGTTTCCAACTCCCATTAATCAATACTAGAAAAAGAAATATCAGAATACCTTGAAGCTCATTTTCAACTAGATTTTACAAAAAGAAATTAACATAAAAAAAATCTCCTAGTTTTGACTTCTTCTTCTATAAGTGCTGCCTCCGCTGCGAAGGTTGGCAATCATCATGACTATCTGAATTCTGGAAAATGCCGCTCGAAACGACTGGTTAAAGGAACAGCCAAACCATTCTCTGAGATTTCACAACCATGATATTTTGCACCTGCCGACATTTCTTCTGCCCACGATTTTGCCTTGTTCTTTGGTGATGGTTGTAATTATTAGGTCCAAATCCTTCTGCATTACTATTTTAACTGCATCTGTCAGTCTTACCCTGTCAAAATCCTGGGAAAGGTGAATAAAACACATAAAAGCCGATTTGTTAAACTCGACAAAGTTCTCTGTTATCTGTCGTAATACAAATATTGCATCCATGCTGATGCCGCATTGAAGAAACTCACCCATATAACTCAAACCAACAGTTTCCTGATTTCCTTTCTCCCATTTTTGAATATAGGGATGGTCGTGCTCTCCTTCCATTGTTTTGGTATTTTTCTCATCTCATTATTTTCCTACATAAAGTCTGCATTTCTTCTGTTAGAGTACTTCCGCCATATTTTATCATCTCATGGGATTTTCTGTTCTTTAATTTTGATGCTGCCTGTTGTATGTCTTCAATTGATATCCTGAAGGTTTTTTGTGTGTTGTATGTACCAAAACCTTTTCGTAATTTTACCTGTTGTACAGATTGTTAGATTTCTAGGTCGGTCTTCAATTGATCAGTGTTTTATATTATATTTGCGATAATGGGTCGCTAATTATTCAGTTTAGTTGTATTTTCTTTTTTTGTGTGGAATAATACTGTTATTCTTGTTGATGTTGTGTTTCATATCGACAGTTCAATAAGATCTGTAGTCTTCAATATCTCATTTCCATTAATTCAGCTATGATACTCTCAGACCACGTGCTGTTTTTGTATGTAATAGACCGGCGAAAGTGATAAATATTCGGCGCATTCTTCAGACAACATTCGAATATTATCAGTTCTCTATGGCTGTGCACATGCAATTGCCCCACAGTAACAGCCCCGGACTGTTACTTTCCTCGCGGTGATGTAATTAACATAATTTCGAGTTGTCAATGTCTAGTTTGCCTTCCGAACCCATATTCTTTATGCCTACTTTTAACTCTTATTCAACTTCCCTTGAATTTTCGTTCGTGGTATGAAAACTATGTGCCGCAAGAGAAATCAAAATTTTAAATTCTACTTTGGATTCTATTCTTTAGACTCATAAATATGATTTTCTAAACAATATTCTATAAAACAACCTTTATCATTGTGTCCTAACATTTTTTCTTTCTATTGTGTGCCTTGAATTGAATCGCTTGCGTACCACTGATATAAACTAAGGATCCTTATTAATAAGTCCATTATAATCGAATGTCCATGTTATCCAAATTCATTTTAATACACTGGTAACGGGAGTTTAGTCAAGACTTAGAGAATCCGTTCATTATGTATGTCTGAATGGCAAGTTTCCATTACAAGTGAGCCAATTATGTGGATTACATTGTATACTATTAAATATATTTAATAATGTATTCTTCACACTATGACATCATTGGGCGATTAATTGGTTAAATATGTGACTTAATTATTTATTCAAATAGCGAGTAACTTAATGAATATAATATTACTTTTAGTGTACACTTAATTTTTGCAAGTTGACTTTTAAGTGTTCAGCACAATTTTGGTGATTTTAAAATATAGATATGTTTACTATCAAAGTTAACTGCATGAACCACAAATCAATCATATTAAAACATTTTCTCTTAGTTAAATAGTAGTGTTCCCAGTCAACAGGATAGCATAAAGCATTCCACTGGCAGACTGTTCCATACCTATTTGCGCCTGTGATCTCAATTCTAACATCGATCTTTGGGCTATGGTGAAAGCAATGAGAAACCACCCCATTACATTTCTTTCCCTAGTCAGTCACCTTGGCTTCGGTCAAGATGATAGCCAACGTTTTCTAAGCGAATAAGGCACTTTAAGAAGTTCCCAGGTCGGTAGACTATACGTCACCTTAACCTATAAGATCTTTCCAAATTCAGGAATCGTCTATTGAGGCACTTACCTCATAGCATTTACGAAAACTGATTTTGTTCTATCCACCTTATTTGCGTCTCGTTGCTACATATCTCTGCATCATTGCGACGTAGTTTCAAGAGGTGCCTATACAGGGTGTTACAAAAAGATAGGAAGTATCAAAGTTTGGTAATACACAATAGGGGTATTTACTTCACTGCGTAAAGTTCGTACTTGTAATTTTCGTAGAATTACGTGACGTGAACATACTCCTTGTGAATGTTGCGTAAATTCTTTCGTACTTGTATTTGTAGATTATGTTTATTTGACAGTTTATGTTGTTTATGACAATTTATTCATTCAAATATGTGATTCACATTTACTTACGTTATTTATTGTTATTTTGGGTTTATTTGTTAACTTCAAATTAGGTTGTTTTGTATATGTACCACATCTACGAAACTGCTACCAACCACAGCCAACATCTACGAATGCGTAGATTTCGTAAACTAAAAATTCTACGAAGTTTACGAAAATCGAGATCTACGCCATTTACGACGAAAGTACGAACTGAAGTGAATACCCCTAATATAGAATTTATAAAAACAAATTACTGATGACTAACAATTATTTTAACTGCTGGTGAGAAACGCTCAGGGTTTAACCTACCTAGACTTGGATAGCATTGAACAAGATTTTCACACTGTTTATCATAACAAATGTTGATATTCCAGCTTTTAACAAGATTACCCATATAAAGAAAAACAAGTTATCTTTTTCTGGGGGGGGGGGGCACCAATATGTGTTATTGATATAATAAAATAATACATTATGAACTTCCAACAATTAAACTATGAAACTCATGCATTAACCACTGCGCTAAGGAGGCTGCACATAATTATTATATTTTGTTAGTAGGTACCCTAAATTGATTGACTACTATTTAGAAAAAGGACATGCAGTCAAATGAATTTCACAAAACTGCTTATACTATATCATTTATTTGTTACATAAATATTGAAATTAAAACTTAACATTTTCTCAAATCTTATGATATTACATTTACATAAAATATTTTAAAGCACAGGTATTATTATAACTTACGTTTTGAATAAAGCATAATAAAAAGCAATTAAAAATAATTTAAAATGCAAAAGTTACATACATAAGATTATAAAATTTACAAATATTTTTCATTCGTTTTTTTTATACACTACCATACTTATTGTACTTGACCAACATACATTAAATAAATGATATGAAAAATTCATGTGTGCAATGAAGGCATAATTAATTGCACTGTCCGTTTTAAACAAATAAAAATATATTTCCCCAAAATTTATATCTGGACGCAAATTTTGAGAAGTAAAATATGATGATCACAGCTGGAAAATTCCTCACATCACACCGTACCCAAACTTTATTTACTGAAATTCTTTACTGGGTGTTGAGATTCCAAGAGCTTCCTCGTAACCCGACACAGGTTTCTTTGAACCTTTATCTATAATTCAAATACACAAAGTGACAGAGAAATATTACTTAAATAAAATAATCACCTTCTTTATCACGCTTATCTTTCTTATCCTTTTTAGCTTTTTTCAACTTCTTTTCAACTTTAGGTTGATCCTCAACATCATCTAGTAAATTAGCAGTTTTTGCCTTTTCTTTACCAGACGACTTTTCGCTCTGAAGAAGTAACATAATTTAACTTAATTTTATTAAATTCGCCTCTCTTACCTTTTTCTTCTTTTCTTTTTTAACCTTCTTTTGTTTCTCATTTTTTTTCGATTCTTTTCGTTCAACTACTTTTTCAGTCACTTTGGTATTTTGTTCGTGTGATGAAATTCTACAATTAGCCCCAAATTATCGGTTAGTAGCTACATTTATGAAATTAAGCAAACGCATATTTTGTTATTTACACATAAGTTTTTATGCAAGATGTTAATTTTCGATCATTTAAATAGCAATAAATTTAATCATCAAAATTTTAGATTTTTTGTTACAATATAATTGATTGTTACAAGAATAAATTTGCCCATTTCATATTATGTTAGTTAAATTAAATTGTTTGAAGTTAGCGCTGTAGTCACGTGAGCGAATCTGGTAGTTTACACAGTGGCCACACGACTTCAGCGCGCAATTAAAATTATCAAAGAAAATATTAAAATAAAGTGTTAAAAATATAATTTATTATTGTTCAACATTTTGTTTAAGTTCATAATAATATATTCACCATTATTTATTAAGATTTCGTAAGCATAGCGTAGCATAAATTAGCAGTCAGCAACCTACAGCACAGCTAACTAAAGCTGTATCCAAGGTATGATTGCTGTACAGTTCTTATATCCTTGGCTGTATGTATTTTTATATTTTTTTGGGGCCGGTTTTTCAATGCTATTCAATCAACCGAATGGAAAGTACAATTTCATACTTCCATATTGGTTAACCTTAACTGAGCATTGAAAAAACGATTTTCAAAGTATTAATTTGGATTATAATGTATCAATATGTAAGCCTTATGAAAGTTTTGGAAACGCCAGAATAGGAAATTTAAAAGATTTGTGTTTGAGACCTGAATTTTAGTAAACTACACCGTTTCCACCAGTAATTCGGAAATCGTCAACTGTAATTCAGATTTGTCAACTGATATTCAGAATGCGTCAAATGAAATTCAGAAAGCGTCAAATATAAATCAAAAAGCGTCAATTGTAATCCAGAAAGCATAATAATTTAATTCAGATTACTTATGTAAACAGGATGAAATGACACTTAAACTGGACCTCGTTGGTGGCGCTACTAGCAACAACAACATGGCTTTTATTGGATGTATATTCTGAAATTCCGAGTCATTTGGTGAAAATTTGCAAAACTTTTTATAATGTATTGTATCAATATGTAAGCCTTATGAAAGTTTTGGAAACGCCAGAATAGGAAATTTAAAAGTTTTATGTTTGAGACCTGAATTTTAGTAAACTACACCGTTTCCATCAGTAATTCAGAAATCGTCAACTGCAATTCAGATTTGTCAACTGATAGTCGGAATGCGTCAAATGAAATTCAGAAAGCATACTAATTTAATTCAGATTACTTATGTAAACAGGATGAAATTACACTTAAACTGGACCTCGTTGGTGGCGCCACTAGCAACAACAACATGGCTGCTGTTGGATGTATATTCTGAAATTCCGACTCGTTTGGTGAAAATTTGCAAAGCTTTTAGTGCTGTTACATTTAATGTAATATATTTTGTTAATTAGTTCTTCTTGTTTATGTCCTGAGCTTCAAGAACGGATTATTATTTACTTTTAATACGTAATTTAGATTGGAGTTTCATTGCCACCTAATAAAATTTTAAGTAATGGAAGTGACCGAGCTATAGATGGATGCGTCTTTAAACTCGGTTTGAACCAATTGAATTAGTTAAAATTTAATTTGATGGTAGTAGATGGTATAGTGACTCCAAGTAAGACTCCAGCCTTAATAGTTTGCATTCACCCGCATGGTGGCGTTTTCTTAATGTAAGTTGCGAATATTCACTCTCTTAATTAAAGTAAATATGCCATGCCTTCAATTGGCATTGGAATGTTCTCTCCTGCGCCTGTGTTGTGAATATAAAGTATTATTATACATATAGAGGCCCTACTGTTTAACTAGGATCACTTGAATCACTAGGATGAAGTGTAATAAACTTTTAAGAAGAGTTTTCGTTCCATAGACAGACGGTCACAAAAGACGCTTCAGGAGCAAAACATTAATGTTTCCTGTTTTCTTCACCATAATAAGAATCAACAATTCGTAATTTGCAAGTAACTTCATCCAATACATAAAATCTTTCAAATTGGAAATTTGCACAACATATTTTACTGCATTGGGCCCAATTTAAGGGTTCAATTGGCATTGGAATTTTCTCTCCTGTGCCTGTGTTGTGAACAAGAAGTATTATTATACATATAGGGGACCTACTGTTTAACTAGGATCACTTAAATCACTAGGATGAAGTGTAATAAACTTTATTTTAAGAAGAGTTTTCCTTCCATGGACATACAGTCACAAAAGACGCTTCAGGAGCAAAAAATTAATGTTTCCTGTTTTATTCGCCATAATAAGAATCAACAATCCGTAATTTGCAGGTAACTTCATTCAATACATAAAATCTTTCAAACTGGAAATTTGCAGAACATATTTTACTGCATTGGGCCCAATTTAAGCGTTGGACAATCTTCTTCTGATCCCATTTGGATAAATTAAATTTTAAATAGAATTTGTTCGTCAAATTGCCGTCAATTTATGATGTCATATTTTAATTATCTGCCAGATTTTTAAGACAAAGGTCTGTAATAAAATTTATTTTTGATGGAGATGTCATTTAACCAAGCACGCAGACCGCGTTGAATTTTAGATTATAATTTCTTATTGTTATTTCAGTGGCTCATTTTTCTATTTTGTTATTTAAATACTAGTTGACATGGGTGGACATCTGACCATAAAGGCCGCACTGAGGGTGACGGATCATCGGCTCAACAGATCAATTAAACGTTGATGATATAACTGATTAGGATTACAGACATACAGATAAATTTAGGGTATAATTACCAAGCTGGACGACGAGAAGGTCATCGAAGCAGCTCTGGGTTCAGGTCACGAAGACTAAGAAATACCCTTATCGACGACAAGGCGGAAGCGGTACTCCCACTCAATCCGAAAGAAGTAAAAAATACCGTTACCAGAGGACTGTAGAAATTTAATTGCATGCCCTAGGTTTTGAAAATATGGGAAAAAGTCTTCCTTTAACATGTAGATCTTCTTCTTTTGGCTTTCCATTCCCAGGGGAATCTCGCCACATTTTTCCATGTTTTCAAATCAAATTTTTTTTTGTTGGGGGGGATTAGTCCCCGTATACTTTTCCTTACTTATATTATCTTTCATATCCTCTCATCAGTTTTCGCATTCTCTACGACCCTTTTCCATACTTTTCTGTTCACTATCCTATTTCTCCAGTCATTCACATTCATTCGTTTCAGATCCTCAATCGTGTCCTCTCTCCATCTTTTCCTCGGTTTGTCCACGTCAGGATTCCATTTCATTACTCTTGCTATCGCCCTCTCCTCCTGTGCCTTCTCCACATGACCCATCCATCCCAATCTCAACGCTTTCACATGTCTGACTATATCAGCTTCATGTATTTCATTCGCTAGCTCTTTATTTGTTCTTCTTCAGTATTGCTCCTCATTCACTTTCACAGGGCCCAGGATTCTTCTCAATACCTTTCTCTCAAATACTCTAAGTTTCTCTTCCTCCGCATTTGTCAAGCAGAGTAGTTCAATTCCATATGTCACCACCGGTCTTATCAATGTCCTATAGATCTTGATCCTTGTGTTCTTCCTTAAGTTATTGTTTTTCAATAGATTCTGGTTACTGTGATAAGCTCTATTTCCTATCATTATTCTATCTTTAACTATTTCTCCTCTTTCATTAGCGTCGTTTATCTGTATTCCAAGGTATTTGAATTTTCTGATTTCCTCAAATTCGTTGTCTAAGATTCTTGCCACTTTTAGTTCTCTTTTCTTTTTTCTGTTGCACCTCATGATTTTAGTCTTATTTTCATTCACTAATAATCCTGCTTTGCGGGCTTCTCGTTCAATATTTTTAAAGGCTTCTACTAGTGCTCTATGCGTTCTTGCTATGATAACCACGTCATCGGCATATGCTACTATCTGCACTTCGTTATTCATTATTGTTCCATTTCAGTTTGCTCTTCTTATTATTCCTTCCAATACAATGTTAAACAGGGTGGACGACAGGGCGTCCCCTTGTCTCACTCCACTGTTAAATTCAAACTCTTCTGTTTTGCCTACTCTTGTTCTCACATTGCAGTCGTTCTGTTCAGGGTCATCTGTACTAAACGTATCAGCTTTCTTGGAATTTTCCATTTCTTCCTTCAGTTGCCTTCTTTTTACTTGATTGAAAGCCTGTCAGAAATCAACAAATAATGCCTCAATGTCTATGTCGTACTCATGTGCTTTTTCCATAATCTGTGTTACTATGAACAATGCATCAGTCGTTGATCTTCCGGGCCTGAAACCTTGCTGGTAGTCACCTTTCTCTTTTTCCGTATAGTTCTGCAGTCTTACATGTATCAATCTTGTCAATATCTTAACGAGTATATGCATTATTAAGCAGCGATATTCCTCTGGAATTATGGCAATCTCTGTTGTCTCCTTTCTTGTATACTGGAATCAGACCCGCTTCTCTCCATTGTTCTGGCATCTTCTCACTTTTCCATACCCTTAATATCAGGTCATATATCTTTCGCATTAAATCTTCATTTCCGTTTTTTATCAGTTCTGTGTTTATATTATTATCAGTTCCTGGTGCTTTGTTATTTTTCATTTTTGCCACTGTCTCAAGGAACTCTTGAGTACCTACATGTAGATACAATAACACAATTTTTTCAAAAATGTCAGGTACGACCTTTTTGCTTAGCATGGCAGTATATCCGTCGAAAGAACCCCATATTTTATCAATCTTTAGTCAAAAACAGTAGTATTCAGATTTTTGTTGTGCGACACTATAAAAACGTGTAATTTTAGAAAAACTAAGACCCTGAAGAACATCCCTCACAAAAAAAGTAAAAACTCTTCCGGTCAGAGTCTGATATTAAGAACTGAGAGGCAGTTTTTGATGCCAAACTAAAAGGTTTCCTGAGTTGTATCCACACCCTTTTACAATACATTAATTTGAAATTATTTCCTTTGTAGATATTTTCTTCATTCAACATATCTTTCAATAAACAATTCATTTCAAGTAATATAATACAATAGACACAGTTCTTGTAACAATCAATTAGATATTTTGTTAACAAAAAAAATTTAAGACGGCAATATTATTAATATTACCACAATGCTAAAAATAAACTATGTTGTATCATGTAAATTTACATGCTAAATATATGCAGTTATAATATTACAAAGATTTACCATGGAAATTTACATAACAAGTTTTTATTTTGATTTTTAGCAGTGTAACATTAAATAAATATAAAATTAAAATGTTGCAATAAAAACTAAAACGGCGCACCAGAGTTAAGCTTAAAAATTAAATATAGTTAAGACTACCTCAAGGTAAAATGAGTCCCCAAATGATCATGCAAAGCAAATGTTCAATAAAGCAAGCCAAGAAGAAACAGATCACTTACATTTCAAGGTCTATGTTCAATGCCCGGTGAGGATCATCAGGATTATCAGGAGCAGAATCAGAATCAGAGAGCGTTGCACCTTCGGGTAATTCCATACTTTTGTTAACTATCAAGGTCCTTTCATTAGGAACTTCTGCTTCATCAGATGAACTAAACAGAACTCATAATTTAAGATCACTTTAGAAACTAAATGCGTAAACCATACCTTCCATTTTTGTTTTTAGGTTTCTTAGATCTTTTCTTACTCTTCTTCTTAGACTTATCAAAGTTCAAATATTTATCAGATCGCTTATGACCAGTGGAAACAAGTTTGATAGGCAAATCGAGCTGAGTGATAGGAATATCGTCAACATTTTCATAATAACTATCATTCCTGTCTACTTTCTTAGTGGATCCTTTCAAATAATGTGGATTATTTAGTTGCTCTTGCTTCCTCGCTTCGCGTACCTGCAAAAAAAATTGGGGTCAACTTTTTAAGCATATTTTCATTTTAAAAATCCTTACTTTATCCAATTCTTCTTCTGTTGGTTCGTGATATTTCTCAGTTCTGATACCATCAGATGATTTGATAAATATACTTTCTTCGAAGTAGGGATCATCATCTGATTCGGAATCTTCAATCGGTTCATTTATCCAAGCATCTAAGTCCAAACTAAAAAGAAGGTTAAATTTTGAGTGCAAAAATTTTATTTTATTACCCCTCAGGAACCGGAACTTTTCTTTGCGCTCTAGGTGCAACAGGATTTAACTCTCCGTTAAATAATTCCAATAATTCTGCACCTAAAACGCTCTGAAACTCTTCTGGTGCTTCAGAATTTTCGAGAACATCATCATCCATAAGCTTTTCACCGTTTCCCAATTTTTCTAAAACATCCAGAATTGACTTAAAATATTTAGGGTTATTTAAAAACCTCACGTTCTAGTATAGCTTCTTTGACCAGTTCAACTATCAACAAAGTTGTGCTCGATCTCTCCTGCACTTCCAGTTCACCAGACTTGATGCTTTCGGTAAACTTCGCCGTCATTAAATCACAAAAATCTATAATTTTATCATATTGTCCCTTTTTCTCATAGTTATCTACCACGCGAGCAAACAACTTTAAAATATTGTGTATAAAAATAGATTCAATATGTTGGGGTAAGGGTTTATATTTTAGCATAGATTTTAAAGTTTGATCCACATCCTTTAGTTCACTAAAATTTACACATAAACAATCTCGTCGAATCGTCTTAACCATAACTTTACCTAGAAAATTCTCCGCATAACCAAGCAGCCGAATAAAGTACATCTTGCATTATTGAAAATTGGTTGGAAGAAGAATAAATTTCTAAGAGTTGCGCCATTTCTTGCACAGCAAACGAGCGAATCGCTTGAACGCGTATTGAAACGTCCATTAATTGAGCAGCAATCACGTCACCTTTAAATTATTTTTCGTTCATAAAATCAAATAACTTGAATTTAAGATGCTTTTACCTTGTTTAGAACCAAATTCCAATTGAGCAAGTTCAACCAACACCGTAACGTACCATTCAAAGTTGGTTATAAATTGATAATTATTTTGTGAACAAATCAAAATGATTTTGCTCAACAATTCGTCTCGGTAAATTGTGCCTTCCGCTCGATCCATATGAAGCATTAATTTCTTAACGATTTCCATCAAGTTCTTTTTGGAAACCTTTTGGAAAGAAAGTGGGAACTTAAATTGAGAATTAGAGTTTTATTTAGTACATTACCATGCCGTATAGTAAGTCCAAAGCTCTTAAGCGAATCGATTCATCTTTATCTTCTAGACATTGCAAAATTAAGTCCTTGTGAGCTTGTACACTTTTCGGATGCGTTTTTAATATTTTGGACATCGCCAATAATCCTAAGTACTTCACTAAACAAAACAATGTAGAAGCAATTTGAGAGTAATTAAGACAACTTACAGTTTTGATCGGAATCTTCAATTAATATTCGTAATTTTTGTACACATAATTGTATGCTGGCCTGATGATTAGGCATACCGGAAGAAATGCTAATTAAAACTGCAATGACTGTATTGATGCATTCATACAATAAGCTCATCGCCGATGTGCTAAAATTGCAATGTTAAACTCAACTATGGTGACCAAAATACGATAGCCTACATACCTATGAATTAAATTGGTTAAAGGTTCTATCAATTTTTTGCCTAGTCGAGGTTCTAAAGGTGTTAGCGCTCCAAACTAAAAATTAAATCGTAATTTTAGCTCTACTGGACCAACACACGTGCAGCTAAAATTTTATAAATAAAAATTTATTTTCTTATTATTGTTCTTTTTACCACATATCAATGGTCTGAAAATTAAATTGAGAGAATAATTTAAAAACTATTTAAGTTTGGGGAGCTGCTAGCATGGCATAGAAGCAAGATTTTTTATAGACAAAAAAATGACCAATAGAATTTTCTGTGAAAAAAGGAAGATACATACTAATATAAAACCTGAAATATGAGATGAAAGAAACATGCCAAAAAATATTACCAAGATATCCGCATGAGAAAATTTACAACTACAACTGGCTTGGCTACAATGGCCAAGTAAAATCAGCCTCAGGTGTTACATTTTGTTAAACTTGCATAAAAGATTGTTAACAATGAAAAAATGTAAATCAAGTAATAAGCAATAAATGAATACGCAATAACTTTCTCCTAAAATTATTGTATTTCGGATGCCATTAAATGTAATAATTTATTAATACCATTGCACAAAAGAAGTTCCATTATTGTTAAAAGTGTGATTTATGGGCAAGTTAAAAAATATCTTTTCAAAGTATTAAATTCTTTTTTAAAAATTTAACGACTGCTCTTCTTGATTTCTTTATTCTGCAATAAACAATCAAACCACAAATATATCTGTTTTAATATTCCAACCGCAATACTTTTTTGTTTATGACTTTCAATCTTTGGCAATTGGCAGTTGCAACCCACGTTAAGGAAGGTAAGCGTTAAATATGATCCGAACATAATCTAAATTATCACAATTGCAAATAAGACAAGTATATCCGAATAAATCTTTTAGATCCCAAATACCTTACATCAGTTTTGAAATCGAGATTTATCGTCCAACTTTGAAATTCAGTTACAATTTCAACTAAGTAAGTTCTGAAGTTGCAATGTCCAGATCCTTCTTAATCATTTCAGAAGGGTGCTTTAAAATAGTCATCGGAGGAAACAGTCCCATCTATTATGAAATACTATAATGTGATTTAGGGGTAGAGTGACCTAACCATTAGCGTTCGAATCATACTTTCTTCTGCTACACACTAAAGAACAAGGTTAATATAGCAAATTGCCAAAAGAATTTTCGTTGATTGGGTCCAAACTTTTCAATAAATCGATTTTGAAGTTAGCAAAATTAACGAGATTCTGTGGTAAAATTAACGAGCTTCCCGCGCGTCGCTCATTCTGTGGACGGTACGTGCAATATGAATGACCCTAACACTTAGAGTATTTCGCACCGGCAGATGCAGCTCGGCTCTCGTACATGTAACATCGATTATTTTTTGATTTTACGCGATTTTTTGGGGGTTTAAAATCTCGGTTGCCTTCATCCCGGTTTGCTTGATGGGTGGCGCCTTCTCGTATGTTTAGCTCTGCCGCGGAGCGGCGTACGCGATTGAAAAACCGCCCGGAGCCCCGGAGGGGCGTAGGGTAGGTTTTTTGATGCGCACAGTTCTGGCCGGGCCGGATCCACCCTAAAAAGTAATTTGCACCATCAAAACCGGCCCCGGGGCGCAGCCCCGAAAGGCCTAGGTTTTCCCCATAGTTGTGTATGTTTATTTAATATTTTTTTAATTTTTTCACTTTTTCGGCAATACACGGGTTATTTTCCATTTTTTGGATTATACTTATTACTAATATCCACTAATCACACCCTCATCTATCCGAATTTCAAAGAAAAATTCAAATCGGAACGAAAAAATTTTACGCATTTTCAAGGGACCACGGGCGAACGATGGCACATCGACCGGGGTCTGCCGCATACTCGATGCCAATTTCCCGTACTTTTCAAAAGTCGATATTGGGGTTGTTTTTCAACGAATCTCGAAAATTTTTGTTTCTATAGACTAAAATAAGCCTGTTCTTTAGTGTGTAGCTGAAGAAATTTTGTTCAGGCCGCTAACGGTTACATAACTTTTCCCTGATTTAGTTTCGTTTTAAACCTGAAAAACTTGAGCGTTTACAAAATTTCGACAACATTGCATAATATATTCCTAGATAAAAACTGCTGTAAGCATTTGGAAACAGAATTTAATTCTCCTTACTACCTCAAGTACCGTACGAGTATGTATCGGTCTTATGTTATAATAAATCAGGGACCCCACAAAAAAAACTGTCTTCAGGTAATTTTGGACCATTCATAAATTACGTGCATACTTTTGACTTTTAGTAAGACTTTTACTGACCTCGTTTACTACATAAATTAGGCAATGAACTTGTTTTAAAAATGATAACAGCGCCCTTTAAACCGTCACATAATTTTTTGCAAATGAACTATTTTAAGAAAAAAGAAATAGCCAAAATTATTTTCCTGACCCTTTTAAATCAGTAGGGATGAATGCCGGTTCGTTAAATTTACAAATCTCCTAGTAAAAAATTTAAAAAATCAATTATCGATAGGTAGCAGGATCAAACTACGAAATTTTGGCAACGCATCCGACACAGCTAAAAATTTTGCGATCAAGTAAAGAACAAGGTGTAGATTTACAGGTTTGTAAAACCAATTAAATCGAGCCAATAGTCTTTGATTAATTGATTTTTTACGTTTTCCCTGCTTTAATATGATTGGATTTTTATGACATTTTGATTTAAAATAAAAAATGAGATGTAGATTGGCAACTGTAAAAAAGAAATTAATTCAATTCTCTAGTTTTTGAATCCCATTCGCACAAGTTATTAGGAGGCGCTTCTGTCTCGAGTTGTGTAGACTATTTTATGCAATGCTGACAGTAATAAAAGAAAATGAAATTTGGAAATAACAGTAACAAATTAATAGTAAATAAATTGGAGGGTCTATTAATGTATCGCATCACAAAAGATAACATTGATGGTTGTAAAAATAAAGGGCACATATACAATAGCACTGGCGGACATTCAATGCCAATGCGCTGATATGAATAAGTCATTGTAATCGGATGACGCAATTCCTTACTAAGTAAATGTTAAAATAAATAAAATGCCGACAGTATGTATGTATAAAAATGTAACAAACTTGAAACCGACATAACAAGATTAACACCTGCAAGACTGACGACGCAAATATTAAACGTTAATATTATGAGACCGTGGGTTTAAATGAGCCTCCTTGGGATTAAATTAACAAATAAACTCTATGAGAGACAGAAGGTCATGCGTCTCGCAAAGGTCATCATAAAGTGAACTTTTAAGTGTTAGCATAGCATAAGTAAGTTTTTTGCCGAAGGACTGTGATAATTTTGAGTAACAATAAATTTTTAATTTGCAGGTTTAAGTGGGACACCTTTTTAATTAGGGATTTTTTTTGTGTACAATCGCTCAGAATTCTTTCCATCAGGAATCCTCGTGTACACTTAATTTTGGATGTATTAACCCCTCGCACAATTGCGCGTAAAATGTAGGTTTTCTGCAATCTTCTAGGTATGTTTGTGTAGCTCTGACAAACTACAAGAATTATTAATTTTGCCCTCTCTAAACCATTAATAATGTTTCAGTTTTAATTTGTTTTTATAATATTTTTCTCGATCATTTCACTTTTAATATTTCATTATCTGGAATGTCTTTAACTAATTATGTATTTTTCATATTTTCATTCTTAAAAAATAATTGTCAGAAATAGCTCCCCCCCTGATCTTTTTTAGTAGGTAATTAGTAAAATGTTTGTTTCTAGACGATGCTTGCAAATCTTCTGTACACATCATTGTAAAAGCATGCGATGGCCGGTGTTAAATGCTCAGATTTCATGAAGGTGGTAAATTGATTTCTCTTGATCTCGTACGAATATGAAGAGATGAATGCCATTAAAACTTAGCTAACGCCGAAACGCGTCATTCGTATGAGTGGTTTATAATGTGCTGAAGTTGTATCTTTATAATCATGATTTAATATTCAACTTTGATAGTTTTATTTTGCGCTTCCTGAGAAATGGTTAATTTTAACACAAATTCTGATCTGTGCTTACAAAGACTTGTTTGTTTTGAGTTCGTATGAAATTCAGTGCAGATTCTTAAATGCGCAATTTCATGTCCATAATCTTTGCCAGATTTACCTTAACACCGAAATCCCATTATGAATAATATTCAGATATATTTTAATACGGCTAGTTTGTAATCCGATATTACGAGTTTATATTATGCAGTTGAGCATGTGATTGATTTTGAAAGTGTAGCAGGTAATCTGGACGAGATTACAGTAATTCCCTGATTAATTCGTCCGATGTCATGACGTATGTCAACGTTAGCGAATAAACTAACAGTGAAATTTTGTGCATTTTAGTTTTGGAAAGTGTTTTGTGCACCGTTTGATAATTCTAATATACAGATATGATTACTATAAAGTTTCACTACATGAACCACAAATCAATAGATCACAATAACTTTTTTTGTAGTTCAGAATCCACATTAAAGTGAAGGAAGGTTCTAATATTTGTGTAGGTTAGCTAGAATAGCGTGGATTAAATAGTGATGGTGCTATAAGAAAAAAGGTTTTGTTTTTGAGTAAACCGCAAATGCCAGATTTCGAAATATTAATATTAGCGCTTTTATTGTTACACCTTTATTTTGATAACTAGGTTAACTTTGTTCACATGTGCTGATTATCAATTGAGTTAATGACACTGAACTTCCCAAGTTAAAATAATAGCGCTAACGCAACGTGCTTATCTTTTCAATAGGTTTTCTCGATTAAATTATATTGTTTAGCTCGATCATATTATAGTTTGAAGAGTGATCCTATTAAACTAATATACGGAAGGTGAAGGTCACATAAATTTTTAAATAAAAAAAATAAATGATGTTACATTTGAATATTACAACTGGTTTTCGGTCATGATTAAATGCAGATACAGTACTGCCGTCCTTAGTTAAAACGCCCTAACTAATGAATTGGTTTTAGTTAAAAAAAATGACTTTATGTAGATGTTATAGTATTTAATACATTCTGTAATATATTATGGCTTTATAAAATTTCTGTTTAAAGGAAATGAAAATGACGTTATGATATCCAGATAAATTCATTTTTCTCCCGAAAACCAATTTGTTAGTTAGGACGTTTTAACCAAGGATGACAGAGTAGTCATATTATAAATTTGAAATAACCTCACCGAATTACGTTTCGGTGTTAATCTGGTTCTATCCTGATATTCATCTCCTTCGATTCGTATTGGGGCATGAATAACAATCAGAAACTTTCAGACACGACCTCAACCACCATAACCAAATGACAAATCCATACTGACAGGTTTGCGAACGTCACACGAAAAAATTTAATAAAGAAAATTGAATTTATTGAAAGAACTTTGTGTCTACTTTATAAAAAGAGAGTGACTCCAGATACGTCGGAATGTCGCGCATTTAAATTAGAGAAACATCAGACGGAACATAATATAAAAAAAAAAATTTCTCATACTCATGAAATTAAAGAACTGAATAAAATTTTTATATAATTTTGTAAAACAAATAAAATAAACTTTGAATTCCTTGAATAAAGATGTATTTACATTACCGACTTGGCATTTTGAAATAAAATCTGCCGAATTTGAAATCTTACAATTAAAATTTGAACTTTTAAAGAAATAAATAAATAAAAGGCATTTCTCACAGTTTAAATATTTAATTGAAGACCGGTTTGGAAACAGTTATTGTGTTCTCTTTTAAATAGTTCTGAAGATGTGTTAGTATAGCACGAAACTGGTCAACAATTAAATATTTAAACTGTGAGAAGCAGTGGTGGATCTATGTTTGACTCAATAAAGGGGGCTGAGCCGCGTGGGACCGCAGACAAATTTTTTTAAGGGGGCATGGCCACTGAAAAAATATAAGCAACTTTTTCAAGTGTTTAAAACAAAAAATTATTCAACCAAGTATTTTTTCCATTTTTACAAGGAGGTATCACAAGGTAGGGTGCTATTTAAAATTTCAAAGTAGGGTTAGCCCAAATAACAACCTTCAATTTGTATTTTTTTATTTCTTACTAAGATGGTGTGTACCAAATTTCGTCAAATTTGGCGTGGGTCATGTAAATTCTCCAGTCGATTTGAGACGGAATGACCCTTAAGTGAGTTATTATTGTTGAAGAAAGTAAAAATAATATTGAACAGAGGAAGAATACAATGCAAAGAAAAAATTCCAAAAACTTTAAGAAATGCCCCAAAAACAAAAAAAAACTGAAAAGGATTTATAAAGACTGGACAATATTGATATAACTGAATATGTATCAATACAGAGGGGGAAATCTCCTGGGAAGTTTGGTCTGCTAGCTATTGGGTAGTCCGAG
The DNA here is from genome assembly GCA_932274525.1 of Podabrus alpinus. Taxonomy (NCBI): domain Eukaryota; kingdom Metazoa; phylum Arthropoda; class Insecta; order Coleoptera; family Cantharidae; genus Podabrus; species Podabrus alpinus. Next base: position 63,040,347 of record OW026454.1, on the reverse strand, counting down.
GAAGTTTCGGTTAGTCCCAAGGTAGTCATTCAAAAATTTAGAAAGCCTTGACTAGTTTGGGGTAACCAAGTTCATTAATTTAATTCATAACGAGAATGTTATCATTTTCTTAAAAAAAGTGGCTTTCGAGTACAAAGCGGTTAAAAATGATTATCACTTTTCAGAGGTTCTAGAAGAAGTTCTACTATATTCCGTAATTAATAGTAACAAAGTAAAAAAAAAGGTTTATAACAATAACATGTTGTGATTGATCCCATTTTCTTCATTCAGAATTCATCAAAAGAATCCTTTCATAAAAATTGTGATCTTACATAATAATTGTTTATTAATTTTGAAAAGCTTGGTTCACTGGAAATACAAAAAAATAGAGCCAAATCTAGAAGTAATTCCCACAGAAGTGATTCTTTATTTATATAAAAGCTAACGGGGGTTCATTTGACATATTCCAAGTATAGAATTAGACCATGGTGCGTTTGTTCATTTTACAGGCCATTAAGTTTTAAAAATATAGTTTTTCAAGAATAACTTGCAAATTATAGACTTTACACAAAAATTCATTAATACGAGTACAAAAACGTTCCTTACATAATTCTGAAAAACTTTTGTTTTGACAGTCTTTTTTTCGTAAGATCATCAGCTTTTAAAACATCAAGATAATGCATTGGTATATAGCAGGGTTACATACCAAACTTTTATTTGGGAGCTACTTTTAAATATAATCAAAGAAAATGTTCTGTGCCTAACGCTCAAATTCATAGTTGTTACTTAAGTATAAGTACGTACTGAAGGGACAAATTGGAAATGAACACTTGGAAATTCAGAAACTTCGTAGAAAAACTAAGGTGAATTGCATTGATAAAAATCAGTTACTCAACTAGAAAGGCGTTAATTTGTCAAGTAAAGTTGTAAGTTTAAGTATCCATGAATACGGTTGTTAAACACTTGAAAAATTGAAATTTTGAACGCGCGTAGATTCAAAAATAGTGGATGGATTATTTATTAGAGATGTTACCCACCGACCGCCTCCCGGTGCTCCTTTATTTGGTTTTTCAAAAAAGGTTACTAAAGTCAAGTTGTAGCCCGTTAAATTTTCTATCAAGACAGAGGCACCTATTTTTTACTAATAGGTTTCGTTTAAAAATAAAAAAAAACGAAACTTGGAATTTTGTAACATACTGCATTAAATTTAATCCATAACTTGTAATCCGTTGATTTTAGGTAATAAAGGGTTATATAATCTCGTTTGTAGATAGAACCACTATCACTAAATATTTTTCAATAATTTCGGTGCCACAGTCACTTGAAGGTAGAAATTTAAAATAATGCTTTAAAAAGGGTTTGAATTTAGACAACAATTTTACTTATAAAAGTTTTCTATCGCTAGCGATAATATTTTCGTCAGTCGCGGGGACACCTCTGTATAAATTCATTAATAAATTCAATGTATTATAAATAATTGCAAAAATCAAAAGAATTTCTTTTAATTAAATTCTTTTTAATTCTCCGCTTGATCGTGACGTTGTCTAATAGTGTCACTCGATGCTGTCAGCTGCACTGATTTCGTGGGACGGCACCAACACCTAACGGCAATATATAAGAATAGTTTTTATTTCCTTCTTCTTAAAGTACCGTATCCGCTCAGCGAACGTTGGTTATCAACTTGACTGAAGTCAAGATGACTTAACTAGGGAAAGAAATTTAATGGGGTGGTTTCCCGTTGCCTTACCCATAGCCCACAGATTTATATTGGGCTTGAAGATCACAGCAGTATATCCGGCGCGACTAGGTATAAAACCACGGTTTCCCGCTCGCTAGTCTGCCGGTGTAAGCTTAACGCCACACTGCTGGTTTACTTCCTTGGAAACTAAATGTTAACTTTAAACTAAAAATTTCTTGGTTTTGTAAATATAATCACCTTTTGAATATTAAACATGATGACATAAAGTTACTATACAAAATTAAGACCACTTATTGAAAAAGCGTACTTTTCATTAAATCATTTCTAAGAAAATTAATTATCATCCACACTCTCATGTACCGGCTACTTAATCGAAAGGCATTGGTTTTTTCTTTCACCGACTACCATAAACAGCCATGGAAATTTCTCAGGCCCGAAAAATTATTAACAATTTTTAAACAAAGAACGCGATGCTGTTTGTTTTTGCTCAATTATCTAGAAAACAGAGCAAAATGGGCTGTTAGAGAATTAAATTATTTATAATATTGATTGGAACAACATTTATCATAAGTCAGTCGTTTAGATTGCACAGGCCGCCAAACTCTGAAACGTGGGTTCCGAAAATCATCTATTTTGTTGATTTTTTTCATAGTTGCGCCATTAATTCTTATCGGCCATTTAAATTAGGAATTTAAAAAAAATCACACATCTGAGAACTTCAAAAAATAGAATGGTACGAACAATTTTTAGACCCTTCTTTGATTAAAAATGGGGAAAAATATCATTTAATAAGAATCATGATGAATTCAATATTTTAAGGATAATATATTACTAAAACTGGGGAAGTACCGGGATATATCACCCACAAAATGAAGTGTTATAGTATATTTTCATCAATCAGGAGTATCATCGAGAAATATTGCCAAAGAAGTTCAAGTTTCAAGAGAAGTTAGAAGTGCTATTAGAATTTTCACGGGTTCGAATGATTTTCAGAGCAGCAAGTCCACTGGAAGACCCAGAGTGACCACTAAACGTGAAAATAAGATAATTACTAGGCATATCATGAGAAATCAATGGCTTACAGCACCTGAACTTGCTCATAATCTTAATTGCAATCGAGTCAATCTAATAAGCATTTCAACAGTAGGGAGACGATTGAGAGCTGCTGGATTACATGGTAGAATTATTATGCGAAAGCCACTTTTGAAAGCTTCAAACAAAGTGAAAAGATTGACCTGGACAAAATATCATCAAAACTTGACTATTAGCCAGTGGAAAAAAATACTTTGGGGAGATGAATCAAAGTTTGAGATTTTCGGTTTTCATTTTGGCGTGTTTTTGTACGGCGACGAGCAGGAGAAAGGGCTTTAAATGATTGCACAGTGCCAACCATCAAACATGGTGGAGGCTCTGTAATGAATTAGGGATGTTCTGGTAATAATCGGACCAGACTTAGTTAGAATTGAAGGAATTCTAAAAAAAAGAGGGATATCTCAAAATATTTGAGGAAAATGTTTTACCATCAGGCCAGCGTTTAATGGAAAAGGTTTCATTTTCCAAGAATACGATGATCCTAAACATTCCTCTAAATTATGTAGGGGGTATCTGATGGAAACGGAAAGGCGCAGAGCTCTAAATTATATTGAGTGGCCTCCGCCGGATCTCCAGACTTGCACCTTATTGAGTTGCTCTGAGAAGAATTTGATCGCCGGGTTCGTCTCAAGGGTCCTTCATCAAAAAACCATCTTTGGGATGTTTTACAACAAGCCTGAAATGAAATTGGGCAAGACATATTAAATAAGTTACCAGCGCTAGAACGCACCTTTTGTAAGAAGCTGTAATGCGAGCAAAAGGAGAATATTTCGAAGTTAAATATAATATTCTTTTATGTAATATATAAACAATTCCGCATTAAAAGTATTTCTCTAACGTTAAAGCTTCATTAAAAAAATATTTTGTGTAAAAACGCGCTAAAGAATTTTATTAATCTAACAAAAACTAAAAAATTGAGGGTGGGCTTAATTTATTGACCGGTAGTGTATAATAGTATACTGTTAAAATTTCACATGCGAATGTATTATCAAAATTTTGAAAAAATCGAATTTGAAATTTTGGGGTTTGGATTCGAGACTCGTCCGGCTGTGGGCATCGAAAAACCCAAGCCTGCGCTCCTCCGGAGCTCCGGCCGGTTTTTCATCACCTGGCCGCTACGCGGCAAAAGCTAAACATACTTGAAGGCGCCATCCTTCAAGAAAACCGGGATTCGAGTCATGTTACCTGTAGGACGTGCGAGCAGCATCTGACGAAATTTTAAGTGTTAGGCCCTTACTTTAAAAGAGAATATATATTTCCTAGTCCTCCTATCTTTTTAGATGATAATAAGTTCATTAGACTAAAAGCTAATAATAATCACGAATATATTTAATATAATTTGGAACTTCCAATGAATAAAAACTTAAATTAAACTTCCAGAAATAACATGGTACTTTCAGGAATTTACAAAGAATGCCAAGAGATGGCATTCCAAAGAATTCATAAAAATTTGTACACCAAACTTCCGTTGTGAGTAACCCCACGAAATATACATTGTAGTTTTATATTTTATAAGGTAGTACAGGAATAAAAATGTACTTTAATATAGTCAGATAGCCTGAGATAGTCAAAAGAAATCTTAGGTAGTCTGAAGAAGTATCGGGTAGTGTGAGGTAGTCGGTAGTCTGATGTACACAATTTTTAACCGTGATTTAACCCTTGATCAATACATCAACCATTTTATGAATATATAAAATATTTAGGTATAGATATATTCAAAACCTAAATTCATATTTAAATCTAAGCAGCCCCCTATACCAATTTCAAATATTTCAAGAAAATCGCCTACGTCACTTTTTTATTTTAATTTATCCTATAGTATAGATTACACTTCCATAATCTGTCCTGTGCAGTTAATGACTATGTATTACTTTTTTTTTATATTCTATTAAATATAAACACTTTATTTAAATAAAATGTACTTTTATAAAAGATAGCTTCAATTTTTCAGAGCCTATCTCAGCCCCTCTAATAAATTAATATACAGTAGCGTTCATAATATATTGGCAAAACAGTTTTCTGCCGAAAATGAATAGAAATAAAAACTTTTTTGCGAATTATTTTATATTTGCTGTAAGGAGGTAGGTTTATAAAGATTATCTGAAAAAAATTTTCAAATTGGTAATAACGCGAATATTATACAAGAGAATTTAATTTTACTCATCGTTCAAAATTTATTGGTAAAATCTTTCGAACATAATTAATTGCAAATTAAAGTAATATAATTTAGATATTTTTTATAATTAATTTGTTACAATAGTTTGAAAGACATACAGTATCATGTCAAGTAAAAAAAAATTATTCGGAAGATTTAAAAAAATCAGTTTTAAAGTGGTTGGATGATGGAAACACAATGACATCAGCCAAAAGGCAATTTGGGGTACCACATCAAACAATAAGTTTTTGGAATAAGAAAAGCACAAAATATGGAACCGCGGACTCGCGACGAAAAACAGGACGACCAAGAAAAACGACAAAGAGGGACGATAAAATGATTGTCCGTGAAGTAAACAAAAATCCTCGCCTCACAGCTGTTGAAATCGTTCGTGATTTTAACGAAAACCGCGAAGATAAAATAAGCGTTTCGACGGTAAAACGTCGACTATATACTGGTGGACTATTTGGTAGACGTCCTTCGAAAAAACCATTAATATCAAAGAAGAATCGGATGGCCCGATTAAAATTTGCAAAAGACCATTTTTACACTGGTCTAAAATTCTTTGGAGCGACGAAAGTAAATTTAATTTGTTTTCCTCGGATGGTATAAGGGGCCGTTCATGTATTACGTAAGACGTTTAGGGGGAGGGGGCGGTAGCTTACATCTTATTTTTTCTTATTCGGGGGAAGGGGGGTCAAGACAATTTCTTACGTAAAATTTTTTTTTAATTGAATTTCAAAATTTGAAAATTATTTAATCAAATTTAGTGTGCTGTTGGTAATGTTAATGGCAAATTTGAATATATGCGCCCCCCTCCCAAAAGATTCCTAACATTTTGAAAATTTTAAACTATCATTTAATGAGTTTTGTCGAGGTTTAGCGCCCCCATTGCGATGGCGCCTGAGTCAAATCCTCGGTCGCCTCACCCTTGCTACGGCGCTCGCTTAGAGTAATGAAAACAAATGGATGCTTATCAGGATTCAGGAACTCATTTATGCCCGTACTAATAATAGTCGAGAATTGATTCTAGAATTAATTCTGGTTTCATCAATTCTAGAATCGACTAACAATCCTGACACTACTAATAGTCGAGGATTCGGGTAGTTTCGGTAAAGCCGTCAATTAATTCTAGAATTGTTAATATTTCAGTGATTTCTAGTTATATTTGGTAGCACTCAAGTTTAGTTGGTTAAAATCGTTAAAATATTATACTTCAGGTTAACGACCGTTGTTTTGTATTAATTTATATTAATAATATTATAACCTAACCTTAAACAGTTGATAATATGCATGCGTCAAATGTCAAGCAACGACTCCGGGATCGTTCAAATAAACCAGGCTAACCGGTAGATCATAGAAACAATTCTCGAATCGTGTCGAAGGCGGAGTTATAGCGACTATTAGTAGCAACTTCAAACAATTCTAGAATTAATTCCGGAATCGAGATCAATTCTCGACTATTAGTACGGGCATTAGGCTGCCGCTACCGGGGGGTTTGGGGGGTATGGAATACCCTCCAGGTACACTTAATTTATTGCGAAAGAAAAACTTTCACTTTTACATCCCTTGGTATTAAGAAGAACTGTACTGAGATAGTTATGAAAAATATCACCTGCTGCCCCCCCCCCCAGCCGGATTACAAACGAAAATTGCAAAAGATTCAACGAAAAACAATGAATTTTGATGGTTCTAAATAAGGGAAAGTGTACGTGTTTGAAACTTTCAAAAATGTGCTCTAATAAGCAGCGCTGGCGCTCAGCAACTATTCAACTTGGAAAGAAATATCTTAAATAAAAGTTTTAGTAAATTTTGTTCTCCATAAGATTTGTAGAAGTCATTTTCGTCCTAAAGTTAATTGGTAAGGAAATATTGCGAAGAAACATTTTGTTTTAATTTTTGTTGTAATTTTAGAAAAACCATAATTAAGAACAAAATCTATGCTTTTAAACCGTTTTAAACTATACTAACTTGCTGAAAAAAATATTCACTAAAACGTTACTACATTAATTTTACTTTAATAGTGCAGTCAAGTTAGACTCAAAAAAAGGTTGAAATCGAAATTTCGTTTCCCGTGTTGTGACCTATACCAATCGATAGATTAGAGCTTCCTGAATATCATATTAAAATGTATCATTGCAGAATTGACGGGAAAAAAAGTTATTTAATAAACAAAATCCGAAAATCGCGATTTTTGACTTTAATCGCTTATATCTCGAGATTTTACACTGACTTTTGAAAAAGTGAGGGCGCTATTTTGTAGAGCAGAAAATTCTCTACAAAAAATGTGCAACAACCCCTATCATATAAATAATAATAAACCCGCTATAAGCGTTCAAACATTTTTGGAGATTAATTTTTATTTTCATCAGCTGTTGTGACAGCTGATATAATAGTGACAGTTCAGATTTTGTGTGGATTCTTTTAGTCGTTAATTGAATTTTGAATAGGGAAGATGCATAAATTTTTTTTATAGCGTAGTTGGATCAAAAATAACTAAATATACTAATTAATGCTATTTAATTTATTTATTTTCGTTTTGATAATAATTTAAAAAATATTTAAAAATCCGTCAATTTGAATTGAACGAAACGACCGCGCAATTTGCCAAGTGACTGATGACGTCACAAGTTAAATTTTACATTCATTTATGTTATTTTTCTGTGGTTTTGTGCTTTGAAAGTTGAAGTTTGTTAGTGTTAAAGCTGTTATTTATCATAATTAAATCAATTAAAAACAAGAAAGTTAAAAAAGTACTTTACACGAGTAGAATAAACATGAAAGTGAGGTTATTCTTATTGTGCCGGTGACTTCGTTGCGTTTAAGGTCATATGATTTATTTTAAATTATCATTGAATTTTAAAATGGATTATTTATAACAAAATACAATAAATAGAAGTTATTTTTGCTGATTTGATATTTAATATATAGGATTAATCGGAAAATACTGTTTTAACTAAATTTTTTTATTCATGCATGTTCCCCATTGTGTTGAATTGTCTATATTTTTCATTTCAAACCTTCAGAATGTCGTATGCGGAGACTTGTTTTATCTGTGACGAAGATTTGAATAATGGTCTTCTAGTGAAAAAGGTTAAAAACAAGGGCATAGATGGCTTAATTCGCAAAAGCAAAGAGAAAAAAGACAATAAGTGGCAATCTCTTGAGAAATTAACTGAAGTACAAGTGCATGCGCAGTGTCGAGTACGTTATAGTTTGTTGAAAACTAAAAATGTGATTCCCATTGAAGAAGTTCAAGTAGAAGATCGTTATGAGTTAATTAATCTCCAAAAATGTTTGAACGCTTATAGCGGGTTTATTATTATTTATATGATAGGGGTTGTTGCACATTTTTTGTAGAGAATTTTCTGCTCTACAAAATAGTGCCCTCACTTTTTCAAAAGTCAGTGTAAAATCTCGAGATATAAGCGATTCAAGTCAAAAATCGCGATTTTCGGATTTTGTTTATTAAATAACTTTTTTCCCCATCAATTCTGCAATGATACATTTTAATATGATATTCAGGAAGCTCTAATCTATCGATTGGTATAGGTCACAACACGGGAAACGAAATTTCGATTTCAAATGCTAACTTGCCTACACTATAAATTCATTTATATACTAATTGATTTCAAATTTTTATATTAGTAAATAAAAGCAAAGATAAAAGGTATACCATGAAAAGTGCCGGCGCGCCCAACCAGTGGGCGCTAGTTGTGAATTTGCATATCGCCTGCCTACTATGTCAGAATCACCGTTTCCATGGTAACGTAACGGAATCCCCTCCCCCTCCGAATATGTGGATTATTTTTATCGTTACGAATTTTAGGCTTCTATACAAAGTATAGCAAGAAGCCTTATGATCTGGCTCCGTGTCTGTCCATCCGTCTGTTCGCATAATTCAAATCTAACCAGAACCTTCGAAATTGTGATTGTAAACACATCATAATATATATATAATAAAAATGTGTTTTAACACGTTCAATGCTGATGACGGATATGTCCGTCATCGCATTATTTAGCGTATGGCGAGTGACGGACTTGCCCGTCAATCCATGTTATATTTTAAACGACATGAGGATTATGTTAGGGTTGCTTTTAAGTAAATGTAACAGCATGAGCATATAGTTTAAGTATCTATATATAAAAGTAAAAACAACTGTTTAGCGTAAGGCGTACGAAATGAATTATGAGGTAGCAGTGAAGCAGTGAACAAAGTATAGCAAGAAGCCTTATGATCTGGCTCCGTGTCCGTCCGCATAATTCAACCCTAATCAGAACTCTCGAAATTGTCATTGTAAACATATCGTATGTATAATAAAATTAAAATTTGTTTTAAATTTAAAATGGACTTTCTGGTTTTACTTTGATGTGAAAAATAATTTTTTATTTATTTTTTACCATATTAGCAGTGGTACATTACAGAGAAGTAAAGTTTCGAATGGAATGAAAAAGTTTGATTGTTATTAAATACTAGCTGGCACAGTCGGCCTACCGGCCGCCTTTAGCCATCTAGACCGTGTGGGATGTGGTTATTCGGCCTTCGGCCTCGGGGAAATCGCAACCATACGTGTAGACCGTGGTTGTTCGGCCTTCGGCCTCACTCCAAGGTTCTAAACTAGCCTATGTTTTTCGTAGCGTTGTAAATAACTTCTACACCAAATTTGGTTAAGATTGGTCAAATAGAAATGTAAAGCACGTGCACGCGTATTTGCATTGTCGATCGGTTGACAGCTTGACAGCATTCATTATTGTTTTTTAAAGTTGATTTTGAGTAGCCTGCCTTCCTTTAAGGAATCTCGATAATCCATTCATGCGCGTCCCATAGGGACGCGCATGAATGGATTATCGAGATTCCTTAAAGGAAGGCAGGCTACTCAAAATCAACTTTCCTTTTGTTTGCGAATTTTTGCACTATTTCAATACTAAAACATGCGCAGGGATCTACATAATAACTGTGCCAAATTTGATTCCGATCGGTCAAACGGTCTAGAAGTCTATAGGGAACATAATGATAATTACCAACCGCAAAAAATTTAATTAGTGCAGATTATCTGGATCCTTCTATATCTTCTCTATGCCGGTTTCCCATTATATAGTAGATAAATTTTATCCGATTATCCTTTTATACTATAATCCGTTTATCTGTTGATCGTAAAAATTTAATCTGATATATTAAATTACATGTCTAACAAAACAAAAATTACTAACTAAGAACTTCTTTTTACACCAGAAAGGTAGCTGTATAGAAGCCTAGGATCTGCCGCAAAAAGCGAGATCCACCTTGTTTCTTTTCAATTTAAATATATAACTGTCGCGATGATAACGTGATAGTTTTACCGGTTTCAGGATTTACTTCAGATCTGAAGTAAATCCTGAAACCTAGTTTTGTTTTGTTCACCATCGATGGTAAAGTTTAAATGTACGAAATAATTATGAATTATTCAAAAGCTTTTTCAATTGTTTTCTCTGGATTTTCTTTTCATTTTATAAATATTTAGTATGATGTAGGCAAATTTTCTTAATCTGTTTTATAGAGAAGTTTGTATTCGCGATTTCGATTAAGGAAAATCACGTGACCAAATATTCAAAATGGCCGCTTAAAACGGGTAGTTCTATGTTTTGCCATCATAAGCAAGATTATTATATGCACATTAACGGGTTCAGAAACGTGTCGTGGTTTGTTTATTATATTCGTTTGTGTTTAAATAATATCTAAATATGAATATACAATTAACAATAAACAATATTTTGAAATTCTGTGGGAGTTCTGAGGCTAGAAACTTTTGTGAGGGTGAAGCTTTGGTAAACGCTAAGCACGTTGTGTTGTGTGGGAAAACGCCTAGTAACGACGGATTCCGTCATATTTATATAGCTTAGTTTTACAAACTACAGCTTTGTCTGCACCGCCTCATGAGATATCAGGGCTAATTGACAAAAAAAGCTTGTTGATACACAACCATGTATTTTGTAGGCTCCTTTCCCATTTTGAAGCTTTTCATCCACGCTTTTCTGCTATCAATTACTTCCACCTCACCCAACGGATTTGTCCATTTTTCACTTTGAATTTTCCTTTCATGGGAAACTTTTGTGGAAACTAAGGGCAGAATTCTTTCTAGCGCTAGAATTACATCCGTGAACACAACAAAACGCTCTTGATTTTGATTTACCTGTATTCATTTTGTCGTTTGCCTAATAACAAATTAATTTCGGATGAATTTTCCAACACAAGCACTTAGAAGCAATATTTAACGTTAATACCGGCTATAAACATGCACTAGATGCACATGTAAACTTATGACAATGCCCGTTTTAGCGAGTTAACATTTCTGCCGCCAGACGTCGCTTCACTTAGCTGTAATCGCGAATAATAATTTTCTCCAAAAATGAAGGTAAGCGAGTTGTAGGCGAAAAACTACTGTAGTGGATTAAAATCCCCACTTGGAGAAAAGGCCGGCAGGGAATTTTATAATTCAGTCAAATTTGAATATATGCCTCCCCCAAAAAAAGATTCTTATTTTTTTGAAAATTTAAACTATTATTTATTCGGTTTTGTTAAGGTTTAGCGCCCCTATTGCGATGGTCCTCAGTCGCCTCACCCTTGCTACGGCGCTGCTTTTTACGTGCTCTTGGAAATGCACGTAAAACGGTCCCAGATTTGACAAATTCCCTATAGAGATTCGGAATGCTGAAGGTTTATATAGTAGAATTGAAAAAAAAATTGCGGAAGATTAACATTTACTAGTCTAAAACAGCCCTTGAAGTTGATTAAAAATAGGGTTTTTTTTACAGAGTTCAACCATAGGTTACAAATTGTTATATTGGTTGTATATTAAAGCAAATTACCGAAAATACCGAACATTCTTTTGACCCGATTCGATCTGGCTTCTCATTGGGTAATAATTAATCTTACGTAATATTAGTTGGGGGGGGGGGTATAAACTTTCTTATTTTTTCTTATTAGGAGGAGGGGAGGAGTCTAAAAGTAGGAAAAAAACGTCTTACGTAATACATGAACGGCCCCTAAGGTATATTCGACGTCCGAAAGGTAAAAAATATGACATTAAGTATCAAGTTCCTACTATAAAGCACGGTGGTGGAAATGTTATGGTGTGAGGCTGTTTTTCCCGTGATGGTGTTGGACCGTTACACAAAATTGATGGCATCATGGATCGATTCGTATATGCCGACATATTGAAGAATAATATGCTACCACATGCTAAGAGTAAAATGCCACGCGGATGGACATTTTAGCAAGATAATGATCCAAAGCACACATCTAAACATGTAAAGGAATACATGAATAAGGCCAAAATTCGCCTGTTTGAGTGGCCTAGTCAGTCTCCAGATCTAAATCCGATAGAACATTTGTGGGAAGAGCTCGAACGACGCATTAGAAGTGCAACATACCGAAATACAAATCAGTTATGGGAAGCTTTACAGACGGAATGGGCAAAAATTCCATTAGAGCGTTTAGTGAAGCTGGTTGACTCTATGCAATCACGGTGCAGGGCCGTTATTGCTGCAAAAGGATTCGCAACAAAGTACTAAATACTTCTGAACTTGATTATTCAATTACACTACCGTATTTTTTGTTTTACGCGATTTTTAAATGTACATGTTTTAAGGAAATATTTAGACTTTTTTTTAAATAAAATTTTTAAAGACGTATTATGTGGTTATTCAAAGAGATGTAGTTATACTTTTTAATTCCCAACTACATAAACAATAAATTTTGAAAATATCAAAGACAAAAGTTGGAATTTGAAAAAGTTATTGTAAAAAAACTATTTTGCCAATATATTATGAACGCTTGTCGAAATAAAAATCTGTTCAGTCAATATAAAATCCCTTATTCCGAAAGAATCTTTAACACATCACACCACAGCATTTTTGGCAAAATAACGCACAATTTAAAATAAGAAGTGAACTAAAATTAGGCAAAAAGCAAATTATTAGGCAAAAAATGATAAAAGAGTAATGCAAGGGTCAAAATCTAAAAAGCAAACATTTCGATACCTCATTATGATATTAACCAGTGGCACAGTTAATTTAAGACCAAGAAGTGGTTCAATCATGGTAAAAGTAGAAAACTATCAAAAATGAAAGCATTGAAGTCATATTAAAAAATGAAAGAAAAACTTACCAATTTTATAATTTTTATCAGCATCCAATTGTTGGTGCTAGTGGTCATTAGTTTGAAGAAAATTGGCGCTAAACTTAAGTAATTTTTTGGATTTTTCCTGGCTAATTCACAGACTACATTAACGGCAGCCGATTGTACACCTGGATCGGGATCTTCTAATTTTTCTTTAAGTCTTGGAAATGCTGGTCTAAGAGCGTCCGGATATTTAAGGAAAACCTTATACATCATAAGAACAGCCTTTTTTCTAATGTACGGTTTAGTAGAACTTAACTAAAAACATATCCGAGTTTTGTGTTGCACTTTCGTTGGTTTAATAAACTTACCAAAGTTAAAATATCATTAGATAAATCACGCGCTAGATCTGTGCTAATGTAGCAACTTAACGAGGTCAAAGCTAAACCAGATTCGTACTGATTTTGAGAATTTAATTCTTTACGTATCATATTTGTAGTTAACATTAAAAGCTAAAATAAACATAAGTGACTTTGTTAAGATGAACTGTGACGAAACCTTACCTCCGAGTCGCAATGAAATGATTGACTAGCCGCTAAATAACCTATTCTTTTAAGTGTAAATTTGTTTGAACTCATAACCTCTATTACGTTAAATCCAGCCCAAGATATATCGTAGCCCAGCATTTGCAACTAAAACCGAAATTTAAATCAAACGCTATCGTACCACCTCGAAGTTAAGTTACATACATAGGTCAGTTTTGCAACGGCATTACTTTTGATGGATAAGTTGTCCTGGCGCAATTCCTGCTTTATATCTTCCATGCATTCCGAAATGTATTTCGCCTAATGGAACAGTAAAATTTGAAGTTACAAAAATGGTACCATAACCTCAAAGCACTAACCTCATTTTCCTTGTTATTCCGGATTCCGCGAACCAAATCAGTTAAATTTTTATCAAACATACGTTCAAAATTGCCTTTAACCTTTTTTAGAGCCATTTCGTATTTTATTAAATCATGGATAAAACGTTAATTATAAGAATATGAAATAATTCTAGAAAAAAAAATTAACAGTTACCAAATGAATTTTATGAAATTACTATATTAAATGTAATACTTAAGCTCATGAATATCGCCTTATCACAGTTGAATTATCATAATTATCCAGTAATTTATATATAACTTATATGTTATTACTTTCTGTCCTGACAGAATCGCCACGTTTATGAATGCATTAATCAGTGGCGTACTGATTGAAATGTCAGCGGTCAAAATAATAAATAACAATTTTTTTTCATGCCGCATTATTTATGGGTGGATCATTCAAGTGAGGATTTTAAGTCAAATTAATTTCAAAATCGATCGAATCTGCTACTGTGATAATGGAAAACTAGAAAATGGTGGTCATATTAAGCATTTTACTGTAGTAAAGTGCTCCAATTGTTAAGTTTTCTAGAAACATAAAATGGTTAAAGGCTACGTCCTATCGGAAGTTGTTCTTTAGTAATTTTTGAAACGATGCATAGGGGTAGTACAAAAATTTTGGGGTGCGGCGTGCGGTAAGGAGGTGAAATTCAATTTTTGTCTTGAGCATATCCACAAATTTTATAACACGCATTTACTCAAAATCAGTCAGTTTTACAGGTTTTACTAAAAAACACATCAAAATAAAAGTTTTGCGCTCTGAATTTATCTTTAGGTACAGTGGTATAACTCCGATTCCAATGGGACAAATACTTTTTGAGAAATTGGAAATAAACTCAGACGGTAAACCGGTGAATGCCCCGTGACAGGAAGGTCTAATTTGTACATGCAAGTGCATACCACGCTTGTTTTATTCTTGTATCGTGTTGGTCTTCTTGATTATGCTTGTGTCGCTCTTCCGGCCTTTCGGAACTTTTCTCTTCTTGTGAAAATCTTGCTGCCGGTGTCTAGCATTTTGCATGTCGTCTGATTGTCGTTGTTGTCGTACTCGACTATTGTGTCGCGTACTAATCAAAGGAACGCTTGGATTCCAGATTTCTATACTATCGGTTTATAATGCAGTACAGTAAAACCTCGATATAACGGACTAATTGGGGGGAGAGGGTGTCCGTTAAAGCCGAAAGTCCGTTATATAAAAATAGATTTAAAATAAATAAAAAAACTCGTTTTTTGAAAATATGTTAAGGTAAGGTCAGACTAGGCTACTTTTCAGACTAGGCAAAAGTAGCTGTGTGTGAACACCACTGCAACCGATAAAAGTGCACACTGCTGCACATGTGGTATACTGCGCACGCTGTTAAAAGCAGCTTAGTGTGAGTGCAAATTTTGTATGTTGCATTCGCAGTAAAAAATATTCATTTGGTTTAATATTTTGCTGCGACTAGCGGTGCAGCTTTTATCACATTTAAATAAAATATAATTTTTTATTTTTGTGTGCACCCTCCGATGTTGCTAGTAGGGTTTATCTTTGATTAAATCATCAATTTTTCCTGACCAATCCAATGTTTTAAATTTTATTTTGATTTTATTTGTTAATTTCATTCATAAAACTGCACATGTGGTGTACTGCGCACGCTGTTAAAAGCAGTTTAGTGTGAGTGCAAATTTTATATGTTGCATTCGCAACTGTAGTTAAGCTGCCTACTGTAAATTGATACCTAACTGATAAGCTGCTCCGGGGGTGACATCATGCGCTGAGTAAACGTAATTGAGTAATGCACCTGATAAATCATAATATATTCTATTCGCAGTGTGTTCGCAGTAAAAAATATTCATTTGGTTTAATATTTTGCTGTGACTACCGGTGCAGCTTTTTAATTTACAATGCCTCCCTGTAAGTGGAATCGTGAGCAAGTAATGAAATTGATCGAAGCGAAAATAGCTCCAAATCGAACGCGGTCTATATATAATCAAATACGAATACGCTATATCTATAATCAAATATATAATCTATAATTATAAATAATATAATTATAATATTATATAATCAAATAACACACACAATTTTTGTTGTTTCAAACGACCGCACAATACTCACGAATAGGGGTGCGCATATAATCGATTAATCGTCACCGTAATTCGAATAATCGATTATTTCATAATCGATTATGATAATTTATAATAATCGATTAATCGATTATAGAAATAATCGATTGTGAGAATAATCGATTGTGAAAATAATAATCGATTGTGGAAATAATCGATTATGAAAATAAACCTGCAATTACAAATTTTACAATAATATACAACATTGTAACATGCTTGCTAAGAAATTTTTTTCTTGCTTCTTGGCAGAAATGTGTACATTAAGAAAATTGTTTGCTGACAATGATTATATCCAACAAGTGATATTTATCTCTTGAACGCGATGTTTGCAAATAGATCCTTCGACTGAAAGCAATCGCTCCGAGATTTTTATATCCTGGTTTTTAATTTATTTTTGACCTTATTAAAAATTAGAAAAATATAAAAAATTCATGTATTAAAAAATTAAAGTATTAAATCAATAAATTATTCTTAATGATTTTTTTTTTTGGAGAAATGCATGGTTTCGATAATAGTTAATGTAGTGCAAAAAATGACAAAGAGTTCATAATCGACTATGAGTTCATAATCGATTATTTTTAATAATCGATTAATCGAAAAAAATCGATTATTTGTTATAATCGATAATCGATTATGAAATTTCATAATCGCGCACCCCTACTCACGAATAATTAGCTATAAAGTACTTTAGCGGTTGCAGTCGTTGCAATTTTTGCAGCCGAAGGAAAAGCAGCTATGTGTGAGCATATGTGCGTAGGTTTGTATCTTTTGACGCAGCTTTTGCAGCCGTAGTTGCAAAAGCTGCGCGCTGCAGGCTACTTTGACTCTGTGTGTGAGCCTGACATGCAGCTTTTGCAGCCAGAGTAAAAAGCGTGCGCAGCAAAAGTAGCCTAGTGTGACCATAGCTTTACGTTCATTCACTTCGAGTAAACAAGTTAAACTGATGTAGAGTTGCGTGAATCCCCGGTCAGCGTGGCAAACACCAGTGTGGTGCCAGTGTGCTGCGTGGTAACCTACGCGTTATTATAGCAGGGAATCCCCTAATATACTATCTCTCCGGCTACGTGCAGTCTACGAGCAGGACGGCATTATGTCTCAAATTCTATAGTGCTAGACGTAAGACGTGAGTATCATGGCCGCTAAAAATTGTTTACATGCGGCGACACTTGAATTTAAGCATGTATAATATTAACAGGACGTTTTCAATTTTTTTACATTTGACCGGATTTTTTGTCCGTTATATCCGAAGTCCGTTAAATAGAGGTCCGTTATATCGCAATCAGATTTTCAAAAAAACGCAATTTTAAAATTCTTCGTTTTTGGGAAGTCGGAAGAGATGGTTTTTGCTCTCTCTCCGTCGCCCCCGAACCCCCATCTCAAATATTTCGCCGTCAACGGATAGAATTCGTTGGAGCCGACATTTTAAGATGTCACAACAATTTTCACAACAATTTGATCGTTAAAAGTTCTTCATTTTTGAAAATTTACCGTGGAGTGCCAGTTCAATTTCAAGAAACTCAAATTAAACTTTGCACAATTTCGGACTTTCCGGGAAAGCAGTTCGATGAGTATTCAACGTAACATTTCTTAGTCTTCTTGCACAATTCCGGCGAGTTCTGCCGACCTAAAGTGCTCCGGTCTTATTCGCGGCATTCTTTTCTTTGTAATTATTTGTATTATATTTTGAGCGTTGAAATTACTAAATTCTAATATAATGATTTGTTAGTGGTTTTCATTTTTCAAATTAAAGCCGCCATCTGTTGACAGTGTTTTGAATCACTGACAGTATGTCTGTTGACAGTGTTTTGAATCACTGACAGTATGTCAGAATAGTTCGATTTTTGACAAATTAAATTTTTTGTTTGCAAGACTTGCGATTTGATTTATCGAAAAAAGCGAATAACTTTTTTCCCCGCTCGAATTTTTTCTCCATTTATGCACGAATAGTTGCGCCTGGACCTACAAAATAACTGTGCAAAATTTGGTTGAGATCGGTCCAAGGGTCTAGGAACGTATAGCGAACACGCAAACACGCAAACAAACAAACAGACAAGCTCTTTTATATATTTAGATTGAATGGAAACTTTTTTCATCACAAGTTTAACATTATCAATCAAAGGAGAAACTTTCCATGCGTGCCTGTAATGTTATTATCCATAAATGTATTTTTAAAAAAATTACACAATTGAAATGTAATTTGTAAAATGTGAAATCATAATTACACATCACGTTGTCTGTATTTGTGCAGTTCATACAAGTGATATTACATAACAGTGAAGTAAATTTATATTACATGTGTAAAATTACACGATTAAATGTAATTTTTGTTCTAAATTATAATTACACACGTTCTCTGTATTTGTGCAGTTCGTATAAGTGATATATTACATAACAGTGAAGTAAATTTACATTATAAGTCTAAAATTACACGATTAAATGTAATTTTTGTTGTAAATTATAATGACACACATTCTCTGTGTTTGTACAGTTCGAATAACTAATTGATATTACATAACAGTGAAGTAAATTTACATTATACGCTAGTTGCGTACCTCCCAAAAGCGTATGAAGCGCCGTGTCGTGGATAAATTTTGCCTAAACTGGGATACCCAAATGTTCATGTTTATCTAAATATATAAAAGAGCTTGTCTGCGTGTTTGTTTGTTCGCTATACGTTCCTAGACTCTTTGACCGATCTCAACCAAATTTTGCACAGTTATTCTGTAGATCCAGGCGCAACTGTTCGTGCATAAATGGAGAAAAAATTCGCGCGGGGAACATAGTTATTCGCGTTTTTCTATTTTTTTGACACACCCTATAGGGATACCCTTACTTTACCTGCAATCCCTTACTTTACCTGGCCATTCTTGATCACACCGCTTTCGCTAGATGGTGCACTTAATCTATCATATAAGTGTACTGATTGGAGGCCAAAAATCTAAATATATTTTTTAAAATCGATCAGTTATCCCACCCTGTAGTGTACGGAAAGTAGTTGTATTTTTTAAAAGCGATCAGTTATCCCGCCCTGTATGTACGGAAAGTGGCTGGTTGGCATAATACTATAATAACCACTGGCAATCAGGGACTAGCAGTCTAGGCAGCCGAAGGCATATAAATATAATCTATTATGGTCCGCCCTGTGAGGCCGAAGGCCGAACAACTATGGCCTTCACGGATCTATTATGGTCCACCCTGTGAGGCCGAAGGCCGAACAACTATAGCCTTCACGGATCTATTATGGTCCTCCCCTGTGAGGCCGAAGGCCGAACAATAATGGCCTTCACGGATCTATTATGGTCCTCCCCCTGTGAGGCCGAAGGCCGAAGAACTATGGCCTTTACGGATCTATTATGGTTCGCCTTGTGAGGCCGAAGGCCGAACAACTATGGCCTTCACGGATTTATTATGGTCCTACCCCTGTGAGGCCGAAGGCCGAACAACTCTGTCCTTCACGGATCTATTATGGTCCGCCCTGTGAGGCCGAAGGCCGAACAACTATGACCTTCACGAATCTATTATGGTCCTCCCCCTGTGAGGCCGAACGCCGAACAACTATGGCCTTCACGGATCTATTATTGGTCTAGATTAAAGCTAGTATTAAAATAAAATTTAAAAATTGACAGTCTAGCAATATCCTGTATAGGTGCTAGCGTCACTGTTGGTTCCCATTGGAGAGGGATTTAATACAATTCAATTTTCTTGTTTAACTACCTTGCTTATCAATGGCGACACGTGGTTTATTTTATAATTAGGAGAGGGAGGGAGTCAAATTAAATTTTTCACTTTTTAGTCAAATATTTTAAATCTGTGTAGCCCTTTACGATGCTAGCGATGACGGATTGCCCAATATTCAGCGGTGTAACTACATTCGCATTATACAAAAGCTTTTCGCCCCCCCCCCCCCGCCCTCCCCGTGCCAGCTGCCACATTTTTTGGGTAGGCTGGGCCTAACCTGCCTGTTAGTTAAAACTGCCACTGCTAGAGGGATGGTTGCGAGACATAAATTAGTAAATGTGAACCCAGTGCAGAGTTGCCAACTTGGGGGTTTTCCCCCCAGATTTAGGGGTTTTTCACAGATTTCTAACTATAGTGTATAGTTAGAAATCTGTGGGGTTTTTTAAGTGGAACGGGTTTTTTTTGGGGGTGTAATATGTCTAGGGGGTTTTCAATAATTATAAAAAGGTCAGAAGGTCATTAATCTTTCGCCGAAATGTACTTACTTTGCATTTTAAATTCAATCACAATCAAAAAAAAAAGTCATCAATCGTTTTTACCTTGTTTCACCATAATTGTTTTAAAAAAAAATTTTTTTAGGGGCTTTTGGTTGTACTTTTAGGGGGCCAATGGGGGATGGTATAAGGGAGGCGGTCATAAAAGGAAAGAAAGTAAGAAATTTTTGGACCAATACTATTGGTCTCCTTATGGGTTTTAATCGTGGACTTCTTATTCTTTTTGCACTGGGTTGTTCGTACCCATCGTCTTTTTCCACTAATCCATAGTCATTTTCTACTAATTTTTCACTGATTGGTCGATATACCACGAATTTGTCTACCACAATTACTGCATTATCGAGTTGTTTATATTATTAGAATTGGAAAGGTATTAAAAAAATTTGTGCGAAATATACAGAAATTCCATTCTTAGGATATCTATTATCCTGTGAAATGCTCAGATTTTTTTTTAGTGCAACTTATTTACATCATGCAGGTTCAGGTGTTAATTATATATTATAAGATCCGAAGGTTCCGGCCGCCATAACTTTCTAGTTAAAATGATCAAAAATTCAAATTTGAAAAATTTACGAAAAACTGAAACTTAACTTAATAAGTTTTTAAAAACTTAAAATCGTATCATTAAATAAGTACGAATTCTAATTCAAATTTTCATGTGCTAAATTCCTCGTCAGTGCGGCCTCTAGGCCACACATCCTAGGTAATCATGTTCTAGATGAACCCTATTATAATAATGACTTTGTAGTACCTTAAAAAAATTGCAGTTTTTGATTCAAATTCTGATTATATCTATATCGTGCGGCCTCAAGGCCGCACTGAAGGATCAGATCGTTACCCCAGGTACCATGTATAGCTATAACAAGGCAATTACGTAAAAAGTCATTGAGATACCAATTTCTCGGTTTATTTTATTCATCTCCCCCCAAGAGATTTACTTAAATAAACAAATACTGCCGAACACGACGACAATATTTTAAGATTTAAATGGGACAATGGAAGATGTACTTTTTCGTTCTGATTGCTTATAATTATGATGTTGATGTTTAATAATTACCCTCAAGGACACAAAAGCACGTGCCCTTCTATCGAAAATCAGGAACAACAAAAAGTTTTCCCTCACATTGATCTTCGCCATTGCAAATGAAGTTATAAAAAGTCGCCGGCTACTGAGACCAGGGATTCGGAGGGTATGGTATAAACCTCAACATATGGAGATCCATGTAGAGATACTGGGGATCCCCCACCCGCCAAACGGTTTCTATTTTACTTTCTATTGTTGAATTGAGTATTTCTTTTGACAATGAAGACTATTAATATTTTCTTATATAGAAAATAGTTATAGTTTTCCTTTCTCTTTAAATTTTATTGTGCCCACCCATTGAACCAAGTCATGGGACTGCAATTTAGCGGCTTGTTTGAATTAAATCGAACTAATTTATAAATTAATGCTTTTTCCACCAAAAACGCTACAAAAACCATAGCAAATCTAAAAAAATTGCTACTAAAAGTTCGTGAGGACATAATATTACATTATGTAATCGGTTAGGCGTAGAAGATATTCAAAGTCGCAGATCAATAAGAACAAAAAAAAGGCAAATTCTGTGACTTGGAATACTTCCAGCATCAAAATATCGACCTATTATAAGTGAAGAAATAATACATTTTCCGATAAATTTTTTGCAGAAAGACTACTTCATAAAAAACTAAAAAAAATAATTCTTTTGTTTTGGCACGTAAAAATTAATCAAAAACTGCTCCACTGAATCAACTCGAGGGAATCGACTCCACATGATGTTTTACTTGGCCAGTCCGTTTCTGTCTATAGTGCATAAAAATTTCTCATAATAACATTTATTGTTATGAAGTTATGATTCATTAGCACCAAGGCACGACTTATTTTACTAATTCAGAGCATCAAATTTAGTTTAGGCACATTTTTTTTTATTTAACTGTTCTACAATATAATTCGAAATGTTACGTAATTGAAGTAATTAATAATGAACCGAATTACAAATCTGTAGTTTTCTGTTTAAAATTATTCAAAGTTGTACATCTCGCCATCGTGGAAGCACACTAATTCAACATATATACGCCAAGTGTGATAATATCATATAGTGTGGTCCGCCGTTTCTCGGAAAAAAGTCTAGGTGGAACTTTACTCGCCAATAATTAGTTTAAGTGTGCCAATCATCTCCAAGAGCCCTCGCCAGTTAGGCTGGCGATTATGTAGTCCAAGGCAGGCTCACAGATACCGTAGAAACAACTTTGACCACACTTTTTGCGGCCCCATTTTAAAACTGAAAAATCTTATTTTTTAGGGAAAAATCCGGCCTCAAGTTTATTTGGTTCCTATGGTAAGAAAATTTTATGATGTTCTTGGAATTTGTATTTTTATAAATACTATATTTTGAGGTGCTCCTTTAGAATTTTTACTTTGCCACCTCGGTGTTTTGCCAAATTGCGGATACAAATTTAAAAAAATGAATGAAATTTTAGGGCAGTCCAAATATTTTACCGTCGAGCACCCACAACTCCGTTGTTTATCGACAGATTTATAACGTTTTTATTTCATTTTGGTCAGTATAATTCATGTGTACCTTTACATAAAAGTAAAATTTCATTGTTTTATTGGGGCGGCGTAACTATCAAAAGGCGGAGGTTGCAGAATAAAAATTCGAAAAGAGTCTGTTTTTTGTTTTATATTACGAAAAAAAAAAGTTAGGTATTTAATTAAATCACAGAAAATTGTCTATATTTTGTGATTATACGCAATAAATTTGTGATTCGGAATTACAACAATATCGACCTATAATAATTGAAGAAATAATTCATTTTCCGATAAATTTTTCGCAGAAAAACTATTTCATAAATAATTTAAAAAAAAATTCTTTTTTTTGGCATGCTATCATAAAAATTTGCACTGCAAAAGTTTGCCAGTTATGGTGGACGCAATTCTTACCATTAGCCCATAGTCAAAAATATTTTTGAGCCGGGTCTGTTCACAACTAAATTATTTAAGATAAATAAATATTATGCATTTATAAAGCTATCACCAATTTTATTTTTTGTATAAAACTTAATTCCCTACAAAATTATTCCTAGTATAAATTTAGTTGAAAACCGTCCATTTTTAACCCATTTTTTAGAAGAATGAAAATTGCTAAAGAGCATTGCCGCTTCCTGATGGAACACATGAGAATGAAAATCATATCAATCGAAAGAGATTATTTTTCCGCGTCTTATGATACCCAACACTTGATTTTTTTTCGATTGTTATTGAAGCCTTATTTTGCACTTATTTTTGCATTCTAATTTTCGTTTGAAACTTTCTAATTTTCATATGTCGGTTTCTAAACTGAAATTGACGGCTTATGAATATCAATTGACAAATCTGAATAACGGTTGACGATTTCTAAATTACTGCTGGAAAAGGTGTAGTGAAGCATAGGAGAAAAAGTGTATAATTTGTAAACGCGACTGTTTTCTTATACTCAATTCCCATTAGAAAAAAAAAGCAAAGCTTGTTTTTGCATTGGAACATAACCAAAAAACCCAAAAACTAATTAAACTTCAGATTTCAACAATAATGTAACGGACTTTTATAAATTAAATGCGCTTTAATACAAGTTTAGAATTATTAAAACGTCGCAATGTACTTAAATTTTTGAAATTTTCAATCTAAATATTTCCATTCTTAAAAATAATGCGCCCGAGCTTTTTTCCCACTGTGCGCTGGGGCAATTCAAAGTTGCAGATTTTGACTTTCTACGCCTAAACTATTAAAGATAAAAATATTTTGGCAGGAACTTTCTTGTAGGAATTCAAATTCTCGATAAAATTCGAAGTATTTGCAGTGTTTCCAGTGAAAGTTTACGGAAATTTATAACTCATTTAATAAAAAAATATTTCATTTTATTATTTAATTACTCGTACATAGAAGGGGGTTGAGAAAAACACTAATCATGTCACATGGTAAAGAACCAGTGCTGTTGTTTCATAGTAGAATGCTGTCTACAGTCGGGAGCAATAAAGATCTAGCTGTTAATCTTTCCTATAATGAACCATCACCTGCTCTATTCGCAAGAATACTTGTTTGGCCATAAAACTAAAGTACAAATTCTAATAGTTCTGAGTGGATCATCAGGAAATCTTAAAATCTTAAAAACATTTGTTATATTGAAATTTATTTCGTTAAAATGAGATAAAAATAGATATAATTCAACGGTGGCCCATGGGGTAAAGTATTGGGTAGGCCAGCAGCTTGTTAAGCATAGTTAATATAAGCTGCAGGAGTGGACTCCGGGTCCACTGGCTACTGTCGGCGGCTTGCCATTGTTCTAGCCATTTTGTCTTTGTGTCTTCTTCTTTGGTCTCTGGTCGTCGTTGTGTCTCGCAGGTCGTTCCAGCGCGAGAAGATCGACCGGGGGCGTCGAGGCTATCACCGGTATGGCATCGATGGACACTGATCTGTATGTGCATGCCACTCTTATGGACATACGCCTTTGTATGCACATACAAAGGCGAAATTCATGCGATGCTCATGCTGTTATGCCACACGGGATTGATTGCACGGTTGTGCCGAGCGCCCTCTTCTTAGTGTTCTTAGGACTTCCGACGTTGGGCATCAGGCACGCCATTGATATTATGACGGCCTGAGAGCTGGTGGACACCTCCCTGATATGCTTGGCGCAGTTCAGGTGTTTATCTAGCACTACGCCAATAATGGTCACCGAGTCCCTCAGAGCGATCGGGGACTAGTGCAAGTGGCAGGTCGTGGGTGGGATCTTCTTTCTAGCACTGACCACCATCGCCTTCAACTTTTCAGGGGCCAAGGTGAGCCCTCTGATGCTCACCCACTTTGAAACCGCCGGAAGGCTTCCTTATTGGTCTTATTAGCTTCAAGCTCTTTTCCCTTATGTAGGGAAAACTTATTTTCTCACTAATATTCACAACTATTGGCCTCACGACTTTTCGCCTCTAGGATAATTATTGATCTTCGCAGCCATTGGCCTCACGGCCAATAATTAAAAATAATCTTTATACGTATTGGAAGGGGGGGGGGGGGGTTAAGTTCATCATTCGCTGTTTGCTTTTGCATTGCAACTTTGTTATTCCTTAATAATTAATTTAGGTAACTCCTAATTTTAGTAAGTTTAGTTTAGTCTTTAGTATGATGTATCTTATAACAATTTTGGAAACTCTGGTGTAGGTTAAAAGAAGTTCTTAATACATTGATTTATTAGTGTACTTCTTGAGTTGTATTATGCTAAATTATTAATTTAAAAAGCTCCTAGCAAAGTAGCCCATACTAAGTTATCCATAATATTTGAAGTTAAAATACAGATATGGTTAATATAATTACATAAAATTGCACAGTTTCTGAATTTCTCCACTTTCTGGAAATTTTTCTTGTTCTATGTATCGATAGAGAAAAGCAGTTTGATGGCTTACATCAATGTAGTTCCCGATAGTTTCAGAACTTCATCAGTTATTCGGTCTTTTCCGGGGAACACCCGTTTTAGTGGTGTCTGACTTTCATCCATTGTGACTTCAGGTATTTCTTCTAAATTCAGATTCTTGACAACTTAGTCACTCTTGACTCCTTAATTCTTGACTACTGAATAAATATATATGAAAATTCATTTTGTCCTTCCTTTTCCATATATTTCCTGTGGTTATAAAGGCTGCATATTGGGAGATTGAAACCATAAGTATATGCCGTAATTGCTCAGTTCGGCCTCACTCGAGGATATCTTTGATGAGTGATGAGTCAATAATTATGAGGTCATATTATAATCCATTGGAATTAAATGACACAATGGGAGTAAATTTATTAATAAACGCTACGTGGGACTGAAGAAGGTCATTACGAACTGCAAAAGTAGTCATAAATGGTAAATTACCGCGCCAGGATTGTACAATAGCACTTTATCGTCGTGCATATACTGTTTTTTGCAATTCCGGGAGGTAAAGTAGGAACTTCGCCAATTTAGAAACTTAAAGCAAAAATTTAACGCTTTTTTTTATAATACACGTGGTCGATAGATCGCAAAATAGCACTAGTAATATTACCAACTACTACCAAAAAGTACTAGGAAATAGCACTTGGCACCCCTGATTCTACCAATGGTTCATTTCCATTTGTGTCTTTGAAACAGCAAGATGTGCCATGAGCGAGAACTTTTGCCGACAAAATCTAGAAAACTTTACCAAAAGCACTACGACGCTTTTGTGCAGTGGTGCAAGAACAAAGAATTGGCAGATTGTTTTACTGAAGACGTGTTTTATGAAGCGAAATAAAACCTAAACAGCGGTTGTCTACAGTTGTCTATGGCACCTTACTCAGATTCTTTGGCCACATTATCCGAAGCGACAAGTTAGAAAAACTGATGGTTCAGGGAAAACCTGAAGGCAAGAGAAGGCGCGGTAGATCCCCTAAGCGCTGGTTAGATACAGTTGAGGTGCTCCTGGACACAGACGTTGAGCATGCCGTCCGATCAACATCTGATGATAGGGAGGAATGGCGCAGGACAATACGGCGGGTTACGGCTTGGTTAGTCAGCATGGCATGATCACTACGCGTCTGTCAAGACGGATAGACTGGAGGAGGATAAGAGATACTACACACTGTTAAAAATCACTTAAAAATACATTAAAACAAGTGTAATATTCCATTAATAATGGTGTGAAATTACGCTTTTTCTGTAGTTTTCCTTGTACTACATGTAATTTTACCTTGAAATTTGTGGAACGTAAAAAAGAAAAAGTAAAAACTATACACAAAAGGATGTAAATTTACCAGTATTTGCCATCACGAATGTAAAACTACATTTGGATATTATATATTTACAAAAGCATGTAATTTTGCTAAACACGTA
Organism: Podabrus alpinus; assembly: GCA_932274525.1. Taxonomy (NCBI): domain Eukaryota; kingdom Metazoa; phylum Arthropoda; class Insecta; order Coleoptera; family Cantharidae; genus Podabrus; species Podabrus alpinus. The sequence goes on along the minus strand of OW026454.1, from coordinate 63,013,180 downwards.
ATGAAGCATATTAAATATTATTTATTGTATTATAATTTTATATCGCCTTATAAAGTAAACATTGCTTCATCTAATGTATTACTATTGTTAGCATTATCACAAATAATGTTAGTATTATCATTAAGAATAATTGATTTCAGATCATCAGCACATTGTAAAAAATGCACGTGAATTTACATTAAGAAACGTATTATTTTTACATTTAAAATTACGAAAAATACATATTGTGTAATATTCCATTAATAATAGTGTGAAATTACGGCTTTTCTGTAACTTTTCTTGTACTTATGTGATTTTACCTTGGAATTTCAAAAAGAAAAAGTAAAAATCTGATGTGGCCATCGCATAACTTTCCGAACAGACGCAAATTTTTATATTATTTTTTATAAAATGGTTACATAATTTCAACAGTAAATCGATGAAAAATTTCATATTTTACCAAAATAGGAAGAAAAAAACTTTTGAATGCCTATATCTTGCAAACGAAGCATTTTTGGACCCATGTTATTAGAAACTTTTTATCTTATTTTCGTTAGTAGAATGCGGTTTACTATTTTATTTACAAATACAAAAAATTTTTACAAATACAAAAATTTTTGAAACGCCCTGTATATTTTAGAGAAAAACTTGTAGGACAAAAAATGTAGGAAATTCCATAGCGCTAATTTTTTGTTATTAATATTTTTACATATTTAATTTCGTTTCGAAGTTATGACGCATAATGTCATAATAGCTCCAGGTAAACCCCCCTTTCCCGTTACACGATTTAAATTATTTTCATCTGGCTTCGTCCTACGACAGGAAAAAGCTTATATGCAAAATTTGGAATGATTTGCTTGCTTCGTTTAGACGCTATCGTGTTCACAGACGTACATACACACACACACACACACATACACACACACATACATACAGACATCCTTCCAAAAATGATATAAATGGATTCAGGGGACCTCAAAACGTGAACATCTGTCAAAAAATTGGGGGGTCAAATTTTGACTGATAACAATACTTTCCTTACCTAGGGGTTCGGAAAGTAAAAATCACACAAAGGAATGTGAAATTACTAATTTTTTGCATCACGAATGTAAAACTACATTAGGATATGATATATTTACATTACCGAAATAAGTGCTCGTAAATATACATTAAAAAATTAAAATATTAAAAACAATTAAAAAATTGTGAAATATTCCATTAATAATAGTGTGAGATTACGGTTTCTCTGTAATTTTCCGTGTATATCTGATTTGATATTGGAATTTAGAATTTAAAAAAGAAAAAGTGAAAACTACACAAAAGAATGTAAATTTACCAGCTTTTGGACATTACGAATGTAAAGGTAACCGAATTTCGGCATTCACTATGCGGATCTCGGTTATCTTTAGAGATACGAAGTTCGTTAAATTAAAACGAAGCTGCGTATTTTAATTCTGACCAAGAATTTGAAAAGAAATTTGACTTATTATTTTTGGTTTGGAGATATGCAGAAATTGGAAATTTTTATTTTTCCAATTTTGTTTTAGAAATCATAAAAACTAAAAATGATGGATCAAATTTCTTTTCAAAATATATCTGGGAAAATTTACACGAGTTTTCTCTAATTTAACAGACTTCGTAGCTTTTAAGTTAACCGAGATCCCTACGGTGAAGATCGAAAATCGGGAACCCTGTTGTTTCTAAAGTCCAAAGAACGCACTTTTTAATTTTTTGCTTCGATTATTGTCAAGAAAAATTAAGTTTTCAAATTTCAATGTCAATTTTTTCTTCTATTTGTGTGACCTTTCTGGGTGTAAAAATTAAAATCTTGTAACCAGAACAGTTTTGGAAATACAGGCTTCCAAAAACTCCTAACGGTTTCTCTGTAATTCTATTTGTATATTATGTAATTTTATTACGTTGGAATTTGAAGAAGGAAAGTGAAAACTACACAAAAGAATGTAAATTTATCAGTTTCTGGCACCACGAATGTAAAACTACATTTGAATATTACATATTATTTATCACCGAAATAAATGCACGTAAATATACTGTTGTGTCCACTACAAGCAATCTCCCTCATAAATGTGTACTGTATACACAATCAAGATAAGAGGGAGGATATGTCAATATTATTTTTATTAAAAATTGTTCAGTATGAATCTACTCTATATATATAAAAAGATAAGGGTTTTTATGCAACGCTTTTATGCAACGTTTTATGCAACGATTTTATGCAACGTTTTCGATAATGGGATAATCTGACAACCAACAAAAAAATCTATTATATAAGTCAACTGCAATATAAATTAAAAACCAAAATTGGAAAACATCGATTTATCAATTTAACAAGGTAGTTCTCCAAGATTTTCTTCGTTTTAAAATATAAGGTTGGGAATCCCTTATCCATAAAAAGTTTTGCAATATCATTGGCTATTGGTTAAAAAAAAGAACCAATCATTAATTTGATTTAAAATTGTTATTCAAAAACGTTCCATGAAAAGTTTGCACATAAAGTTTTATGTTTTACTTATATAGAGTAAAGAGTACGGATTATCTGACCCGTAATCAGATTATTGCTTTCATCGTATCATCGGATCATTGGATCATCGTATCATCGGATCATTGGATCGTCGTATCAAGAAGGAGAAAATTATTGACACTAATCCGCCCTGACCAAGGAGATTATCCTTATTAAAGGAGATTATCCTTATTAAAGGTGTACCAACTAAAACTAAAAACACTATATAAGAAAACTACATTATTGAACTAAAAAAACAACCTAATAGAAACCAAACCACCACGACCACTCGAATTAAACCTGACATAAAGAATTAAATCGACGTTACGTTACTTTTAGTAACATTTGCCGAATTAACTTGCGATCATATTTCATCGAAAGTGCGATTATTACCGATTTTCTTACATATATTCATATCTACTCTATATATATAAAAAGATAAGGGTTTTTATGCAACGCTTTTATGCAACGTTTTTATGCAACGATTTCATGCAACGATTTTATGCAACGTTTTCGATAATAGGATAATCTGACAACCAATAAAAAATTCTATTATATAAGTCAAAGGGAATGCAATATAAATTAAAAACCAAAATTGGTAAACATCGATTTATTAATTTAAAAAGGTAGTTCTCCAAGATTTTCTTCGTTTTAAAATATAAGGTTGGTAATCCCTTATCCATAAAACGTTTTGCAATTTCATTGGCTATTGGTTAAAAAAAAGAACCAATCATTAATTTGATTTAAAATTGTTATTCAAAAACGTTCCATAAAGAGTTCGCACATAAAGTTTTATGTTTTACTTATATGGAGTAAAAGAGTACGGATTATTTGACCCGTAATCAGATAATCAGATTATTGCTTTCTTCGGATCACCGGATCATTGGATCACCGTATCATAGGATTATAGCCTATATATATATTTACTAGATGATACCCCGTCCGAGGACGGGCAGCTAGAAGGACGGGCAGCTACCCAAGGTCATATGGCTTTTGGATTGCACTGAGAGCTTTCCTTAATCTTCATTCAACTTAAGTTACCTTGGGTAGCTGCCCGTCCTTCTAGCTGCCCGTCCTCGGACGGGGTATCATCTAGTTTAAAATAAGTAAAAAAATTTTAAATATTGATTAAGTTTAATTTAATTTAAAAAAATATATGTAAGTTTTTTGTTTATTTATTTAATGTTGTTCTCATCTCTTATTATAAAAGGCCAAGTCCTTCCTTCCTTCTGTCTGTCCCACGGAAATACCCGAAGCAAACCGAACCGAACGCATAACGGATAATTTCATAACCAATCGGATAAACGTATCATCGTATCATCGGATCAACGTATCATCGGATCAACGTATCAACGTATTTAAATTTCCTATATAGGTGAAAAATCTCTTATTATAAAAGGCCAAGTCCTTCCTTCCTTCCTTCCTTCTGTCTGTCCCACGGATTACCCGAAGCAAACCGAACCGAACGCATAACGGATAATTTCATAACCAATCGGATGAACGTATCATCGTATCAACGTATCAACGTATCATCGGATCAACGTATTATCGGATCAACGTATCGCATGGGACCGAGCGTCAGCAGCTTGCCGCGCTTGAGTTTCTTCTAAAGTTTCACGTTGTTGACGTATCGCATGGGACCGAGCGTCAGCAGCTTGCCGCGCTTGAGTTTGTTCCAAAGTTTCACGTTGTCGACGTATCGCATGAGACCGAGCGTTAGCTTGTCGCTGTGATCGAAGCTGTTCTTCTGTGTTATTAGCTCTTGTACGTGCTTTTCTCTCACGATTCAATCGTCGTCGCTTTGCAGCAGGATTTTCAAAATTTTCATTATCCATTATGGAAGTTCACATAATGCTTTTTTGGAAATAGACTTACCTATATAGACAAAATGATACGATGATACGTTGATCCGATGATACGTTGATACGATGATACGTTGATACGATGATACGTTGATCCGATGATACGATGATACGTTGATACGATGATACGTTGATACGATGATACGTTGATACGATGATACGTTGATACGATGATACGTTGATACGATGATACGTTGATCCGATGATACGTTGATCCGATGATACGTTGTGCGTTCGGTTCGGTTCGGTTTGCTTCGGGTATTTCCGTGGGACGGACAGAAAGAAAGAAAGACTTGGCCTTTTATAATAAGAGATAGGACGTTGATGTCTATATATTAAGTAAGTTAAAGAAGTTGTACTATCACGATCACAATTTGGAGAATTAAGTACTATAAAAGTAATTGAAGTAAAAAATAATTTAATACTATTGTCCAAAAATTACTACCATTCTACCTTTAAATTCAATAGCTGTTCGAGAGTTAACATCTAATCATTACCTTTCAACTTTGATCATATCACAAAATTTAATGAGATCCTGACGGTTAATACATAGTTTCGGCTAGAGATGAGGACTCATTTAAAAGTTATCTTTAACCAAAAAGATTTTACGTTTTCCGACTGTTATAATTAGCGGAGCTTCTTTAATTCTAAGAACAGATGGAATAAAAGCAAACAAAGGAGTGCGACCACAACGGGATACATCCTCAGATACTGAAAGTACACAGAAAGAAAAAAAAGACGAAAAACATCTACTGAACGTTCGAGAAAACACAAAACTCGACAGCAACAACTACAAGAGAAATAAGAACCTTCAACAATCAAGACCACCAGCAACAACTTCAACTGAAAGAAGCAGAAAAAGAAGAACGCTACAGCAACCATCGACAGATCTGGCTACTGTTTTAGAATCGGTACAATTACAAGAGGAACAAGAACCTTCAACATCAAACCCACCAGCAAAAACTTCAACCGAAAGAAACAGAAAACGAAGAGCGCTACAGCAACCATCGACAGATCTGGCCACTGTTTTAGAATCGGTACAACTACAAGAGGAACAAGAACCTTCAACATTAAAACCACCAGCAAAACCTTCAACTGAAAGAAGCACAAAAAGAAGAGCGCTACAGCGATCATCGACAGATCTGGTCACTGTTTTGGAATCGTAACTCCTCATGATGCGGGTGAAATGACCGAGAAATGTTCAAATTGTTATGCTATTTTTTGGAAAAATGAATTTTGCAAGAAAAGTTTTTGTCATAATGGAAAAGTTAAACTGTCCAAATTATCGCCAGGATCCAAATTGGATACTGGCGATACATCTGCAAGCGGATTACCATTTGTACTACATAGACGACAATTTCCGATAGTGTTGGCATTCGCTATAACTATAAATAAATGTCAAGGGCAGAGCTTTGACAAAGTTGGTATAAATGTCGATAGGCCTTTGTTTAGTCACGGACAGTTATATGTAGCATTATCAAGATGTCGAGCAAAGGATGGAATACAAATTCAAAGTACAAGCGACATAACAAAAAAATGTCGTATGGAAAGAAGTTTTATAACTCGCAAGATTTCTCATTTATATGGAATTACGAGGTGGCGAAATGGGGGTGGACAAGAAGGTCATTGGCCGAGTAGTTAGAGCAATCGACTACTGATGCTAAAGGCATTGGTTCGAGTCCAGTAGGAGTCAATTTTCTTTCGGACTTTCTTTCCTCCAATGAACCGTCTTCGTGCTTCGGAGGGCACGTTAAACCGGCAGTCCCCCTGATTTGAGCTGATGTAATATGTCAAACAGGGTAATAAAAAAAAATCACCCCTACTCCCCATCGACTACGCAATCGCGGAACTTCTCAGAACTCGGTCATCGAACGGACGTCCCTGGTTCGTGGTGCCGGCCATTGTTGGGGAGTTTTGGTCGGTGGTGAGGGCGAGAGACCGCCTAACGGCTACGGTCATACTTAGAAGTGTCGACATTGTGGGTCAGGCTGGGGGTGAGCAACAAAGTGGAAGCAGTACAATGGGTCCGGTAGAGTGGCCTAAGTGCGTGCAGGTTAATACTTGCCACTCCCCCTCCCCCGAAATCCAAAATCCAATGGGGGTGGTTCAACCGTAAACCGGCCGGGAATATTGGGCTGCGAAGCGGCCCAAGGGGGTTGGGCCGCCGAAGCCGGCCAGGGGGGCGGAGCCCCCCTAGTGTGATTATAAAAATAAAAATGTTACTAGATTAAAGTTTTGTTTGTAACGATATAAAAAAAAGAATACACGTAGGATAATGCGGCATCTTTAGAAGAAAGAAAATAAAACATAATCAGGAAAAAAGTGAGTGGTAACCATGCCAAGATAATAGAGAGCGGTAAAGCAGTTGCAAAATAGATGACACGCAGACCAGTTGTGTTTGAAGCAAATAAGTGTGAGGCAGTTGCAAAATAGAGAACACGCATACGAGACGTGTAAAGTAGTTGCAAAATAGATGACACGCAGACCACGTAGGATAATGCGGCATCTTTAGAAGAAAGAAAATAAAACATAATCAGGAAAAAAGTGAGTGGTAACCATGCCAAGATAATAAAGAGCGGTAAAGCAGTTGCTGAATAGACGACACGCAGACCAGTCGTATTTTTGCAGTTCATAAATAAAGTGAGTCTCAGACCAATTGTGTTTGAAGCAAATAGATAGAAGGAGAATTAAGTGTGTTGCAGTTCCTACATAAAGATAGTCTCAGACCAGTTGTGTTTGAAGCAAATAGATAGAAGGAGAAATAAGTGAGTTGCAGTTCCAAAATAAAGATAGTCTCAGACCAGTTGTGTTTGAAGCAAATAGATAGCAGGAGAAATAAGGGTGTTGCAGAATTGGTCCATTTTGAATTTACAAGAATTGGTTAGTTTGGTCCAGAATTGGAAAACGGAACGCGAGAAGTTAGTACGTGGAGGAGTATAGGTGAAGGAAGAAGTTGTCTAAAGTTCGTCAGTGCGGGAAAATACGTGTTGCGAAATTAAGTGCGTTAAACGGAAAGAAAAAGATAAGGTAAAGCTTTACAATATTATATCAGAAAATAAGTAGGGATTTTAAGTTGTTTGATTGTATTTTGATTTTAGTTAGTAATTTATTTGTATTGTTGGTTGTTGTTTAAATGTGAATGTTGTTAATAAATTGTGTTAGATATGTCCTGTCTCTTATTTTTGATTGTGTATCACGTCTGAAGAATTTTCATCAGTAAGCAACCCTGAGCACCGTAAGGACACAAAAATACATTAAAAAAACGTGTAATTATTGCATTTCAAATTACGTAAAAATACATATTGTGTAATATTCATTAATAATAGTGTGAAATTACGGTTTCTCTGTAATTTTTCTTGCATATGTGATTCTGCACTGGAATTTAAAAAATAAAAAGTGAAAACTACACAAAAGAATGTAAATTTACTAGCTTTTGGCGTTACGAATGTAAAATTACATTTAAAGATACATCACCGAAATAAAATTTTCAATTTACATTTGGGCACCCCCTAATTTGGTGCACTTCGTGCAAGTGCATGCTTCGCACATGGTTAGAATCAGCTCTGGATGAACGTATAACTTTTACCAAGGGGCTAGCAGACTAGGAAATTAGCGTACAATTCAATTCAATTCCAAACTAATTCAAGTAATTCATTCAATTCAATTCAATGCAAATAATTCCGTTTAATTCAATATAATTCCATTCTAATTCAGTAAAATTTTATTAATTCAATTCAATTCAGTAAAATTTTAGTAATTCAATTCAATTCCCATTAATTTTACTAATTCAATTCAATTCCGATTAATTCCAATCTAATTCAAGTGATTCATTAAATCAAATTCAATACAAATAATTAAAAAAAACATATGACCTTCACGCTAAGAAGAAGATCCTGCCCACCGATCTCATTTGGTAACCAAGAAATCCCACAGACGGAGGAGGTCAAATACTTGGGTTTCCACCTGGACCGTAGACTTACCTGGGCGAAGCATATTCGAACTAAGAGAAAACAACTAAATCTAAAACTGAAACAACTATACTGGCTAATAGGAAGGAAATCGGAATTGTCTTTACAAAATAAAATCCTAATATATAAAATAATACTGAAGCCTATCTGGACATATGGGCTGCAGCTCTGGGGAGCGGCAAGTATAACAAATAAATCGAAAATCCAACTGTTCCAGAACAAAGTACTGAAAATCATAACGGGCGTTCCAACATACTATCCTAATCACGTCATACATGACCAGCTGGGAGTGCCAACGATACAAGAAGAGATCAATAAGCAAAGTGAGAGATATAAGCACCGACTCTATGATCACCCAAACCCATACGGAGTGGACTTGTTAGACCCTCCAGTGATGAGAAGACTCAAACGACGAGACCCCACTGACCTAATGAACATCTAGCTTACAATATTTGAGATATATCATAACATAATGTAATCTGTCTATACAGAGTAATAAGCCTTATAAGAGTGCTGCACTGGGAAATCTCTTTACATGTCATTGTCTCTCAACATTCAGTGTTACTTAATGTTATTTAGCAGATTGTAACGTATGCATGGATTTAATAAAAAAAAAATCACGCAAGACGACAGCTTAAAGCGGTAGCAAGCGGTAGCAAGCGGTAGCTTGCAGCTGCATGGGAATCCCCTTCACAAAAGTAATGAAAAAGCCTTTCAGTCACAAGTAACGTACATATACTATTTTAAGGAATTCTAAAAAGGCCGACAAAAAATAACTACTTGAGTAATTACAGTAATTAAGTATACCTTTGTAATTATGTATACAATTTAAAACAAATTTTCACAATTTAAATTCGTATATTATAAAAAAAGCAACTTGCTGATATTGCAGAAGAAGGTTGTAAAAAGAGCTAACTCCAGAAAAAAAATCGCATTATATGGGAAGTGCAAATTTATGTACGTACATACATATGTATGTATGTAGGCGTCGGTCTAGTACAATTGGGCGCGATCGATTGGGCGCCATCGATTGGGCGCGATCGATTGGGCGCAACGACAACTGGGCGCAGCGACAACTGGGCGCAAATACAACTGGGCGCAAATACAATTGGGCGCAAATACAATTGGGCGCGAGGGAAGATTTATCCATTACATATTACTTATTATAACTGATAGTAAGAATTTTTTTTCTAAAAAACTATTATTTACGTAACTAAATCTAGAAATGTTTATTTAGCCAATAAAAAAAATTATAATTAAAAATTTAAACTAAATGTTTTTAAAATGTTTATTCCTTCTAACTTCCACTAAAATTTAGAAATAATGTTTATTTAGCCAATAAAAAAAATTATAATTAAAAATTTAAAGTAAATGTTTTTAAAATGTTTATTCCTTCTAACTTTTACAAATAATAACAATGCCTATTAATATAGTACCCAACTGATCAGGAATTCATTTCATAATTATGGGAAATGCCTCGCAAAAAGTTTATAACACTTCTATTCGCGTAATCCTCTACTAGATTCTTGATGCGCGAATCAGCCTCCAAGTAATGGAGGCTGATAACCTTAACCTTATGTTGTTAGCAGGAGATTAAGGTTATTGAAATTTAAGAACGGCTTAAATACAGGGCCAGCGTATGCCTGTTTGGCGCACGGTTATTTTTGAAAATTAAACCAAACTTTATCATAAAAGGTTGATTGTTAGCTTTTGTTCCATTGCTGGCGGCCGGCAATGTTTTCTCCAGATTTGTGGTCAGTGTATAATCGCGTCTTAACTGACACGGGAACAAACAATCATACTGAAGCGGCACATAGACGATTAGAGGCAGAGCTAAGTATGGATCTAAGCTAAGTATGGAGCTAAGTATGGAAACATTTGGAAATTAATTTCTAGTTTAAAAGTTATTCAACGTGGGCGAGATCTGTTTTATGAAAAATTAGTTGCCGGAAACAATCCACCTATTAAGAAAAGAAAATAGTCGGAGGCTGATGCGCGCATCAAAAATCTAGTAGAGGATTACGCCACATAGGGGTCGTCCATAAATTACGTCACGCAATTTTAAGCAATTTTTAACCCCCTCCCCCCATCTCCACACTTCGTCACACAAACCTAGACCCCCCTCCAAATATTACGTCACATATTCTTGACCCCCCTCCCCAATGTAGTTTTATTGACTTCTTAGTAAATTTTACAATCGGTTTCATTTTGATTTTTATAACAATTTATTATAATAGATTTATGACGGCTCTGTATATTTATACATAAATATACACGTACAGATTACCAACTAAAATTAAGTTTTTTAATCTTTTAATCTTTTTACGTTTTTTAAAATTTTAAAAATCATTTTGAAAGTTCAAAAAATAGTATTTTTGAAATACTTGTTAGAAGAAGGAGAACATGAGGGGCCAAATTATACGAGGGCCGGTCCTGACCAATGTCAGGACGTTAGAAACCAATTATTGCATGTGTAAAACATACTTTTATCTTAAGTTGTCAAGTTGGCAACCTGTTACTAACTCGACATTTCAAGAAGCTTTTACGTTTTTAGAGAGAGAGAGAAATAAAAGCAATAATAATTTTAGTGACGTCACAATTTTTGAACCCCCCCCGCCCCCCATCGTCACAAGGGTCGGAACCCCCTCCCCCCCCTAGGAGCGTAACGTAATTTATGGACGACCCCATAGAAATATTATAGACTTTTTGCGGGGAATTTCCCATAATTACGAAATGAATCCATGATTAGTTAGGTACTTTATTAATAGGCATTTTTATTATTTGTAATTGTTAGGACTAAACATTTTAAAAACATTTAGTTTAAATTTTTAATTATAATTTTTTTTATTGTCTAAATAAACATTTCTAGATTTAAAACATTTTTATACGTAAATACCTATTAGTTTTTTATAAAAAAATTCTTACAATCAGTTATAATAATTAATACGTAATAGATAAATCTCCCTCGCGCCCAATTGTATTTGCGCCCAATTGTATTTGCGCCCAATTGTATTTGCGCCCAGTTGTCGCTGCGCCCAGTTGTCGTTGCGCCCAATCGATCGCGCCCAATCGATCGCGCCCAATTGTCGGTCACCGATGTAGGCGTAGATAACAACTTAAACCGACATAACAATATAATAAATATAGTGGCTCATCACAAAATTATTTAAACAAGAAAACTTAGAAATTATTGCAATATTTAATTAAAATAACACCCTATCTTATAGATTTAATAAATTTTCATGTGATTAAATGATACTATCATATTAATAATAAAAAGAAAATTATGAAAAAAAAAACTTTATTGAAAACACAGTTCTAAGAAACGGAACAAAATGACATAGCATTATTTAAACGCCTGCATATTGCACTTCAGTTATCATATTTCCATAATGTAGTACCGCGGTAGTACAAAGTATTTTTATGTTATGATGATTAGCGGGTTGTTTAGAATTTTTACAATAAAGCAAAATCACTAGCATTAGTATTGAAGAAAGTAGATTAATCCTTAAATTACTTTGCTAAAAATTGCTGACAATTCATTTCAATTCAGTGGATAATTCAAAACAAATCATCCAATTCAATTCAATTCACTTCAATTCACTTCAATTCAATTCAATTCAATTAATTCAATTCAATTCAATTAATTCAATTCAATTCAATTCAATTAATTTAATTCAATTCAATTCAATTAATTCTCAATTCAATTCAATTCAAATCAAAACTAATTCTTCTGTAGGTTGTACCAAGTAATTCATGAACTGTTAGCCCCCTGACTTTTACAGTAAAACACAATTAAAAATTAAAATTGCAATTTTTTATTGTTAAATTTTAAAGTTTTATAGTAAATTTTTAAAAAACTATTCGATAAACCAATTTTATTAAAGGATTATAGTTATTAATACTTTTGTATTATTGGCGATTTAAGGCCAATTTATCAATCACTAGTTAAAGTTCCAGTTAGACTTATCTGACAGGTAAGCGAGGTTTGGTGTCTTCTCATTGGACTAAAAGACGTCACATGATCGATTTATGTGATGGGTAAATTTAACTGGAGATTGATAAACTGGCCCTTAGTAATATTATAGTATAATATAATAATTATTAGAGATAGTAATATTAGTGAATAACTTAGGAAAGTTACAACTTTGATTAGTAATATTACACATGTGGTGCGAAAATTTACATTTAAAATAATGGTAACGTACTTTGGGAACGGATGATGTGTCATGTAACTTACTTCACACATTGCATAAACAATTTTACACAATGAACAAGATATTTTACACACTAAACCAGCAATTTACACTTACAGCATCAAATGTAATATTACAATGATAATCATAGGAGTGAACAGTTGCCTTTGATTATTATCAATGTAATTTTACATAAACCTTTTTTGCAGTGCATAATAGTCAAGTCAATTATTATTATTATTTATTTACGTTTTAATTTTAAAATGCAACACGTTTTAATATCAAAATTAGATATTACATTAATTCTTAGACAGAATATTAAGGAAACAATTATTTCCTTTTTCTTCTGGAAGTCTCTCGTTCGGGATTGATTTTTAAAATACAATGCGCCATACTGGAAAAATTCTACCAACCTAAAAAGAGCTAGGAACCTAAAAATAACCATTTTGTGTAGATTAAAAAGTATTAGTAATGTTTATCTTTAAATTTTTGAAAACAATATGAATTATTTATTGTGAAGATTGAACCTTGGCAACTATTTTAATTACCTATTTTTGGGGTTTGAAAAAAGTTGTTGCCATATTTAGGAGAACAAGCAATAAGTATCACCTTTTAGTTATTATCCTCTTTTATTAAACTGGAAGTTCGTGGCCACCTACCCAATTATGTTTAATAACTTTATGTAGTACTGCGCGAAAGACTTACTTTTCAAACACATTTGCGTTAGGGAAGGGTCTTCATTTTCATACTAGTGCGAAAAGTAAAATGTACACTTATTCCTGGTTTATATCATCAACTGAGCATGCCGCAGAGTAGAAATTTTGCACCCACGTAGGTTCCGCATTGTATAATTAGGGGAAAATACAAAAACATATCTCAATTTTTTATTGAAGAATACTAACCTTTTTTTGTGCCGTAGTGATTAGTTTTTCACGCACGCAGATAGCAAACTCACGGTCATCAAGAAAATGTTGAGAAAAAGAATAAAGATATCTTAACTTTTTTTCACAACATTAATATAGAATAATATAGGAATGAAAGCAATTTCAAAGAAACTTTTAATATTTACATTTCAAGGAATTAAAACTGTTTAGTTAGAATGTTTATGTGTAGATGGTGCTCCAAAAAAATTTTCAAATAAAATTAAAAATTAAAAATAAATAATGAAAACACCTTATATGGAAAATTGCAAGTTAATTAAATATTAGTGATTACGAAAAAATAAGATAGTATCTAGATAAAATTTTGTATGCAACACGTGTGAAAATGTATATTCTCGCACTTGCGTTGATTCCACAACGAAGCATAAATAACGATTATGCAAAATCGATTTGTCAAAATCTCTTAATTTTTTTTAAAATAAATAATATAAAAATTATTATCTTTGTTACCTTTGCAATTCCAGGTTTAGAGTGTAAAATACCACCTAAATAATAAACTAAAACTAATGATGTCGCGTGATTGTATAAATTAAATTTCACTAATTGTCGATTAAAGCTACATACTAAATTAAAAGAACAGAACGGATTTTCGGTGATCTAAAATTATTACAAATTAAATTGGTCAACAAAAAAATTGGTCACTATAGTCATGGTCATTCAAGTAATAAACATGCAAATCTTGGTCATTTAAGTCTTGGTCATTAAAGTTCTGGTCATATAAGTCTTGGTCACTATAGTTCTGGTCATTGTAGTCCTGATCATTGCTATCCTGGTCATTTAATTCCTGGTCATACAAGTCCTGATCATTCAAGTCTTGGTCATTCAAGTCTTGGTCATTTAAGTCCTCATCAGGCAAATCCTGGTCAATCAAGTCCTGGCTATACACGTCCTCGTCACTCAAGTGATGGTCACACAAGTGCTGATCATTCAATGAGTCCTGCTCATACAAGTCATGGTCAATCAAGTCCTGGTCATTCAAGTCTTGGTCATTTAAGTCCTCATCAGACAAATCCTGGTCAATCAAGTCCTGATGGACTTGATTGATGGTGGATGATGGAAAGTGATGGTTATTCAAGTGCTGATTATTCAATAAGTACTGCTGATATCGGTAATACAATAAGCTCAGATCATTCACGTCATTCAAGTCCTGGTCATTCACGTCATGGCCATACACTAAGTCCTGCAAATTAGTCAAATGCAAATCTTGGTCATTTAAGTCTTGTTCATTAAAGTCCTGGTCATACGAGTCTTGGTCACTATAGTCCTGGTCATTCAAGTCTTGGTCATTTAAGTCCTGATCACCCAAATCTTGGTCAATCAAGTCCTGGTCACTCAAGTCCTGTTCATACAAATCCTGGTCATTCAAGTCTTGGTCACTATAGTCCTGGTCATTTAAGTCATGGTCATCGTAGTCCTGCTCATTCAAGTCTTGGTCATTTAATTCCTGATCAGATGGTGATTCCAGGTCAGATTCTTGGTTCTGAACAGTGGGGGACCTTTCAGCATCTATAGCAATTCTCTCTTCTAAAATTTTCTCACGGCGTTCTTTCAATACTGCACCAGATTTTTCAACAACCTAAAAGTAATTCAATGTGTATTAACTAACCATAGCGGGAAAAACCCGAGCTTGTTTAAAGAAAGTCTTACCTTATTAATAACATTGTTTAACGCCCGAGTTGGAGATAAGTTCTCGATTTTGGCTCTACATATAGGACACTGATTGTTGCTTTCACGCCAATGTTTAATGCAATACTCACAGAACGAATGAGAACACATAAGCGTTACAGCATTTATAAACAATTCTGTACATATCACACACTGTAATTCCTCTTCATCCTTAGTTATTTTCACTTCACCCTCCGAATTATGTTTGTCAACCATTTCCGGATTTAAACTCTCGTCTGGAGTGTCAGAATTCTGAGATTCCATTTCTGGATATCAATCAGTGGAAAAAACTACAAGAAGCATTTGTTAGTTCAGTTTATAGTTTATCGAGTAGATGGACAACCATGTGGTTATTTTTAAAGATAAACCAGGTTAAAAAGAATGGCTTATAATGTAAATTTGATAAATAAATGATTTTAGCGCATTTGAGGCTGCCTTCTCACTAAATATACAGTGCATGACAAATTTATTCATACCCCTGCAGTATATTTCTTTCGATGCTTATAAAATGTATTGAAAGTAAAATAAGTAAAAATTTTTTTCATTATTTAGGCGTCTACATGTTTAAACATTGTATGTTGAAAATTTCATGTAAATTGGATATGTTTTAAAGGCGATACACAAGTTTATTTATAAAATCAGTACAAACACTGGTGACAAAATTATTCATACCTTCGCAATTTTAATACATTATTATTAATTAACATAAAATTAATACTTTGTGGGACCACCCCTAGCTTTAATAACAGCTTTCAAACGATTGTTCATGCTTCTCACCAATTTAGAAGTGACTTCTGGGCCAATGGAATTCCATACTTCCATGATTTTCTGTTTTAAGCTTCCTTTGCTTGTAACTGTATGATTTTTTAATCTTAAAGCAATTTCTGCCCACAAATTTTCAATCGGATTTATTTCGGGGCTTTGTGGAGGGGTGAGTAATAAATGTGGAGTGTTATATAAAAGCCATAATTTCACAACATACGCGGTATGCTTCGGATCGTTGTCCGATTGAAAATAAAAATCAGATTCAAGTCCCAATTTTTCAGCACTTTGTTTTAAATTTTCCTGTAAAATGTTCATATACTTAAATTTGTCCATTATTCCTTCGATAAATGCAAGATTTCCAACCCGAGCACTACTCATAGAACCCCAAATTAACACTGAACCTCCGCCGTGTTTGACTGTACATTTTAAGTTTTTTAACTGCAGTTCGGTATTCACTTGTCTTCACACAAAACTTCTCCCATCCGATCCAAAAATATTAAATTTGCTTTCGTCAGAGAAAATAACTTTTTCCCTAAACGAATTATCCTTATTTACAAATTCTTTTGCAAACTTTAAACGTTTCATACGGTTCACTTTACTTATCCATGGTTTCCTTCGTGCTACTCGTGCATGAAACCCATGTCTTCTCAGGCATCTACGAAACGTATTGGTTGAAACTGATTTTAGAAATTGTTCAGAAAACGATGTTCTAATTTTTGTAACACTGATATGAGGATTTTTTTTAATTTCACGCACTATAAAACTTTCATCCCGGTTTGTTAATACTTTATGTCGTCCTCTGTTGCATACTTTGCTTTCAAAAAATCCGTCTTTCTTAATTTTTTTCACCAAACTTTGTACAGTAGCTTTACATCTACCGATTATATTTCCAATTTGACAGTAAGATTTGCCATCAGTATGTAATTTCCACACAATTTCTCTCTCTTTCGGCGTAGTTTCTTTACCTTTACGTCCCATGATTAATACAATCGTTATACTGGATGAAATGGCAATATTATTAAAAAATAATCGTAATACATGTTTTATAATTAGGGGAATCACCGATATCAATGCATTTCTAGAAATTGCAATTGGAATAAACATGATAATGCCAACGTTTTCTAAAGGTATGAATAATTTTGTCACCAGTGTTTGTACTACGAGATATTTGCGGCTCCCCTTGGTACGTTCCCAATGCAGTAATTCAATCTGACTTGCAAATAAAAACGATAAAGGAAGAGATTTCAACCATAAGCTCCAAGTATCAGGTACGAATAAGCGATCATCCCAACATCTTAACATCGGACCTACTGGTAGCCCCTCCTGTGAGACGTCTGAAAAGGTACGACCCGGTACAGCTTCCCCAACGAACATAACAAATAACGACATAACTTACATACATAAGAAAAACAACAATATTGGTACAATAATTTATTGAGAGGTCAGCAAATGTGCTGGCCTCTGCTGTGACCTGTGTAACAACTTTACATATCTGTTGCTTGTTATCCCTCGGGATAGATTGTAATATGCTTGGAGTCAATAAAAAAAAAAAAAAAAAAGTGTTTGTACTGATTATATAAATAAACTTGTGTATCGTCTGTAAAACATATCCAATTTACATGAAATTTTCAACATACAGTGTTTAAACATGTAGACGCCTAAATAATGAAAAAAATTTTACTCATTTTACTTTTAGTACATTTTATAAGAATCTAAAGAAATATACTGCAGGGAGGGGTATGAATAAATTTGTCAGTCACTGTAGCTAGGGCTTGTGCCAGTTGTGACCACAAATAAAAAATTTATAATTTTATCCATTATTTTATATTAGAAAAGTAATTCTAAAAGGTTAACAAGTTTTAATTATAAAATATCTAGAGATGTTGCAACTATGTAATTTAAACTCACAGGACAGGAATGTCTTTTCGATAAGAAATCCAAACTTTTCTGTCAAGTCATAACTCACAAACTGATGTTAATAATTAATAAACTTAATAAAAAAAATAATATGCAAATATTAAAGGTTGGGGAAGTACACATTTTATTTGACCAAATGTGTGGTAACTTTAAGTCTAACGTTCAAACTGGCTAGAATAAGTACAGTGGCCACAAACAGCATATCTACCCTACTTAAATAAAAGTTATTGCTTACCAGTCAAAATTCTATAAACACACATGTAGTGTAGTACACAAACGAAATGTGCATTCAAAAATAAACTTGAACTTTCAGCAACAGTATTAAAATGTGAAAAATAAATAACATAATCAGTACCTACTTGAGGTTGCAACAAATTAATCTACTACGTATTGCTAGATAAGGTTATGGTTATGGTGGATGCTTATTCTGACGAGTTTTGTTTCAACCAGCGGCGGGCGGCCCGTGGGGTTAAATATGGGTAGGTCAGCAACGCATTAAGCACAGAAAAAAAAATTAAATAATATTTATTAAATATTACTCTTAAAATAAAATATTTACCTAATAATAAAATATTAATTAATGGCCAATAACGACCAATTATATGCACACGTGCAATAAATATTACAATGTTTGAAATATTTATTGCACTGTGTAATATAATACACAGCGCGTCTGCAGATAAATATGTTTAATAGATTAACTTAGTCAAATTACAATTTTAAATGGAACTTTCGAGAAGAAACATGAGTCGATTAAACCTAAGCCGTTCGATAAAAAATCCAGTTTGAAGCGAAAGTTAAAAATATGACATGAAATTTAAATCCGGGCAATATGCAAAAATTCCAAAAACTGATAAGAAAATTTCACTTTGCGACCTTGCGTTCAAAATGCTGCGACAAAGTTATAACGACTACCAAAATTTGTATAGGAACAATTTTATGAGTAATACAGCATAATATATTTATTTAGCTTTGATAATTTAGGCGTGGGAGGCAACCAAATTCGCAGATTTTGAAATTCATTTTTAATTAACTACTATTTACCCCAAGTACTTTAATAATTGTAAAATTCAATAAAAATTGGTACTTTTACGTTGTACAAAATTTCCGAAAAAATTCAAGATGAAACTAAAAAGGCTTCTTGTTATACTTTGTATAAAAGCCTAAAAGTACGAAAAATTTTTATACATAAACACGCCGCACAGTGTGGTGAAATGGGGTTTTTGTGGACAAACGGTTGCTGAGCCTTCAATTTTAGGGCAAAAAATCTGGAAGTTGTCTTACTATATTTATCCTTAATAGAATAGTCGGAATAAAAACTTTTTTTTTAATAAATAATCCTGTTTTAAGAGACTAAAATGCCGTCAACAGATTTTTTTTTTTTTATTGACTCCACATTTACATTACAATCTGTCCACGGGACAATAGGTAATACTGTTTGACATTATTTATAATAACAATGACAATGAAATGACACAGTGGAGTACTAACCCATTGGTAAGCCTCCTTTTAGATTAATATTTACATTTTTATAGGCAATTTAAATTTGTTACAATTTATTTAGAAAAATCGATGGGGTAAGTCCATGGGATCACTTCTCTTTAGTCTTCTATCCTGAAGTTCGACCATTAGATCACACACTAATGGGTTGGGATGGTCCGCGAGTCTCAACTGATATCTTTTGCTCATAGAAGAAATGACGTCCTTTACACTATTAACTTGAAGGTCAGCACTAATAATATTATTTGGGACATACCAGGGGGCATCGCAGATGCCACGTAAAACTTTAGATTGGAAGCGCTGGATTTTTGTAATATTGGAATTACTGGCAGAACCCCACAGCTGAACACCATATGTCCATATGGGCTTCAGAATCGTTTTATACAACAGTAGTTTATTGTCTGTAGATAAGGGTGAATTTCGGCCCATAAGCCAGTACATCTTCCGATACACAAGTCCAAGTTGGAGGCGTTTGTACCAAATATGTTTGGCCCACGTCAGTCGACGGTCAAGGTGAAAGCCTAAGTATTTGACATTTTCTTGTTCTGGAAGGACGTTACCGTACATCATTACACCTGGGCAAGTCCCTCTTCTGAGGGTGAAGGAGATATGCACCGACTTTGTGGTGTTGGCTTTGATTCGCCAAGTCTTAAGCCAGTCTTCTATTTTATTTAGGTGACATTGTAATAATCGAGAGGCAAGATTTGGATCTTCACTAGAAGCCATTACGGCTGTATCGTCAGCAAACGTGGCGGACACTGTATTATTTGATTCTGGCAAGTCTGAAGTGAATAATAGGTACAGCGTAGGCCCAAGGACACTACCCTGAGGCACTCCTGACAGTATGCATTCTAGGTTGGTATGTGCTTCTCCATATTTAACTAGAAAAAATCTGTTGGTTAGATAGGACTCCAGCAGACGACTATAGGGATGGGGTAGGTGTTTTTTGATTTTATATTTCAGTCCTTCGTGCCACACTCTGTCGAATGCTTGAGAAATGTCAAGAAATGCAGCAGAGCAGTATCTCCTGTGTTCCAGGTCCGCTCTAATTCTCTTCACAACCCGGTGCACCTGTTCCACCGTTCCATGACCCTGCCGAAAACCAAATTGGTGGTCAGGGATCAGATTTCCCTCTTGGAGGAGCGGTTTTAGTCTTTCCAGGAATAGCTTTTCAAATGCTTTTGAAATAATTGGTAGTAGGCTAATTGGTCTATAGGACGAAGTCTCAGTTGGGTCTTTTCCTGGTTTCTGGATCACTATCACCTGAGCCACCTTCCACTGAGCTGGGAAGTAACCATACCGAAGAATTGCATTAAAAATTATTTTAATTAGTTTAAACCCATTTTCTGGTAGATTCTGTAGAATTTTACCTGTTATTAGGTCGTATCCAGGAGCCTTTTTTGGATTAATCTTCTTGAAAATAACATTTTTGATTTCGTTCATCCTGAACTTTGCAATTGGTAGATCCATTTGATAAGGGGCTTCAAGGAGTTGGTGGACAGGGTCTTCTTCTTCGACAGGGATTTCTCTTGGAAGAGGTTGGAAGACTTTAGCAAGATGTTCTGCAAAGGTTTTGGCTTTTTCTGAATCATTCCGAGCCCAATTACCATTACTAGTCCTAATGGGTTGACTTGCCTTTTGTTGGTTTTTTATTTTCCGTGTGACTTTCCACAAAGAGTAGTCGGTTGCTTGACTAGCTGTAAGGTTTTCCAGAAAATTTTTTACTCCTTGATTTTTGTTGTCGACAAGGAGCCTTTTTAATTGTTTCGTGGCTTCGTTTAAGTTAGTTTTATCAATTGGTGCATGTGTTAATTGCCATCGTTTCCTTAGTTTTCTCTTTTCTATTATTTTCAATTTTATGTGTTCGGGGCAATATCCGGGTTTATTAATATTTGAATTTGGCGGGGTAGCCCGCCATGATGCTTGTTGGATTGCTACTGTTAGTTGTTCTACAGCTTCATCAATTTCACTCTCAGTCTTTAGTGGGATGTTGAGATTTAGTTTATGTGAAAGGCTGCTTTTAAATATTTCCCAATTTGTATTTTTGTTGAATAGCGCAGGTGGGTTATTAATTTTAGAGACACAGGCGTCTATGGTGACCAGGAGAGGAGTGTGATCAGATGATAGATCTAAACATGTTTCTATTTTTAGATAATTTTTCGAAATACCTTTAGTGACACAGAAGTCGATTACATCTGGGATCTTATTTCTGTCTGTAGGCCAATAAGTAGGTTCTCCTGTTGAGAGTTGCAATAAACCGCAGGTTTGCATTGATTGGTACAGCTGTCTGCCTCTGGGTGTTATTAGCCTCGAACCCCAGTGTTTGTGCTTGGCATTGTAATCACCTCCCGCAATAAAGCGATGTCCAAGCGAGTTGAAGAATGTGTCAAAATGATCTTTTTTGATAGCTAGATTTGGGGGGCAGTATACCGCCGAAAGGGTAAGTGGTCCCTGCCAGTCATCGATTACAACTGATGTAGTTTGTATATTCCTTTGGATCGTTTTCTCTATCTCGTGATGTTTTAGTTTGGTTTTAATGATAATTGCAGTACCCCCTCGCGCCGTACCATCAGGATGTTGGGTGTGATAGACAGTGAAGTTGGGAATTTTGATGTAGCTTTTGTTGGTCATATGTGTCTCTGAAATTAACAGGATGTCTAAGTTAATCCAGTTAGGGGTTGAAAAATTAAAATGTGATTGAATATTTGGATAGAATGTTCATTTACCTTTACAGAACATTTTTTATTTTTAAATTTAGACCACCGTGGACGAAGTTACAGCCGTTTTCCTACAAGTCTACACACCAACTTTTTGACATTTTGAACGACCAAAACAACGAAACGAATGCCCTTTTGGACAAATCCTTAAATTTGTATTTTTTATTTCTTACTAAGATGGTGTGTACCAATTTTCGTCAAATTTGGAGGGGGTCAGGTAAATTCATGATTCGATTTGAGATGGAATGACCCTAAATTGGTACTTTTACGTTGTACAAAATTTCCGAAAAAATTCAAGATGAAACTAAAAAGGCTTCTTGTTATACTTTGTATAGAAGCCTAAAAGTACGAAAAATTTTTATACATAAACACGCCGCACAGTGTGGTGAAATGGGGTTTTTGTGGACAAACGGTTGCTGAGCCTTCAATTTTAGGGCAAAAAATCTGGAAGTTGTCTTACTATATTTATCCTTAATAGAATAATCGGAATAAAAACTTTTTTTTTAATAAATAATCCTGTTTTAAGAGACTAAAATGCCGTCAACAGATGGCGCGAAATTCTTTAAAATATTGTACCATAATATCATCCCTCTTCCTCTGGATTCAAATTCTGGTGTTCCAACAATTTTACGGCCTCTGGTGATAGTAACGTATCCTTTTTGGGTCGCAATATTTTTAATTTTGTTATTTGTGGATCGGAAGACATAAGTAAATGGTGCTGTTAAAGGTCATCTATTTATTTAGTAGAAATAATTTTAGTTGCCATATGATCTAAAAGAGACTGCAGTTTAACACAAGCACCTTTTTCTGTGACAGAAACATTTTCAGGGTAGCATCTTTTCTTTTCCTCTTGCAATTTCTTGTATTGCGAAAATATCTTGTCGGCAAGTTTTTCGTCAAATTTCCGTACTTAATTTCGTAACATTGCATACTTTTCTACTGTTAATTTCAAGTCTACGAATAAAGCTAAAGCTTCTTTAACTTCATGAGATATTTCAGATGAGGTATTACTGTTCTTGCATTTCTTCATGGATCGTTTTGCTGCATGTTTAATTTGATCCGCGTGATATATCTTTAAAATGGCATCACTCTTTCTGATGTTCGTTTTCTCAGAACAATTTACAAATTCTTTCTTTGGATATTCAGTAGATATTGCATTTTCATAAGGTTCTGCGTCAACCAATCAGCGTTATACTTACTGAATGCAGTCTTTAGTCTGTGAGCTTTTTTCCACATTTTAGAGTACCTACCGAGTTATAAATTTAAGACTAATTTCACGTTTAATTCGATCTAGCTGCTCTTCCGTAAAAGCAAGATTTCTTTTTGCTATTTGCGTAATAATTATCCACAGCTTTGATTTGGAAGAACTTGTGTTTTCCCACAGAATATTGCATAAGTCACGATTCGAAATGCTAAAGTTTGCCATTTTAAAATGGTTTTAAATTGTTTTTAATATCTTTCTGTATCGTCCGTTCTGTTTATACTACGTATTGTTTACATGGGCATTAGGAAAAATTTATTAATTTGTTAATCCGATAATCTCTTCGGTAAAAATTGGACAAGTCTCAGTAAAAACGCTCTTGTGTTCGCATCTGAAAGTAACTGCAGCTGAAATTTGGAAGGCAAGTACTAGAGATACCAATGATACCACAACATATTTTTCGGTGTGTCTCATGCGTTCTCACACAACTAAAAGTTTAAGAGAAGTTAAAATTTAAAAAAAATCGAGTTTTTAGGTCGAAATTAGATCTACAAACCGTTAAAAATGTAATTCTTTGTTTTGGCACTTGTGTGCTAGTAAAGAGATACAGAAATAATATTTCAACATGAAAATTGAAAAAATTAATGTATATCCGTTTTCAGAAAAGTTAAAGTACCTATGTACTATAAAAAAGGTTGATTTTGCCCCATTTTTTCGACACTTTCCAAGCGCATTTTTTATGATTTTTTTTTGTCTTCCTGAATCCTTGGGATGTTCCTAGTAAGAAACTATTATTAAACAGACCAAATGAATTACTTTAAAAATCACCATTTGTCCACCTCCACTACACTGTGCAACGCTATAAAGAGAGCTAAGAATAGAAAGGCAGTAGGAACTGACAAGGTGAATATAGTGAACTGATAAAATATGCCCCTGAGGACATTAGGAAGAGATTTTTAGAATTAATAAATAAATGCTGAAAAAATTTAAAAATTAAAAAATATTTATATTGACGACGCTCTAAGAGAGTGGAAAAAGAATATAAAATTTTACACTTTTGACTCCAACCAACCAAAGTATGTGTTTACGATGCTATTTGCAGATGACCAGGTGCTTGTAGCAAACAACAAAAATTCATTTCGGTGTGCGTTTTAAGGACTACAGCAGATCATGAAAAAGTATAATAAATGTCAATATCATCATCCAAAACAAAAACCATGGCATTTGAAGGACAGGAATACGTCAGATCAAAAATCGTACTAAACGACATCTCTATAGAACAGGTGAGACATTTCAAATTCTTGGGCTGCACCATGGACCTCCACCAGGAAAAAGATACAGATGAAAAGATCGAAAAATTCAACTACCTTAATGGAACTATTAAACGCACACTGAATAAATGCACAAGTAGAGATACCCTACTGAAGTTCTACAGGGTAATGTCTGTATCCGCGGTTACCTATGGCACCGAAACATGGGTACTAACAAAGAAAATCGAAAAACCGAATCCAACATGCGGAGATGAGGTTTCTGAGATTCGTCTTGGGGTATACGCGACTGGGCAGAAAACGCAATACAGATATCCGAGAGGAATTAGGTGTTTTCAATTTAAACACCAAATATACAAATATCGAGAGGCTTGGAGACAACACCTAGAAAGAATAACGAACACTGGGCTACCAAAGCAACTCTTCCACTATAAACCAATAGGAAAGCGTAGTATCGGCAGATTGACCAAAGGTGATTTAACGGGTTAAACTAAACCTAAAACGTGCAGTAGAAGAAGAGAAGAGAATATATATAATGAAAACACTCAAAAAATAGTAGAAATATAAGCTGTATTGCATTGATTAAGATTATGACTTCGAGTATAAAATTCTACGAAATAATCCATGGCCTTAATGCGTGCTTAATAAGTTGCAGAGTAGGCTAGGGGCTCCACTTGAAAACAACCACTTTAAAAAAATTATAGCGCGGTGTATTTTGTTGTATATTATTGTACTTTTGAGTATAAAAAATAATGGAACCAATCAAAAAATAACAATAAATTGTATTTAATACTAATATTAAAATATATAAAAATATTATTTATGTCCACATTTCTTGGGTACGCCTGGCCTACCCTGCCTGTACGTTAAAACCGCCACTGGGTTGAAGTTTGCTGCCGAGCCTCAGAATTGTATTCCATAAGTCCAAATCGGTTTTAAAATTGTCCTGCATAGCAGTGTGATTTCTTCATTTCTCTAGTAAATTAGAGACATGATCATAGCGGTACAGTATTAAAAACAAAGCCATATACAGGGAGGCTACAAAACTTTAATTTGTCGTATTACCTGTATCGATTTTTATTTGTTCAAGTAGTGTCGTCTGTGGAATGACTCTTGTTGCCTTCGATTAGCTTGAAAGAAGTGAAAACTGAAAAAATAAGATCGCCTGCAGGATCGCCGTAGGTCCGTTATACCGAACAATTTCTTCAAGCTTTTTGGGTTTTGTTTAGGCAAGGAGGTGAGAATCTAGTCCGAGGCTAACCCCGCCAGAGGCTCCCGATTTTATCCGGGATATTAGATTTTAATTGAAGAACCAGGGGAAGCTTTTACAGGACGTGTTAAAAAAAGTCGACGGATGCACTGAAGACATTATAAAAGTTAAATTCGCCATGCGAAAAAATAAGAGGCAAAGAAATGGAGAATGAAGTGAGGGGTCCAAAATTGCAACGCTCCAAAGCTAGCAAATCGAAGACATTCAGAGTCGAACGCGGAGAGAACATAACGCACCCCCAGTCTTCTATGGAGTAGTTGGAAAAGGCATTAGGAAGTCTACATGAATCAGACTTCGAGACGACGTTCCCGCCCGACCAGATAGCCTAAATGGACGAGCTGGTGCTGAAGAACTGTGCTGAAGCTCTTCATTTGTATGAAGAGCTTCAGCACAGTGGTGGATGGGATCAAACTTGTCGTAGACAACGCCAGTGAAAAGAGTGAAAAAGTACTAGCCAGACAATCGACCAGCACTACGGGCCTGAAAAAATACATAAGCAGACAAAATACTTATAATGAAACGACCAAGACAAAAAAAAGCCAATTTATCTATTCCTAATGCACTATTCGTTACATTAGAGATGGTTATTGGTCTAGTGGTTAGAACGATCAACTACTGATGCTAAAGGCACTGGTTCGAGTTCAGGAAGAACTCTATATACTATTTCCTCTACCGCGTTCAAAATAATTAGCTATAAATAATAAAATTTTAGTCTGAAATACGTAGTTTTATTAACACTAGGCCTAAATATTTATGTTTTAAGTGTAAGATGAAGGATAAAAATTATATCCCACAGTATACTTAGTATAATCGGCATTAATATTAACAATTTTCTGACGAAAATTAGATAACAAAAGTGGTTCCTTATTGTTGCACCCAGCCACGAGGTGGTACCAACTGCTGGTACAAAAATTAGGTTAAGATTGTATATAAGCCCATGTAAATATTTAGTTTTAGTTAGTACATTTCAAGTCAATAAATGAATTAGTATCACAATAGTTTGGTGTTATTTTGTGTGGGTTATACCCGACATGGGAGACATAATAGTGGCGACGTAGGATTTTATTTTTTTTGAACACACGTGGTAAATTATCTTATTGTTTCGTTGAAGGTTAACATTATCAATCATTATGGAGACTACAGAAATTTTAAGATTATTTCAACAACAACAACAAATGATTGAACTACTTAACAAAAATCTAGAAGTAATGTCGGCAAAGATGGATTCCAAAAAAACGAACACCACAATTGAGGACGATAAAACTTCAGGTAATAACACTGAACATATTATAATGAACTCACTAGAACACAATATTACTGAATTTATTTACGATCCTGAAAATGGACTAACATTTGATGTATGGTATAAGCGATACGATGATTTGTTTTTGTTGGATGGTGTGGAATTAACTGACGATGCGAGAGTACGATTACTAGTAAGGAAATTAAATACGGTATGTCATGAAAAATATGTTAATTATATATTGCCAAAGCATCCTCGAGATTTTAATTTTGCTGAAACTATCGAAGCGTTAAAAACATTGTTTGGAAGAACGATATCATTATTTCACACAAGATTTAAGTGTTTGCAAGTATCAAAACCATCGGTTCAAGATATTATTACATATGCGAGTGTGGTGAACAAGTCTTGTGAAGACTTCAATCTGAAAGATTTGACCATTGATCACTTCAAATGTTTAATTTTTATCTGCGGTCTCCATTCATCACAAGATGCAGAGTTACGAACTCGATTACTTGCTCGACTTGACAATGACAAATCAAATGAAAAAGTAACGTTACATTCATTGGTTAAAGAAAGCCAAACGTTAATAAGTTTAAAACAAGATACTGCTCTAATCGCTGGAAATGCACCAGTACCAAGCAGTGCATTAATAAATTCCATCGAGTCAACTTCAACCGAAGCTATTTCAAATGTAGCAACGATCCAATCAACCCCACGAACACCTTGCTGGCAATGTGGGCAAATGCATTTCTCAAAGGACTGTCCATATACAAATCATAAGTGCAGGGACTGCTCCAGGGTCGGTCATAAAGAAGGGTATTGTGCATGTATAAAATCAAGCAAACCAACCAATGACGAAAATTCCAAAATTCAACATCCACCAAGTAATTTCAAAAAGAAGTGGAGAAATAATAAATCTCACTCTAATTGGCCAAAAACGAATTATGTTCATGTTAACTCCGTGAGCATGGACTCAAAAAGGAAGTATTTAACTGCAAAAGTCAATAATTGCGAAATCAAGTTTCAAGTTGATACCGGATCGGACATAACAATAATATCGGAGGAAAATTGGAAAAGAATCGGACAACCTCAAAAGGACACATCGACTGAAGTGGCAAGGACTGCTTCGGGAGCATCATTACGAATCATAGCTGAGTTCGAGTGCCAGATTTCTTACCGCGGTCGAACAGAATTTGGAAGATGTTTTGCTGCCCCAGTCAATACCAACCTCCTGGGCATCGATTGGATCGAAAAGTTCAAATTGTGGGATATACCTTTCAATTTGGTATGTAACAATGTCAGCACGGAGGTTAAAATAAATTCGACAAACGACGTAAAAATGAATTTCCCAAAATTATTTGAAGAGAAATTAGGATTATGCACCAAGGTTAAAGTTCAATTACACATACGCCCTAATGTACAACCCATATTTCGACCGAAAAGGCCTGTTCCATTTGCTGTTATGGCAACAGTTGAGAAAGAGTTGAAACGATTGGAAGACGAAGGCGCAATTACACCAGTGGATTTTTCTGAATGGGCAGCTCCAATTGTAGTAGTAAAGAAGGCCAATGGTAACATTCGAATTTGTGCTGATTATTCGACAGGTTTAAATGCGGCTTTAGAGCCTCATTGTTATCCGCTTCCGCTACCACAAGAAATATTTTCAAAAATAGCATCAGGTAAAATTTTCAGCCACATTGATTTATCAGACGCCTTTTTACAAGTTGAAGTAGATGAAGCATCAAGAAAACTTCTTACGATAAGCACACATCTAGGGTTGTTCATAGTAAATAGGCTCTCACAAGGTATTAAACCTGCTCCAAGTGCATTCCAACAAATAATGGACAGCATGTTGTCTGGCATCGAAGGCGCGGCAGCTTACATTGACGATATCATCGTATCGGACGAATCAATAAGCGCTCATAATTCCAACTTATATCGGGTTTTAGAAAAAATTCAACAGTATGGGTTTCGACTAAAAATGGCTAAATGTAAATTTTTTATGACCGAAGTAACATACTTGGGTCACGTTATCAATGAACGAGGAATGCAACCAGATCCGAATAGAATTAAAACAATCCACAACATGCCTGAACCAAATGAAAAAGCAACCCTGCGATCGTTTCTTGGCGCTATAAATTATTATGGAAAATTTGTTGATAACATGCGAGGACTTCGAGGACCCCTTGACGAACTATTAAAGAAGGACGTGGACTGGGTATGGTCGGATAAATGTCAGCAATCCTTTTTAGGGCTAAAAAGAGTTCTAACGTCAGATTTACTGCTTACATATTCTTCTTCTTCTTCAGGTGCCTATCCGTTTCGGATGTTGGCTATCATCCTGACTATTTTGACCTTATTCACCGCTGCTCGGAAGAGTTCCGTGGTCGTCATAGAGTACCACGTTCTCAGGTTCCTCAACCAAGATATTCTTCTTCTGCCGACGCTTCTTTTTCCAGCTATTTTGCCTTGTAGAATGCATTGTAGCAGTTGATATCTACTCTCATTTCGCATTATGTGACCGAGATACTGCAATTTCCTACTTTTTACTGTGTTCACAACTTCAAGATCTTTCTCCATTCTTTTAAGTATCTCTCGGTTTATCACACGTTCCACCCACGAAACCCTCAGGGTTCTTCGGTATAGCCACATCTCGAACGCCTGGAGTTTCTTTGTCGTGGCTTCCGTCAACGTCCAGGCCTCCACTCCATAGAATAGTACAGGAAAAACGTAGCATCTCAACATTCTGTTCTTTGTTGCTATCGTCAAGTTATGGCTCTTAAACAGCGCAGACATTCTGATAAACACACTTCTAGCTTTCTCGATGCGACATTTAATTTCTTGGGAATGGTCCCATTGTTCATTGATGATGGTGCCTAGGTATGTGTATCTACTGACTCTTTCTATTATTTGGTTGTTGACTTTTAGTTGGCAGTTTGTGATATTATTCTTACTAATGATCATAAATTTAGTCTTTTGCAAGTTAATATCCAGCCCATATTGACTGCTACTTTCACTCATCTTGTTCATTAGCTGATGTAGGCCCATTATACTATCCGCTAGGATCACTGTATCGTCAGCATACCTAATGTTATTTAGTTGTTCCCCATTTAATACTATTCCCGCGTCAGTCCCATCAAGCGCTTCTCTAAAGATATATTCGGAATAGAGGTTGAACAACAGAGGTGACAAGACACATCCTTGTCTCACTCCTCTCATAATGCGTACCTCCTCCGTCTGCTCCCCCTCCACCCACACCACTGCTTCTTGGTTCCAGTAGAGGTCTGCTATTATTCTCAAATCCCTTCCATCCAGCCCAATCTTCTTCAGGATCTCCATCATCTTCCCATGCTGCACTCTATCAAACGCTTTCCGAAAGTCCACAAAGCAAACGTAAACATCACAGTTCATATCTCTGCATCTTTGAATCAGGACTTGCACGCTAAAGAGAGCTTCCCTTGTTCCAACCGCATCTCGGAATCCAAATTGTGTAGGCGATATTTGTTCTTCGCAGAGTTTATATATTCTTCTGTGTATGATTTTTAAAAACACCTTTAAAAAGTGACTCATCAGACTGATGGTTCTATATTCTTCGCATTTACTTGCATTTGGTTTTTTCGGTATTGTTACAAACTCTGACTTAAGCCACTCATGTGGTATGTTGCCGCTATTATAAATTATGTTAAATATTCTTGTTAGCCACTTGAGTCCATCTTCGTCCATTAATTTAAAAAACTCTGCCTGAACTTGATCCGGTCCCGAGGACCTTCCGTCTTTCATTTGATTAACTGTCGCCTGCCCTTCTTCTATCATGATAGTCGGTCCTGATTCTTCTTGTATTGCGGGTTTGTTTGGTCTATCGTCCTCAAAAAGCTGTTCTATATATCTCTTCCAGGTTTTCTTCCGATTGTTCTTATCTATTATTATTTTTCCGTTTTCGTCCATGATTCTGCTTACTGGTTTTGTTTTATTTTTTCCCGTTAGCTCCCTTATTTTTCGGTATACATTGAAGTTATCATGCTTGTGTTGCAGCATCTCTATTTCGTTACATTTCTCCATCGCCTCGTGTTCTTTAGCTTGTCTTATCTTTTTCAGGATAGTTCTATGGATCTCTCTATACCCCACTGTGTCGGTATGCTTCATCTTTCTTCGTTTTTCCATCATCTCCAGAATTTCATGGGTCATCCAGGTCTTTCTTTTGGTCTTCATATTAGATGTAAGCGTGTTCCTTTTAATATTTTCGCTTATTTGGTTGAATCTGTGGATTTCTTCGTCAATGGATAGATCTGTGCTTCCGTTCACAGATTTGAACTTCATTTTTAGTTCCTCCTGTATCTTCTCTTTTACAGCGGCATCTCTGATTTCATCACTAAATTTTATCTTGTTCTTCTTTTTTGCTACCTTTTTCATTCTTATTTTGATCGTTCCTACTAAGGGGTTGTGGTCCGAACTTATATCCGCTCCAGGGTACGTTTTCACAGAGGTAATGCAATTTCTGTGTCGCTTGCTTATTAACATGTAATCAATCTGATTTCGAACAATTACCCTATCTGAGTCTCTGGGTGATTTCCATGTGTACAATCTTCTCGCTGGGAGTTTGAAGAAGGTATTCATTATCGCTAAACTATTTTCAATTGCAAAAATGCTGAGCTTTTCTCCTCTTTCATTTCTCTCCCCTAGTCCATGGGGATAGTCCAATGCTTACACATTATAATCCGGAATTAGAGATAATTGTGGCCGCGGACGCATCTAATTATGGACTCGGGGCATGTATTATGCATCTATTCCCAAATGGCACGCGAAAAACCATATGTCATGCATCACGTTCGTTGACTCCTGCTGAAAAACGTTATAGTCAAATTGAAAAGGAAGCCCTTGCTTTGGTGTTCGCGGTAACAAAGTTTCACAGAATGATCTTTGGTAGAAAACTTATACTGGAAACGGATCACAAACCGTTGCTTGCTATATTTGGATCGAAGAGTGGAATACCAGTATATAC
Organism: Podabrus alpinus; assembly: GCA_932274525.1. Taxonomy (NCBI): domain Eukaryota; kingdom Metazoa; phylum Arthropoda; class Insecta; order Coleoptera; family Cantharidae; genus Podabrus; species Podabrus alpinus. Next base: position 62,981,168 of record OW026454.1, on the reverse strand, counting down.
CGCCTATCGTATTCAACGATGGGCATTAGCTCTCTTAACGTATGATTTCACCTTAAAATACATTTCGACGAATAATTTTGGTCATGCAGATATGTTATCCCGCCTTATTGATTCACATGATCGTCCCAGTGAAGATTACGTTATTGCTTCACTCCAATTAGAAAATGATATTCGAGAAGAAGTATCGCAGTCACTCGGGCAGCTACCGGTGACATTCAAAATGATTGACGTGGAATCATGTAAAGATAAAGTATTGATAACCGTGACAAGATATATAACCACAGGTTGGCCACATTCAATTGAAGATCAAGAAATAAAGCAATTTTACGTACGAAGAGAGTCCTTATCGGTTGTTAACAATAGTGTATTATATGGAAATCGAGTAGTGATCCCCAAAATTTATAGAAATCTTATCTTGAAGCAATTACATAAGGGTCACCCTGGAATGGATCGTATGAAGCAAATAGCAAGAAATTATGTTTATTGGCCAAATATTGACAGCGAAGTTGAAAATTTTGTCAAGAATTGTAATAACTGTGCATCCTCAGCAAAAAATCCAATCAAACACACCTTCGAGTTCGTGGCCGACGACTAATTATCCATGGGAACGATTGCATATAGATTTTGCAGGACCACACGAAGGCAAATATTTTTTTGTTTTAGTCGATTCACATTCGAAATGGCCTGAAATATTTTTAATGAACCAGATAACAACCACGGAAACAATAATGAAGTTAGAAGAAATATTTGCACGATTTGGTATCCCGAAAACAATAGTATCGGACAATGGTACACAATTTACAAGTGACAAGTTTCAACAATATTGCCTTCAAAATGGCATTGAACACATTACAAGCTCCCCTTATTATCCGCAATCAAACGGACAAGCGGAACGATTTGTCGACACCTTAAAACGAACCCTTAAGAAACTAAAACAAGAGGGAAGTTTGCAGCACATCTTATTTACATTTCTGTCGGTCTACCGCACAACTCCAAATAAAAATGCACCAAATGGGAAATCGCCATCAGAAGTTTTGTTAGGACGAAAACCTCGAACATCCTTGGATCTTCTATTACCAAGTAAAGGCGAAAACCGATGTAAGAAAAATGAAAAGATGGAAACGCAGTTAAACTTGAAACATGGTGCCATTGCAAGAAATTTTAAAGAAAATGATCTTGTTTATGCTAAGCGATTCAAATCAAATGCTTCCTATTGGGACAAGGGAACTATTGTTGAAAGGATAGGAAAAGTGATTTATAATGTGCTAACAAATGAAGGTTTGATAAGGTCACACATCAATCAACTTAGACCTCGGTTCGAAGAAACTGTAGGGATGCCTCCAATTGACATCTTACTCCAGAATTTCGGAATTGAGTCAAATCATCATAGCGACTACCAAGAAGTAAACGGGAACACTGATCAATCAATGACACAACCATTTGAGTATGAAGAAAATGGACAACCACAAGTTACCACTAACGAAATAGAACTTTTAGAACCACCGGAACCGCAAGTACCACATGCACCATCAGAATCAACTGAAGATAGTCAAATGGTTGTACTACCACATCAAAGTGTTCCCGCCAGTGAATCAAGACCACCACTTCGCAGATCAACAAGGATTACGAAACAACCAGCTAGTTTAAGCAACTTCGTTACTTCCTAAAAGGGGAAGATGTTGCACCCAGCCACGAGGTGGTACCAACTGCTGGTACAAAAATTAGGTTAAGATTGTATATAAGCCCATGTAAATATTTAGTTTTAGTTAGTACATTTCAAGTCAATAAATGAATTAGTATCACAATAGTTTGGTGTTATTTTGTGTGGGTTATACCCGACATGGGAGACATAACACTTATTATACACTAGTTCTTAAAAACTTATAAAATATACGTTTTGACGAACAAGTATTTACACTACAGATAGATTAATTGTCCGTTCTTAATTTCCTTTATCAGTAATTTTTTATGTTAGAGCGGTGGAACATGAGGTATTTGGGGAAAATTCGCGAGTACAGCAGTGCGAGTCATATCTGACTTTCATTTACATGATGATTCCATGGAAACTGTAACTCGTATCACAAAAAATCCTAAGAACGTTTTTTATTTAAAATTTAATTGTAAATTTATTTGGTCTCATATTTTTTTATCGTGTGATGAACCGTTTGTGGAATAAATAGGATAAACTAAAATTTGGGGGTTTTGCGTCTAAGGGTGTAAGGGAGCGGCGACCGGCGTGGCGTCACATCTTGTTTTGTAAAGAAGGTGCCAAATTTTATGCTTCTATTACCAAGTGCAAGGTTTGTTATTAATATTATGAGCAAAATGTATTTGCATTTCTGCATCCATTCAAAAATGCATAAATAATCAAAATTTTTAAATTCGCGGAAATAATAATATAAAGTATATGCTGATGTAAATTAAAATTTCTCAGATTTGATTAATTAATTTTTATAATATTTGGGTTAGTCTATATGTTATAATATAATTGTGTCTCACTTCTCAAATCATAGCATTGCATACATACTATAAGCTTAGATAATCGAAGCCTCTCTTGGTAAACTTATGTGTCACGAAAGAATTTGTAGAGTTTAAAGCTCAAGTTCTCACTCATCAATAATTCAGAATTGATTTACAACAAAGTAATTAAAGATCTTTAATTGCCCAAATCGCATTTAAGGAATTACCAATATGAATCAACATATCAGAGAACTTATTAAGAATCATCCTTTACTCACCCATCAAAAAATTAGGATTGGTTTATAATGAACCAATGAATGACTACATTGGCTAAGTCGTATTCCCAATTATTCATTCTTACTAATGGTAATATTGGCATTTCTAATGTAATCTATTTATAAAATGCATTGAACTAATATTCACCCTTTTAAGAAACTGGGGATGTACTAGTCATTTCTCTCCTTATTTTTGACTTTCATTTTTATCCCATATTCTTATGCACATTTTAGTTGTCTTAAATTAATATTGCAACTGGACTCATTGAATGTAAAATGTAAAAAATGTCCGCGCGTAAAAATTAACATTTTTACAAGTGTATTTCATTAATAAATTATAATAAACAGAAAAATGCAATATACCTGCAGCGGCGGTTCTAGGGCGGAGCGACCGGCGCGGTCGCGGCGGGCGCCGTTGTAAGGGGGGCGCCAAATTGAGAAAATATGCTGGAAAAATTTTTTTTTAAATATTTTGAAAAAATATTTTGACCGCGCCGTTGGAAAGGGGCCAAATTGAGAAAATATTTTGAAAAAATATTATTTAAAAACACAATTCATTCAGTAAACAATGTAACTATATTTAAAATAATAGAGTTGCCAATATAATAAAAAATATTTTTTTTTGTTGGTAGACAATCTGTCCGCCATACCCCCATACCTCTATTTATAATAGGAATGGACAAGCAAAGGTGTCAAAAGAAAATTTACCATTACCAGTGCATTATTTTAAAAATATCCTCACCACGCTGCCGTAGAAATTTTATTAACAATGTCCCCACCTGCAAAAAAACTATCCGGCGCTCAAAACTTGAAAAGAAAACGAAAAAAGCAAGACGAAAGTGAAAAGGCTGCAAAATTGATGGCAACTTTTTTTAGAGTTGAGAAGTCATCTGAATCGGCATCATCAGAACCAGTTCAAAACGCGACGGAAGAAGACCTATATAATAGAAGTTCTTCAGATGAAGCCCATGAAGATGAAGAGCAGTATGCACAAAATAATCTAACTATTTCTGGAATTTCCTCTGAAGTTCAAAATATTACAGAGAGTACACCAGACATACCATCTCTGTCACCTCTTCAAAATCAAAATACTAATTGTGAAATTGATGATATTTCTAAATGGTCATTCGTTAACTCTAGAACCATAGATGAAATAATTATTCGTGGTCCTGTTAGTAACGAAATGAGCAACGACAAGTATCCAAAAAAAACTGACGGACGTCATTTTTCGAATACGCATTTTCAAAGGGTGATGCTAAATGGAGAAACTTATAAAAGAAGATGGCTCGTTTACTCTAAATCTGAAAATAAAGTATATTGTTTTTGTTGCCGTTTATTCAACAGAATGTCCCACTCTAATTTAGGAAAAGATGGATTTGACGACTGGTCGCACTTATCAGTGCGTCTCAAAACTCACGAAACTTCCTCACATCACCAGCACGCCATGAACAGTTGGATAGAAGCGTCGAGTTGATTAAAGAATTTTAGTGGAATTGACAAGCATTTGCAAAAACAGATTAAAGACGAGAAATCACGGTGGGTTGCTATCCTCGAACGAATGATTGAAACGTGGAAAAGCACTACTGATGAAATTGTAAAAGTAAAAAACTAGTGCTTCCAGTTCCAATTGCCTCTTTTATGCTCGTAGGTGTGATAACGAAGCGGCTTAGCTTTGTACGTTTGGTACTAAGTGCTGAGAGCTGGGTAGCGACGGGTCGCTTTCGTGGATTCTTGGATGGGTTCTTCTTTGCGTAGTAATCTTCTCCGTAGGGCGCCAGAATCGAATAAGGACGTTCAGGAACCGTAGTAGTCCTTATCGAGAAAAAATTTACTCAAAGTAGAAAATAAAACTTACTCGTTTGGAACACACACTTTTAATATAAATAAATATAATGTGTCCTTTTTTACTAACACAAGCTCACGTGTATATGGAAATAAAACTAAAAATTGTTTCTCTAAAAAAAGAGGAAATTTTATCAGTAACACAAATTACAACATTAAAGGTAAAACAAAATCTTACCTAAAAAAAGAGAAACGACATTTACAAGCTGATATTTCCTAATGTGAATAATAACACTTATCAAACTTAACAAACAATCACATCTACTAAATACTAATTAATAATTATATTCAAAATTCAACAAAATGCACATCTTTATATATTTATTTTGTTATCACCGCTTAAATTTGTACAGACAAGATAAGAAATGCCAGATCCGCGGTAAAATTCAAACTAAAAGGGATACACTTTTACATCTCCCCCCCCCCCCCAAGGGAAAGATTTTCATCACCGTTTTTGTTATTTTTCTATAAAAAGCTATGCCTCCTGCATGAAATCCGGAACGGGGACGAGTTTTGTGACATGGAAAAAATTTGACTCCGACTTCCTGTGGCCTGTATCTATTCTGTATATTGAGTTTGAAATTTTTTCCAAGATTTTATATGGTCCAATTTTTAATTCATCTAATTTCTTTCTGTTTAACCGATTACCGTTTTCAACATATACGGAGTCTCCCACGTTTAATTCGCATTTTCTTCTGTTTTTATCGAAATGTTGTTTATTATAATGATGCGATTTTATGGTATTTTCTACGGCGAGTTTTCTATCTTGAATTAAATCATTATGTGTTGTTTCCTGTTTCAACTCCTCTGGTAAAATATCAACATTTTTCCCTTCTAATAAATATTTAGGGGAAAATCCTGTTACTGTATGTTCAGTTTCATTATATCTCTGGGTGCATTCATGTGCTATGGTCGTCCAGGCCAATTTTTCTTTTCTTTCATTAATTTTACATCTAATCTTATTTACCAGTGTTTGATTAAGTCTTTCATTTAGACCATTTGAGAATGGTGCATTTACAGCAGTAAAGATAATGGGAATATTCTCTTTATCTAAAAAGTTTTTAAAATCTTTCGAATTTATTCCTGGATATTGATCTGATAGAATCATGCCAATTTTATTGTTCTGCATTACTTTTTGAACTAGTTTTATAAAATCACTCGAACTCTGAGTTTTTGAAGTCAAAATGTAGGCATATCTCGTGAAGTGATCTACAAGAAGGTGTAAATATGTTTTGGTAGAACGCGAGCCACCAAAACCACCAATGGTATCTATAGATATTATTTCGAAAGGATAAGTAGCAGGACCTAGGTGAGACATAAATCCAAATCTATATTTTCCTCTTGATTTGTTTTTTATGCAGATTTCACAGTTTTCACAGATCTGTTTAATATTACAATTTAAGTTTTTTGCTGTATAAAATGGTTTAATTTTATTTTGCATTTGTTTTATTCCTATATGACAGTAAAGATAATGAATATTTTCTATAAATTTCTTACTAAATTCCTCCGACAGTATAATCTTTTCTTTTTTCCTAACCACTTTATAATATATTTTTTTTCTCAATTTTAGTTTATTTTTATTATTTTGTACATCTCCATTTTTTTCTTGATCATTTTGGATATCTTCTAGTTTTATCAGATTTACAATCTTTAAAATTTCATCCTGATTTTCATGTGGTTCTAATACTGGATTTCTGCTTAAACAGTCTGCTTCTAAGTTGTACCTTCCTGGGGAGTATATTACCTCGAAATTAAACTGCGATAGATAATACGTTAAGTCTCCTAGCTCTTCATCTGTTCTAGCCTTAATATTCATTCTTTCTGGGGGTTTATGGTCACAGAAAACTGTAAATCTTTTCCCGATGAGCCAGTGCTGCCAATATTTTACTGCCTCTTTTATTGCTAGACATTCCAGATAGATGGCTTTTTTTCTTTTCTGAGTCTCGTTTAATTTTCTTGAAAAATATGCACATGGTTTTTCTTCTCCATTCTGTTGTGGTTGTTTCATGACAGCTCCTATGCCCTGTATACTTGCATCTGTGTAAATATGTATCGGCAAATCTGGATCAAAGATTGATAAAATAGGTTCTAAACAAAGTAGTTTTTTTATTGTCTCAAAGGATTCTTGACATTTCTCTGACCAAATAAATTTTTGTCCCTTTCTCAATAAATTATGTAAAGGATCCAATATAATTGATATATTTGACACATATTTTCCGTAAAAATTTATTTTTCCCAAAAACTGGCGGACATTCTTTTGTGTTCTCGGAACAGGAAAATTTTGTATAGCAATTAAATTATCTTCCAATGGCCTAATTGTATTATTTTTAATTATATGGCCTAAATATTTCACCGAGTCTTGTGCAAAGTTACACTTTGAAAATTTCAATCTAAAGCCTTCCCTCAAAATTGCTTCTAATAACAATGATAAGTGCTTAATGTGTTCTGGAAATGTTTTAGAAAAAATCAGAATATCGTCTATATAATTTACGGTGAAATCTGATAGTTTATTTTTTCTTATAATGCTACTTAAAATTCTCTGAAAAATAGCTGAAGACGTTTTTAATCCGAAGGGTAAGCAGGTCCAATGAAAGTGCCCTTCTTGAGTAACAAATGCTGTTTTTTGCTTGTCTTCAATTTTCAAGGGAATTGACCAGAACGCTGAGTTTATATCCAGTGTTGAAAAAAACTTACAATCTCTCGTTTTAACCATTAAATCCTCGATCAATGGGAAGGGTTGTGACTGAGGAACTACAATTTTATTTAAATCGCGAAAGTCTATACATAATCTGGATCTTTTTCCTTCTTCTTTTTTAAAAGCCAGTGTTACCGGAGCAGCAAAAGGGCTATATGACTCTTCGATTAGATTTTTTTGTAATAATTTCGATATTTGTTGTTCTATCTCTCGTTTATCTTCAATAGTGCACCTGTATGGCCTTTTACTACAATACTTATCCATTAATAAATCAATACGTGCCTCATAACCTTTTACAGTGCCTATATCATATTTATCCTTAGCAAAAATTGATTTATATCTGTGTATTAATTCATCTATTTCAGCCTGTTGCTGACAGTTTAGATGATTTACTGAAATATCAAAATTAGCCACTTCTACATGTTCATTAAAGTTTATCCTATATTCATCACTCATTTCATCTCCAGTCTTCCATAGAACATCAACCTTTTTATTAACATTTTGAAAATTTTTGTTTTCTTCAACTTTTTTACCTGAAAAATCAGGAATTATTTCATTAATTTTTGAATCTATTTCCTTTTTATTGTCTTCCTTTGTGAAGTTGTGAGTTTTCTGTGTGACTTCCAAATTTTCATTTTGATTCAAGTGAAAACCACCTATGCAATCCAATCCAATTAGAAAATCGTAATCAAAACCCTCCTCATCTATCACAAAAACATTAACATTTTTTTCAATATCAAATATCTTAATTTTTAAAGTTATCAATCCTCTAGTTTTTTTCACGCCATTAATCGTTTTCAAATTTTGAATTTTTTGATCAGTAATTGGTTTATTTTTTAAGTATAATAATCTTGAATTTATTAAAGAAACATTTGAACCTGAATCATAAACTCCCAAAATTTCCAATGTATCATTCAACAACAGTTTAATTTTGATTAATGGCGGAACTATTAGTTTTTTGGATTCATTTCATTAAATTCTGCTTCCAATGTAGAACTATTAACGTTTTTTATTTGATTTATTTTTGGCCTCTCGTAATTTTTGTTTTTAAACCAACATAAGGATTCAGGATGGTACCGACTACCTTTATTTTCTTTTTCACAAATTTTGCATGGTTTGTATCTTCCATTTTCTTCTTTAATTTTATTTTCAAACCTTGCAAATATCTTCTTTTCAGAATTATTTTTATTAACTAAATGTTCCAAACCTCCAATGTTATTAAACAAATCCTTAGTTTCCTTTAAGCTATTTCTATCAATCCTATCAGTTATAAAATTTGGCATCCCTGTAGCAATGAGATCAATTAGAGTGGACTTATCTATCGACTTATTTGTTTCTAATAAAAGTCTTTCCTTTTTTAAAGCGTATTCTAATAATGAGCCCTGTATATATCTGAATGACATTGCATACCTGATTGACGTCCAACCCTTGTTTGCGTAAGTTTCACAAAAGTTGTTTCTCCATGTTAACCATTCTGACCTTGTTGTATGTTTTATGAGCATGGAACTGTACCAGTCAAGACATGATTCTTCCAGAAACAACCTAAGGACCTCAATTTTTTTTATATCCTCTTCTATTCCCAAACGATTGCATTCGCTTTCAAAAGTATTCATCCATTGGGGTACGTTTGAGATTTTCCTTGTGAATTTTTCTATAACAAATGCCTCTGACAACTTTCTCATACTATGGTGTCCAGGAGTATCACTGTTTTTTTCAGTAAAACTTTCCAGTATTCTAGTTAATATCTGTTCCGAGATTCCAGCGGTAGGAGCCTCCTGATGCTGTATTGTTGGTGTAATCTCCTCTAGCAAATAACCCTTAAACTGCATATTTCCATCTTCATCCATATAATCACTTTTTATTTCTTCTGTCACCGAAATCCATACATGTCTTCTGTCGTGCCTCTTTTGTAATGTAGCTTTTACTTTTTTATAGGTTATAGTTTTTGTGATTGCTTCATGCAGTTTTACCAGTTGGAATTGTTCTGGAATGATGTAAGTCTGTTTACTGTTTGCAGTAATTGAGGTTACACAAATTGCATTCGTCTTTGGATCATCCACAGCTTTTACTACGAATTCAAATCTTAATCTATCCATTCTTCCTCCAAGAATAGTTGCAAAAAATGTCGTTTTATAATGTGTCCTTTTTTACTAACACAAGCTCACGTGTATATGGAAATAAAACTAAAAATTGTTTCTCTAAAAAAAGAGGAAATTTTATCAGTAACACAAATTACAACATTAAAGGTAAAACAAAATCTTACCTAAAAAAAGAGAAACGACATTTACAAGCTGATATTTCCTAATGTGAATAATAACACTTATCAAACTTAACAAACAATCACATCTACTAAATACTAATTAATAATTATATTCAAAATTCAACAAAATGCACATCTTTATATATTTATTTTGTTATCACCGCTTAAATTTGTACAGACAAGATAAGAAATGCCAGATCCGCGGTAAAATTCAAACTAAAAGGGATACACTTTTACATAAATATGAAATCAATCGTAATTAACATAAGAGAATTCTTGTTTATACAGATTAAATGAATAGTAAATGTTTGTATTAAAATATAAAAATTGATAATTGTTTACAAATAATGTTGAACACAAATACATATACTTGATACGCAGAGCGGATCGATAGATGTCGCTTGGTTGGAGTTGAAATGTCGAACGGAGAGAACCTTCGCACTTGGATTGTCGTGTTTACGAACTTAATTGCCTTACAAAATGCTTGCGACAAAAAAATCGCACTAAAACTACCAAAAAGCAGGAAGTACTAGCTACGTCTACTGAGGGTAGATTATGCAAGCAGGTTGACAAAATGTTAGCTACAAGCTTGGCGTTTTTTGTTAAACAATAATCATATAGTAAATAGTGTTTATAACTACTTACGATTTCTCCTGAAATTATTACTGGATAATGTACGATCAGATCTGATGGTCCCTTATCACTCCTGGTCAAAATCGTCAGGATTTTGAATGGCAATTTTTGATCTAAAATATAGTTAAAACACAATACGATATTGTAAAACCATAAAAAAAAGTAGCAATTAAACTGAATATTTGAATTATTTAAATAAGCAATTAAATTCGTTTTTGTCACCAATTTTGCGTTTTGTTCCTCCTGTAATATTTGAAATAGCGATTGTCTTTATACACATGAAACTTAGAAAAGGTTGGCAGATGGCTTGCAAAGCGGCGATTCGCACTGACCCAAAATGGTGGAGATTTGTTCGTTGTTGAAACGAAACGAACAGATGTGTTGGCGGGTTTTCGAATTTTCTTCTTATTGGAAATTTTTCAATTCTCCGGATTTGTCCAATGGTATTAGGATCGATATTACAAAAGAATAATTCACCTCGATATATTGGCTGCGGTGTTTTGCGATCTTTTCCGGATTTAGAAGAATGGAGTCGCATTGATTTTGCACATGTGTTCGGACAATGATTTCGCTTGTCGAAATAAAATTTGGTTTTCTGGATCATATATTGATCCTTGCGAATCTAAAAAGTAACACTTTCACTCGTAGTAACTTTACTAGTCATAAACTCGATAACTGGGTCGATAAAACTTAATCGAAAATTTATAAAATTAATAAATTTGCGGAGCTGATAATTTTATGTGTCGGCGTTACTACCACGGTTTGGCGAGAGTGATTTGCTAATCTAGTTTGCGCCGATGCAAAATCGAAGCAACCTTGAAGGTTAGCGATCTACCTTACCGATCTTTTATTAAAACACCATTGATTATGTAGGTAAGAAAGATGCGTAGTATAATCAATGGTTTATTAAATATTGAGGAAGTGCTATTTATTAGTAAAAATAATAATTTATAATGATAAAACATATTGATAAAATAAAATTGGCTTTGCTTATACAAAGCTGGTCGAAAGAAATCATACATAGACAGAAATTTATAACATAATTATCTAATGAAAAATTTATAAACCCTAAAATAAATAATAAAGTTTTCCTATAGACCAAAATAACAGTAGCCTGTTACATGATGTCCATAGTATTCTTTTTAGCAAGTAATAATTTGCCTTTCAGAGGATCTGGATCTGAGGCACTATATACTCCTAATAATGGTAACTTTCTGGGTTTAGTGCAACTGATGGGAAAATTTGACCCTGTGATAATGGAGCACCTCCGCCGTATTGTTAATAAGGAGACTAATGTTCACTATTTTAGCAAACATATTCAAAACGAGTTGATCGGCTTACTTGGAAGTGAAGTTCGAAATACAATTTTGAGTATGGTAAAATCATCGAAATACTTCTCCATCATACTGGATTGCACTCCTGATGTCAGTCACATTGAACAATTATCTTTAACATTGCGTTTTGTTGACACTAATGAAGATGAAGTCCAAGTGCGCGAGTGTTTCATTGCTTACAAGCCGGTAAGTGACTCTTCGGGAGCTGGACTTACTGGCCTCTTTCTTGATGATATTGTGCAAGAGTTTGATTTAGATATGAATGATTGTCGCGGTCAAGGATACGATAATGGATATAATATGGTAGGAGTAAACAAAGGTGTCCAAAGCAGAGTTTTGAAGCAATATCCACGAGCATTTTTTAATCCATGTGGTTGTCATAGCTTAAATTTGGTAATAGCAGATGCCGCCAAAACATCTGTTAAATCGGTTTCTTTGTTCGGATTTCTTCAAAAACTGTTTGTTCTATTCTCTGGATCAACAAAGCGATGGGAAGTGATATCCAAGCATGTAGAAGCACTATCGCTGAAAAAAGTTTGTGAAACTCGTTGGGAGAGTAGAGTTTCTAGTCTCGCTGCAGTTCGTTATCAATACTCTTCAGTTCGTGACGCCCTTCTGGAACTTCACGAAGAAACAAATGACTCAGTTGCAGCATCAGAGGCCTTGTCCCTGATTCAGAATATGGAGCAATTTGAGTTCATAATAACAATGGTGGCTTGGCAATGGTATGATATATTGTTTCAAGTAAACATTGTAAGTAAGGCTATGCAGTCTAAAACAATGGATATACCAAACGCTTCACGATTGCTGAAGAACTGCTCGGAATTTGTAAAAGAGTACAGGGATTATTCGACTGCTCTGATAACAGCTACGGAAATTGCTTCTCAGGCTGGGATAGATATTATTTTTAAGCCAGTCCGCATCCGAAGAAAAAAGAAACTATTTGAATACGAAGCCGCTGATGAGACACCAACGGATCCCGAAAAGTTGTTTAAAATAAGCGTCTTTTACCCCATGATCGATACAATTGAAAATGCGTTGGTTAATAGATTTTTACAACTATCGAAATTTAATGATGTATGGTCATTTTTGTACAATATCAAAGAAATTCCTGAAAAGACAAAATTGGACAAAGCATGTGAGAATTTAGAGATAAGTTTAACCGATGGGGAAAAATATGACATATCTGGTTGTGAATTGGTTGAGGAACTTTTACACCTGAATCCACTGTTGAAAGACATTGAATCAGCAGAACCAATAAAAGTTCTTCAACTTATTAAAACAAATGGTTGGCAGGATATATTTCCGAATGTGTGGACAGCACTTCGGATTCTGTTAACCATACCTGTAACGGTCGCCAATGGAGAACGAAGCTTCAGTAAATTAAAGCTGATTAAAACTTATTTACATTCGACTATGTGTCAGGAGCGACTTTCAGATTTAGCAATTTTGTCCATAGAAAATAATATTGGCAAGGACTTAGATTATTCCGAACTAATAAAAAAATTTGCAGGTGCAAAAGCGAGAAAAGTGGCTTTGTAGTTAATTTTTTTATTTCTTAATTTGATTAAATAAATCTTTTTAAACACATATTATCGTATCTTTAGTCTAAAAACTCTCTGCTGCCAATAAATAAAATTTAAAATTTCTTTTTATATTTTTTTTTTTAAATTTTTTTTTGAAAAAATTTCATCAAATTAAAAAAAAATGGGGGGGGGGGCAGTGGGGGAGGGGGCGCCAAAATAAGATCTCGCACCACCTGAAAATCTTGCTAGGACCGCCCCTGTATACCTGTTGGCTCGATACTCTGTGGCCTCAAGGCCGCACTAGGGAACGGATTAATTTAGCATACAGACACACAGATAGAAGGATAAAAAATTATAAATTATTTCAATATTATTAACTTAAATTATTTAAATTATTGATGAAAATAACTTATTTTGGGTGTGAGGGAATGCAATCAAACAACTACTACCGTTAAGCCAACGTTTCGATCAATTTATTCGATCATCATCAGGGCTAGAAAAACAATACAAAGGTGCTCATTAACCACATAAGGCACAAAGGCACGGCTACTACATACCAAACAGTAAGAGATGGACAAGGTTTGATCATGCAAGTACGCGGACATATGTAGGTGATAAAACAGGGCGAAGAGCTCAACTTCTAAACACGATCTTCGTCATTCGGTACAATGATAAACAATATTGTAACAAAAACATCAAACAATTTACCGTGTATAACAGCGTGTATAACAGTTTAAAATATCTAAAAACAATGGTAGTCAATAACATTAAAATCGTTGCAAAAATGCAATACAATAGATCAACTTAAATGCGAAAACGATAATGACATGATAAAAGGTGTCCAATTAGATCGCGCCAAAACACAATAGTGTTACAATAGGAGATTGTTCATAGAAGCTGCTTTGATATCAACGACTAATAACAACATCAACATTCAGAGTGATTACACCAACATAAACAACGGTTACCTCAACTTACTGCAGAATTTCAAAATGAAAACTGAGAGACCAAACAGGTAGTGAAGTGTGGTTCCTTGGCAAGTGAGATTAGTGATTATTTTTGTTGAATTTTCCTGACGTTTGGTGCTACGGAGGACGGTTACACAGTGTGAGATTGTCGTTGTCAATTTTTATTTCTCTTTCGGGTTAGCGAGTTTACATTTATAGATTGATGGCGATAACAAGTTTTGTTTCGTCATTTGTTGCTATTGGTTGCGGTCAATAGTGCGGGAATTCGAAGTTTGTGTTTTGGCGCGATCTAATTGGACACCTTTTATCATGTCATTATCGTTTTCGCATTTAAGTTGATCTATTGTATTGCATTTTTGCAACGATTTTAATGTTATTGACTACCATTGTTTTTAGATATTTTAAACTGTTATACACGCTGTTATACACGGTAAATTGTTTGATGTTTTTGTTACAATATTGTTTATCATTGTACCGAATGACGAAGATCGTGTTTAGAAGTTGAGCTCTTCGCCCTGTTTTATCACCTACATATGTCCGCGTACTTGCATGATCAAACCTTGTCCATCTCTTACTGTTTGGTATGTAGTAGCCGTGCCTTTGTGCCTTATGTGGTTAATGAGCACCTTTGTATTGTTTTTCTAGCCCTGATGATGATCGAATAAATTGATCGAAATGTTGGCTTAACGGTAGTAGTTGTTTGATTGCATTCCCTCACACCCAAAATAAGTTATTTTCATCAATTAGCTGAGGAAGAAATTTGTATTTTTATTTAAATTAGATTGTTATGAATTATTTACAAATTATTTTTGTATAAATTAAATTTCACTAATTGTCGATTAAAGCTACATACTAAATTAAAAGAACAGAACGGATTTTCGGTGATCTAAAATTATTACAAATTAAAATAAAAATCTCAAAGTCAAGATGTATAAAAAAATTAAAAACTTATTATAAATATGTTTTATGCCGCTTCGTCCTAAGGACTTGAAGAATTTTAGTTTTCATATCAGATCTGAACTATTCTTGTTCTTCGGGGTGAATGTTACTGAGAGACAAATCAAGATGGTAACTAAATTCCTGGTCACTAAAGTCCTAGTCATTAAACTCTGCTTTTTTAAAGTACAAGTAATGGTCATACAAGTCTGGCCAATATACTTCTAGTCATTTAATTCTTGGCCTTTCTAGTCTTGGTCACTATAGTCATGGTCATTCAAGTAATAAACATGCAAATCTTGGTCATTTAAGTCTTGGTCATTAAAGTCCTGGTCATACAAGTCTTATTATTAGAATTAGAACAGCCATTAGAACAGCCATTATGACGCGACGTTAGCGCATCGGTGATGTAAATTCCCAATGGTGGATACTTATTCTGACGAGGTTTTGTTTCAACCAAAAGTTGAAACCAAAGCGGCGGCCTGTGGGGTTAAATATGGGTAGGTCAGCAACGCATTAAGCACAGAAAAAAAAATTAAATAATATTTATTAAATATTACTCTTAAAATAAAATATTTACCTAATAATAAAATATTAATTAATGGCCAATAACGACCAATTATATGCACACGTGCAATAAATATTACAATGTTTGAAATATTTATTGCACTGTGTAATATAATACACAGCGCGTCTGCAGATATAGTATATTAAGTATCAAGAACAGTAAGGACATTTTACCGATCGAAGACAATTATTGTCTGAGATCGGTAGTCCTTAATGTTCGAGATGCTTATGACGTTTTTTGCGCGACTAAATTTATTAAAATACATTTAGATGTGTATTTAATAAATAAAAATATTTTATTCTCTTTATATCAAGTTGCCTTAATGTCGTGGAAACAGACGCGGTAAGCAATCACATAGAGCATAGTCGCACAAATATAGTATATAACATTACTAGCAAGGTAAGAGGGTTTTTACTGGCGAATGGAGGATATAACTGACGAGCCGCAGGCGAGTCAGTTACCTCCTTGAGCCAGTAAAACCCGTTACCTTGCGTGCATTGTTTTATATTTTATTTGTTTCTCATTTGTAAAAAAGTTAGATAAATTCCAAAAAAATCTCAATAATTTGTCGCAAATGTCGTAAGCTATGGAAGCGTTGCCATGAACATGTCTGTTTATTTTTCTTTACATTTGTTTTGGCGAAAGCGAAAATGAATGTACCAAAAGAAATTATTGAGGCAGCCAGCAGTGTAGCTTCAAGTTTATTACCTGCAAAATCAGCTTCAAGGTACGAGCGAGAATACGACGACTTCAAAAAGTGGCAAAACAAAAATAGTGTGATTGGGGTAACTGAAGATGTTTTGTTGGTATACTTGAATCAACTATCAGCTAGATTCAGCCCTAATACTTTATGGGCAAAATGGTCTATGCTGAAAAGCTGCTTGGAAATGAAAGAAAATGCCCCTGTTCGCAGGTTTGTTTTCCTTAAAAAATTTATTGAAAAATATGACGTTTAGTTGTCATTTGCAGATTTCAAAAGGTAATAGCGTTTCTGAAACGAAAAAATGAGCGTTATGCGCCAAAAAAGGCCAAGGTATTAAGTAAAGAAGAGGTTGAACAATTTCTTTTACATGCTCCTGATGACCAGTGGTTGCTGGCGAAAATTGTAACAATATTTGGGATTTTTGGATGTTGTCGATGTGACGAAATTCTCTCCTTAAACATGAATGATGTAGAAGATATGGGAAAATACGTTATTGTGACATTGCGGCAAACAAAAAATTTAACAACAAGAAGATTCACCATAACCGATGATGGCTGCAGCTTCAAGCCCTGCATGTTATACAGAAAATATGTAAATCTTCGGCCTCCTGGAACAGAAAGCCTAAGATTTTTTTTGACATACCGACATGGAAAGTGCATTTCCCTTAATGCTGGCCAGCACACTATTGGTGGTGTCCCAAAGCAAATAGCGAAATATTTAGGTTTATAAAACCCAGAGTTATACACCGGCCACTCTTTTCGCAGAACTGGAGCCACTATGGTTGCGGATTCGGGTGGAGATATTTTAGCACTAAAGCGTGCAGGAGGGTGGAAGAGCACCGAAATTGCGATGAGTTATGTCGATGATTCGGTCAACAAAAAAATCGAAATGTCTAGCAAATTATTTGGTAGTAAGGAGAGTACAAATGTTCTGCAGTCCTCGAGTTCAGCAGTTTCTGAGTCAACAGATGGTTCATCATCATCAGTATCAACTCTTTCATCATCAAAAATCTGTGTTACTGGAAATAACAATTGTACCATGATTTTCAACATATATGACGATAAAACAAAATTTCCTAATGTAAATAATACTACTAACTTGTAAAAATTTTGCAAGTTAACTGTCAGTTTTACAAGTTAGTGACTTGATAAAATAAACTTTCTTGATTAATATTGTGTTTTTGGAAACTGACGTTTACAAATGAGAAACAAATAAAAATACTTACCGTCGCCATAAAAATACTTACCGACGCCTTATCCTTAGCAACTAGTAAACAAAACTTACTTTCGTGGAAACAGACGCGGTAACCAACCAAATAGAGCATAGTCGCGCAAAAAATATGTTTTTCCACTACTAGTCATATAGGCTATCATTTTTACTTAGGTTAGTTGCTCAAGAAGTGACACGTTTTCGACTAATGGTGAACAATTTTTCCATTGTTAACCACTGGTTAACAATGAACAAAATGACATTTTTTGATAACTTGGCGACTATTTTAAATAAAAATGTTGTTATTAAATGATTTAGAATAACCAAGAAATGCTAATTAATTGTATTTAAACTATTTAAAACGCTTTTTTAATACATTAATTTAATTTTTAAAATTACATTATAATCGAATTAAATGTGACAGCAAGTGACAGCGCCATCCATTGTTAATTTGACGAACCGCGATTTATTTTATTTAATAACCTAAATTTGTCAACAACTGTCAAATCAACAAAACAAAACTGTCATTTGAAATAAATATTTTAAATTCGAAAATTTTTTTATTAAAAAGAATTTTAAAAAATGGTAATAAATCTAGTAGTGGAAAAAATCGTATATAAACCACGGTTGTGAAGACCATTATTGCCTCCGCGCCTTATATTCCTCGGTGCAAAGCACCTCGGAATATAATCTTGGCGCTAGGGCAATAATGACGGCCTTCACAACCTTGGCGTATAATATACTATTAATAGATTAACTTAGTCAAATTACAATTTTAAATGGAACTTTCGAGAAGAACCATGAGTCGATTAAACCTAAGCCGTTCATGCAAAAATTCCAAAAACTGATAAGAAAATTTCACTTTGCGACCTTGCGTTCAAAATGCTGCGACAAAGGTAACGATTACCAAAATTTGTATAGGAACAATTTTATGATTAATACAGCATAATATATTTATTTAGCTTTGATAATTTAGGCGTGAGAGGCAACCAAAGTCGCAGATTTTGAAATTCATTTTTAATTATTTACCCCAAGTACTTTAATAATTGTAAAATTCAATATTGGTACTTTTACGTTGTACAAAATTTCCGAAAAAATTCAAGATGAAACTAAAAAGTACGAAAAATTTTTATACACTACCGTCCAAAAGTTTGGAAACAAAAGAATAATAATAAAAACTTTCAGTTTTTTTAATATTTTTACATTGCTAGGTCACCTACCCCAGAGGCACAAAAACATCCCCAAACAAGCACTTGACCCACCCCCCATGTTTAACAGTTGCAACCACACATTGAGGTAACATCTTTTCAGATGCTTGTCTGCGAACAAAAACTCTTCGTTTGCTACCAAATATTTCAAACTTGGATTCATCGGTCCAAAGGACCTTTCTCCATTGGTCCAACGTCCAATCTTTATGTTGCTTTGCCCATTGAAGACTTTTTTTTTATTTTGAGGTCTTAACAGCGGTTTCCGGGCTGCTACACGTCCAGAAAGTCCGGCAGCTATTAGTCTTCTTTTAACCGTAGTTGTTGACACTGGATTAACCCTCGAACTATTTAACTCTGCCCTTATTTCGGGTGCAGTTAACCTTCTATTCCGCTTGCTGGTAGTAGCAATAAATAAATCTTCTTGATTAGAAGTTACTTTTGGTCGTCCACTTCGTTTTTGATTAAAGCTACTGCCAGTAGCTTTAAACCGAGTAATTGTGTGGTGTACGCCCTTAAGTGAAATTTTTAATTTATTTGCAATATAATGCAAAGTTTTATTTTCATTGTAAAGCGCAATAACTGCACTACGTTTTTCTACACTCAGGTGATTTTTTCTTGCCATTACGACACACAATTTCACTCAAAACAAATTAACGGATGGTTAAAATTTTTGAATGCAGCTTATTTTATATTTGCAACTTGCAAAGGGTGGTAAAATAAATAAATCCAGTGTTTTGGGTTATTCCGTGGTTATTCCCATCGTAAAATTACAAAAAAAGGTAAAAAACAAGTTTTAGTACACAATAGATCTGTGACAATAGGTTTAAAATTTGTCGGTTCCGTTCGGCACGTGTTAGGTCTTAGTAATCCCAACATCTGTGTAATTCTTTCTATACAAATGTATGGAGCCGTTTTGGCGGCTTCCTTCTTAAATTTCTGCATTTGTAACAAAAAATTGATGTGTGAAAATTATTTCAAATTTAAGTGGTATATTCCAAAAAAATTATTCATATTATAAAAAAAGTTCAAGTGTTTCCAATACATCAACACGCCGCACAGTGTGGTGAAATGGGGTTTTTGTGGACAAACGGATGCTGAGCCTTCAATTTTAGGGCAAAAAATCTGGAAGTTGTCTTAGTATATCCTTAGAATAGCCGGAATAAAAAATTTTTTTTTAATAAATAATCCTGTTTTAAGAGACTAAAATGCCGTCAACAGATGGCGCGAAATTCTTTAAAATATTGTACCATAATATCATCCCTCTTCCTCTGGATCCAAATTCTGGTGTTCTAACAATTTTACGGCCTCTGGTGATAGTAACGAATCCTTTTTGGGTCGCAATATTCTTAATTTTGTTATTTCTGGATCGGAAGACATAAGTAAATGATGCTGTTTAAGGTCATCTATTGATTTAGTGGAAATAATTTTAGTTGCCGTATGACCTAAAAGAGACTGCAGTTTACCACAAGTACCTTTTTCTGTGACAGTAATATTTTCAGGGTAGTATCTTTTCTTTTCCTCTTGCAATTTCTTATATTGTGGAAATATCTTGTCGGCAAGTTTTTCGTCGAATTTCCGTACTTAATTTCATAACATTGCATACTTTTCCACTGTTAATTTCAAGTCGACGAATAAAGCTAAAGCTTCTTTAACTACATGAGATATTTCAGGTGAGGTATTACTGCTCTTGCATTTCTTCATGGATCGTCTTGCTGCATGTTGAATTTGATCCGCGTGATATATCTTTAAAATGTCATCACTCCTTCTGATGTTCGTCTTCTCAGAACAATTTACAAATTCTTTCTTTGGATATTCAGTAGATATCGCATTTTCGTATAGAAATACTTTAAGGTTCTGCGTCAACCAATCAGCGTTATACTTATTGAATGCAGTCTTTAGTCTGTGAGCTTTTTTCCACATTTTAGAGTACCGAGTTACAAATTTAAGACTAATTTCACATTTAATTCGATTTAGCTGCTCTTCAGTAAAAGCAGGATTTCTTTTTGCTATTTGCGTAATAATTATCCACAGGTTTGATTTGGAAGAACTTGTGTTTTCCCACAGAATATTGCAAAGTCACGATTCGAAATGCTAAAATTTGCCATTTTAAAATAGTTTTAAAATGTTTTTAATATCTTTCTGTATCGTCCGTTCTGCTTATATGCATTGTTTACGTGGGCATTTGGAAAAATTTATTAACTTGTTAATCCGATAATCCATTCGGTAAAAATTGGACAAGTCTCAGTAAAAACGCTCTTGTGCTCGCATCTGAAAGTATCTCGCAGCTGAAATTTGGAGGGCAAGTAGGTACTAGAGATACCAATGATACCACAAATTTTTTTTTGGTGTGTCTCATGCGTTCTCACACAACTAAAAGTTTAAGAGAAGTTATAAACATTTTAAAAAAATCGAGGGTTTAGGTCGTAATTAGATCTACAAACCGTTAAAAATGTAATTCTTTGTTTTGTTTTGGCACTTGTGTGCTAGTAAAGAGATACAGAAATACTATTTCAACATGAAAACTGAAAAAATTAATGCCCCATTTTTTCGACACTTTCTAGCCGCATTTTTTATGATATTTTTTGTGTTCCGGAATCCTCGGGATGTTCCTAGTAAGAAACTATTATTAAACAGACCAAATGAATTACTTTAAAAATCACCATTTGTCCACCTCCACTACACTGTGCAACGCTATAAAGAGAGCTAAGAATAGAAAGGCAGTAGGAACTGACAAGGTGAATATAGTGAACTGATAAAATATGCCCCTGAGGACATTAGGAAGAGATTTTTAGAATTAATAAATAAATGCTGAAAAAATTTAAAAATTAAAAAATATTTATATTGACGACGCTCTAAGAGAGTGGAAAAAGAATATAAAATTTTACACTTTTGACTCCAACCAACCAAAGTATGTGTTTACGATGCTATTTGCAGATGACCAGGTGCTTGTAGCAAACAACAAAAATTCATTTCGGTGTGCGTTTTAAGGACTACAGCAGATCATGAAAAAGTATAATAAATGTCAATATCATCATCCAAAACAAAAACCATGGCATTTGAAGGACAGGAATACGTCAGATCAAAAATCGTACTAAACGACATCTCTATAGAACAGGTGAGACATTTCAAATTCTTGGGCTGCACCATGGACCTCCACCAGGAAAAAGATACAGATGAAAAGATCGAAAAATTCAACTACCTTAATGGAACTATTAAACGCACACTGAATAAATGCACAAGTAGAGATACCCTACTGAAGTTCTACAGGGTAATGTCTGTATCCGCGGTTACCTATGGCACCGAAACATGGGTACTAACAAAGAAAATCGAAAAACCGAATCCAACATGCGGAGATGAGGTTTCTGAGATTCGTCTTGGGGTATACGCGACTGGGCAGAAAACGCAATACAGATATCCGAGAGGAATTAGGTGTTTTCAATTTAAACACAAAATATACAAATATCGAGAGGCTTGGAGACAACACCTAGAAAGCATAACGAACACTGGGCTACCGAAGCAACTCTTCCACTATAAACCAATAGGAAAGCGTAGTATCGGCAGATTGACCAAAGGTGATGTACTAACGGGTTAAACTAAACCTAAAACGTGCAGTAGAAGAAGAGAAGAACAATATAGATAATGAAAACACTCAAAAAATAGTAAAAATATAAGCTGTTTTGCATTGATTAAGATTATGACTTCGAGTATAATCCATGGCCTTAATGCGTGCTTAATAAGTTGCAGAGTAGGCTAGGGGCTCCACTTGAAAACAACCACTTTAAAAAAATTATAGCGCGATGAATTTTGTTGTATATTATTGTACTTTTGAGTATAAAAAATAATGGAACCAATCAAAAAATAACAATAAATTGTATTTAATACTAATATTAAAATATATAAAAATATTATTTATGTCCACATTTCTTGGGTACGCCTGGCCTACCCTGCCTGTACGTTAAAACCGCCACTGGGTTGAAGTTTGCTGCCGAGCCCCAGAATTGTATTCCATAAGTCCAAATCGGTTTTAAAATTGTCCTGCATAGCAGTGTGATTTCTTCATTTCTCTAGTAAATTAGAGACATGATCATAGCGGTACAGTATTAAAAACAAAGCCATATACAGGGAGGCTACAAAACTTTAATTTGTCGTATTACCTGTATCGATTCTTTACTTGTTCAAGTAGTGTCGTCTGTGGAATGACTCTTGTTGCCTTCGATTAGCTTGAAAGAAGAGAAAACTGAAAAAAAAAGATCGCCTGCAGGATCGCCGTAGGTCTGTTATACCGAACAATTTCTTCAAGCTTTTTTGGTTTTGTTTAGGCAAGGAGGTGAGAATCTAGTCCGAGGCTAACCCCGCCAGAGGCTCCCTATTTTATCCGGCATATTAGATTTTAATTGAAGGACCAGAGGGAACTTTTACAGGACGTGTTAAAAAAAGTCGACGGATGCACTGAAGACATTATAAAAGTTAAATTCGCCATGCGAAAAAATAAGAGGCAAAGAAATGGAGAATGAAGTGAGAGGACCAAAAAATGCAACGCTCCAAAGCTAGCAAATCGAAGACATTCAGAGTCGAACGCGGAGAGAACATAACGCACCTCCAGTCTTCTATGGAGTAGTTGGAAAAGGCATTAGGAAGTCTACATGAATCAGACTTCGAGGCGACGTTCCCGCCCGACCAGATAGCCTAAATGGACGAGCTGGTCATACAAATGAAGAGCTTCAGCACAGTGGTGGATGGGATCAAACTTGTCGTAGACAACGCCAGTGAAAAGAGTGAAAAAGTACTAGCCAGACAGTCGACCAGCACTACGGGCCTGAAAAAATACATAAGCAGACAAAATTCTTATAATGAAACGGCCAAGACAAAAAAAGCCAATTTATCTATTCCTAATGCACCTTTCGTTACATTAGAGACGGTTATTGGTCTAGTGGTTAGAGCGATCAACTACTGATGCTAAAGGCACTGGTTCGAGTTCAGGAAGAACTCTATATACTATTTCCTCTACCGCGTTCAAAATAATTAGCTATAAATAATAAAATTTTAGTCTGAAATACGTAGTTTTATTAACACTAGGCCTAAATATTTATGTTTTAAGTGTAAGATGAAGGATTAAAATTATGTCCCACAGTATACTTATAATCGGCATTACCTAATATTAACAATTTTCTGACGAAAACTAGATAACAAAAGTGGTTCCTTATTATACACTAGTTCTTAAAAACTTATAAAATATACGTTTTGACGAACAAGTATTTACACTACAGATAGATTAATTGTCCGTTCTTAATTTCCTATATCAGTAATTTTTTATGTTAGAGCGGTGGAACATGAGGTATTTGGGGAAAATTCGCGAGTACTGCAGTGCGAGTCATATCTGACTTTCATTTACATGATGATTCTATGGAAACTGTAACTCGTATCAAAAAAATCCTAAGAACGTTTTTTATTTAAAATTTAATTGTAAATTTATTTGGTCTGATATATTTTTATTTGTGGAATAAATAGGATAAACTAAAATTTGGGGGTTTTGCGTCTAAGGGTGTAAGGGAGCGGCGACCGGCGTGGCGTCACATCTTGTTTTGTAAAGAAGGTGCCAAATTTTATGCTTCTATTACCAAGTGCAAGGTTTGTTATTAATATTATGCGCAAAATGTATTTGCATTTCTGCATTCATTAAAAAATGCATAAATAATCAAAATTCATAATAAATTCGCGGAAATAATATAAAGTATTGCCTTGCATGCTGATGTAAATTAAAATTTCTCAGATTTGATTAATTAATTTTTATAATATTTGGGTTAGTCTATATGTTATAATATAATTGTGTCTCACTTCTCAAATCATAGCATTGCATACATACTATAAGCTTAGGTAATCGAAGCCTCTCTTGGTAAACTTATGTGTCACGAAAGAATTTGTAGAGTTTAAAGCTCAAGTTCTCACTCATCAATAATTCAGAATTGATTTGCAACGAAGTAATTAAAGATCTTTAATTGCCCAAATCGCATTTAAGGAATTACCAATATGAATCAACATATCAGAGAACTTATTAAGAATCATCCTTTACTCACCCATCAAAAAATTAGGATTGGTTTATAATGAACCAATGAATGACTACATTGGCTAAGTCGTATTCCCAATTATTCATTCTTACTAATGGTAATATTGGCATTTCTAATGTAATCTATTTATAAAATGCATTGAACTAATATTCACCCTTTTAAGAAACTGGGGATGTACTAGTCATTTCTCTCCTTATTTTTGACTTTCATTTTTATCCCATATTCTTATGCACATTTTAGTTGTCTTAAATTAATATTGCAACTGGACTCATTAAATGTAAAATGTAAAAAATGTCCGCGCGTGGATTCATATCAAATTAACATTTTTACAAGTGCATTTCATTAATAAATTATAATAAACAGAAAAAATGCAATATACCTGTTGGCTCGATACTCTTTGGCCTCAAGGCCGCACTAGGGAACGGATTAATTTAGCGTACAGACACACAGATAGAAGGATAAAAAATTATAAATTATTTCAATATATTAACTTAAATTATTTAAATTAGATTGTTATGAATTATTTACAAATTACTCTCAAATTTATACAACCCCTTCTCATAAATTATTCTCAACCTAATAACTATTAAGCCAAAACCGGTCTAAACACTAAACAATGCCAGAAAATACTTTAATTAATTTGCAACGTTAATTTATAGCATCACGTGAATAAGTAAGGTTTTTATATTGAAGTAATTTTGCTTTCGATTCACGATTCTTTGTTCGTTTTTTTGGTATAGATACTTAATTAGTTTCTATCAACAATTGTTTAAAGCCAATCTCGAAAAAATATGCAAGATTACGTTGACAGAATGATGAACATCGCTGAACAACTGGAATTTATTAAAAATTAAAGATTAAAGATTAATGATTAAAGCTTAATGATTAAAGATTAATGATTAAAAATAAGGATTAAATATTAAAGATTAATGATTAAGATTAAAGATTAAAGGTTAAAGGTTAAAGGTTAAAGGTTAAAGGTTAAAGGTTAAAGGTTAAAGATTAAAGATTAAAGATTAAAGATTAAAGATTAAAGATTAAAGATTAAAGATTAAAGATTAAAGATTAAAGATTAAAGATTAAACATTAAAGATTAAAGATTAAAGATTAAAGATTAAAGATTAAAGATTAAAGATTAAAGATTAAAGATTAAATTTAAAGATTAAAGATTAAAGATTAATTATTAAAGATTAATGATTAAAGATTCAAGTTTTAAGTTTCAAGATACATGATTTAAGATTCAAGATTAAATCTGCGCTCATCTTCAAATTTCCACGGTTGGGAATCTCTATGTTGTGAGCCCCCAAAGTGCAAGAGATTAGGTTACGACGTTGGAGATACTACTAATACTAATAGTAGTACTAATAGTAGTATCTGTAAATATGCGCAAATGCACTGTTATATTATACACAATCAAGCCCATTATTGTTAGATTGCGAACCTAACGAGATAAAATGTATCTCAAAAATCTAAACCTTCGTTTGTTGCTCATGGTTTTGGAATTATATCTGAAACACTTGAAGCTCTTAAAAGTTGTACTTTGAAACCATCTCAATTCGGCGATTAAAGATGATATACGTATAGTAGAACATCAATTCTTGTTGGAGTATAATAAATTGAAGCAGAACAACACTTTAAAAGTTTAGGTACTCCAAAATCCCTAAAGAATTATTTATTTTATGATATAATAGATGAAATATAATTGGAACAATTTGCATTATTATTATTATGTGCAAAATGTATTTGCATTTCTGCATTCATTAAAAATGCATAAATAATCGAAAGTTTAATATGTAAATCCATGGAAACACCAAGTATTGCATTTGCATGAAACTTCTTCCGTTTGATTTATTCATTTTTCACGAGTAGTTATTAATTCTTTCAGATGATTGACGACTTTACAATTGAAAGACCTAGTGGAAAAAGTAGTTAAGTCACTTTTTTTTCAATTTGTTGATTTTTATACTAATTTGTAGAGAATAAATGCCGCAATGTGAAAATGTGCTCAACTACAAATTGAAGAAAAAGTGACTTAACTACTTTTTCCACTAGGCCCTTCAATTTTGGTGTACAAGATGTTGCAAATGTCTGCAACTCTTTGGAAAAATTGTCTGAAATTCTTTCAATTTCCTACACATTTTAAGATTGCTTGCAAATATCGTTCAGATTTTTCAATTTTCGTGTACACATTTTTCTTCACTGGTCAACCCCCCGAATTTTTTTTATATGTTTTGTATTGGTCTATATATAATATATTATTGTGCCTCATTTCTTAGGCTATTGCATTGCGACACATAATAAAATCAAAAAGTAGCCATCAGTTATTGTAATAAAACTAATCTTTTCATCAAATTTTGTCAAAAAAACCAAAAGTGTTTTGAGATAAAAATAATTAGTATATACGGATCCCAAATTATAATTTTATGAATGTGTGGATTGTATCGACTGTGCCAGGTATTCTATACATATAAAGCTAAGAGTCCTCACTAATCAGTAATTCAGGATTCATTTACAATGAAACAATCAACAAACTTGAATTGCCTAAATTGCAGTTAAGGAATTACCAATATAAACCTACATCAGAAAATTTATTAAGAGTCATCCCTCATTTCCTTATCGAACACTTTGGATTAGTTTACAAAGTATTACATAAGTCGTATTCCAATTGTTCATTTAATATTGGAATTCCTAATATAATGCACCTAACAAATATTTAAAAAAAATATATACCTTTAATAAAGGGCTACGGGTTGTAGCCGTTTCATATAAAATTATCTTTGTATCGAATTTCAATTTGTGTTTCTATTTTGGTTTTTCTATGTACAAGAAGAATCTGGCATACTCCAGAAATATTGGCCCCCTGAAAAGTTTGCTCCAAAATATAAAAAACTCCAAATTTTCAAATAGCAAGGCGGGTCGAAAATGGTTTTGTTTAAAAGGTTTTTTAAACAAAACAGGTCTTTTTCAGGAAAAACAATTTTCCCTCCAACCTTTCGAGGAATTATCCATTAAAAGATAAATTGAACAATGGCAGAATTTTTTTAATTTAAAATTTAAGAAATGATGGACGTGTAAGTTAGCAAATGTGTCATTGATAAGTCATTTTGATATCATTTGAATGTATATATTTTTGTGTACACCTCTGTGATACGATTGTGTTAAAATTTAAATATTTTCCGACGATTGGCTGCACGTGTTAGTATTATTATTACTCAGGTACGGCCGAAAAATAACTGTGGAAATCAAAGCTTTTTGTCAAACCGACGATCGCGTGAGTTTGACAAAAGCATAATATAAAAAGAAAATAAAACCTCCAGATGTTGTTGAAGGTCGGTGATAAACGCAACTTGCTAAGTAATCAATATAGAAGATTTGTACTCACCAATTGAGCGTGAAAATCCTTCAAAAGAAGTTCGGATATGATAAATAATCAAACCAAAACAATCCAATACCAGTAACGAATCAGATCCCAAAAAAGGTGGGTTGAAAAACAATGGTCTAAATTAAATCGTATACTACTGAAATTAATACAACCCATTCTCATAAATTATTCCCAACTTAATATAAGTCTAAACAATACCATAGAATACTTCATCAATTTTGCAAAGTTACGATCCAATCGTAATTGAAATTTTTTTCTGAAATAAAAACTTTGTAGTACTTTGAACATTTATAGTACAATAGTAATTTGAAATCATTAATGAATGTTATGAAAGAAAAGCCTATAAGTAATTACATTAAAACACGTGAAAATATATTTATGTATTATTTTCTGACACAATTTAAATCTTTGGTTAGTTAGAGAAAAAATTTCTCCATTATTTATTTCAAGTGTCGCTACACTAAATTGCATGTCATCCAGTTTAGAACCTTGAAAACGACCTTCATTTTTTACATTTTCAATTAAATTGAAAAATTAAAATTTATCACATTTTTCTTTCGTTTGTATTAAGTCGTGGCAAAGCGTAGACCTCTGCTTATCGGGTTTAATATTAACTTTTGGTTTGCATGCACGTGGCGCGTTTCTTCACGATTCTTAAAAGGAAATTTACTGGTTTGTTAATTATCGGTTCTAGCAGTTTCAGATCAATTAAATTCGCAAAAGTCGCATTTACTTTCGAGTCTATAGACAAAACATGCAATTGATTAGATTTTGCAAAGCATTGTCTAGTTTTATGAGTAATTCATGCATTATGTCATTTGCATCCAGAACTGTACAGCTCCACCAAGCTTAGAAAGGACGCGGCAAATATGCCAACTAATTTGATAAAAATTTGAATGAACCAATGAACGTTGAGTTATTTCACAAGTACATTCTGTTGTAAAAGTTACAAATCATTGCGCGTGTTTACATTTGTCGTGATTTTTTGTGTAATTCGATTTCGTGTTATTTCTATTTTGTGTTCTTTTCAGAACAAATCTTTATAGTTATATTTAATAAATCATTTTACTTAGTAAATTGAACATATTATTTAGTAAGTACTTTTTAGGTTAGAATACACTTATTTCTTCATCTGAGTGTACTTTTTAAATTTTAGCAGCGCCTGACACGCCCCTCCAGGGCTCTTCTTAGCTTGGTGGAGCTGTATAATAATTGCAAAAAAATTGATTAGTCATTATATCGTGTGAAATGGAAATAAGAACTTGGGAATTCCGTGTTAAGGGATTTTGATGAACTTATATCTTCAATTTTATGAAAATATGCTAGAAAAATTTTCTACATTTAGCGATGTTTTTGCTTTTGACGGAGGCGTTTGATAATCTGAAAATCACATAATGGTCCGTTTCCTTCAATTTGTCTGACTTTACTTTTAATACCTTCCATCATACGTTGGGGCATATTCACATCAATTTTTTTGGCACGGAACTTAATCCGCTTTTTTTAATTGATGGGCTGATGTTGCTCCCCAATCATTTTTATAAACTAATTGTGTAAAATAGACCATAAATTTTCAATAGGACGAGCTGTAGGAATATTTGGCGGATTTGCATATTTTGGAACAAATGTAGTCCAGTCATTATATACATTTGAAAATGAAAATGAACCGAGAAAGCCAAATTTTGGATATTACGTGGTGGATGGCTAGAAAAGCTTAAGTTGAAATTGTCGACCAAAATAACCTTGTGCAATTTCCGCCATCTTGAAAAAACCCTTAAATTCAGTTTTTTCGTCATAACTCGGTTCCCCGTTGAGATACGAAAATTTTTATGGAATACTTTTTTGTTGCTCTTTTCACGATCTACAATTAAGGTCCCATACGTTTTTCACGTATCGATTGTCGTTTTCGAGATATCGATCAAAAATATGAAAAATTTGGGGAGAAATTTTTTTATTTCGCTATTTACTTTTTTCTGGTGAAAGATATCGAAAAATGTTCGAAATAAAACTTGTAGAGCGTGTCCAGACCTACAAATTCGTTTTTTTATTTTTCATTTCCGACAAAAATTACGACCTCTAGCGCGCCACAAAGTCAGTAAAACTGTGCCCGGTTTTCATTTAGCCGCTCGCTCGGTTGTATCCACACGTCAAAATGGATGGAAAATGGTTCAGGGAATTATTGCAATACAAAAAAAATTCATAAACCAGCCAAATTATAAATCAAATACATGAAATTTATTGATGAAATAATTTTTATGCAGCAAAAATAATGATTACAGGTGGTAATTTTTTTCACACGTTTTTCGTCGTTTGGATGGTCCTGGCTGTTCAAGTTCCTCCTCG
Source organism: Podabrus alpinus (assembly GCA_932274525.1). NCBI lineage: Eukaryota > Metazoa > Arthropoda > Insecta > Coleoptera > Cantharidae > Podabrus > Podabrus alpinus. The sequence goes on along the minus strand of OW026454.1, from coordinate 62,950,764 downwards.
GTAGACTCTTCGAGTCGTGAAACCTCTTCAATCGCAGGAAATGATGTTGTGACGGTCGAAAAATTGTAATCATCGTCATCGTCGTGATCGTCGTTGAATAAAATCTCGACTCTGGCGACATTGTCACATGTCTGTCCACTACAGTGCAGGCAAATAACGGAGCAATGGATTCCTGCTTTCCTGCAGCCACAAGCAGCTCCACACTTTCCTTTGCATTTGCACGAAATGAGTTTTAAAAGTTCAGGTGGAGCGGGTGCGGCTGTGGTGCAAATTGGTTCGAGCCCGTAATTTGTTTGTCGCCAACCCCATTCCTGAGGATCTTTGAAAATTCCGAGCCATGTTTGTACTTGTAGATATGTCCGGAAAACGTGTTGGCGGACTGCACTTTCCGTTGGTGGGAGCAGTGAAAGTTTATTCGTCTTGTTTGTCGTCATTAATTTTGCGAAGCGATGGAATCGCAAAATATCCATCGTCGTGTCCTCTTTACGACCACCATAAAGAGCGATAAGGAACAGCTTTCCCGCGCAAGCTAGCATCTCCGGATCGACCTTTTCTTGCTTGAATAATTCTACCGATGACCGGAGGTTCGGATTCTTCTCGAGGGTGCTGATGAACTTCGACTTTCCAATGTTATAAAAAGATGACGTGGTGTCACAACCGCTGAAAGCATGGATGAAAAGAATGTTCTCAAGAACAGACTTATCATGCTTGAAACAATTTGGAGAGTACACTTTTGCCGGTGTTTTGCCTTTAGCTGGTTTGTGAAAGAAAATATTTTTTTTGTCCATTGCAAGTCCGCAAATTAAGACCAAAAGATCGATATCTTCGCCAACGATTTCCACAGAGTCATGGAACGATGGAAATAAAAAAACGAATTTGTAGGTCTGGACACGCTCTACAAGTTTTATTTCGAACATTTTTCGATATCTTTCACCAGAAAAAAGTAAATAGCGAAATAAAAAAATTTCTCCCCAAATTTTTGATATTTTTGATCGATATCTCGAAAACGACGATCGATACGTGAAAAATGTATGGGACCTTAATTGTAGATCGTGAAAAGAGCAACAAAAAAGTATTCCATAAAAATTTTCGTATCTCAACGGGGAACCGAGTTATGATGAAAAAACTGAATTTAAGGGTTTTTTCAAGATGGCGGAAATTGCACAAGGTTATTTTGGTCGACAATTTGAACTTAAGCTTTTCTAGCCATCCCCCAAGTAATATCCAAAATTTGGCTTTCTCGGTTCATTTTCATTTTTAAGCCGATTTTTCCGACGTAATGACTGGACTAATGGTATATTTTGACCGTCTAGCCAATTAAGCGCTATTTTACATAATGGCAAGACACAAGATTCTGCCAAAAGATGATTTTATCATCTTTATGGTTTTCGATTAAAAAATCAACCATTTTTGATAAACATTTTGTAATATAAGTGCATGTATTAACAGCAATACCAACTTGAGTTTGAACAAAAAAATTTGAAATGCCTTTCACTGATATCGCACCCACACCAATGCTTTTGGTTCGATTTTTGATTTCCTTATGAATTTTAAATGATCAGGAACTACACTTTTATCGGTGGTATAAAATCTTTTATTTGTAACATCACAACTGTTCGCAAAAGTGAAGTACTTTTCATCGTCCATAATATTATCATTGTATCACCTGTTAAAAAATGTTGCCATAAAAGGCGGCTTCTTCTGGGTCTTTCCGCTAATTTTTTATCAGTGTATCTTGGTTTAACGTTCCTTTTATACCTTTTTACATTCAATTTTTTTAAATTTCGGCAAATTGTTTGAGAAAATTTAAATTTTCTTGATAGTTGCGTGTACTCGCTCCAATTTGGTTTTTGGCGGTTTTCTTCAAGAAACTTGGTTGAAATTTTTTTTGAATTACTGTTCTTTCGGTTTTTTTTATTTTCAGGACTAATATTCTTACTGAATCTCAAAATAACCGAATAAATGGTACTTCGACTGAAACCTTCGTTAATAAAATGATTTAAAACGCAACTTTTATCTTGCTCACCAAGCATTTTAAAAACGCGTTTAGGCAAACAATTCTGTTCGCACACTTTCATAGTAACAATTCAAACGAAAATAATTACATTTGATAATAAACAAATGAAAGAAGGTACAGTAAAAAAAACAAAAGGAATTTTTTGATGCGATTGAAATTTTTTCAGCTACATTATTATCAGATAAGTAATTGGTAAATTATCATCTATGTACAGTTTGGTTGTAATATATTCATAAGTTTGACATTTTGACATAGTTCGGAAAGTCATACTTTAGTTCCCTACATATAATGCTAATTGTTAAACTCATATCCATATTATATTTAAGAGTCGAAGTGCAAATGGCTATCACATGAATGTATAACTAGGAATAAAATAACAATCAAAGGAAACAGATTAAACCACTTCATTGAATATATATGTTTAAAATCAACCGGATTTTTAAATTTTATATTAGCAACAGGCTGGAGTTGGTGTTTGAAAATAACCTTGTTAATTTTTTTAATTGAATTATTTGCATTAATTTTTTGAAGTATTTATGGTAATCAATTTTTATGAATACAGTGGAAATCGTTTAACATGAAAAAATATTTCAGTCTTGACAAAATTTTGACAAATTTAATAATAATACTATAGTAAAGTACCTACACTATTCCAATCTTAACCTATTCATTGGGAATGATGAAATGGATTAACACAAATTTAGAAGACTATCAAGATTTATACGAGAACGCACCAATCAAAATCTCCCAAGGAACGAATCACATTGCCGACAAATCTGGATGGATTAGGAATTAAAAAAATTTGCATCAAACTCAAATTGATGATCTGCGAAAATACTTTCAAGATAAAAGCAAGCAAATTGCTATGTTTAAAATTATAGTATAATATAAATATCTCTAACTCCTCTAAAATTAAGCAACTATATATTATTACCTGGAAAATATTTTTTCCTAGGGTATAAAGTGAGGACCGGCTATGCAAAAATTGCATATAAAGTGAGGTCCACGACAAAGTGAGGTCCATATACGGACCTCACTTCGTAAAATTGTTTAATAGCTCCCTCTGTCACCTTCCACGCTATTCGTACTAAAATTTAGTGGACCTCACTTTAATAGGAGCACCAGAATTTTGAATATTTTTAGTTTTTAGCTTTACCGCTTGGGGCGCACTTTTAATGTATACATTCCATACATGTATATTTAGTTAACATTACATTTCAGTGTACCATGGAAAGTAAGATCCAGAAAACTGGCAATAGCGCCCGGTACTCATTTTGTACGGTTCCTGTATTATGACCTCGCATCAAATAAAATACTTACTACTCGGTTTCAGCAACCTTAACCTTAACCTGTGTTAGTTAACACAAATTAAAAATAATCCGTTGTTAAATTTTGAATGGGTTGTAGCAACCTTTTCTAATATGTAATTAGTTAATCTCGGATTATGTGTAGAATAGTTATGGTGGTACTCCTGAAACGACAACAACGCCTACTTCATACTATGCAAGTAGTTCAATTAGTTCGAAAATTATCAACAAGTGAGGTTTATAACCTATATTCTGTGAATACAGTTCATTGAAATATTTTATATTTTACATATATTTTACTGAAATGGCACAGAAAAGAACAAAAAATTATAAGAAGTAGAGAAGGAAGACAATTGCGGCTACTAAATGTAAAATTACGTGATATTGATAAATAAATTGTTAATTTGTTAATAACTGAATTTTTTTTCTCAAAAAGTACTCGGGTGCTCATAAAAAAATATTAAACTTTTATTTTATTTTATTGTAAATTTAATAAAGCTTTAAAAATTAATCCGCACGTGTGTGCAGTCGATGGCACCTATCACGCCTGGAATTTGAAAAAAACATTTTAAACAAAATTGTAATAATTTTTTCTCTGGTTTTCTCTGTATGAGACGGTCAAATTTATATTAATTGCGTATTTACACACTTTTCTATAATAAAAGGAGGTTAGGTTTTTGGTAATTTAACTTTAATCACTGGTCAACTAGTAATTAAATACTTTGGGTATTTAACCTGTGTTAAGCATAAATTAACGTTGCTACAACCCAAACTACAGATTTAATCTATGATTACGCTAATCATTGATTAAATTTAACCTGTGTTAAAAATTATACTGCTAAAACCCAAATCGGACTTAATCTATGATTATATATTTAATCTATGATTAAATTCCTAAATTAAAGTTGCTGAAACTGGGCAGTGTAGAATACCTAAATTTAGAATGCGAGATAAAATACTATTACTGGCTACTCGCAATAAGATGAATTATTTCAAGATTATAACGTAATTATTAAAAAGGCTTTTGTAGAGATTTATTATTCTCGTATGGCATCCAATGAATTGTAATTCTATCACCGCCCAAAATCATTGCTTTATTTAAATTTTTGCCTTCAACTAAAGTGACCATTTTTATAAAATGTAAAACCTGGATGCACAAAAATGACAGTTTTTTAGGTCTTCACCTCTCTTTCGGTATTGTATTTCTATAAAAATAGAAAAATAATTTAAACTTCATTCAATAAAACTAAATTATAAAAATTATTTGTTTTTAGTACTATTGCTGTTTATTATAAACTAGCTGGCACGGGCGGCATCCGCCGCCCTTAGCCATCTAGACCCAGAATAGATCCGAGTAGGCCATAGTTGTTCGGCCTTCGGCCTCACAGGGGGAGGACCATAATAGATCCGTGAAGGCCATAGTTGTTCGGCCTTCGGCCTCACAGACCGGACCATAATAGATCCGTGAAGGCCATAGTTGTTCGGCCTTCGGCCTCACAGACCGGACCATAATAGATCCGTGAAGGCCAAAGTTGTTCGGCCTTCGGCCTCATAGGGCGGACAATAATAGATCCGTGAAGGCCATAGTTGTTCAGCCTTTGGCCTCACAGACCGGAACATAATAGATCCGTGAAGGCCATAGTTGTTCGGCCTTCGGCCTCACAGACCGGACCATAATAGATCCGTGAAGGCCATAGTTGTTCGGCCTTCCGCCTCACAGACCGGACCATAATAGATCCGTGAAGGCCATAGTTGTTCGGCCTTCGGCCTCACAGACCGGACCATAATAGATCCGTGAAGGCCATAGTTGTTCGGCCTTCGGCCTCACAGACCGGACCATAATAGATCCGTGAAGGCCATAGTTGTTCGGCCTTCGGCCTCACAGACCGGACCATAATAGATCCGTGAAGGTCAAAGTTGTTCGGCCTTCGGCCTCACAGACCGGACCATAATAGATCCGTGAAGGCCATAGTTGTTCGGCCTTCGGCCTCACAAACCGGACCATAATAGATCCGTGAAGGCCATAGTTATTCGGCCTTCGGCCTCACAGACCGGATCATAATAGATCCGTGAAGGCCATAGTTGTTCGGCCTTTATCTGTCATCTGTCATCCGTCATCTGTCATCCGTCATCTGTCATCCGTCATCTGTCATCCGTCATCCGTCATCTGTCATCTGTCATCTGTCATCCGTCATCTGTCATCCGTCATCTGTCATACATACATACTGCTATGTCCTCCTCCTAATAAAATGTTAGGCACAGGAAGGTACACACATTATTGCCCCTTGTTACTAAGCTCGCGGGTTGAGTCGTTCAAGGTGTGGGTCCCTTGTGGTTCGAAATTAATTATTAGAGGCGACGTTGCTATGCTCATTGGCTCTCTCAGGATATTTTCAACTTTGCTTTCCTTTTTTAAGTAAAAAAGAAATAAAAAAACTTTCATCAACTCCCATACAAATTTTATTATAGTAAAGAAAGGAAAAATTATCAAACTGTCTTTCATGAAAGAACATTAATACTAAATAAATCTTGGATTACAAATCCAAGGTGAATAAACCTTTTAAATTTTTAAAATTAATACAAATCATTGTTCGAAACAAAGAGGTTTCCTCTCTTCATCCCAAGTTGCTTGATTATTAAGCCAATCAAGACTCTCGCTTTACATTAGCGGGCTTAAATGTTTATAAATTTAAATTTGTTGCTTATTTTAAAGCTAAAAATATTTTTGAAAAACTTTTGATTATATTTAACTTATCACTCAGGGTATCAAAGAATACACTCTGTTAGAAGTCTTTTCCTCAAATCCTATTATTAACACGCTGAAGGCAAAATTTTAACAAATTATAGAAATCATAAACTCACTGTACCTGCCTCCTGAACATATCGCAGTTTTTATTTTCAAAAAAGGATATCATTTATTCGCTGTTTGTGTGTGCGCCCTGCCTTAATCTTTACTTGCAAAGATTCAACTTTATTCCACCGGTCATCACTTATGATTGGTGTCGTTTGAAGCGGTATTTTACATTAAGTAGTGCTGAAATTTGTGCTCGTATTTGCATCCTTCCTATTGAGAATCTCCAAAAATATTGAGGTAAGTTGTTCCATTAATTTGCAATGATTTTATTGTTATCCAGAAAGTTTTTATATGAATAAATTTTTATAAATTTATTACATTTCCATTGCATTTGTTTATGTCCTTGACATCTATTTTTAGAATCGACGTTGGACAAACGAAACTTTCTAACCTCTCCGAAGTCAAATGAATTTGGTTAACCTCCAAATTCTGGTAAATAATATTTTTCGGAGAGCATCGAAAAATGCGTGCACACGGCTGAGTTACCCTAGGTCAACTGATTTTTGATCGAAAGTCGATACAATTGGTATTCTTGTTTGAATTTTGTGAGTCAAATCCATGTATTTTTGAATTTATTTCTCTCTAATAAATTATTTTTATTCTAGATTTTTCTTCTGCATCAACCTCGATTTCCTTTGGAACATCTTCCCGAGCAGTTTGATTGGTATATCGCATTTCCATCAATTTTTGGATTCTTTCTTGACTCATTCTCGTCCCTCTCGGTTGTTTGCAAGGCGTTACACAAATTTGACCCTTATTAACTAATTTGTTAATTTATCCTTTGAAAATATACACATTAAATGCATGAAACAATTACATAATTTTTGATATGCTTACATTTTTACAGAGAATGTTATTTGCAGAGTAAATTGGTTTACAAATTCTTAAATTTTCTAGGTTATCATGATTAATACATTTTTACAAATTTTGAGCTAATTAAGTTTTTTGTTTCATTTCTGATGTGACAATCATCAGTTTATTTAGATTTAGCAATCTTTGTCATGTTTCATTCATCCTGAGAGACTCAAATAAATTTAGAAAATTGAAATTTTGAAAAATAAAAATTTCTCGTAGAGCAAATTTTTAAAGTGTCTTTCGACTTAGAATTTTGTGCTTGTTTCGAATATATGATTCATTTTAGCATCGGGAGCCTTTCTTATTCATTTTAACACACAGCATAATCCATTTCAAATTGCATCAAAAGATAAATTTAATTTTAGATTGAAGATTCAATTTCAGAAAAATTTTTGTGTTCAAATGTTATAAAACTTTCTTTTTTCCTCTTAAGTATCTCTCTGATTTTTGATATTTGTGACTGATTGATTTTGATTCCATTTGCCTAAATGTATTTTTCAAGATTGTATGCGTCAATCTCCTCCATTTCAAGTTATACTTGTCTTTTTGTTTGTGCGAATGGCTTTTCACTCTTGTGATATCCTTCAATGACTTTCTTAAATTTTTAAATTGTTCTCAAACTTGAGATTATATTATTTATAATGTGCTTCCTGTAGCTAATTAAATTAAATAAAACGTAATTGTTATTAAATAAATGAAATGTTGTAAATTAAATGTTTGAATTTTATAATGATAAATTTTTATCTTAAATGTTTTTGAAAATTATTTCAAATGTCACCTTTCAAATTTACAAATGACTATTTGTTGATTAATTTCTATTAAACTTTTCAAATTTTTATTAATGATTTCCATTTAACACTTGAATTTTTGATTGTTTTCTGAATTTTTAAATTGTGACCTTTTTCTAAGCGTTCTTTATTTTGTGCCTATTTAATTATAATTTTGGATTAATTGCTCCTTACTGTGACTTATATTACTGGATTATTTTCCTTTCAACTGTGTGCCTTTAACTTTTAACTTCATGTTTTGTGAACTTGTTTTGTCTAAATTTTTGATTATTATTTTATTTCGGTTGACTCTTTAACAATAAAATTTTTGAATTTTTACTTTTCCCCCATTTCTAATCAATTATAATTACTTTAATCAAGGTGCCTAATTTTTCATACTATTTCATGGACAACAGTTGATTATTTTCCCACTTAATTTTCAAATCAATTCATTCAATCTTTACAAATTCATTCAAATTCAATATTTGCAAATATTCATTGTCGTAGTCAACTTCCATCTTTTCAAATCAAATTCTATCCATTTTCAAGTTCCTTTGCATTAAATTTTTCATTTCCGAGCAGCACCTTTGACTCTGTTGTCTTCCAATTATGTTTTGTCTTTTCTTTATTAATTAATCTTCTTTTATTTTTAAATTTCTTCAATATAAATTTTCCAATTTTCACACGCTTCTTGTGTTTTTCCAGACAATTAAATTTTTCATAATATTCTTCAGATTTCATTGTTTTCAAGTGTTAATAATATTTATATAATAATTTTCAAAAGGTTTCATTAAGTTTTCATTTTTCCTTTTCTCTTACCAGGTTCAATTGCTTTTTCGTCGACTTTACAAAGTTTTCCATCATTTAATATTGATTAATTAAACTGATTTTATATTTTGAAGCGAATATGCTTATAGAAGGACATTTTCATCATCCAATCCATGATTTTTATGTTGCTTACTCCTCCATTTTTAAATTTTACTATCCATCTGATAATTTTATTTTCTTTATGAATTTTTGGTTTTATAAATGTTTTGTTTTTAAGTCGAGTTTTTTCCTCGCGTAATTGTTTTAATTTTATCGTTTTGAACCGTAACTTTATTAATTTCCCGAGTCTCATTAATGTTTTTAATTTGCACTTTTTAAATATTTGGTTATGCAATAAAAGTTTATGCACTTTGAAATTTTTATATTTAACAAGAATCCGTTTCTTTTTATTTATTATTGTTTTTGGCACCTTTACACTTTTAAATGTTTTTCTTTTGACCTTGTGAATGTGTTTATAAATTTTGAAATTTTTGTGTTTTCTTTTGTTTCGATTTTTGTTAACACCACGAACTTTGAATTTTCTTGGAGTTTTGTATTTTTGTTTTGATTTGACCCTTTTGGTCTTGAAATTTTTCCTTCTGAAGCTCTTCCTGGTATGGACATTGAATTTGTGTTGAACTTCTTCCATTTCCTCGATTTGTGTTGGAATTGGGATTTCAACTTTTGGATCCATTTTTGTATCCATTTGAGAGATTTCCTGTTTGATTACCATTATTATTTCTTCATTTCTAGTATCAATTTTTTTGCTTAAGTCAAATTTCAATTCTTTCATTTCATTTCTTATGAAGTCCATTAGCATTTGCATGTCGGAGTTGTTTATTTGAACATTTTGCTGTGCGTTCGACATGATTAATTTAGTTTGTTAAAAGAATTTTGCAAATAAGAATCAAAGAAATTTTGTAAATAGAAAATGTTTAAATATAAAGCCTGTCAATAAAGAATTAATTATTGTAATAATCAAAATGTTGTTTTATTTTCACAAACAAAAATAATTTTTAAGATTTTTACCCTTAAATTTTTATCAAAACTACCCCTATCGTGATTTCGATGCTCTACGTTGCCAAAAGATGCTATACTTTGATGCATAAAATTTCAAAATTATTAATTTTTCACAAAAATTTTTCTACCCTTAATTTTGCCTATACACCCTCTAATTTTGCCCCACGGATCGGCGCCAAAAGATGCTATGTCCTCCTCCTAATAAAATGTTAGGCACAGGAAGGTACACACATTATTGCCCCTTCTTACTAAGCTCGCGGGTTGAGTCGTTCAAGGTGTGGGTCCCTTGTGGTTCGAAATTAATTATTAGAGGCGACGTTGCTATGCTCATTGGCTCTCTCAGGATATTTTCAACTTTGCTTTCCTTTTTTAAGTAAAAAAGAAATAAAAAAACTTTCATCAACTCCCATACAAATTTTATTATAGTAAAGAAAGGAAAAATTATCAAACTGTCTTTCATGAAAGAACATTAATACTAAATAAATCTTGGATTACAAATCCAAGGTGAATAAACCTTTTAAATTTTTAAAATTAATACAAATCATTGTTCGAAACAAAGAGGTTTCCTCTCTTCATCCCAAGTTGCTTGATTATTAAGCCAATCAAGACTCTCGCTTTACATTAGCGGGCTTAAATGTTTATAAATTTAAATTTGTTGCTTATTTTAAAGCTAAAAATATTTTTGAAAAACTTTTGATTATATTTAACTTATCACTCAGGGTATCAAAGAATACACTCTGTTAGAAGTCTTTTCCTCAAATCCTATTATTAACACGCTGAAGGCAAAATTTTAACAAATTATAGAAATCATAAACTCACTGTACCTGCCTCCTGAACATATCGCAGTTTTTATTTTCAAAAAAGGATATCATTTATTCGCTGTTTGTGTGTGCGCCCTGCCTTAATCTTTACTTGCAAAGATTCAACTTTATTCCACCGGTCATCACTTATGATTGGTGTCGTTTGAAGCGGTATTTTACATTAAGTAGTGCTGAAATTTGTGCTCGTATTTGCATCCTTCCTATTGAGAATCTCCAAAAATATTGAGGTAAGTTGTTCCATTAATTTGCAATGATTTTATTGTTATCCAGAAAGTTTTTATATGAATAAATTTTTATAAATTTATTACATTTCCATTGCATTTGTTTATGTCCTTGACATCTATTTTTAGAATCGACGTTGGACAAACGAAACTTTCTAACCTCTCCGAAGTCAAATGAATTTGGTTAACCTCCAAATTCTGGTAAATAATATTTTTCGGAGAGCATCGAAAAATGCGTGCACACGGCTGAGTTACCCTAGGTCAACTGATTTTTGATCGAAAGTCGATACAATTGGTATTCTTGTTTGAATTTTGTGAGTCAAATCCATGTATTTTTGAATTTATTTCTCTCTAATAAATTATTTTTATTCTAGATTTTTCTTCTGCATCAACCTCGATTTCCTTTGGAACATCTTCCCGAGCAGTTTGATTGGTATATCGCATTTCCATCAATTTTTGGATTCTTTCTTGACTCATTCTCGTCCCTCTCGGTTGTTTGCAAGGCGTTACACAAATTTGACCCTTATTAACTAATTTGTTAATTTATCCTTTGAAAATATACACATTAAATGCATGAAACAATTACATAATTTTTGATATGCTTACATTTTTACAGAGAATGTTATTTGCAGAGTAAATTGGTTTACAAATTCTTAAATTTTCTAGGTTATCATGATTAATACATTTTTACAAATTTTGAGCTAATTAAGTTTTTTGTTTCATTTCTGATGTGACAATCATCAGTTTATTTAGATTTAGCAATCTTTGTCATGTTTCATTCATCCTGAGAGACTCAAATAAATTTAGAAAATTGAAATTTTGAAAAATAAAAATTTCTCGTAGAGCAAATTTTTAAAGTGTCTTTCGACTTAGAATTTTGTGCTTGTTTCGAATATATGATTCATTTTAGCATCGGGAGCCTTTCTTATTCATTTTAACACACAGCAATACATACATACATACATAATCTTCACGTAAAGTTACATCTTCATGTAAAGTTAAATCTTCCGCAAAGAGGTGGATCTTCCACGTTCTGCGACCTATATAAAGTGCTCCGGTCTTATTCGCGGCATTCAGATTAATTTGTTAGTGGTTTTTTGTTAGTGTTTTGCATTTTTCGAATTAAAGCCGCCATCCCCGCCATCTGTTGACAGTATTTTCAGATTAATTTGTTAGTGGTTTTTACTTCCCTATAAGGAAGTATTGTAATCATGAAAAAATTCGATGTCGGTATTTTAACGGAAATATCCGTTTTGAGCATTTCTGAATCCGTTTTGACTACTTTCGCAATGATGTCTGTATGTATGTATGTATGTGTGTATGTATGTGTGTATGTATGTATGGATGTATGTAACGCAAAATGTCTGTAAGTTCTGTATCTCTGGAACGAATTGTTATATAGTAACCAAATTTCATATTTAACACTTTAATCAGTATACTAAAGCACAATGTGATTTTGGAGGAAATCCCTAAACCGGAAGTAGCACTTTACTTGAAAGACGAAATAGTTTTTCTTCAATATCTCAGGAACAAATTGTTATATAGTAACCAAATTTCATATTTAACACTTTAATCAGTATACTAAAGCACCATGTGATTTTGGAGGAAATCCCTAAACCGGAAGTAGCACTTTACTTGAAGGACGAAATGGTTTTTCTTCAATATCTCAGGAACAAATTGTTATATAGTAACCAAATTTCATATTTAACACTTTAATCAGTATACTAAAGCACAATGTGATTTTGGAGGAAATCCCTAAACCGGAAGTAGCACTTTACTTGAAAGACGAAATAGTTTTTCTTCAATATCTCAGGAACAAATTGTTATATAGTAACCAAATTTCATATTTAACACTTTAATCAATATACGAAAGAACCATTTCATTTTGGAGGAAATCCCTAAACCGGAAATGGCACTTTACTTGAAGGACGAAATAGTTTTTCTTCAATATCTCAGGAACGAATTGTTATATAGTAACCAAATTTCATATTTAACACTTTAATCGGTATACGAAAGCGCCATTTGATTTTGGAGCAAATCCCTAAACCGGAAGTAGCACTTTACTTGAAGGACGAAATGGTTTTTCTTAAATATATTATGATAAATATTTTATTGATGAATTTTTATTTTTTAATCAAAATTAAAGCAAATAAAATTTAATTATTTAATTAAATAATAAAATAAAATTTAAATAATATTTCTGCGAATCTTTAGATGAACGATGAAGGAATGATTCCTTATAGGGAAGTCATGTGCTGGCCACATCAGATTTTTTGTTAGTAGTTTTTTGTTAGTGGTTTGCATTTTTCGAATTTGATTTTCAAAAAAAGCGAATAACTTTTTTCCCCGCCACTGACTGTACGTCAGATTAATTATTTGACAAATTAAATTTTTTGTCAAACTTGTGATTTGATTTATCGAAAAAAGCGAATAACTTTGTTCCCCGAGCGAATTTCTTCTCCATTTATGCACGAATAGTTGCGCCTGGAGCTACAAAATAACTGTGCAAAATTTGGTTGAGATCGGTCCAAGGGTCTAGGAACGTATAGCGAACACGCAAGCAAACAGATCTTCTCTTTTATATATTTAGATTAATATTTTAATTTTTTGTCATGTTTTAATTATTAATTCGGGATTTTTATTTTTTAATTCGATGCATTCTCTCTTTTCTTACTTCATATCTGAAGTAAATCCTGTAACCTTGCCTTGTAGGGAATTTTCTCCTCTTCAATTTTGGTCCAATGATAAGACAGGGGATTTTAGGAAAGTTGATTCCAACCCCCGCGTCCTTTTTCATTTCCCTTTAACTGACTGGGTAATCGGTAAAAAATATCACGTTATCATCGCGACAGTTATTCAAATATATTGAAATTGAAAAGAAAAATTCCTACCGATAAAAATAATCTCCATATTCAGGGAGGGGGGGGTAATGCGTTACATTACCATGGAAACGGTGATTCTAACATACTATGCGTATTTTATATAAGATCTTCAGAAGTTCCCAACGATAAAAATCGATATTGCATGACCGGTGGGTCTGGGGGGTATGGAATACCCCCTAGATTCCTACAGGTAATTTCTCTAATCATCTAATGGATCAACGGTCTATCGACGCTTTTCTTTCTAGACCAAGGCTTATTAAATCAGTCGCTTGGCCCATTTGTGATAAGGCGTCAGCGCCGTAGCGAGCCCTTCTAGCGCCAAAGGCAAATTTGAATATATGCGTCCCCTTGCCAAAAGATTCCTATCATTTTGAAAATTTTAAACTATTATTTATTGGGTTTTGTCAAGGTTTAGCGCCCCCATTGCGATGGCGCCTGAGGCAAATGCCTCAGTCGCCTCACCCTTGCTACGACTCTGCTAACAAGGAGTGTTGGTCCTGTGATAGAGGATGTTACTTTGAACATTCGTGTAGGGAATCAGCTTAAGAGAGACTCTAATTTGATAAAAATTTTGTAGGTCAACTTAAACAGTAGGGTTGCACAAGGTGTATTAATTCGGGCATTTCACAGCGGAACTCAGCGAACCATACACTAGTCAAGATAATAACTGAGCACAATCTTCTTATGGTTCTTAAATTTCCTTCCCCTATCCAGTCATCTTGGCTTCGGACAAGTTGATAACCAACATTTGCTATAAGCGGATATAATACTTCAAGAAGAAGAAGTCAAAATGTTTCTGAACTTTTAGTAAACTTTGACCAAAAAAAATGAAATCCGCGGTTAATAATAAAGCTGCTGGTCCTGAGAAAATTATAACAATTATGATAAACAAATTTTGTACAATGAGACCCTGAAATTGGAAAGAAATCAAACTTGTTCTTATAAGAAAAGGTAACAAACCACTGAGAGAACCTTCATCCTATCGACCCCTCTAACCACTAAAAAACCACATTGGGAAAACTTTTGCAAGATTAATTCTTCCTAGACTACAAGATCAAATTAATGCGACTGTGGTGGCCTAGCTGAAAAGCAATATGGCTTTATGAAAATGAGATCAACAATCCATGCACTATAAGAGATTGTAAAAATCTTAAGGGAAGCCAAAAGTGAACCCAGTTTCTAACTGGATATGATTGTTTGAGAAATACCTTCACAGATTCAAGAGAGCATATACTATTGTATTGTATTGTACTTAGGGGTCGATTGGCCGCAAGAGCATTTCAGAACTGCGACCAGTATTGATCTTTTGTTTATTACCCTGGTAATTAGGTATTCAGGAATTCAATTTTGCTAACAAAACATAGAATACTCCTGAGAGGTTTTTGTTGCACCTCTTAGGGTGTTAATTGCGTCTGTCCCAGATATTTTAGCCTGGATCGGGCTAAAGCATCACAGCTACAGAGAATGTGTTCGGCCGATTCAGTTTCCGATTCACAGAGTCTGCATATGTCATCGTCCTCCATTCCCATTTTCTTGAGGTGATATCTCACCTGACAATGTCCGGTGAGCAACCCCGTGATGAGCCTGATTTCATTCTTTGATAGTAGAAGAAGCTTTTTAGCCTCTGCAGTCGAATACTCTATAAATTTCTTCGGCTGTTTTTGACCTGGTGTACTATGCCATAGGGTTTTTTGTTCTCTGCTTCCCACTTCCGGACCTCCAACCCCCTGTGTGTCTTGGACAATCCACAGAATGGTTCGGGCCCAGTCGGGGCAGCCCTTGAGCTTGATCTAGCCAGTTTATCGGCTATCTCATTACCCTCAATTCCCTCATGACCCGGCACCCAGTGGAGGGCAATTTTATTGCCCTTGGCCAGTTCCTTGAGGGATTGTCTGCATTCCCATGTGGACAAAGACTCAAAGCTATTTGCTTTGAGTGCCTTTATCGCAGCTTGGCTGTCAGACATTATATTGACTTGTTTGCCCTTAATGTTCCTTCGCAGGCATTCATGGGCACATAGTGCAATTGCAAGTATTTCAGCTTGCATAATTGTGGGATAGGTTCCTAAGGCTATAGATGCCTCATATTTTGGGCCATATATGCCTATGCCTGTTCCCTGTTCAGTTTTTGATCCATCTGTGTACCAGTTGGAGGATTTTGTATCCACTTGTATTTTATGACATCTAGCCGTACTTCGGTCTTGAATGATGACCTTAAACGGTGTTTCAAAATCAAAGATTTTCGGAATGATATCCGAAGGTTTAATCAGGCGATTAAGCCCAGCCCCCCGCGATGTTCCTTTCCGCAGCGTACCGGCACCTCGCCTATTGTCGGTTGTTGTTGCGGAATGAACATCCTACGGTGTTAAGCAGACGAGTGGCGAGTTTCGTCTGTAGCTAGGGTACCTCGGGTGCGCTGTACCCGTACTTAGGTTATTTCAGCCTAAGCCCCTGAGGGAAGAGCATATACTAACTGTTGTCCATATTGCGGTGAGGTTGATTCGGCGGAATAAACTTTTTTTGAGTGTGTTACCATTGGACTGTGCCCTGTCTTTTATCAGAAACAGCTCCTCGAGTGTTAGGGATTGCTTTCTATCGGCAAAGAAAGACGATATCATTTGACAACACTACAACATAATGAATTCAACATTGGTTGAATCCATAAAGAAAGACACACAATAAAACTATCCTCCTCAAAGTTATTTCGTTAACCACCTCCATCACCATTCCTATTCTAGTAGAGTAACTTGATCTAAAACCGGACTGATATCATGAAGAAACCACAGCCTTCTAAATAATCATTTAGTTGGTCATTTAGAATAATTTTCGTGACCTTGAAGAAAATAGTGATCAAAAATATAAGACGGTAATTGCCGGGGTCAGACAAACGGTTTTTAGTACTGTTCATATATGCATTACTTTCAATTAATTTTACTCTTTTCTGTAGGCTTTTGACTCCTTATTTAACCTTGCATATTATTTATTTCCTTGACATTGAAATTACTGGAACAGTTTTGCCATAAATCACTAATCACACAAATCAACATCATCAACATCTAGATTACTTTTTTATTTATGATATATTCCCTTTTGAATGTTGGCCATAAATAATATTTTTCCCAAAAATTTATAGTTATATGGTGGGTGAATGACGAATTGCATTCTGTCTATAACATATGCTAATCGAAAGTCGTCAATTATTTTGAACTGATTACCCAAATTTATGCTTGACGTAAATGACCTTGACCTTATGAATTTGGTAGCTCATTACGGCATTAATTCAATAGAAATTTTAGCAATCATTTTGTTAAGGTATTTATTAGCATTGAATTATATTTTTCCAAATAGGAATTCAGGTCGACTTATACATTATAGTGATAAATTAATGAATGGATATGTATAATTCAAATAAGTGCAATTTCTTATTGTAATATGTCATTATTAATTAAGTTCAACATATTATTTGTTGACAAAAATCTAAAGTGGCATACTTCTTCTTCAAGTGCCATATCCGGTCTCCCGGACGTTGGCGACCTCTCTCCTATGTATGTGTTGTGCGTTTGAAGTATTATCACACACATAGGGGACCTACTGCTTAACGCGGGCTCCGAACCGCGGGAAGTGTATACACTTCATCTCCAGAGAGGCTGTTCCAGGCAGATTACACCTCGGTGGGTTGCCATTGCCTTCCGAGGGGAGACGGTCAGAATAAAGTTTTTACTGAGCCCGGAGTCGAACCAGGCATTCAGCTTTAGCAGCAACGCACTTAACTGCTTTAGCTGACGACCGTCTTAAAGTGGCATACATAAACCATCAAAATCTTCCACCTCCTGAACTAGAGCTTAACTCGATTTTAAAAAATTTTCAATCCAATTATTACTGAACTGGTTTACTTTAGGTCGATCTTGAGAACAAAATTCTACACTTAGAATGAAAGACTTATATTGAATTTTGAACAACTGCAGTTCCTCCGCTTGGTCGCAATCCTCCTTAGGGTCATTCCATATGAAATCAACCAATTTTTTAGATTTATTTTCATGTCTCTCTTCGATTGTGCTCAAATTTAGTATACTTCTAAGTTATGTCAAATAAATAAAACCGTATTTTTTGTTTGGCTCTAAAGTGCCCCGTTCATATTGTACAGCCCTTCCAAATAAGTCAAATTTGGCTTGAAGAGTTTCGATAAATTATTTCTACTGGTCGAACCGTCCCGTAAGCTTTTTCAGTGAGCTTCTGTATGTAAATAATTAAGGTCACAAAATTGGGGCCCTGCTCAAATTTTAACTTTGAATCCCCCAAAAAAGGGGAATTTAAAATTCTCAAAAAAATATATTATCTTTATTATACTTTTGGCTACTTGTATACAAAATTTTAGATTGGGCACGCTTTTGATTGTTTTGGTACCTTTTGGTAAAGTGGTTCAATTTATGACCAAGATCATTCATTTCGATATCACTCCTAAACCAAAAGCGTACCCACTCTAAAATTAGGTATCCAAGCAGTCAAAAGTATAACAAAGATAATATATTTTTTTCGAGATTTTTAAATTACCCCTTTTTGGGGGAGGGGTACCCAAAGTCAAAATTTGATCAGGGTCCCCATTTTGTGACCTTAATTATTTCCACAAAAAAAACTCACTGAAAAGGCCTATTCAATATCTTTATTTCGCAAAATAAAATCGTGTCTCTAAGGCCCAATTGTTCAGTATTAGGTTATCTTTTAACCTGAATTATTTTCCATGGAAACAATTCTTGAAACAATAATTTCTATGGAAAATAACCCAGGTTAAAAAATAACCCGAAACTGAACAACTGGGCCTAAGTGGTACGGTTCGACCGGTAGAAATAATTTATCGAAACTACAACCAATATTTGACTTATTTTCAAGAGCTGTTTATTTATTTATTTATTTATCTACGGCTAAACCTTTTTACAATAATAAACCTTTTCTTTTTTACAATAATAACAATAACTATAATGAACACGTACAATGTAAACGGGCAACTTTAGGGCCAAACAAAGAAATACGGATCTATTTATTTGGAATAACTGAGAAGTATATCAAATTTGAGCAAAATCAAAGAGTAACATGAAAATATGTTGGTTGATTTGATAATATTTAGAATGACCCCTCAGTAATACGCCTAAACAACTTCGACCTTCACGTATGGCTACAATTTTCCTGGGAATTCAGCTAAAGTCTACACTCGACACTAATTTATGGTTGCAATGCCACTGAATGAGGTCTAAGGCCGAACCAGTATGGATTCCAATCTTTATTTATTTTAACAGATCAACCTTTTATTTACATTTTAAATCAAACTTATTAACCTAAATCCAAGATGTAAATTATTCACATAATTTTCGTTTTGAATTTAATGATTTAAAAAATAGATTAAATTCGTCTAGCTTATTTATTAAGAGGCACATTCATGTTATTGAACTATTCAGTCCGTAATTCGTCGTATGGAAGCCGATCTAAACAATACTTTTTAGTCTGGTCTGATACGTTGGAACAAATATTTGGAAGGATTGTAGCAGGATTTCATCATTTATTCCACCATAAAACAAAGGATGGGCAAAGAAAACGTCAGAATCGACATTGTCGAAGTTCATCATCATAAGAGAAGTTTTCGAATAATAGTCCTTGCTTGTACTAATGATATTTTAGGAACTTCCATTGTACCGATATTAACTTACTTAGTCTTGTAAACTTGATAAAATGGAGACCATACATCATCATCATGCAGCTATAACATCCATTGTCGGACATAAGCCTCCTCCATAATACGCCATTCCTCTTTATTTCCTGTTCTTTGTATCCAGTTGTGCCCCACAAATCTTTTGAAATCATCAGTCCACCTCGTCTGTGGTCGTCATACGCTTGCTTTCTGTGTTGGGCATTCGGTCTCGAAGTGTGACTCCATCATACGTCTCTCCATAACTCTTTGCACGACTTGAAGTTTTGGTATTATGCTATTAATTCGTGCTTTGAGTGTGCACATTATCGAGATCGGAAACTTACAATCATTATTCGAACTAAAACTTCTGAAGATTTTCAAATTATCAGAAAACAATAACAATTCTTAATATATTGTCCAATATCATTGATAAATAATGAAAACAACATGGACCACAATGAGAGTATTGCAGGACCTCCGAAGAAACCATTATATTCTTCGGGTGTGTATTCTGAATACGTACTTTCTGGATTCTCCCCGTTAGGTTACTCATACTTAGCCACCGGGGTACGTTTGAACCAAACCTAGCAAAGCAATTTTGGATAAAAGAACGTAATGGGAAAAATGATCAAAAGCCTTAGCAAGGTCAGTATAAAATAACGATCACAAACTCGTGTTTTTCAAAATTGACCATAATATATTTAAGTAACAAACGATAACCGATGGTCTTTGACCGATCGGGAAAGAATACGTGCCAATTCCATCTCGAGCTTAGAGTGTGAATTATAAAAAATCCTCAAAAACGATGGACTATTGAGGACAAAATGCAATTCTGTGAGAGACTGGATGAAAAACTATAGAGGTTGCAGGCTCACCAATCGAACAACGAAATAACAGAATAGATATGGAAAACCGCAAAAAGAACCATATCAGAAACTTTAAATGAAACCAAGAAGAAATAAAGCCTCCATGAACACCAGCATTGTGAAATTCAATATAAATCTTAGAGGTCTGTAGGAACTACTGTAAGACACTACAGCAAGACGAAGATAAAGATCAAGATGAAATAAACATGGAACAACATGGCGAGACGGATCGAGACGGAGA
Source organism: Podabrus alpinus (assembly GCA_932274525.1). NCBI lineage: Eukaryota > Metazoa > Arthropoda > Insecta > Coleoptera > Cantharidae > Podabrus > Podabrus alpinus. Next base: position 62,930,427 of record OW026454.1, on the reverse strand, counting down.
GAGATGAAGTAAGAAGAGCAATAGATGACTCAAACTGAACAAGTCGTCAGGAAAAGATAACATCAACGTAGATGTCTTAAAGGAGATGGGAGATAATTGCATTAAAGTAATCTATGACAGATGTCAAAAGGCGTGGACAAGCGGAGAATGATCAAAGGATTGGACAGAGTCCATATTTGTCCAAATACATAAAAACTGCGAGAATTTCCAAACAATTGCGTTCACGCTGGCAAGATCCTCCTAAGCATAATTAATGAAATGCTATAAGCGTATCTATTTTAGCAAATACTACCACAACAAGCTGGTTTCGTTACAGGACGTGGCACTGGAGAACATTTTCAACAACTTCAAGGATTGTTTTGGAGGGTTAAATGTGAATGTACTGCAGATATTTTTGCTTATTTCTACTATATCAACCTTCAGCTTTCCGAATATCTGAATTTTTAAAATCCAGGTGCCATTTTACGTGTTTTTCCCGCTGGTAGTCCATGTAAGGATTGAAAGAACCAGAAAGAGAGGAAGATCCTCGATACACTGGACTGAACATCAATTGAAGTTTGTTTATTTATATAAAATAAAAAACGGATTAGTAGTGTGAACTACGACTCCTCTGCAAAGAGAAAGCGAAGAAGAAGATATCGGTTAAACGATTAAACTTGCCACCGTTTTTATAAATAAGGAAGGAATACCATCAGGTCCAGACTTAAACTATCGGATAAAGTTGGATAGTTTCAACAACATTATTATTAATAAATGACAAAATGTTTATTGGGTATAGGTTTTAATAATAATTTTTATTAGGCCCATTTTCAAGGCTAAAAATAAATAAACTATCGATATATTAATTAACACTAAACACAATATACCAAAAATACATAATCGGCAAGTGTTTTGTTGCGTAGAAAAATGGAGGCAAGCTGGAATAAATTTTATTCTCTTTATTAGGACCTGTAAAAAGACATATTAATTTTGCACCCCCTAGCGACCCCGGATTTCGCCGCTACAGAGGAAAAACCACGCGAAGCATGCTATTTTTACGAAAATATCTCGATTTCAGTGCACTTTAAAGCAAAATGTGATGTTATGAAATTAAAGTACACTAAATTTTTTACAGAAAAGTTCATATACGTTTTTCTTAAAAATTGACCGATTACGGAATTAAAACCATTACAGCACAGGGTATATAATTGCCATTTTTCGGTGTTCCTCAAAATATTTTTATTAATTGTAATTTTAAGTAGATAGTTTTGTTCCTGTTTAGATGGCTGTAACTCCGTAACCGTTTGATTAATTAGAAAAAAGTGGAAGCCCGTTTCTCTATAAAATTTAGTATACTTTACTTTCAGTAACTTGATATTTTGCTCTAAAGTGGACTGAAACCGAGATATTAACGAATATTCGTAAAAATATCGTTCTTAGCGTGGTTTCTCTTCTGTGGCGGCGAAATCCGGGATCACTAGAAGGTGCAAAATTAGTACCCTTTTTTGGAAGCCCTAATAAGGAGAATAAAATTTATTCGCCCAATAGCCCTTTTTGAATGCGTTGTCGACTGGCCTAAAACCTTTTGGTTTTGGAATGGAAGTAAATGACAATTTAAAATTGAAGTTTGTCATTTATTTTCCCAAAAGGCTGTAAAATCAGATATTGCCCATGAGTTATGTTATACTAATTTCATGGTGGATATATCAAAATATTGATAGCCCTCCATTTAAGTTAATAAAATTTAAATAATATTTAACGGTTGTTTACGTATAATGACAAACCAATTTAAATAATAATTTTCTGGAACTTCCAGTAGGGCATTGTGTTGTACTCGGGATTTTCCTATATAATTGTGCAAAATAGTAAACGTTTTAATTAACATAATTTAGAATACATAAATCACCTTTTATAAGTGGCAGGTTTGCACTACTATATTAGCAATTTTCCTGTTGCAGTGCTAGTGTCCACTTCGTTTTCTGTTCTACAATATCTGGGTAATTATATAAAACCTTTTTTTTCTCTCTAAATATTGTGCTAAATAAAAAGTGATCAACTTAGAAAATAATAACACGAAATGGCAACTTGCGCGGAAGAACGAGAACAACAAATTTATTTGGAAGCTGGAAGGAATCTTGCTAATCCTCCTCCAGGCGAAGAGGTTGTAATTAGTGGCGTGGCTGGACGTTTTCCCGAATCCGATGATTGTTATCAGCTACGAGATAATTTGTACAATATGAAAGATATGGTGACTTTAGATGACAGACGTTGGGATATAACCAAACCTGGATTGCCCCATCGTTCAGGAAAAATTAATTATATTGAAAAACTCGATGCTGGATTTTTTGGTATGTTCCACACTTTCGGCCATTTCGCCTTTTATTTATATAAATTTTTATTTTAGAAATTAGTTATAAGCAAGCTACTTCCATGGATCCGCAGGGTAAACAGCTTGTTGAACGAGCAACTGAAGCTATATTTGATGCTGGATACAATCTTGAGGATATGAAAGGATCTCGTACTGGGGTTATTGTAGGAAACTTACTCACAGATTCTGAGAAAACATTTTACTACGATAACCTTGTCAAGGATTCTTGTGCTATTACAGGGTATGGAAAATTTTTATTGCAAAATATGTTGGTCATTATATTTTAATTTTAGGAGCAATCGGTCCAATCAAGCCCAAAGAGTCAGCCGAGCTTTGCGTCTGCAAGGACCTTCATTTGCAATCGACACTGGTTCAAGTTCATCTTTATATGCGTTGGATCACGGTTACAGGGCTATTAGAAGCGGTAGATGTGATAATGTGTTGGTTTGCGCAACTAACGTCTGTTTACAACCCAAAGTGACGTACCAATATTTCTTGTAAGTACGAATATAAATTTAGCGAGCCGACCTTTATATTAAATTTACCATAAATTATATTATTTAGGCTTGGAGCACTAAGCGCAGATGGAAGATGTAAGTGTTTCGATGAGGCTGCTAATGGTTACGTACGAGCCGAAGCTATTGGGGTGGTGTTCCTACAAAAAAAGAAAAACGCAAGAAGGATTTACGCACAAGTACATTACTCTAAACAAAACATTTTATGTTAATTGCACGAATATTATTTTCTAGGTGGTTCATACCAAAACAAATGCCGACGGTTACAAAGAAAAGGGACCAACTTATCCTGCAGGAATTATGCAAAAACAGTTAATGAACGAACTTTATTTCGAATGCAATGTCGATCCATCGACTCTTGATTATTTAGAAGCTCATGCAACTGGTTAGTTAAATACAAAAAGGTCAGAAGATTTTATTTCTAACTCAAATTTTTAATTCATCTCTAGGTACCATTGTTGGAGATCCTGAAGAAGTAGCTGCACTTGGTCAAGTATTTTGCCAGAATCGCAAAACGCCTTTACTGGTTGGTTCCCTTAAATCCAATATGGGTCACACCGAACCAGCATCTGGTTTGAGTTCTATGGCGAAGGTAAACACCAATATTCTCATATTCCACGCTGTCTCTTCTATTAAATCCGTTTTTAGATTATAGTGTGCATGGAAAATGACTTCATCCCTGCAAATTTAAATTATTACAAAACTAAAAAAGGTTTGGAAGCGATAGAATCAGGAAAATTGCAAGTTGTTACCAAGACCATGCCTTGGCCAAAAGATGGAACTCGACTTGTGGCCATCAATAATTTAGGTATTGGTGGAGCAAATGCGCATGCTTTATTTAGACACTACAACAAGTCTAAAGTAAACAATGGTTTACCAAGTGATGATATCCCTCGTTTGGTTTGTGTAAGTGGACGAACCCAAGACGCTGTTAACCACATTTTAAACGACTTCAGCAAAAGGCCACTTGATCAAGAATTTGTTCGATTATTGCAAGAAGTTTTTAAGTAATGTATAGGATTTTATACTGAAAAACCATGCTTAAATGACAACTTTCAGATATAACATAAACGGACATCAGTACAGAGGATTTTCAATTACATCCAAAACAAGTCAACTACATCGGGCAGTGAAAGAGTATGACGAAACAAAGAAACCGTTGGGTCTATTTTTGGGAAGGCTTGATAAAAGTTGGTGGTGCAACTTTAACCAACTTAACGAAATTCCAATTTTTGCTACTGCTTTTGAAAAGTACGATTTTTTGTTAACATTTCCGAACACCCGATTTATTTCTCAATTTTCAGAATTCAGAAAATTTTGAAAGCCAAAAATATTGATTTACTGAAAATAATGCAGGAAAACGCTGCAGAAAATTCGGCAAACGAAGCCTTACAACATATCGTGATCCAAATAATATTTGTCGACATGTTTAAGAGCTTAGAGTTAACATTCGACTACATCATCAGTTACTCCATTGGCGAAATAGCCGCAGCTTATGCAGATGATGTTCTAACTTTGGAACAAGCCGTTCTTATTGGACAACTTATGGCCCAAAAAGTACCATTTAACAATAAAATAGAAACCAAAGCAACGTTTAATAATTCACAAGTAATAATCAAAGCTTTTATTATAACTTAAACAATTTTTCACGAACATTTCTTCCTTTCAGAATGAAGAGATTAAAAAAGCCGAAACAAATGGAGTTCATTTAGGTTGGTAAAAAACGTTCAGTAGGTGACGTTGTTACATTTGTTGAAATTTTTCAGAGAATGGTATCTTGGAAAAGCTCAATCAAGTCATCAAAACACCCAAACCATTTTCGAACAAGTGGATCAACAACAGCAAAAACGAAAATTTAACCTCAAAAACGAATGAGACGCTTTATGGATCTGGCAAATACTTCATCAACCAGCTGTTAAATCTGCATTCCCATACCATTTTTAAAGTACCATTGAAAATTGTAATGGTCGAAATTGGATCGGAAGTTTTCAACAATTTGGACGTTTCTGTTATTAACATGACTCCCGCAATAGCGATCAACGATACCGTTAGTTCCTTACTGAATGCTATGGGAGAGTAAGTAGACGAAAATATCCCAAGAAATAATTAATAAAAACGACATTTTAGAATCTACAACGCAGGCTATAATCCAAAATTCGAGAAACTCTACCCCGAAGTTAAATGGCCTGTCAATAGTCGAACACCAATGATTTCGCCTTTAATCAAGTGGAATTATTCGATCGATTGGTTTGTACCACGTTTCAGTACTTACAAAACCAAGAAACCTGGTGAACAGGTATACAAATTCACCATTAAAGCTGCCCATTGGAGTTTCATGACCGGGCATGTAATTGATGGTAAAATAATAATAAAATAATTTTGCATTTTTGCTAGCGAATTGTTGCTTTAGGACGAAATTTGATTCCGGCTACAGCTTATCTTTACATGGTTTGGGAAACATTATCTATGGAAACAGGAGAGTCTATGTTTGACATGAAAGTTATCTTTAATGACGTCAGATTCCATAGAGCTACCACCATTACGCAGACCAGCACGATCGAAATGAGTGTGATTATCCAAAAAGTTTCGGGATACTTTGAGGTACATTTTCTCCCATCGAGAAGTTTTTGAGAAAACTGATCACAAATGTTTTTAGGTGGAAGAACAAAATCACTTAGTTATTAACGGAACAATAAAAGCGTTTACTGGAGAAATTGCTGATTCCGTAGAAACCACTTCTGGCAAAGGAGACAATGAAGTTATTCTCGAAGGCAAAGATTTTTACAAAGAATTGCGTCTTAGGGGTTATAATTACACGTAAGAATTAAGAAGCTTAAAAGGAATTTTTTAATATTGCCAAAATTTAGGGGCGACTTCCAAGGAGTAAAGGAGTACAATTTAACTACCGCAAAAGCTGCAGTCGAATGGAAAAACAATTGGATATCTTTCATGGACAATATGTTACAACTTACACTTCTACGCAACGACTTAAGAACTCTTTGCGTTCCTACAACAGTTCAGGAACTGGTGATCGATCCCACAGCTCATGTCAACTACGCAAATCAATTTGGAGATAGACCAGTTTTACCCGTCCACATGGATAGAACCTCTGGTTTGATGAAGTCGGTTTTCGTAATAAATTTTTTACAGAAAATTAATAAAAAGCTTTTACAGATCTGGTGGAATTGAATTTAGAGGTTTATTAACCACATCCATCACAAAACGAAAAAACCAAAATGTGCCCTTACTTCAAGCTTATAAGTTCGTTCCATCTGTAACCTCTTTAAGCGAAGTAGAATCTGTAAAAGTTATAACCCAGTTTGTTCAAGAAAACAGTAACACCAATAAAATGAAAATTGTCGAGGTGGTTGACGATGTTGAGAAGGTTTCTCTTTGTCCAATCTTTCAGGAAGTTATATGCGATATTCCTCTGATTCAACAGGAAATTACTGTGCTGAGTAGACAAAAGCTGGACAATAAAGAAGTAACAGTAAAAGATGCACAATTAAGTTCTGAGAAAAATTCTTGTGCTTTGGTTATTGTCACGAAAGTGTCCGAAAAACCACAGGTAAAAATAATCACAAAAGTCCAAGATTGAAACTTTCTAATTAATATTTTTGCAGTTACTTCAAGAAGCACTTCAAGCAGTAACCGAAAACGGAATGATTTTATCGCGCGAAAATAGCGATTTTGACGTAAACCGCTTCATTGGAAGGTCCGACTTGGAATTGTTATTTGTTCATCAAACTGAAACCAAAAAATATGTCTTAGTTAAAAAACCATTTACGTTCCAAACCCACACCATTATTGATGTCAGCAAATCTATGCAAAATTATGATTGGTTACCAGTCTTACAAAAATCTTTAAAGAACCAAGAGAAAGTTGTGCTAGTTTCTCGAAATGTAGAAGTTAATGGTATTATTGGACTTGTTAATTGTATTAGGTGCGAGCCTGGAAGCGCAGGAGTAAAATGCGTCTTCATACAGGGCGAATCTCCTAAATTTGATGTTAACCATAAGTTTTATTCTCAACAACTGAGAAAGGGATTGGCTCTTAATGTTTTTAAAGATGGTCAATGGGGATCTTACAGATACGTGTCCCTTGATTCTTCCGAAATAACTGAGAGTGAACATATTGTTAACACCGTAACCACCAAAGGTGATTTGTCAAGTTCAAAATGGTTTGAAGGAACCTTAACCAGCAAATCAATTTTGCCACTTGAAAAAGAATTGGTTTATGTAAGTTAATCAAATAAACCAGCAATCCAATTTTCAATTGATGTTTTTAGATACACTGGGCTGCCTTAAATTTCAAAGATATAATGACTGCATCGGGACGACTTACCAACGATGTCATGGAGAAGGATCCTCTGAAGCAAAATTACGTTGAAGGGCTGGAATTCTCCGGAACAACTCGAAAGTAAAGGGTGCAATTTTTGTTTTCAAAATGTAATTTTATATGATTTCAGTGGAAAGCGTGTAATGGGAATTACAAACGGTGGTGCTTTAGCAACAATGCTGGATGCCGAAACTCACTCTTTATGGGAAGTACCAGCGAACTTATCATTGGGAGAAGCTGCAACCATACCAATGGCTTACGCTACAGTTTTACAAGCTTTAATAGTTGTAAGTATTTTACTTAAAAGTGTATCCAGAATGAAATTAAACAATTGAATTAAAAAAAATAGATTGGTAAACTTCGTAGTGGTCAAAGTATTCTAATCCATGCTGGAAGTGGAGCAGTAGGCCAGGCAGCCATTAATGTCGCCATATATTACAAGTGCAACATTTTTACAACTGTTGGGTCAGAAGAAAAGAGGAACTTCATCAAAACTCAATTTCCTGAAATACCCGGTAAATAATTTTTTCTAAACTATCTTCTTTTTCTTATCTCTTTCTACCATAGAAAAACAAATTGGTAATTCACGCGACACTTCATTCGAGCAAATGGTTCACAAACATACTGCAGGCCGAGGCGTCGACGTTATTTTGAATTCTTTAGCAGAAGAAAAACTTCAAGCTTCCTGGAGATGCTTAGCTCCTGGTGGTCATTTCCTCGAAATAGGCAAATTTGATTTACTGAGCAATCACGCTCTAATGGCCCAAATGTTTAACAAGGGATGCAGCTTCAGTGGGGTTATGTTAGATGGGCTATTTTGTAACAATCCCGAAGCTATGCAGGCAATTTCAAAACTTATCGCTGATGGTTTAGCAAAAGGTTACGTCAAACCGCTGAACAGAACTATTTTCAACATGGACGAAGTCGAGAAAGCTTATCGTTACATGGCAGGCGCCAATCACATAGGAAAAGTTGTAATTAAAATACGTGATGGCGAAGAATACATTCCAAAACCAAAACTATACAGTGCATTGCCTAAGTAAGAAAAGAGTTTCCAAGTTTTTTTAACCAAATAACATTTCCCATTTTCAGAGTTTATTGCGATTCCAAGAAGTCGTATATTATTAACGGAGGTTTGGGTGGCTTTGGTGTTGAATTGTGTGATTGGTTGGTATCACGTGGGGCAAAGAAAATGGTCATCGTGTCACGACGTGGTGTGGTGAATGGATACCAAGCTTCGAGGATCAAAAACTGGAAAGCTTACAATGTTGAAATTATTGTTTCGACTGTAGATACGACAACATCTGAAGGATGCGTAATTGTCCTAAGACAAGCTATTGCAATGGGTCCTGTAGATGGAATATTTAATTTGGGAGCCGTTTTACAAGACAGTCTTTTAGAAAATCAAACCGAAGAGATGTTCGTAAAATCACTCAAACCCAAAGCTTTTACAACGGAATATTTTGATACGCATAGTAAAAAATTGTGTCCAGAATTACGGTAAAAAATGATTAGGTTGATGAGTTGCAGGGTTTTTATTTTCTATATTTCAGATACTTTGTAATATTTTCATCCATGGCCGCTGGACGAGGTAATGTTGGTCAGACCAATTATGGTATGGGAAATTCAATTATGGAACGAATTTGTGAACTACGTAAACAGCGTGGATTACCAGCTCTGGCTCTGCAGTGGGGAACTATAGGAGATGTAAAAAGAAAGTGGATGTTAAGGATTTCCATTAATACTTATTCTTATAGGTCGGCATGGTAGCTGAGACCGAAAGTACTCAAATAAAGGCAGAAATTGCTGGAACCGTCCAACAACCAATATCATCATGTTTGGCAGTTCTGGATGTGTTATTGAAACAAAACGAACCGGTTGTATCGAGTATGGTGGTGGCTGAAAGAAAAACTGAAGCTTCAACCTCGAATAGTATTGTTGATGCTGTTAGAATAATAATGGGTTTGTTTTTGCTCTACGAACATAATTTTCGAAAATAATATTTTTCTTGTAGGATTGAAAAGTTTGAAAGGTATCGGTTTACATGCACCATTCCCACAATTGGGTATGGATTCGATTATGGCAGTAGAAATAAGGCAAACGCTAGAAAGAGAATATAACGTTTTCTTAACAGCCCAAGAAATTAGAAACATGACATTTGCAGGTCTGCAAAATATCGTTCAAAGTGATGAAACTTCCGAAGATGATACAGAAGACAAAAAATCAAAATATGACAATTTAGAAATACTTCATGACGTGTACTTACTACTTCCTGTTATTACTAAAAATAAAGACATGGATATTCCAGTTTTAAAAATTAACAACGGATTAAAGGCAAACAATAATAGGCCAAAAGTCTTCTTCGTGCCTGGAATCGATGGAGCGGGTACAAGATTTGAACCATTGGCTGGAAAATTAGATTTCAATAGCTTCTGTTTGCAATTACCTCCTAGTAACAAACCAGAATCTAAAATAGAAAATATTGCACAATTACTATTACCTAGATTGGAAGCCAACTTAATCAAATCCCAACCGTTTAATTTAATAGCCTTCTCTTTTGGATGCGTAGTTGCTGTCGAATTAGTTCATCTATTGGAATCTAAAGGTTATACAGGAAATCTAATACTAATCGATGGAGCTCCAGCCATGTTCAATAATTTAGTTAGAAAATACTTGCCCGAAAATTATTCTGAAGCAACAATGGAAACCATCTTGTTAGCAGCCATCATGAAACTCTATGTTCCATTAGAGACCGTTTTAAAGAACATGGTAAGTAAATAAAAAATCCTAAAATATATATTGTTAAAATTGAACCAATTTTAAGGAAAACATTGAAAACTGCAAGTCGTTAGAAGAACGTATCAATTTAGTGGCAAGTCAAATTCCACAAGAAACTCACACTGAAGCCCAACACCAAGAAATGTGTGCAACTCTTTACGCAAGATTGAAAGCACTTGCCGACTATAAGCCCAATTTTGGAAAACTTAAATCTAATGTTAAATTAATTAAGCCTACGCAGCCGATTTATCCAGAGTTTGATTTTGATTACAAAATCAGAGATTTGTGTGAAAACTATGTGGATGTTAATGTGTACGAAGGAAATCATTTAACAGTTTTGAAGAACTTAGATATTATAAAAAGCGTTAATTTCGAGTAGGATTAATTTTAATTATTAATATTATAAAAAATTTTGCACATTAATTTGATCTAAATAATAAAAGCACGATGTTAATTTACATGCCTAATTATAAAGTATTCTTATTTCCTTTTTCTTCGCAAAAAAATATTCAGTTTCTTTAAATCTGGATTTGCATTTGAAAAGTGATGTAATTGATGAAGTTCAATGGAATATGATTAGATTCTTATCCAAAAAAAATGGGAAAAATACTCTCTAAGATGATCTATGATCGATGTGGGCCTATTAGTCTTTTTCCGATTCTCACTTTTATTGGAAGAACATACCAATTTGATTTTCGAATATAGCATGCTACTATAGTAATAACCACGAGAGCTCGAGTATGAATCGTTAATAAAAAGTATGTGTAAATGTACATAGTTTAACGTCTAGTATATACTACATACATACATACACACTCGAGCTTATAGGAGTACGTAGCAATAGGTAATGTATTAGAATATATACTGCCGTTCTTAGTTAAAACGTCCTAACTAACAAATTTGTTCTAGATAGAAATAATATGACTTAACGTAGATTTTTTAACGTTCTTCATTATAAAATAGTATTTAATGCCTTCGGTAATATACGATTATATCACATTTCTGTTAAATTAAGTGAAAATGTCCTTATTGCATTCCTACAAATTCATTTTTTAATCCAGAAAATCAATTTGTTAATGTGTTAACCACGAACGGCAGTATATCAAAAAAATTTTGATAAAGTGTGACATCATAGACTGTTGTACAAAATATTTCATCCTTATCTGTGGATTCTAAAATCTTCCTGGTCAAGAAAATGAATGTTTTAGGCCAAATTTCAGAAGGAATATTCAAGATTTTTCCTCGTCACGTCCGTTATTTAGTACTAAGGATATGTCTAGACAAGTACTGTATTTGATATTCTATTAGATTTGTCACTACCAGTTGCAAACTAGGTCAATTAGAAGAATACGTTATGTATTCAGAGCGGGGGGGGGGGGAGATCGTCATACCGTCTGCTGCAGAATGTCACCAAGGTGGAAAATTATTTATCGTAATTTTATTCACAGAACTTAATTATGTTCTTATGGGTATTTATAAGTCTTCCTTCCTGACATTCAAGTGGGGTGGGGGAAGCGTTCCATAATTTCCAATTAGAAGCATAAAAACCGGTATAATAAGGCTCGCAGTACCTACTAAAATTCAACCTGATTTACTGTTTGCATCAGCCTAAAGAGAAGAAAGCCATTAAAAAGTCAATAGTGCATTACAAAATTCTTGAATGGTTTTACTATTAGTTGCTTCAATATTTGAAAAAGACAGCAATTGTTGTCGAAAGCCCATGATTTATTCCTTGCTTATTTTAAAATATTCCATGTTATGCAAAACCATATTGACTAAATTTAACTTATCAGGAACTACCTCTTCATTTAATCAATGATATCACTATCTGGTACGTGATAGAACGTCATCAAAATGGCCACCAATGAAATTATAATAAAATTTATACCTTATTCATGAACTTATTTTAATTTTCAAGGTCTCGTTCCAAGAAAAATTTAAAAATTATAAAATTTTTACCTTACTGCGCGTACTGCGATAAGTTTGTTATTTATATTTAAAATAAAACATTCATTTGGTTTTACTGCCAAGTAATAGCACTACTTCTTTTTACCATTAATAATTTATGCGTTGCCATTTGAATTCGGTCACTAAACTGAGGCTATTGTAAATACTACCTCCAATACAACGGCTCAAGTCATCTTAAGCCACCTAAGCTGGAGGACAAACTCAAGGATCTTGGCAGACGAAGTGACGTTGATTTTGGCAATACTAGGCTGGAAGTTCCCCAATTAACTTCCGCATCGGGCAGTTGGGAAAGCACATCCTGGGCTGCTTTGTCTTTTTTATTAGTGTCCAGTTAGAATCCCTGAAATTGACTGTGGACAATTTCAAATAATATTTCGCATGTTTGCATGTAGACGCTTTTATTGCGACCCTTGCATCCAATTCTTTTCACCCATCTGTTAGAATGGTGTTATAAGCAAGCTCTGCTGTTTTAGGAGAGTATCCAGGGTCTTAAGACTAGAAGACTGTTTGAGACGTTTCTCTCATGAGTCTGAATATAATCAAGCATCAGACTAGAGATATTCCGCTTATCGGATTACCGGTTACTCACACTCACTCACACCAATGGACCGATTGGTTAAAATCGAATTTTCGAAATAATTCCTCACGAACGCGATTTATCTCGTCGGATTTCTCGAGCTTTTCCTTAATTACGCGGAAACGCCGTGACCTCTCTGTTCAAACATTTTTGCTCTTGACGCAACTCCATAGATAGCCATGTATAATAATTTTCGTGAGTAACCAATATAGAAGAATTCATAAACGAAGGGCAGATGACAAACTGACTGCCGAAAAGGCAAAGAAAAAACAACAAGAAAATGATGATTTGTCTGAATCGCTGGATGCACTTGCCAAAGATATCGAAGACAAATTGACAAAGACGTTGTAAAAAGAGACAACCGATTCGATCGAAAATTGTGGTGGTTGCAGCTCGATTCGGCCATGCAAGCAGTAGTCGCCAAAGAAGTCGCGATTAATTCGGTTGATGGCACGTTCTTCGGGAAAATGAAAAGCTCCACAGTGAATGCATATATGACGACAAAATGTCTCAAGCTTTTGTATGTCATTATTTTTTTAGTATGTAGCTCTTGAACGTGAACACTTACACGTAGTTTCATGTCTTCAAAGCGGTGGTCACGTTATGCATCAATTTCGTCAGTAGGAACTTTTTGCGATAGAAGAAGAAAGAGCTAAGCGATGTTTGCACCGTTCGAGCTTTAATAGCTTAGAAAAAATTTTGGAACGCTCCTTAATTTAAATTTAAATGGATTTATTTTTAATAAAATTCTCAGAACTTTGGAACATTGAAAAAAACGACGACTTGGCCAAAATTTACTTGTTTGTTGCGCGCAATTCCGAAGATTTGGTGAAATTGAGGTCTTTCGAAAAATTTGTTATATCTCGAGGTTTGTAGGTTCTTAAAAAATGCAGTAAGTTCGCCCAAAATGATCCAAAAACTTATGTGGCTACAATTTTGGGGGTGTACAAAAAATATCGCACATTCATATCAGTTATGTTTAATAACGACAGCAGTTTTGTGTCAACATTGGATAAGGCTTGTAACGCATTTGTTAACAGCAACCCTCATTACACAAGTGACCAACTCAAGAAAATCGTTAGAACTGATATCAAAATACTGCTTCCTATTAAAGAAATCAACGCTGTCGGAAACGATGATGAATTGGAAATAAAAGTCACTAGATGATGTGGTAGTGATTATTAAGTACGTCTACAGTATGGATGCGTTTATACATATTGCGGTGACCCTTCTAGTTATTTTCTCACGTTGGGCTGACATAAAATATTTAGTGACCCTTGTGCCTTTCGGTGGCCGCAAATTTTTATTAATAGTTTTTTATTGAAAATTAATCTTTTTGAAATTATAAATTTCCATAGCTAGCTCTTAATTTATTTACCTTGCATGAAAAACTTTTTCTTCAGTAGTCGGTTCTATGCTTTTTCTGAAATTAAACGTTTTGTAGGAATATAAAAATTCCCTAATGATACGCCTATGGTCTCTTTTAAGAAATAACAATTTAATTTATTACTCATGAAAATAATTCAAAAACACAAATCTTATAATACTAAACAATAAATAATCAACAATGAACAGCAAATCCTTAAACCTACGCGTACCCCAAAGTTTATTACGTGGTGCCGCTGAATTCGTTTTTAACGTTATTTTTAAATTATTCACTCGCGCCGCGATGTAAATATTAAAGTTTCTCTTACCACCCGTAGATGCCGCTATTCTTCGTGTAAACTTCTCGTCTTGGATCACGTCGTCCGAGATTCTAAGAATTTCCAAAAATTTTCTTTATAACTCGCCTTTGTATTCGTGCATCTGTGCTCCAGTGACCATTATAGTATTGATTGATTCAAATCACATACCATCACTTTCCAATATTATCACAAGTAGGTACCATCCACTTTTTATCTAACCTCACTTAACTTTCTTTGTAACATTTACTTATAATCAATTACTTTTTTAGTTCTACACACTTTGAATATTGATTTTCAATCAATTTAAGAAGCTTTTCCCGGAGACGAAATTTACACGTCCTCCTCGCTTTGGCGTTCGTGTGAGAAGCGTTTATTTATTTTCCCGTTACCAGGGTTTTGACGAAATTCCCTTTTTTCATCCTACTTGGATATTTCTTCATTAATGTAAGTTTGTATCGCACGTTTGATAATTCTTATCATTTATTTAAATGTCATTAAATTATTTACACATTTTTGATTTCAGCGTCCAACCTTTCGCATCACTTAAGTGCTTATGTAATCTTAATTTGTTTATTGACGATTGAATCACCGTAATATGTATGCTACTGATTTCTTCGATGATATTCAAATTACGGAAAAATGGTAATATTCTAATCACATCAAAATTGGGAAAAATGATGAACGATATCGTGACTTCAAAAATAGTTAACCACGGAATTTATTGTTCATCTCGCTAGTCTAAACGAATCTCTTGCTACAGATTTTTCGTTCAAGCCCTCACGAATTTTATTTGGCCATGTAAACAATGTAATACCTCAATTACCATGCCCAATGAATTGGGAAGGATAATCCGCAAGTGCAATTCATTTTATTGTAACAAATACCCAAATAAGATACTAAATTGGCTACACCATAATATATATAATGGCGAAATTAGAACAAATACGTACTAGAAGTGGTACAATCCTTATCGAAAGCTTCGATCCTCATTTCTTCGGACGATATAAATAATTTAACAACAAATTCAGTTTTGTCGTTAAATATGAGGTAGAGGAATGTCGTAAAGGTTGGGACGGGTTTCGTTTTTGGTGTGTAGTTTTGAAACGGATAGGACTAATGTTAACTTCTATAAACTAATAAGAACCCCCTCCGAGTGGTGCAACCTTGACGAGATGAGGGGGCTTGCGTGCTTCCAATGAAACCCCAGGCATGTACTCCCGGACGAGCGGTGGGGACACCCCCCATTGGTCGGACGGGGGGCAGTGGGGGCCGGCCGGGCCTTAAAACTCTTTGTGCCGGTTGTTGATGTCCTCTTAAAGGTTAAGATGGCTGTGGTGGAGGAAGCCAGACTAACGGCACTCACAAAAGATCATATCGTAAACCGCTTGTGGGCTGCAAAGACTCTCTCTGGAGATAGTAGTGATAAGGGGCATGAGGGCATTGGCTTAATCGCCTGTGTCGCGTGGACGAGGACTGTTATGTCTTACAAATCAAACACTTATTGTAATTTAAGGAAACTTTATTTTTCAACTTGTCACGTTATTTACACTTGCGTCGTTGTTCTTGTTATTCTGCCTGGCAACCATCAATGAATCAGTGTGCCTTGCATATGCATGCTATGTTCATACATAACATGTCTCCCCCTTTCTTTTATAAGTAAACAATTAACAAATACATAATTACACATAACAAAATACAAAATTACACATAATCATTTAAATACTTAGGACGTTTACGAACCCTTACTGTCGATTCAGTCAATGCCACAGGTACTGTAACTGGTTCGTTTATACCGTCATAGTTTACTTCGTTGGGAACAGGTAGAAGTTCGTCATTCGGAGGAAATTCGTCATTCGGAGTGAATGTAGTGGGTTGTACTCCAATTTTCTTTGTAGTGATTGTACGTGGATCGTTTATCACCCTCTCCTCTTCCCTTTTTAACGTTGCTCTTTTACGTATTTCGTTTGGATGTCTTTTCCAAATTTTGTCGTCTTCAAGTTGACAAAAATATGTAGCTTTTCCAACTTGCTTGATAATTTGAGCATTAATCCATGCCTTCTTGTTCGGGTTACGATAATCTCGAACGATTACGTATTCCTTTACATTGAAAGTTCGAACATTTGACATGTCTTCATTTTTGTGGTATTTGTTCTTGTTTTTGTGAAGTAAGTCCAGTCTTATCTTCAATTTCCTATTGAACATGGCTTCTGCTGGCGAAACCTTGGTTGTACAATGAGGTGTATTTCTGTACGTTAACAAAAATCTAGCCATCAATGTCGATATTGGTAAATTTTTATTTTTAGGATCGATTGTAGCTGACGTTATTTTATTTTTAAACGTTTTGACTGCGTTTTCGGCTAAACCATTACTTTGTGGATTATATGGAGAAATCAGTAAATGTTTAATACCATTGTTATAAAAGAACTGTTCCATGTCTTCCGATACTAGGGAAGGTCCATTGTCGGATACGACAGTGTCTGGAAGACCAAACCTAGAAAAGCAATCTCTTAATTTTTCGATTGTTTCGTTTGTTGTAATCCGATTCATTTGGTAAATTTCGGGCCATTTCGTAAAATTATCAATTATTATTAAGAATTGTTTATCGTATAATTGACAAAAGTCGATATTTATTGTTTGAAATGGTCTGGAACTTTTTGGCCATTCGACGTAACACTTGGGTGGACTTGGTCGAACTTGCAAGCAACTTTCGCATGATTTGCATACTTTTTCGATGTCCTTATCTATCCCTGGATACCATAAGTATGATCTTGCGATTGACTTGGTTCTGACAATTCCTTCGTGTATCCCATCCTCGTCGCCAATTGTTATGTCTTACAAATCAAACACTTATTGTAATTTAAGGAAACTTTATTTTTCAACTTGTCACGTTATTTACACTTGCGTCGTTGTTCTTGTTATTCTGCCTGGCAACCATCAATGAATCAGTGTGCCTTGCATATGCATGCTATGTTCATACATAACAAGGACCACTATAAAAACCTCCCCACTCCTACGGTACTGCGACGCCTAAGGGATGCAAGGCTGAGGGGTAGCTCAGTCAGAAGTCGCAGAAACCTCGAGACGTGGCGTATCTCGTTGTACTCATGCCACCCATTGCATATGGGGCGCTGTGCGATGGGGTCATAATACTTCCCCTTTACTCGTGGGACCAGATATGGAAACAACAGAAGTAAAAACAAACCAGGAGGAGATTCCGAAAGGAATGAGACTCCCAAAAAACCTTCGGGAGCTGCTAGGAGGCGCCTTACGCGACTCCGGGCAGCACAACTAACGGAGGCAGGGACTTCATTGATACCTGCCCCCAAACAACAACTAAAAAGTAACCCGATCGGGGGGCAAAAGCGAAACCGGTCGGACGGTAGCACACCGAAAGAAGCGGCCAGACAAAGGAAGAAAAGCAGGGGCACTGAACCTGCCGTATCCTATAAGTCGGTCTTGACGGATGCTCGGGTAGCAATCTTTCCGGAGGGCTATCCAAACATCCAGCTCAGCATCGAACAGAACGACCTTGTAAAAGGGATGATTCTAGATGCCCTTGACAAAATCAAGGAAGGGGGACCTTCTCCAAAGTTCTCAAAAGTAAAATCAAAGGGGGGGGCTCTTCGTTGCCTCCTGTGTCGATCAGGCCATCAAGGACTGGTTAGCTCGAGTGGTAGCCAAGGGCGCACCCTGGATGGGGTCGAAACTTGGCGTAATGGACGCCAAGGACATCCCTAAACCAAAAAGGGTAATGACCTGGATCCCGGAACCCACAGAGCAACCGGAAAAATTCCTTAACAGGCTAAAGGTTCAAAACCCAGGGCTGAGAACTGGACTGTTTTGGATAACAAGCCAGACAACAAAGGCCAACAGCTAATTATGTTGGTCGATGAACTGTCCTGGAATAAAATCCTGGAAGTTCAATGTAAACGCTTCCTGAACTTCTCCAGGATCACTTTCAAAGAACTGGGGAAGAAATAGGAAAAGGAAGTAGTCAAGGCTAAGGAGACTGTTGAGGGGGAACTAAGTTCACCCTTGCCACCTCCTAGTCCTCTCGCACCTCCAGCTGAGTACAGCGGAGAGGGGACATCGGGAGTAGTGGTGCTCCCGTCGGTACCATGATCCGATTTGTCCAGGCAAACATTCACCACTGCAAGGAAGCTTCGGCTGCATTGCAGAGGTACATGGTCAAAAAAGACATAGACGTGGCTCTGATACCGGAACCCTGGATCTATGGGGGCCGCATCAGAGGCTTAAACATATCAGGCGACTGGGAGTTAATCAGCCCAGGAGACAAACAGCCTAGAGTGTGCATAATTGCAAAAAAAAGACTAAGTCTTCTACCACTATGGGGGCTCTGCACCAGAGACCTAATAGCGGCTAAAGCAAAAATAATAATGGAAGGGAGTCAGAGGGACCTTGTGGTGACATCAGCATACCTTCCATACGACCAGCAAGGACCACCCCCAACCAAGGAGTTCAAGGACCTTGTTATGGATTGCGAAAGCAAGAGAACACAATTAGGCTGGGCGCTGACTTGCAATTATCAGTTGCACGATAGTTTGGTTGCAAGAGTGACTCCTTAGGATTTATATGCAAACGCGCGCACATGCAACTTTATGCAATTGCAAATTTATGCAACCAAAGAGTTTGCGCTTTGACACAAACTAAACAGTTGCGCAATTGCATGCAATCATTTTGTAACACACGTTTTGTAACGCCTGCACGCTCATTGCGATTAAACGATTGCAGTTTTATACAGTTTTAGTGCTTTTTGTGAATGATGCCCACTCAAGAATGTAAATAATCACTTTATTCTGGGTATGCTTGCAAATCTTCATTCAGTTTATTAAACTGCCCTTTCACTAAACGTTGTGACGTTATTGGGTGTACCCAGTATCTTTTCTTTCTTTTCAATTTTTTCCTTCTTCTCAGTTCAAGAGCACACACCACCGCTAACTGATAGAAATTCATATTGAAACTGAACAATTTCAGTTGCATGTGCGCTTACATGCTGCGACTGAACCGTTTAGTTGCGTATGTGAGAGCAGGAAACATTCACAGACCAAACAGTTGCTGCAAGTCAGCGCCCAGCCTTAGTGATCGGCTGTGATGCCAATGTACACCACATTATATGAGGCAGCACGGACACCGCAGAGGTGAGTTCCTTTTAGAATATATTTGTAGTAACAATCTAGAAATAGGGAATAGGGGCAATGAACCTACCTTTGTCACAGTGGCAAGGAGAGAAGTAATTGACCTGACGATATTCACTTCCTTCGTAGGTCAAGTGATCGGAGAATGGCATGTCTCTTCTGAGGCGTCACTCTCGGATCACAGATATATTAGATTTAACATTGAAACCCCACCTTGGGAGAGGGCTGCGTACAGGAATCCAAGAACCTGCGATTGGGCTCTCTTTAGGGAGAGACTAAGACAGGGGACGGAGGAATGTCCGTCAAGACCTAAAAACAATGCGGAGCTGGAGATGATGAATGACAGAATAAAGTCGGCCATCATCTCAGCTTACGAGGAAAGCTGCCCTCCTAAAGAGAAAAAGGTCAAGCGGGACACCATATGGTGGAACCAAGAACTAGAATCCCTTAGGACTGAAACCAGAAGACTCTTTAACAGAGCCAAGAGAACTTCTGATTGGGAAGCTTACAAAAGCTCCCATTTGAAGTATGCGTACGCAAAGCAAAACAGGACTCTTGGAGGAAGTACTGCGGGGAGGTGGAGAGCACTCCAGAAAGTGCAAGACTCCAAAGAGCTCTCTTAAAAGATAACCACGGAAAAGTGGGTACCTTGGTAAAACCACAGGGAGGGTTCACATCATCGGGGGAGGAAACTCTGGAGCTATTGCTCCAGACTCACTTCCCGGGTTGTGTTCCGAGACCTGAACACTCTACTACCAACCAAGAACACCTCAATATACCGACTCGTCGGGCTGGTAGGGACCATTGGAAAGTAGCAAAAAAGGTAATTAATAAAACGAGAGTTGAATGGGCAATAAGAACCTTTAAACAATACAAATCTCCGGGCGAGGATGGCATTTTTCCCGCATTACTACAATAGGGGCAGGAGATACTAGCTACTCCCCTGTGTGCCATATTCAGAGCTAGTTTAGCTCTCAACTATGTGCCTCAAAGTTGGCGGAAAGTCAGAGTGGTAATCAGTTTAATGTCATTTCTGCTGAAGACCTTGGAGGAACTGATGGATAGGCATATTAGGGACGATGTACTGGCTAGTTCGCCTCTACACAGATACCAGTATGCCTACCAATCGGGGAAATCATGTGAGTTAAGCATACATGAATTAACTCACGGGATTGAAAGGGCTATCGAGAATCAAGAAATTGCTCGGGGAACCTTTCTATACCTTTTACAGTATTATTTGGAGAAAATGAAAACAAATTTGGTGCAAATGAAAACAGATTTTGAGCAAATGAAAACAGATTTGGTGCAAGTGAAAACAGATTTGGAGCATATGAAAACAGATTTGAAACAAGTGTAAACAAATTTGGAACATTTGAACTACATTTGGAACAAAATGAGAACAGATTTGAAAACATGAAAACTGATTTGGAGTAAATGAAAACAAATTTTCTACAAACTAATATTATGAACTTAAATATTTATTTTTATGAAATTTCAACAATGTCTTGACAATAAAGATTAAAATTTGTTTCATCAATCCAAATTAATGTACGGCCATTTGCTCTGCTGTGTAAAATTTTGTCGACATAATCTTTTCGCTTTCTCTTGTTTTCACCGTTGTTCATATTTCCAATATGCGGTTTAAAAGCTTTAACTGAAAATAATTTTCCATCAAACCAATTTTTTACATATATTGTTTTCAATGTTAATGTGCTATCTTCCTCAATCTACCTTACCAATGCCTATTCTATTATAGGAGTCTTTTTTGTAGATGCATAACCGCCTTTGTGTTTAGGAAACTCTTGTCATTTTTTTAACCATTTGTATGCTGTGCTTATGTTCACATTTAAAGCTTTCGCTGTTGGTCTCCAATCTCTGTCTTCCTGATGTACTTTAAAAATCCTGACTCTATCATTAAGCGAAATTGTATTATATTTTTTGTATTTTGATTGACGAAATTTTACTTACATAATAAAAAATTAAGCTGTTCAGTAGATAATCCAAATTCGTTTTCATTTAAACCAAATCGGTTTTCATGTTTTCAAATCTGTTCTCATTTTGTTCCAAATGTAGTTCAAATGTTCCAAATTTGTTTTCACTTGTTTCAAATCTGTTTTCATATGCTCCAAATCTGTTTTCACTTGCACCAAATCTGTTTTCATTTGCTCAAAATCTGTTTTCATTTGCACAAAATCTGTTTTCATTTGCACCAAATTTGTTTTCATTTGCTCAAAATCTGTTTTCATTTGGACAAAATCTGTTTTCATTTGCTCAAAATCTGTTTTCATTTGCACCAAATTTGTTTTCATTTTCTCCAAATAATACTGTAAAAGGTATAGACATAGAGGGAGCGTTTCATAATACCTCCTTTGAGTCTATTGAAAAAGCTTTCAATGATCGTGGAGTTTACCCAACCATTACGGGATGGATCGGCTCCACCTTAAGAGACAGAATAATTAGAGCCAATCTGGGTCAGACAACTGTGGAGGTGTCCGCCGCATGTGGGTTTCCGCAGGGGGGGTCCTCTCACCCCTGCTGTGGTGTCTGGTGGTAGATAGCCTTCTGCAGGAACTGGAACAGGAAGGGGTTCATGGGAAGGGATTTGCTGACGATGTCACAATCCTTGTCATTGGGAAATTTGGGGAAGTTGTGTCATCACTGATGCAAAAAGCCCTGAGAACTGTCGAAAGATGGTGCACAAGAGAGGGACTGTCGGTTAATCCGGGAAAAACCTCTGTTGTTGCGTTCACGAGACGCACAAAAATACAAGATGTGGGAACTCTGAGGATGTAGGGGGAGGAGCTACCTCTGAAGAGTGAGGTCAAGTACCTGGGTCTAACTCTAGACAACAGGCTGACCTTCACACAACACATAAAGAACGCTACAATCAAAGCGACTAAGGCCCTATGGGCTTGTAGGAGCATGATTGGTGAAACGTGGGGACTAAAACCTAGAATGGTACTTTGGCTGTACACCAAAGTAGTGATACCCACGATAACATATTCGGCCCTGATCTGGTGGCACAAAGCCAGGAAAAGGAATAGCGTAAACAGGATAAACAAGCTACAAAGACTTGCGTGCCTAGGTATCACGGGGGCAATGACTCTACGCCAACCGCTTCTATGGAGGCTCTTCTGGGACTACGGCCTCTGCACATAGTTGTGGAGACTGAGGCTCTACTAGCAGCTTATAGAATGATAATTAATGGCCATGGGAATGTGAATCCAAGAAGTGGATCTCACACCATGATCCTGAACTCAATTAAGAGTAACAGCATGCTTAGCATGAAATCGGATAGAACTAGCACCGTGAGGGACTTCCGAAAACCTTTCAGGATTATTATACCTGACAGGGGAGAGGCAGAAACCTCACAGGGGCTGAGTCTACGATATGACACCATCTGGTACACAGATGGATCTAAAACAGAGATAAGTACTGGAGCAGGAGTGCGCGGCAGAAGACCAGGTGATGCTCTTAGCATAAATCTGCGATCCCTCGCCACTGCATTCCAGGCAGAAATAATAGCAATATTGGTCTGTGCAGAAGAAATGATGTGGAGAAACTATGAAAATAGAAAGATCTGCATCATGACTGACAGCCAGGCAGCACTACGTGCCTTGGAAGGAGTTGAATCACACTCCAAGGTCGTTAAACAATGCGCGGATGCACTGGTAAGACTGGCTAACCACAACAGACTTGCGGTGATGTGGGTGCCGGGACACCAATGCATCAAGGGAAACGAAGAAACAGACTCACTTGCGAGAGAGGCTGCTAATAAACACCTAATAGGCCCTGAGCCTTCCTGCGGGATCTCATATACGACCGCAAAGAAAAGTATCAGGGAAAAACTAACAGAACAACACCTTGCGCACTGAACGGGAGTCCCTGGACTGAGGCAATCGCGGATGTTCATAAGGGGCCCGTTGAGTGAGCCTAGAAGGAAAGAAATACTCAAGCTGAGTAGGAAACAACTGAGAAGGATAGTAGGACTATTTACTGGACACTGCTGCCTTAACAGACACCTCAACATCATGGGGCTGGTTGAAAATCCCATTTGTAGGATGTGTGGTGAAGAGGACGAAACACCCCACCATATCTTATGCAAATGCCCGGCCTTGGCTGGGAGCAGGCTACGTCACCTTGGTTTCCCATACCCGGATACTGAGGAGATTGCACAAGCACCTTTCAACTGCATACTTGACTTTGTTGAGGAAACGCAGTTGATGGAGTAAAAACTTGGAACGTGGGGCACAATAGGCTTAAGCTTAAGCTTCAGTGCAGTGGGGGTCAGAACCACAACCCGTTAATAATAATAATAATAATAAACTAATAAGAAGGTATGATCATTGGCTACAACTTTGCTGTAGAAAGTTATTTGATATCGCAAACGAGTCAAAAGTTATATCTATTTTAATGAAGGGAACTTTTTTAGCCGAAAAAAACTTTGCCGTGTAGGTTGGGACACTATCAAAAATCTGAAAAATAAGGTAAAAAGTGAAGTAAAACTGCATGGTATTATGATTAGAATATTTATTGAAACTTTCAAAGAAACAATTTATTCGTTTAGTTTGCTTTTCCTTCAATTCGGAAATGTTTTCGGGCGACATCAAAATACTACTTTTCATCGGCTTTCGTCCACGATTTGATTTTTTGGCTGGAGTTGATGCTTGCAAAGGTCCGATCGAAGACAAAATCGATGTTAAGCCAGATTAAATGGCATTGCAGTGTCTTGGAATAAATAAAAGTGGTGTTCCAACCTTTACAACCTCATTTAAATTGCTCTTTCACACAATGAAAATACATAAATACAAGACACATTGAACATACTTACTTGAAATAATTGATTTAAATTTTGTAAAATTTCAGCACGTAGAAACTACCTTAAAGATGTTTTTTTAAGAAAATTTACAGCCACTAATTAATAAACTAGTTCATCATTTGAAAGAAGTCCCCCCCCTCCATTATCAACATTAAACAATCTATTATTATGCAGTTTAGCCTACTCCTTCCAATATAGAAGAGCAAATACCTCTTAAGAAAAAATAAAAAGAACTACTAAAACAATAAAAAAAATTTACTATTTAAGTAAAATTAAACAGAACATCCTTCATTATAATTTAAATTATGCGTTTTACTTAAATTTGAACAGTCAACAAACTTGGCAGGAAGTTATAAGTATGTACAATATACTCGATTAAATGTCGATAGATATGTACAATGGCTTCTCAAATTGTTCCCAACAGTTCAACGAATTTATAATTTTATTTAAAAGTGAATTGAATTGATAACGTTAAACTTTAAACCTTAATCGATGAAATATTTATACCAAACAATGGAATTCAAATTATCTCCAAATGTTTTTGTTTTTCCTAAAACAAAAGTGGCTTAAAAATTTACACTTAAAGGTCAAATTTAAAATATTTCAAGAATGTACAGATAATTCCAAATATTGATAATATTCCGATTAATTACAAAAACCGGCCCTTAGGAACCCCCTTCAATCTTTCAGTTGCAATTCGTAATAACGAAATTAATGGCTATATCGCTTTGCATTTCAAACAGTTTCTGACCTTGGCAGTTTTAACGCGCTCACGTCAGACAGATATTCGAAATAATATAAATCAGCTTAATATAAATTCGTTGGACTTTATAAACACAAGGAATGGTATGACTTGGAATGCCAAGAAGAAATTAGCAAAAGAGAGAAAGCAAGAAAAAGAATGCTAGATGCAAAAACATTGGAAAACAAACACAAATATGAAGCACAAAGAAAATTATGCAAGAAACTGATCAGAGATAAGAAAATATACAATAGAAAATTTGGATGCTCTGGAAGAGAATTTCAGAAACAGAGAGGTCAGAAATTTTTACCAAGGCGCAAAAAAAGTAAGAAAAGGATATACGCCAAGAACATCGCTCTGCAAGGATAAACAAGGGAATTTAGTAGGAGGCCAAACAGAAGTTATGGAGAAATGGGCCGAGTATTTTGAAGAACTACTAAATAGACAAACAAATAACGAAGAAACAATAGATCTACTCAACGACAGCACAAATGAGCCAAATGTAGAAAAGCCTAAATTAGAAGACATACAAAAAATTATTCGGAGCTTGAAAAATAATGGAAGTGCGGGCGAAGACCAAATACAAGCCGAAATGATTAAGTATGGCAGAGATGTAGTTGAATCAATGGTGCAAGAACTAATTAGGAAAATATGGGATAGCGAAGAAATGCCAAAATCATGGAGAGAGGCAATAGTTTGTCCCTTACATAAAAAAGGTGATAAAACGAAATGTGAAAATTATAGGGGCATTGCATTGTTGAACGTTGCGTATAAAATCTTAGCAACGTGTATCAAAAATCAATTGAGTCAATATGTTGACAAAATAGTAGGAGAATACCAAAGTGGTTTTCGGAAGAACAGGTCGGTAATTGACCAAATCTATGTCTTAAAAGAACTACAAACGAAAAGCTACGAACACAAAATACCAACGTACCTGCTTTTCGTGGATTTCAAACAAGCGTATGACAGTGTGAACAGAAGACAGCTTTACCTAGCACTGAAAGAATTTGGTGTCCCCAATAAATTGATATGACTGGTCAAAATGACGTTGGAAGAAACAACAAATAGGGTAAAAATGAATGGGAGGCTGTCGAGAAAGTTTGAAATCAAGAGCGGACTAAGACAGGGTGACCCGCTTTCTGCGATTTTGTTCAATGTAGTACTGGAAAAGGCTTTGCGAGACAGTAAAATCAACAGAAATAATACCATATTCCACAAACGACAACAATGTCTTGCATTCGCTGATGATATAACTGTTATAACAAGAACAAAACAGGAGTTGCAAAAAATTTTAAAGGAAATCTTGAAGGCAGCAAACAGAATGGGACTTGAAATAAATGTCGAAAATACTAAGTATATGGTGTGGAATGATAAGCCGTTCGAACAAGGTTAATATCTGCAAGTAACATGGTCGAAACATTAAAATTTGAAGAGGTACAAACATGCACTTATCTGGGAACACTAGTAACAAGGGAGCCTGGAAACAATGAGGAAATCAAAGCCAGAATAACGGCAGGAAATAAAAGTGCATATGCATTGCAAAGGATACTGACTGGTGGAATGTTCTCTAGAAGAGAGAAGGTAAACGTTTATAGAACAATGATACGTCCGGTGGTAACGTATGGAAGCGAGGTCTGGACACTCAGGAAACAGGACCAAGTAATGTTGAATGTGTGGGAAAGAAAATTTCTGAGAAGAATTTTTGGCGGAAAATATGTAGATGGAAGATGGCAACGAAGAAACAACCAAGAAATAAATGATCTATATGGAGAAGATACCATTGTTGGAGTGGTAAAAGCACAACGAATAAGGTGGTTGGGGCATTTGATAAGAATGGTAGAAGAGAGAATACCAAATATTGTGTTAAAAATGACAATGAGTGGGAAGAGAAGACGAGGAAGACTAAAGTCAAGATGGAGAAAAGAAGTACAGGATGATTTGGACTGTTTGCACATCACTGAATTGAAATAAAAAGCGAAATCCATGGGTCTTCAAGGCCTGTAGTGCTAAATTTCATTCATTCATTATTCCAGGATATGGACTGTTGGAACTAACCGCACCTTCACATCTCGAAATGTTAAATTGGCAAGTATTAGTGGTTGTATACTGAAAAGGGACAAAACACATTGAAGAGATACTGTTAATAAAAGCCGGAACGGCAAATTTAGATCGTCATCTAACAGCGAACTGAAGCAGTCTCATAAAATTGCTAAGCAACAATGCGTATCGATTAAATATGAGCTTTTTGTCCTTTTTGTCAACACGATTCGCTCCAATTACCAAGAGGTAAGCTGTCAAGGAACTTTCCTCAAAATTAGATGTATTACTTTGAACCGGTTGGATGCCCACGTTAAACAGTAGGTCCCCTATGTATGTGAAAACACCACAAAGGTCCATTATAGACACAGAAGGGAGGGTCTCGATTCCTCAGTCATATACATTACAATATTACTTAATAATAATAATTATAGATTATGTATTTGTTCCGGTTATTTTACCGCACCCTTAATAACTGAAAACGAATTCAAAATATAGTCAAATAATTTAATATTAACTTCATTCAATTCAATTTTCAGCTTTTCCATTAAAACCTTCATTTAGGTATTTGCTAGGCCCCAAACATCCTACGCCGCGCCATCCGAATACATAAATTTCATATCCACCAAAAAATTTCCTTACATAAAATCAACAAAATATATCGACTTCATTAAAATGATGTAACGCTTTAAGCTTGACATTAAATTGTATGTAAATTTTTCATAATCAATTCAAAATATAATTAAGTTCGTCTGAAGTCTTATAAAGGGCAAGCAAGGTTGGGGCTCAATTCAGTCTTGCGGGTTTTGGGTAGGAACAATTTTTACAAGTTGTCTTTTTATCATTTTCGTGGTAGTTGTGGTAATTAAATTTAAATAGTGAAGTAAATAATAAATAATAATAAATAGTTAACTGGTTTCCAATTTGATTTTTTCTTGAAAGGTGAGATGAAATACAAAAATTATTTCCACTGATTATAATTATTTTGAATTTCAATAAAATCAGAATTCCTTTTTTTTAGTAACTATCAAAAATTTACAATGGCCCCTCAAAATACATCCGAACCCGAGCTACAAGAAGATGATAATACGAAAGGAGATATCGAATCTCAACGATCTCTGGCAGCCGGAAAAATAATTGCGAATCCTCCACCAGGAGAAGAAGTCGTCGTTACCGGTAAACTCAAAAAACGTTTCAAACCATTTAAATACTAAAATTTAATTTAAAAAAAACAGGAATGGCAGGACGCTTTCCCGATTCCGATGACATCCACGATTACAAACACAACTTGGTCAATAAAATTGATATGATTTCTGCTGATAACCGACGTTGGGAACCAACTCACCCAGAAATCCCTCAACGTACAGGAAAAATTAATTTCATCAATAAATTTGATGCTGGATTTTTTGGTAACATTCCGAATTTGATTCGTTCAAATTTTTTACTTTGATAAAATTTTAGAGAGTACATTTCGAGGTGCCGACACAATGGATCCTATGTTACGTCTATTATTGGAGAAATCTTTTGAAGCCGTGGCCGATGCAGGTATCAACCCCAAAGATTTGCGTGGTACCAACACTGGAGTGTTTATTGGAGTTTGTTTCTCAGAAACTGAAAGAACTTGGTTTTATAGGAATTTACAGTCGGTTTCCGTTACGGGGTAATAGAATTAAATTCTGTCAGGCATGAAAAATGTTATTAATATTATTTTGTTTAGATGTACACGTTCTATGACGGCTCAACGCATTAGCTACTTTTTGGGATTAAAAGGGCCGTCTAACACTGTAGATACTGCTTGCAGTAGTTCTTTGTACGCATTTGAGCATGCTTACAGAGCAATCAGAACAGGAAGATGCGATAGCGCATTTGTCGGTGGTTCTTCGTTATGCTTGATTCCTATCGTATCTCTTCAATTTGCACGGTAAAATAATAATATTTCAAAAAATTAAACCTCTTGATTTTATTTTATACTTTACAGTTTAGGAGTGTTAAGTTTGGATGGAGCGTGTAAGTCTTTTGATGAAGACGCAAATGGATACGCGCGTTCGGAGGCCGTTTCAGTGATCTATCTACAAAAAGCAAAAGATGCTAAGCGAATTTATGCTCAAGTGGTACATGCAAAAGCCAATTGTGACGGTTATAAGGAACAGGGTATTACCTACCCTGCGGGTATGATGCAGAAACTGGTTCTGGATGAGGTTTATCAAGAATGTGGAGTAGATCCTGGAACTGTCGATTTTCTAGAAGCTCACGCAACTGGTACTAAAGTAGGCGATCCTGAAGAAATTCTAGCTATGGACGAAGTGTTTTGTACTAATCGTAAATATCCTTTGTATGTTGGTTCGATTAAGTCAAATCTTGGACATGCCGAGGGTGCGTCTGGAATGTGCTCCCTAGTTAAGGTTATTCTCGGAATGGAAGACGATTGCATGTTGCCTAATCTTAACTACAAACGCGCGAGAGAAGGAGCGGAAGCTTTGGAAAAAGGAAGAATGATCGTGGTAACTGAGAAAACACCTTGGCGTAAAAATGGATCTGGTCTTGCTGGTAAAAAAATAAATATTTCAACACTTCCATATTTTTATCAACATTCCTTTATCTTTAGCTATCAACAGTTTCGGTTTTGGAGGCGCTAATGCTCACGTCGTACTCAAGAAATTTGAGAAGAAAAAAATTGACGAGGGCCAACCAAAGGATGAAATTCCACGCTTAGTTTGTGTGAGTGGACGTTTGGAAGAATCTGTTAATTGCCTGTTGAATAATTTTGCGAACGGCACTCCTGACGCTGAGTTTGCAGCTTTGCTTCATGAAATATTTTCGTAATTATTAGAAAATGGTATAAAGTATAATGTCATTTTAATTTCATTTATTGTAGTTCCGGTATCATTGCTCACTCGTATAGAGGTTACGCGGTGGTAGCAAAACAACATGGAGAACTTAAAAGGTCGGTTAGTTGGTATGATGAGAGTGTAAAATCGTTAACTTTAGTTCTCAATGCTCCCCATGAAAATTTATTGAGCGTAGGTCGTCAATTATTGACAATCCCATTATTCATGGGCACCATCCAGAGGTAAATCTAAGGAAAATGGTTTTAATGTTGAAAAAACAAAATTTACTTTTAGAATTTACAATATCTTGTCACTCAAAGGAATTAACATAATTGAAATCATAAATTCAAAAAATAGTAATGATGTGACAAATGTAACTATTGGAAGCATTGCCGTCCAATTAGCTTTGATTGATATTCTGAAAACTTTGGAAATCTCTATCGACTCTTTTATTGGATTTTCATTAGGAGAAATTGTTGCAGCCTATGCCGATGATTGCTTAACATTGGAACAAGCTGTCGAAGTAGCGTATGTTATCAATCAAGGCTTAGTGGAATTACACAATGCCAATTTGGTTAGTTACAATGTGGAACTTCATAAAAACAAAGTAATTATCCTTTTCTTCTAAATTAAAATTATCTAAATAATTTTTTTTAAATTTTAGCCCATGCCAGTAATACCCAAAGAAATACAAATTGTTAATTATAATTCAGAAGTACAGTATAACATCTTTGGACCAACGATTGTAGTGGAAAGTTTCATAAACACAATGATAAAGCACGAAATCGTAGCTAAATCAGAACGAAATTACGGCTTCAATTCCAAATTGGCATCCAAAATTCGTAAGTAAAAACTAAACAATTAAAATTCTGCTTGTTTACTTGAAGAAATTTTTAGAACCCAAGCTTCTACGTTGTCTTCAACAAATCATTCCAAAGCCTACCAAACGATCACCAAAGTGGATTACAACGTCGATTTACAAAGAATTTTTGGCATCAGACTTGTCAAAATATGCATCAGCGGAATACTTTGTGAACAATTTGTTAAATCCAGTTTACTCCAAACAAGCAATTTCTGTTGTACCACCCAAATCTGCTCTTATTGAGGTTGGAGAAAAATTAACAAATATTCAAAATTTAATTACCATCAGCTTAACTAACGCAGAGAACGAGGAAGATCATATCACAGCTTTCCTGTGTGGATTAGGCGAGTAAGTTGTTTAAAATGTTCCTCCTTTCAAGGTGTAAAACCTTTAACCCTTTAAGATTGTACGAATTGGGCTACAATTTCAAATTGGAAGAGTTATATCCAAAAATTGAATGGCCTATAAGTGCTAACACTTCCATGATATCACCTTTAATTAAATGGAATCACGATGCCGACTGGTTCGTTGCTTTGTATAAAACAGAAGGTGCATTAGCAAGCGGCGAACGTTCCATTGCGTTCAATTTCAAAGATGCCGATGTAGCTTACATGATGGGACACGCCATCGATGGAAGAGTTTTATTCCCAGCCACCGGATATCTTACCCTCCTTTGGGAATCGTTTTCTTTGATGACTGGAATTCTCTTATCTGACATGCAAGTCGTTTTCGAAAATGTTAAATTTCATAGGGCTACGAATATAAGATTGGATGCAGGATTACAGCTTATTACAACCATTCAGAAAAGTACTGGGCTATTTGAAGTAAGTACTTTTGATTCTTAACAGCAGTCAGAAAAAAATCTTTTAAATTAGATTGCAGAGCAAGATCAAGCTGTGGTGACTGGACGAATTCGAATTCCGGAAGATTTCTCAAAAGAAATCATCACTCTTCCTATTCCAATTGCGGAGGAAGAAATAAAATTTGCAACAAAGGATATTTACAAAGAACTTAAGCTAAGAGGATACAATTATACGTAAGTTCAACGTATTTTATACAATCAATCACAAATTTACTCTGTCATCTAATGTAGAGGACGTTTCCGTGGAATCAAAGAATGCGATTTAAGTGCAACCCAAGCTCAAATCGACTGGTGGGGTAACTGGATCACATTCATGGATAACATGTTGCAAATGAAAATTCTACAAGAAGACACCAGAAATCTGTACGTTCCGACTGGAATTGAACATTTGGCTGTCGACGCCAAAGCCCACATCAGATACGCAAAAACGTTTGGCGATAAAAACGTGACTTTACCTGTTTACATCTACAAAGAAAGCGGAATCATCAAGTATGTTCTAGTTAACCCAATTTAACTTCATTAAAAGGTTTATTCCAGATCTGGCTCGATTGAAATTCGTGGATTAACCGCTAGTTCGATCGCTCGTCGCAAACCTCTTGGCGAACCGGTGTTGGAATCTCACAAGTTTATTCCATTAGAAGCGGAACTGAGTTTAGAAAAATCGATTCGAGTAAACACTCAAATCATTCTAGAAAATAATTATGGTATCAAGATACGCGCTGCAGAATTAATCGATGAATTTACTAAACCTGATAGCACGCCAGTCGGTCCTATCGTCCATCAAGTTTTTGGTGACCAACCTTTAATTCAACCTGATATTATCGTCTTGTCCAAGGAACCTTTGGAGCTTAGCAATGTTACAGTAGAAGATAAGAAGTTAACGTCGGAAAATCATACCTGTTCGTTGGTCATCGGTTCCAACATGTTGGCCCGACCAGAAACGGTCCAATTAGCGTTGAACGCACTGAAAGAAAATGGTTTTATTTTGTCTCGAGAAAATTTAGA
Organism: Podabrus alpinus; assembly: GCA_932274525.1. Taxonomy (NCBI): domain Eukaryota; kingdom Metazoa; phylum Arthropoda; class Insecta; order Coleoptera; family Cantharidae; genus Podabrus; species Podabrus alpinus. The sequence continues at coordinate 62,897,908 of OW026454.1, read as the reverse complement.
TTTCACACCGCCAGAAAATAATGAGCTCAATTTAGAAATTTTATCCGTTCATCAAACTGATGTTGAAAAACTTGTTTTACTTAGAAAATGTATTTCGTTTATAACACCAACTCTTATAGAGTTTAGTCAAAGCACAACTCAGTACGACTGGTTACAATCTGTGCAAAGTTCAGTTAAAAATGACGAAAACATTTTAGTTTACGCTCAGGGTGATTCGTTGAACGGAATTCTTGGTTTTGTCAATTGTCTAAGGCGAGAGCCTGGTGGGTTAAATGTCAAATGCGTTTTCATCAATGATGATGGTGCGCCTAAATTTGATATAAATGATGAATTTTATATGCAACAGCTGAAGAAAGGAATGGCGGTTAATATTTATCAAGATGGAAAATGGGGTACGTACAGGCATTTATTATTAGAAAAAGCAAATTGTGTAGAAGTAGAACACGTCTTCAACAATGTTACCGTAAGAGGAGATCTTTCCAGTTTGAGATGGATTGAAGGTCCACTGGACAGAAACGCAGTGTTGCCTCCAGAAAAGGCGCTTGTACATGTGAGTTTTGTTTTCCATTATTTAGCCTTTAGAAAATATTTCGATTGTAGATTTATAAATCGGCCTTAAACTTCCGAGATATTATGACTGCGTCTGGTCGTATCAGCAACGATGTTATTACAAGAGATCGTATAGAACAGTACAATGTGCAAGGGTTTGAATTTGCAGGAAGAGATGAAAAGTATTTATTATAATCAACAATCGTTACGATCCTAATTGATTCATTTTAGTGGAAAACGAGTTTTTGGAATGTTAACCAGTGGTGCTTTGGCAAGTATGGTGATGGCCGATACGTATTTACTCATTCCGATACCTGATAACATTTCAATGGAAGATGCTGTGACTATGCCAGTAGTTTACATAACCGTGATGCATGGATTAGAATTTGTATGTTTTTTATCGTCGACAATTTTATTTTACTTTTCCATTTTTTTTACATTTCAGGTTGCACAAGTTAGACGTGGACAAAGCGTTCTGATTCATTCCGGTACTGGTGGTGTTGGACAGGCTGCAATCAACATTGCCACACATTACGGGTGCGACATCTTTGTCACAGTCGGAACTCAAGAAAAAAGAGAGTTCATTCTTAAAGAATTTCCACAAATTAAAGGTAAATTTTTTCGAGTTCAACGTGAATTTTCTTCATATCATTTTTTATAGAAAGTCACCTTGGAAATTCCCGTGATGTATCTTTCGAACAAATGGTAATGAAAGAAACCAACGGCAGAGGCGTCGACATAGTATTAAATTCCTTAGCAGAAGAAAAACTTCAGGCTTCGATACGTTGTCTCGCACCTGGTGGTATTTTCTTAGAAATAGGGAAGTTTGATTTAGCAGCTAATAATACCCTGGGACTTAAACATTTCACAGAGGGAAGGAGTTTTAATGGTGTTATGGTGGATGCATTCTTTAACGAATGCCCTCAACAAAAATACAGTCTCGCTCAAAGAGTCCTGACAGGTCTTGAAATTGGAGCTGTAAAACCGATCAAGAGAACCGTATTTAAGGATGACGAAGTCGAACAAGCGTTTAGGTATATGGGTGCTGGTAAACACATAGGAAAGGTAGTTATCAGCCTAAAAGAAGAAGAACCAGAGCTAGTTGTTGTGCCAGAGAAAAGACTATTTTCAGGAATTCCCAGGTTTGATGAAAGAGCATAAAATGTTATACTTAACCAATTTCGACCATTTCACAGATTTTATGGTCAACCCAAAGGAAGTTACATTGTCACAGGTGGTTTAGGTGGTTTTGGTCTCGAACTGGTGGACTGGATGGTATTACGTGGTGTTAAAAACCTTGTTTTGGTTTCAAGAAATGGAGTTAAAAATGGATACCAAGCTTCACGTTTAAAGTAACATTATTTAAATTAACATAAAATAACATTAAAAATTTAATTTCAGAATATGGAAATCGTACGGTGTCACGACAATCATTGCTACCGATGACATTACCACCATTGAAGGTTGTCTTGCAATAATTAACAAAGCCGAAAGTTTGGGACCACTGACGGGATTGTTCAATTTGGCAGTCGTATTAAAGGATGCTCTGTTAGAAAACCAAAATGAAGAAAACTTTGCGACGTCACTTGGACCCAAAGCTATTTCGACTCAACATTTTGATAAACTTACCAGAGAGATGTCCCCCGAATTACAGTAAACCATCCTCACACCGAATCTTACTAAACTGATAATCTTAATATTTCAGATACTTTGTGGTATTTTCATCAGTTTCCTGTGGTCGAGGTAACGCGGGTCAAACAAATTACGGTATGTCGAATTCCATCATGGAAAGAGTGTGCGAAAAACGGAAAGCGGACGGATATCCTGGTTTGGCAATTCAGTGGGGTGCAATCGGAGAAGTTGGCTTAGTTGCCGATATGCAAGAATTACAAACTGAAATCGAAATTGGAGGAACTTTACAACAAAAAGTGTCTTCGTGTTTGGAAGTATTCGATCAATTGTTGCGACAAAACGAGCCAATAGTTTCCAGTATCGTTGTGGCAGAAAAGAAATATGGTGCAGGAGGCGCCAACAATATTGTTGATGCTGTCAAAAACATTATTGGTAATCAATTTAACTTAATATTTGTTTAAATTCCACTGAACTGTTGGGTTTTAGGTTTGAGAGATTTAAAAACCATTAGTCACCACTCCACGTTATCCGAATTGGGAATGGATTCGATGATGGCAGTTGAAATAAAACAAACTCTGGAGAGAGAATACGAAGTTTTTCTAACTGCTCAAGATATTCGCAGCATGACATTTGCGAAGTAATTTTATACTTTCGTTATTTTGAAAGTTTTACATCTTTAATTTTAGATTACACGAAATTGCACTCGAAAAAGCTGAAGATTACAATAATCCTAGTAAAAAACCGGAAGAAAAAGAAAAACTTCCCGAAGGTATTTACTTGATATTGCGCGATATGGGAAGTGAAAAGAATGTAGGGGTCCCAATTTTACGACTCAACAGTCTTATAAAAGAAAAAGCTGTTGCTCCAAAGGTTTTCTTGTTGCCTGGAATCGAAGGATTAGCTTCGGTTGTTGAACCGCTAGCTGCGAATTTAACATCCCACGCAATCGGTTTGCAATACACTTACAGTGATAATGCTGAATCTACCATAAATGATCTGGCGCATTCTCTATTAAAAGTATGAAATTTTAATTATGTAAAAGTTTTTGATGCGACTTTTAACATTTTCTAGCATATTCAAGACAATCTTCCAAAATCGACACCTTTTACGATAGTAGCATATTCTTACGGTTGCGTAATTTCGTTCCATTTAGTTGCATTATTGGAAGCAGAAGGTCGCATAGGTAGATTAATTTTAATTGATGGCGCACCAGCCATGTTCAAAGAATTGTTATTACGGCAAATTCCTGATGCAAGATCAGACGCTGCCTTGCAAACGCTTTCGCTTTGTGGTTTGATGCAATTGTACATTCCGCAAGAAATCGTTTTAAAACATAAGGTAAGAAAACAATGTTTCGAATATTTAACTTTTATGTTTAAATAAATTATAGATGGATATTTACAACTGCAAAACCTTTGAAGAACGTATTAATGTTGCGCTGAGTCATGCTCCTGAAAATTCACCATATTCTGAAGAATACCAAAGACAAGCTTGCATTGCGTCGTTCCTTCGATTAAAATCAGTTATAACCTTCGAACCTCCTGCACATAAATTAAAATCTATGGTGAAATTATTTAAGCCAAGTCGTCCAACCTTGGAAGGATTCGATGAGGATTACAAAATTTCCGAATTGTGCGAAAATCCAATTGAAGTTTTCACCATTGAGGGAAGCAATCATTTAACCATTTTAAGGAATCCTCAAGTTGCTTACGGAATTAATACGATTATCGACACCAGCAATGTTTACTTCAAACAATCGATTATGGATAAGGTTGATGTGGAAATGAAGGATATCAGTGTGAAACAAATCTAAAAAAAATATGCCTCGAAAAAACTGTCTGCATCACTTTATTTTGGTATTTATTGAGCAATTATAAAAAAAATTACATTAAAAAAAATAAATTTTTATATTTTATTAATGAATCTATGTGGTTATTATTTAAAATTTTGCAAAACATGCTACTCAACTTAAGAACTTCTCGAGTACCCAATCTAAAAATAGTTTTAAAGAGCCCTTAGTGGCTTATTGAAAACTATAAACACATTTGGAGACTGGAAAAAATACAATAAATTTTAAAAAACTTACCTCTAGCGTTTAAGTATAGCTATGAGTTTACACAATGTCATTAACAGGAATTAGATAACAGCATAAGGTAGCACTTTATTATTAAACACAATTTTGTAATCTCCATAAATCGGCAATATATTAACACATTACCGGCCGGCGGACCTGTAAACAGGTCATTGCAAACTTTCAGTTACCTTCTGATGACCTATAAGTAGGTCTTTGAATATTACCCAATAAACATTTTAAGTGCTAAATGGCTATTTAGAAGAACCTTTAGAAAGAATAACAGCCGATTTATAGCTAAAATATTTATTGGGATTTTCTCCCATTTTTAATCGGCTACGCGATTAAGTTATGGCAGATTCCGGGTCGGGTTATGTAACCTTAACCACCCAAATCAAAATTTTCTATTGACTATTGTAAAGATAATGGTTAATAGAGTCTATAGAAAAATTATTTTGAGTGAACCCCTGATAAATAACCCTTATTTCGAATATTTAAAGTACGTACATTTAGCATTGAAAACCGGGCAAATAGGCCACGCCCACCACAGAAGTTATAAATATAAGTCACGGCCGGCTAGCAGGAGCTCATTTATGTCTGCCTTACCAGCTTCAAGGGCGTAAATTGTGCTTGAAGTGCGGTATACCAGACTAGACCAGTGACCTTCAGTCATTGGCGGTTTTTGCACACCTCAACTTGGGTGGACCCTTGGGGGTATTTGATTAACGACTCGCCTTGCGAGTGGTTGGGATGAAATGTAGGGCGGATGTATACTGGGGCTATCTTGTTAATCTCTGATTAACTTTAAAAATCCGGAGTTTCCGGGTAACTCGAACACGCAGGCTCAGACTCCACCAAAGGGGCTCCACCAGAGGTTGGAAACAATCTAGCCAGGTCACATGACGAAATCGGAAAGGTTTTCGTTCTCGGAGCGACCGACACTCCTCCGACGCGAAATCCCCGGCCGAAGGAATCTCGACTTTGCCACTTATACGCGAACTTTGCCAACTTTTCCTCCACCTTTTCTAAATCATCGAAATGACCCAGCCATGTTAGGGATCAGTAGATGAAGTCAAACCTGCTTCGAAAGCACTACGGACAGCGACTGCGTGTATTTCCCTGTCAAGAATAATTCAGCCATTTTCGTCGAGCATCGAAAGGGGGCTGAAATCCAACTTCGATCTTCGGCGGATCTCGGGTACAGGGGGGTGTCAAAACCCAACCCTGTATTCACATCAAATAAGGTGCGTGGCGCACCAGTCAGATGAAGGTTGTGACGGCTTAGCCAGGTACGTACACCACAAAGTAATACATGATTCGGATTCGGGAGCTCATTTCGTAACCTGCAGTCGAACAGTCAACATGAAAGCAAACGATTTTGTGAACAGTGACGACAATGTCGCGTTAATATTCAATTGCGAGGATCGTGAAATAGTCGAAATTTTGCAAATATTCAGAATCAAAAATATTTTTTTTTAGGTATTTATTTATTTTATTCGGGATTCGATTCGAAGGTAATTCCATTGTCAAAACCTACCCTACGGGTCTTCCGCTCCCCTCCATTAGACCCTCCGGGCGGTTTTGACAATGGTTACTTGGGCTAAACATACTAGAGGAATATTAATCCACCCCAACCGGGATTCAAAAAATCGGGATCATAGAAAACCTGAATATAGCATTTAAAAGTATAGTTGCGGTATGCGGCAGTTCCCTTTCACGTATCACCCCCAAAAAAGCGCATAAAAAAAATAATGAAGAAAAAGTAACCTTTCATACATGTTACTCGTACGAGAGACGTGTTGCATCTGCCGGAGCGTTAAGCGTCATTCACATCCACTTTGCGTACCGTTATGTTTGACCAATGAAATGCGTTTATTACTCGGGCTGTCTCGGGTGATTGTCGTTTTCCGAGTAATAAACGCATTTCATTGGTCAAACATAACGTTACGTTATGTCTTACGTTACGTAAAGTGGATGTGAATGACGCTTTAATTGCGAAGTTTTAGGGTATATAAAAGCACGCGGACCGACAACAGAATGGGCGAGATTCCACAAATTTTCATCATGCACGTCACTGAATGTGTAAAATTTGCTAAGTTCAAATTCGATTTATTCAAAAGTTTGACCCCCCTTCACGCACCAAGGGCGGCGATACATGGACCATCTGGTAAGCATGCACAATATTATATACAATTGTCCCGGGACAGTCTGCGAACCATCGTGGGCTTTCTCACGGGACATTGTAAGTTAAACAAACATCTACACACAATGGGACTGGTTGACAGCCCAACGTGTAGGGGGTGCAACGAAGCAGACGAAACGATGGAACACGTACTTTGCAAGTGCCCATCGCTTGCGTCAAAAAGAAGATCCATGTTAGGGGACTTCTGGCCTGACATGGCCAGTATTAGTGGCATGCTGCCCTCCAAAATACTCGAGTTTGTCCTGAGTCTGGGATGGCTGGAGGAATAGGAGGGACGGTGGGCCGCTGATGCAAAAGGAGGTAGCATAATGGGCCCGATATGTGGCCTGAGTGCGCGCGAACCTCGGTTTGCCCTCCTAAATCGATCCATCCATCCATCCCCCCTTCACGCAAAATATTTTTACAGTATACTATATAAACCTTAAACTATCCAATAGTCAATAGGAAATTTTGATTTGGGTGGTTAAGGTTAGCGAACCCTAGCCCAGATTCCTACCGGTCGGTAATGTGTTAATTGCAATCATGTTGGCATTCAACAATGGAAGAAATAATAGAAACTGATTCAGAAAAAACTTTAATAAAAAAAAAATTAAAATATGCAAAATAATAACCAGTTTTATAATATCAATAATAAATCTAATACATTAAAAATCATCAAATAATGAATCAGTATCGACACCTTCAAAAATATTCGTCAAAATTTCATTCTCAGAACTATCATTTTTGCTTGCATTTGTCTCACCACTTCTATTTAAACTTCTTATTTCTGGAGAAATATAATTCGGGGACCTACTAGAATTTTCTTGAACCGATTTAAAATGAAATCGCGAATTGCTAGAACCTTGAGGACTTGAAGATGGTACATTTCTAGTATTTGGCACGTTCCTATCGTATTTTGATTTTACATTATTAACTATAGCACTGTTCGCAGTTTCTGTAGGTAAATTTCTTGAATTTGGAACATTAAATATCTGCCTAACAGTAATTTCATTGTGATTTTGTATTCTATTGTTTTGAAATCTCGAAGTTAAATTTAAATTACCTGCACTATAATTGACCACAGGATTTAAATTTTGTTCAATAAAGACTAAACCGTGCCTTGATTTCATTTCGTCTATATTTCGTAAAATATCACCAATCGAAAATTGTTGAAGTTTATTTACGTTCACACTATTTTGAGTTTTATCTTCACTATAAATTGCCATTAAATTGTTCGTCGTTATCGTAATATAATGCTTCGAACCATCCGTAATTAAAACGCCGAACTGTTTTAATATTATCACAGAACCTTCGACTAATTCGTTCATATACTCTTCATACAGGTCGTGCACAATCATGCCATGAATGAGACCTTAAAACAAAATTAATAAAAAAAAACGAAAGAAGAAAATTTTGGAAAATAATTACCACTAGGATCTTTTAGAACGATTTTAATGATGGCTGTTTTTAGTTTAAGGCACTGGATACTTTGAATGATGGCAGCCAAAAATGGCGCTTTTTGATTTATTAATTTGTTAGTTTTGGCTTTCAGTTTGATCCACGAGATGTTATATTTGTCGGGTAAAAACGGATAATTTGAAATGGTAAAGTCTTGCGTTACTCGGTCCCATGTAGCCTTCTTAAAGGTATTTGCAGTCGATTGTGAACAAACCTCCTAAAATATTACTTTTTTTAGATCGTAGGTAAATTTAAAAATAAAATTATAAAATGGTAAAGCATACTAAGATATAACTTAAACATTAAAAACTGATTAGTTTGAAATACAAGTGACACTGTATATATGTAACAATAAATTAATGCCCTTTTATTAGAGATCGTTTCAAAGTTCAAGAACCCTAATCTGCGCAAGGAAGAGCCAAGAGTTGAGCCTTATGCGTCGATTTTTAGGGTTCTTGAGCTTTGACATTATCTTTACAATATTCATATCATTCACTACCATTGCATAAATATTTCAAATCTTTTAGCACTTCCGGGAACGAAACTGATACTTCACTAATCGGTACTTCGCATTAGAGGTTAAAAATAAATTTCAAATTTGTTATTAAAATAAATTTGAAATTTATTTTTTTAAATTAAAAATTCTATTTAAAACTTTTTATTGACTTCAGATTACTGGGAATTTTGTAATATCGTGGGTTCGATTTATCGCGGTTTCACTGCTTTTTGATATCTAATTTTTCGAGGAGTTTAGCAGTTTATTTGCTCACTTCCGAAATGAAAACAATAGTATACCTCACTTGTACGTAAAATGGATTTAATCTCTTGTGTGCATATTCCAATCGCGTTATACAGTAAATTTTTTTTGAAAATTCGATAGTAATGGCGGGTTGTCCTCAACCGGTGCGATTCTGATTTGCACATGGTTATATAATCATATTGTTATGACTAGATTGCTATCCTCGGAGCACCCGAATTGCACCACGAAAAGATTAGTTCACAAATCTCCTACCCGAATTGCACCACCGTAATTTCAGGTAAACACCTCACCAAGGGTCGGTCGTCCGAATTGCACCACCTCTATGAGAAAACGGTATCTACCTGATGCCTCCTACATGTAACATCGATTATTTTTTGTTTTTACGCGATTTTTTGGGGGTGAAACGTAATAGTTTACTGCCCCATACCGCAACTATACTTTTTAATGCTATTTCGAGGGTCTCTCACATCCCGGTTGCATTTATCCCGGTTTTCTTGATGCGTGGCGCTTCTCGCATGTTTAGCCTAGTAACCAGAGTCAAAACCGCTCTGGAGGGGTGCAACCCGGAGCGGAGCGGAGGGGCGCCCCGGAAGAGTAGGTTTTGACGATGGATTACCCTCCTTATCGAATGCACACCCCAAAATTCGAAGGCAAAAAAAATTTAATTTTTTCACTGTTTTGGGTTATTATTTTATTAATACCTGCTCCGACCCTGTATAATATAATATGAATTAATATATTAAACTCGAAATTTAAATTGCAAAGAATTTAGATATTTGTGTATTTATTTCTTTATATTATCTGTTTGCTTGTGATACCTGCTCGGTTTGCTCGTGGTGCAATTCGGTAAAGCGATTACGGAACGACATTAGACCGTGGTGCAGTTCGGTCAAGGGATTACATTTACCTGGGTACAATAAATGACCCCTGATAAGCCGTGGTGCAGTTCGGGTAGCACCGCTATCCTAAGTTATAACCATCTCCGTAACAATGTTACCGAAAATTGCTATTCTGTTTAAACACGCATAATCATGATTGTTATAATTTAAGCATAATCAAACCTTGTTATATGGAACGACACATCGTTCCATCAGTTGTGATTTAAAAACTTTGATTTTGTTTTGTAATTTTGTAATATATAAGTACTTATATCAAAATAAATTTTTATTCAAAATTGTTTTAAGTTAAATTAATTAATTTACAGTTTATACACTTTTGTTTGTGTTTTTTATTTTTAATTTAACTAATTTTTTATGTACAAAAAGAATTTGCATACAATATTGTTACTTTTTTTTTAATATGGTCGTGAAGGAACAAATTCACCTCCATCAATCGTCCATTAAATCTGTTTATCAAATTGAAGAATCTGGAATTTTTTTATCCTTTAAACTTTTTATGACGCAATGAGCATTTAAACTTTTGTTTCATAATATAACGAATTGCGGGTTACAATTTTTTATTTGTTTTGACTTTTTTAAATACTAAAATGCCATTGCTATGATAACCATGAAATATAACAATAATTGCTAACAAACCATGCCCCCATGCTTATGCCTGCAAAATCAGAATAGCAAATCGGCTCAAATAACCATATTGTTACAAAATAACCAAATGATTACCATAGCAAAATTGTTATGTCAAATCAGAATCGCACCGATTAACTCATTAAGTAGTGATTGGTTTCTTCTTTATACAGCCTCATTCGTCCATCCTTAAACATCAACCTCCCCTAATTACTCCAAAGCCGTTCGGTCCTGTGCCTCATCCTCATCCAATTCACTTCTGTAATTAGATTCCTACAGGTAATTTCTCTAATCATCTAATGGATCAACGGTCTATCACCGCTTTTCTTTCTAGACCAAGGCTTATTAAATCAGTGGTCGCTTGGCCCATTTGGCATAAGGCGTCAGCGCCGCAGCGAGCCCTTCTGGCGCCAAAAAGGCAAATTTGAATATATGCGTCCCCCTCCCAAAAGATTCCTATCATTTTGAAAATTTTAAACTATTATCTATTGGGATTTGTCGAGGTTTAGCGCCCCCATTGCGATGTCGCTCGCTTAGAGTAATGAAAACAAATGGATGCTTATCATGGATAGTTATGAAAAATATCACCAAACATGCCCCCCTGCCGGATTACACACAAAAATTGCAAAAGATTCAATGAAAATTAATAAATTTAGATGGTTCTGAATAATGACAAGTGTACCTGGCGGGTATTCCATACCCTCCAGACCCCCCGGTCGTGTAATATCGATTTTTATCGTTGGGAACTTCTGAAGAGCTTATATAAAATACGCTAGTATGTCAGAATCACCGTTTCCATGGTAACGTAACGGATTACCACCCCGAATATGGAGATTATTTTTATCGGTAAGAATTTTTCTTTTCAATTTAAATATTGTCTGCTTACTGCGAGAACCAAGTAACTGCAAAATTTTCAAAAATGAGTTAAATGTACCACCATGTTTAGTTTTTTGCGCTCTTTCTATAGGTAAAACAAGTTAATTGATACACGGGCCCGTTCCAAAGTTATGCTGTATGAAAAACAATTTAATGTTAGTTTTTACATATACATTTTTACAGGTAAAACATGGTAAATAGCTCCCTATTCTTGAGTTATCTAGATTTCACTATTTACTTATTTTGTTATACATTAATTTAAAGTATTATAACATTGCTAAAACTATAATCCTTCTTAGAAAAACTACAACACCATACATATCAATACTTCTTCTTCGTGTGCCATATCCGGTCTCCCGGACGTTTGCGACCTCTCTCCTATGCATGTCTTATGCGTTTGAAGTATTAGCACACACATAGGGGACCTACTGCTTAACGCGGGCTCCGAACCGCGGGAAGTGTATACACTTCATCTCCAGAGAGGCTGTACCAGGCAGATTACACCTCGGTGGTTTGCCATTGCCTTCCGAGGGGAGATGGTCAGGATAAAGTTTTTACTGAGCCCGGAGTCGAACCAGGCATTCCACATTAGCAGCAACGCACATAACTGCTTCAGCTAACGACCGTCTCAATATCAATTATCAATATATCAATATTGCTAAGTTATTAAACGTCAAACTTTCAAACGCTATTATCTCAAAACTATGGTCATGTCAGTTACCTGGTTCTCGCAGTAAGCAGACGATATATTTGAATAACTGTGGCGATGATGATGTGATAGTTTTACCGTTGGTTGGGTCCAGTACCCCACCAGGGACTCGGAAATTAAAATTTCCCTATAGAAATGGCTTAATATTTCGAACAAAAAAGTCATTAGCTTTAATATAAACAGCGAATCATTAAGTTTTAATTGAAATTACAACCATAATTTAAGCGAAAACTAAATGCGTCGTTTGGATTGCACCCGGCCTATGAAATCACGGAAATTAAGGCCACGCCCATAAAAATCACGTAAATACGACACATCGGTGGGAGGTGCGTCAGTGTTAGAAGTACCAGTCAACCAGTACAGTAGGGGTGAGTGAGACGTTGAGCAGCACGGACGTGTTTTACCGTTATTCCGACCCAGTGATTTTTGAGGTTAAATAATGGACAATCATAACGAAGCTGTCACCACAGAGATGAAACTGGACGCCGTACTGGCATACGATGATTACATATACGACCAAACGAAAAAGAAAATATTTGTCGGCCGTATACCGTACGACAAATTCATATCCGAATACTTAAAAAAGCGACTTGTGGAAATCGACCAAAAGGAGCGAAAGCGACTGAAGAAGATCAGGAGAAAAAACAGAAAAGACAAGGACATATCCGACAAGGAAGGGTCCGAGCACGTGGATAAGAGGCCAAGGAAAGAGACCTCCGCCTCCTCCCTCGCCTCAACCTCCACAAACCACACCACCACATCCACGGCCTCCACATACGACCGGCGAAGTGATCGTTCATGGACCCCCGTGCCGGCACAAAGTGAATCGGAAGTCGAGATGGAAGTCTGAAAGTGAAAAGGATGGTAGCCGTTCACGCAGCGCCCCGAACGTAACCCAAGGACAGGACCACCACCTCCAGGTAACAGCGGAGCCAGCACTAGTCCAAGTCATCACGGAACCAATCGCAGAAGTGGCTGCTAACCCACAACACCATAAGAAGATCAGGATCCCACCCATAATTCTTAAGGACACCGCCAAATGGTCAATCCTAAACGAAGCGATGGTCAGGAAAAGGATTCGGTACACGTTACGAAACGCAGCCGGGGGACTAGCAATCACCCCGGAAACGATTCAAGATCATGGCGCGATCATCAAGGTGCTCGACGACACCTTGATCCACAACGAAGGAGGATATTACTTCCACCAATTTCGCGACGATAAGCCGTTCAAGGTTGTCATACGCAGGATTCCGAAGGACATCGACGCGGAAGAAATTTTGAAGGCAATCCAGGGGGAAGGAATACACGCCACCTCAGCGGGCAGGATGAAGAAGGGGAAGAAACTTCTCGCCCTCATCATGGTCTCCCTCACGAGGACTGATGACTCTAGGAGGATCTTTAAACTGGAAAAAATTATCGGCATTTCAATACAAGTCGAAAAGCCATACAAGAAGCTAGGATTTAGCCAGTGCTAACAGGTGCCAGGGAATCGGGCACGCACAAAGATGTTGTCGCGCCGGGCCGAAGTGTGTCAAGTGCGCGGGAGCGCACCTGACAGCGGAATGCCAAAGGCCGCGAGATGTCAAGGCAACCACCAAGAGGCGCGTGGCGCTCCAACCGGCGACCATCTAACCCAGGCCCTCGTCCAGGCCAAAGACTACCACTCCACGAACAACCGTTCGCAAGTAGAAACACGGAGGGCACCAGTCGCGGCACCAAAACAGCACCACCCAGAGGACCAAGAGCCCAACCCACCCAGGAGAAGGACGAACTCGCGGAAGTCACCCCGAAGGCTTTCGCATTCATTCTGGCAGCAATGACCAGAAACCAACTGAATCCACGGCTGATTGACGAAGTAATACAAAACTTCAAGATGTCTCACTCACCGTAGACGCCAAACCAAACCAAAGAAGACTCGGTGAATATATTATGTTTAAGTTTCACCAGAATCCTGTAAAAGTGTAAACAGTTTTTGAAGTTTCTCTTAAACTTTTTCACTTTTTAAACTTTTTCACTAGTATTTAATTTTTGATGACATCTAATTCATTTTGATTTTTAACTTCATTATTTTTGATTATTTTATTTTAACTATGACGATGTATAATTTTTCTATATTTTGTGATAAGATAATAAAAATTTGTCCTCAGGTTCGTCAATCTACGTTTCGCCTCCGAAACCGTATTTTTCCGGAGCAGCTGCTTTTGGCTCCAACGCGATTTCACAGCAGACCGGCTTCTCATTGGTCCATGAACCTAAGGGTGAGTGGGCCAATGAAACCACCGGATTGCTCTCTCCAAACACCCAAGCTTACCATTGGCCAACGTACCCCTAGGGGCCGTCGACCAATGACAACCGCCGCGCCGCTTTCACTCGCGATCACACACTCGACCTTCAGTCGAGGAACGTACTAGCGCCTTCACGTAAGATAGACTACACTGCTTCCTTTTAATTTTATTTTTATAAAATTTTAATTTAGCTAATCACCATCATGAAGATTCTTTTCTAATAGTCAAAAAGTAAAGTTCAGTTCCGAGCTCAAAAACAGGTGACCGGGTCAGTTTTTCTGACCACCACCTGTTCTCGAGCAGATCGATCATTTTTTTCCCCCTCAGGAAACTTTTAAACATCCCAAAACCCACCTATCCAAATTCAACTCCTTCCCAAACACCCAACTCCTCAATCATAAAGATGACTCCTGGTTTCAATGCCGTTATCGAGTTTCTCAACACTCCACAAAATTGACCAAAACCCGTTTCATTCTGTAAAAGATGGAGGAGATTGAAAGAAGGCTTCGCCTTCCAAATGCTTCGCTACGCGAATTATGCTTGCTTGAGATGCGTCAGTAAACCTCGGGTGGTCGACACGCTAAGACGTGCTAATCGTGCTCTTGTACTTGTTGAAGCAAATGAACGAGTATTGTGCGGTGTAACCGTACATTGATTCGTCGGATTGATATAAAAATCAGTTATTTTCATAACAAAAAAAAAGAAAAAACTTTTTTAAAGAATTAGTTATTTATTTTTTCTTCCGGATTCGATTCGAAGGTAGTTCCATTGTCAAAACCTACTCTACGGGCCTTCCGCTCCGCTCCATTAGGCCCTTCGAGCGGTTTTGACAATGGTTTACTGGGCTAAACATACTTGAAGCGCCTTCCAACAAGAAAACCGGGATCCAAAAAATCGGGATCATAGAAAACCTGGATATAGCATTTAAAAGTATAGTTGCGGTATGCGGCAGTTCCCTTTTACGTTTCACCTCCAAAAAATCCCATAAATAAAAAAATAATGACAAAATAGTAACCTTTCATCGATGTTACTTGTACGAGAGCCGTGTTGCATCTGCCGGTGCGTAAACCGCTAAGTTTTAGAGTACACTAGACCCTCCATGTACGCGAGTTCGATGTACGCGAATTCAGAATAACGCGAATTAGATTTTGATACCTGAATTTTTTGTACGCGAAGCAAAATTCCCTTTAACGCGAATTAAGTTTTCGCCTTTGGCCTCACTCCAAGGTTCTAAAGTAGTCTATGTTTTTCGTAGCGTTGTAAATAACTTCTACACCAAATTTGGTTAAGATTGGTCAAATAGAAACGTAAAGCACGTGCACGCGTATTTGCATTGTCGATCGGTTGACAGCTTGACAGCATTCATTATTGTTTTGTAAGTTGATTTTGAGTAGCCTGCCTTTCTTAAAGGAAGGCAGGCTACTCAAAATCAATTTTCCTTTCCCTTGCGAATTTTTGCACTATTTCAATACAAAAACATGCGCAGGAACCTGCATAATAACTGTGCCAAATTTGGTTCCGATCGGTCAAACGGTTTAGGAGTCTATAGGGAACATATGTACATATGTACATACACACATAGAGGGCGGACCCATAAGTTCCGGGAATTACGCTGTGGGGGGAAGGGAGAGCGGAGAAACCAATTGTTTGACCACAAGTCCGTTAGTGTCATGCCACCTGCGTCAGTGTGCAAAGTTGTGTCGCTGTGAGTGCATCGGTTCGGCTGTGAGATTGTTTTTAGTAAAACAACTTTTTACATTTCGGCGAAAACGTAATGGCAGATTGTCGAGAACAACGCGCGGCTGTGAAATTTTGTTTCCTGTTGAGGAAATCGCCCGTGGAAACTATTGAAATGTTTAAGACTGCTTATGGGGATGCTGCCTTAAGTAAAACCAGAGTTTACGATTGGTTTTCACGTTTTAAAAATGGAGAAATGTCTATTGAAGACCAACCTCGTTCAGGACGCCCCTCAACGTCAAGAACTGATGAAAACGTCGAAAAAATCAATGCCCTCGTTCGTGAAGACCGTCGCCGAACCATTGATCAACTCTGTGAGATGTCAGGAATGTCATGGAGTTCAATTCAGAGAATTTTATCCAAAGATTTGCACATGAGAAGGGTTGCAGCGAAATTCGTCCCGCGACTTCTCACAGACGAGCAAAGGGAGCGTCGACTGCAGGCATGTTTTGAGCTTCAAAATCAGCTCCAAGAGGACCCTGAATTTTTTTCCAAGGTGATTACTGGTGATGAATCGTGGTGCTATGGATACGACCCTGAAACAAAACAACAATCAAGCCAGTGGAAGACATCTCGCTCTCCTCGTCCGAAAAAAGCTCGCCAAGTGAAGTCAAACGTCAAGACAATGCTCATTTCTTTCTTCGATTGCAGAGGTGTTGTGCACGTGGAGTTCGTTCCCCCGGGTCAAACTGTCAACCAGAAGTTCTACTTGGAGGTTTTGAAAAGATTGAGGGAGAGTATCCGGAAGAAAAGGGTAGATCTTTGGCGCACAGGCGACTGGTTCTTCCATCATGACAACGCGCCGGCCCACACCGCCCTTTCCGTGAAGCAATTTTTAACCAAAAACGGCATGACACCGATTGTCCACCCCCCCCTACTCACCGGATCTAGCCCCTTGTGACTTCTTTTTGTTCCCCAGACTCAAAAAAAATATGAAAGGAAAGCGTTTTGCCACTGTGGAGGAGGTGAAACAAAAATTGCTGGAAGGCTTAAAGGACATCCCGATGAATGAATTTAAAAACTGTTTTGAACAATGGAAGAATCGTTTGGAGAAGTGCGTTGTGGTCAATGGCGAATACTTTGAGGGTGATCAAAATTTGGTGTAAAAATATTGAGAAATAAAGAAGTTATGACGAAATTCCTGTTTTTTTTGGGTCCCTCCTCTACATCCATTTTTATATATATAGATTATGTGTTATCCAAATAGCATAAACAAATTTGGAGGTATAGGTGTATATAAATCTTACGTTGAAGCTAAAGATATTCATTGACAGTTGTTTACATAATAAATAGAGATGTATGTACTATATTGCCATGTATCGCTACTGTTTAATTTCAAAATTTAATTTCTATAGCGGGAGAATGAGATGGCACTTAATTTTAAAAAAATGCTCCGGCCAGCAATGAGAACTCTTTTAATTCAGGGTCAAAGGTGGGTTCTTGAATCTGTTAAATGCTCATGTAAGTTATCTTAATTCAATAACCTTGTAAAAATACACGGGACAACAAACTTATTGTACCTTAAGCCCGTCTTACATCAGGACATTTCTGGCGTCATTTCTTGAGCCATTGAGGAGCCATGGCGCCAGAAATGACCTGATGTAAGACGGGCTTTACACCTATTTCCTCTTTTAACTTCACTGCTGTAAATTTAAGTGAAATAAAACGTAGTTATTTGCAAACCAAATAATGTAATTTATTAACAAATATAATTCTTTCAAAAGCAAAAGATGAATTTTTAATAATTGGAATTAAATTAATTTTACAAAACCAATCAATAAAAAAATTCATAATCCCCCACAGTTTTTACGCGCGAACTCGGTTATTTTAAATGTTATTAATTTTTTTCCGACACAATTGCTTACCGAAGTTTATATCGTTGTGCACCATCATTGTGTAGAACACTTAGCGGAACAAATGAAGTGGAGATGACTCTGCGATTGAATCCAATTTCCATACAATGAAGCTTCCAAACAGAATTAATGACGAATTGAATTTCCTCGTTTCTCAGGATAAACGCTCAGGTAGGTCCATAAAATGTTAATCTTCAATAATCTTCCAATAATCAGTAACAGAACCATCAAAAACGTGACCATAAAAATTTATTAGCGGTCACCAAAATTTTCCAAATATTTCAAAATATCAATCAAAACTTTACACTTCTTCTTCTAACTTCTTGAATCATCAATAAACATTTCATTTACAACTTAATAAGCGATTATTCAAAAACAATTTCCAAAATTCAACTTTCTCAAATTGACGTTTTCTCTCTACGGACATACAGAGAGAGTCCAAAATTACGTCCTGCCGTCCCCATGTACGGAACGAGACTCCCTATTCTTGTTCATCCCACCAAATTGTTTATCTGTCCGCGCACTATTCTTTAACGCACAATTATTATGTTAATTTTCAATGCCTGCACTTTTACAAATAAAAATTCATTTTAATTTAATTCCAAACTTTTCATGAAACAAAACAACCAAACCCTCTTTTGCTTTCACAACATTTTTGAGATACCTGTGTGTACAAAATAACTACGCTTGTTATTCTTTTTCAAAATTAGGTGATTCAAGCAGTTCCTTCTGAAGTTAAGAAAATCTAGGTGTAAATCTAATTTTCATAATGGTCTCTATCAATTGAATATTTAGTCATGAGCATTCCACAGGAAAGTACCCAATTATGACAGACCACCCCCTATGGTAAACAGAACACGACAATATACAAAGTAATTTCTACTCCATTCACAGGCGCTGAGACGTAGCACTTGAATGATACAAATACGGTGTCAACAATTTATAGTTTTTTTTATGAATTATATTTAATTTTTTTATCAATTAGGTATATTTTAGTTTTTGTATGCATTATATTTTACATATTTCGTAAATAAACCTTAGTTTTGAACTTTTGTTTTTAGTCTTACATACATTTTGGAACCTAACCCCCTTTTTTCTATTGCTTCTTTGGTTCCATTTACGCGAATTCCATGTACGCGAAGTTTTTGGCGAACGGAACCCTCGCATACATGGAGGGTCTAGTGTATATAAAATCACTCGGATCGACAACAGAATGGGCGAGATTCCACAAATTTTATTCATGCGCGTCGGTGAATCTGTAAAATTTACGATTTTCAAAGTTATTTTTTTCATATTAAAAGCCCCTCATCCGTAAATTCTATAATTTAATATTACTTTATAAACCTTAAACTTTACCAAAGTTAATAGGAAAAAGTCAATTTCGGAGTACCTGTTGGGATACTTTAGCCTTACCGGTTACCCAGTCAGTTAAAGGGAAATGAAAAAGAATGCTGGGTTGGAATCAACTTACCTAAAATCCCCAGTCTTATCGTTGGACCAAATCTGAAGAGTAGAAAACTCTCTATAAAATGAGGTTTCAGGATTTACTTCAGATCTGAAGTAAATCCTGAAACCCTGTTTTGTTTTGTTCACCATCGATGGTAAAGTTTAAATGTACAAAATAACTATTCAGAATATGAATTATTCAAAACCTTTTTCAATTGTTTTCTCTGGATTTTCTTTTTATTTCATAAATAGATGATCAAAAAGCATGATGTAGGCAAATTTTGTTAATCTGTTTTATAGAGAATTTTGTACTCTTCAATTTTGATTTGATGATAATTTTCTCTTAAAATGAAGGTAAGCGAGTTATAGGCGAAAAATTATACTGTAGAGGATTAAAATCCCCACTTGGGGAAAAGGCCGGCAGGGAATTTTAGGCAATGTTATAAATAAAATCGCGGTCAAATTTTTCGAATTCAGTCAAATTTGAATACATGCGCCTCCCACCCCAAAAATATTTCTATCTTTTTGAAAATTTTAAACTATTATTTATTGGGTTTTGTCAAGGTTTAGCGCCCCCATTGCGATGGCGCCTGCGTCTTTACTATTTATAAAGCCCGCTTACTTCAAATACAGGAAAAATGATAATAATACCTAAGATAATGCTGAAAATACAAAAGTAGAAACCCCAAAGATACAAGAAATAAGTGGATTAGCTTTTAACCACAAAAATTACCTCTCTATTATAAAATTTTGATGCCATCAAGATAAATAATTAACTGATCTTAAAAACACTTACCATTTCAAGTTTCGCTTTCTTGTTACTATTTTCATTATCTTTTATATCAATATTTAAATTCTTCCTATCTGGCAAAAGTCCTGCAGGACCAGGGAACTTTCGTGGTATAACTGTTTTTGGTGAAGAATTAGCAGACGGGTTTGATGAAAAATTTGTTCGAATTTCATCACAACTACTAAACCTTTCAATGTCGCCTTTCTTCGCTGTGTTTCCTTCATTTCCTTCTACACATGGTGGTACAAAAGGTAACTTATTCGAATCAAAATTATTTGTACAAGTTTGATTTTTAGTTGAGGTTAAACTGTCAGATTCAAAGGGAGTACTGAATATATCCTACAAAATAATACCTACGGTTAGTCCAACATCGAGTAAATAATAAATTATGATTTACGTTAAAATACTCACCTCGTCTATATCAAAATCTTTATTAGATTCGAACATAATTCTACTTTTAATGGAAAATAATAACCCTAACCTCAAACTCATTCAAAAATGTTTACGATGTTTACATCAAAATAGAAATTAAAACGAGTCGGCGCAAAACAAAACTACCCAGAAATATACAGAGTGCAACAAAAGTCATTGAACCAACTTATAAAAAATCTGATGTGGCCATCGCATAACTTTCCGAACAGACCTAAATTTTTATATTATATTTTTTAATAAAATGGTTACATAATAGACCATTTCACGCAACGAGAGCGCTTGCGCGAAGCCAACAGCTGATGTTTGTTTTTCGAACCATGTCAAAACTTTTACGTTAAAACGCATGCTAATATCGTCTTAGATATTTTGTTATAGTTTTGTGTTATTAGGTTTTAAACAATATTTTTTACCACCATTTTGCCCAAGATGAGTGCCCCTAGTGATATACCCCATAGACAAGTCAAATTAAGTGACTGGAGCAACATTAAAAAATCCAAATATTGCAGCAAATAATGTTTTTTTTTAACACTAAACACAATGTTTAATGGCACCAACACGTTTTTTATTCAATTTATGCTCCATTTTAACAATAAATGATTAAATAATTAGCACTACGTTATATGGACATATGCACACTTGGTTCGAAAATCGTCAGCTGATTTGACGCATGCGCCAATGAGTTTTGCTAAAATGAAATGGTCTATTTCAACAGTAAATCGATTTAAAATTTTATATTTTGTCAAAATAGGAAGAAAAAAACTTTTAAATGCCTATATCTTGCAAACGAAGCATATCTTGACCCATATTATTAGAAACTTTTGATCTTATTTTCATTAGTAGAATACGTTTTACTCATAAATGTATGCTTTGGTATCACGTACTTACGCCTAAAACTTTTACGCCTAACACACTTACGCCTAAGTCAATACGCCTAATCCTTTACGCCTAAAGGAATTTATGCCTAATGGTTTTAATGCCTAAAACCGACTACGCTTAAAACTTGAACGCCTAACGCAATTACGCCTAATCAGGGACGTGCTCAACCAACTTTTTTCAGGGGGGAGCAATCCTCAATTTGCCAACTGAATCAATTAAAAATTGCCAACTTTTTGTAAGTAATTGGGTATAAATTGGGACATAAAAAGTAGATCATTTTATAAATAATAAAAATATAATTTAATTTACAATATTATACGTAGTACATGTTATTAAAGTAGATTAATATTGAATAATTGTCATTCATTTAGACGGATTCTTCTGTTCTTTAATTCGGACCACACATTGATGACTCTATCTAAATGAATGTTGTCAGTAATATCAACTTCGCTGCTAAGGTTATATAACCAGCCCCACTCAAATCAAAATTTCCTATTGACTATTGGATAGTATAAGGTTTATATAGTAAACTGTAAAAATATTTAGGATGAAAGCGGGTCAAACTTTTGAATAAATCGAATTTGAACTTAGCAAATTTTACACATTCGGTGACGCGCATGAGGGACGATTTGTGGAATCTCCCCATTCTGTTCTCAGTCCGTGCAAAAAGATATACCCTAACACTTAGAAATTGACGACACGATTGACGACACCATTCGTAAGCGTAACATCTATTAAAGGTTATTGTTTACCCTTTATTTTTTGTTTTATTCCATATTTTGGGGGTGATAAGTAAAAGTATACTTTTAAAAGCTATATCCCGGTTTTATATGATCCCTATTTAATTGATCCCGGTTAGGGTGAATTAATATTCCTCAAGTATGTTTAGTCCAAGTGGTAGCGTTTAAAAAAACCGCCCGAAGGGCGGTTTCTAAAACGACCCAACCGTTTGTATCGAATCCCACACAAATAACGGGTGATACATTTTGATTTTCACTCATTCCGACCGGGCACGGAAAAGCCAGTAGCCGCGGCCGCGCCGGCTGTTATGACTTGTATCCCCTGGCATGAATGTTGCCGATTTCCGCACTTTTTTCGGATTTTATCGATTCTTCGATATTTTTAACCGTCTGCAACGGCGTCAGAGTCACATTCGGACCGAAACATACCCAAAAAGTCCGGATATTAACCCAATTTTTGTGAAATTGCATGGGGGCGTAGCGTATTCACCCGGATTTTTAATTATTCGAAATAAGGGTTATATTATTTCTCAAGGGTTCACCCAAAATATTTTTCTATAGACTCTATTAACCATTCTCTTTACAGTAGTCAATAGGAAAATTTTATTTGGCTGGGGCTGGTTACATAACGCGATCCGCAAAACCGTGTTGTTCGAGTAGTAAAGCAATTTTTGAGGAATCTTACACCTTTTAGGACAAATATTTGTCCTTTTTAATCGCGGCCCTAAATAAAATAATTATGAATACTTAAATTAAAATTTTTTATTACATTTTACACTGAATGTTGGTTTCAACAAAAGCAAAACTTTTACGCATTATTTAATTATTTCAAAATTAGTAACATTGTGTAACTAAAGTAACGTGTTTAGTTACAAAATATAACTAAAATAGTTACAAAATATAATTACACACGTTATTTTATACAGTTGGAGAAAATAGGCATATTATATTATTTTATTACTTGAAATTTTTTGGAGTTGATAAAATTTTTACAAACCTAGTTTTGGTTTAGCGGCTTTTGCCAACTTCACCAACTTTTGGGTGATTTTGCCAACTTCACCAACTTTTGGGTGATTTTGCCAACTTTCTAAAGTATTGAGGGGGGAAGCTCCCCCCTCATCCCCCCCCATGAGCACGTCCCTGCGCCTAATCCTTTACGCCTAAAACATTTACGCCTAATGCTTAAAATTTTCTAAAAATCGTACCACTGCTCCGATTTTGATGGAATTTTGGCTATTATTTATATTATGTTCAAAACTTGGTTGCTATATAAGACCTACATAACTTTTAGTAATAAAAGTAACTCATTCTTAGCCCTGATTAAATTTAAAAAAATGGTTCTTATGTTTATCAAAAGTCGAAAAGGGAATGATCAATTACTACACAAAAGCTTCGTGTATACCAAAAACAGGAATGTTAACGATAAAATTTTTTGGAAATGTGTAGAATACAACAAAAGTAAATGTCTAGCCGTTGTTCACACAAAAGGTGAATTAATCGTTTATGAGAGAGCTGAAGAGTACAACCACGTACCACGGGCAGCGGAGGTCAAAACCCGGCAAGTCCTGGCAGAAATCAAGGATAAAGCTCGGGACAGTCAACAGGTGGAGACACACCTCACCAGATTATTGTCGCAACCAGTATTGGACTTCCAGCTGCGGTAAAAGCCGCACTTCCTTCGAAAGATCGGTTGAAGCGCAACATTCAAAGAGCGCGTCAAGTGGCTGGGGCTACACTTCCAACACCTTCGAACCTTACGGAACTTGAAATTCCAGATTATGTCACCGAATTTAATTCGAATGGAACCATTCAGCAGTTCCTTATTTTTGACAGTGGACCTGAAGAAGATCGCATTTTAATATTCGGTACTCAATTGGGTTTAGATTTGATGTCAAATTGTAGCCATTGGTACGCTGATGGTACTTTCAAGACTGTGCCGCGATTATTTGAGCAACTTTTCACAATTCATGGTGTCAAGTACCACAATGTGATTCCTTCTGTGTTCTGTCTCTTGCCAAATAAGCGACAGCAGACCTACGTCCGAGTTCTTGAGGCACTAAAGAATATAAAACCAAGCCTTGCTCCAACTTCCATCATGACAGATTTCGAGAAGGCTCAGATTAACGCTTTTCAACACGTGTTTCCTAATTCACAGAACAGGGGTTGTTTCTTCCACTTTAGTCAAAGTTTATGGCGAAAAATTGCGTCAATACCTGATCTCAGAGAAAAATATGCCGATGTGGAGAACCCAGATTTTTCTCTTCATGTAAGAAAGTTGGCTGCACTTGCTTTCGTCCCTCCCGATGATGTAGTTATGGCATTCGTACAATTAACTGAATATCCATTTTATGTTGATATTCTCGATCCTTTTCTTGAATATTTTGAGGATAACTGGATTGGCCGGCTTCGTAACAATGGAACCCGAAAAAACCCCAAGATTGATTCCATCCAACTCTGGAACTGTTACGAGGCCAGTTTGAATGACCTCCCCAAGACAAACAACTCGGTTGAAGGATGGCACCGGAGTTTTCATTCTTTATTGAGTGCATGCCATCCCTATATTTGGAAATTTATAGAGGTGTTAAAAATGGAACAGAGTGCAAACGAATTGAAAATTGAGCAGTACGTGGCAGGATTGGAACCTCCAACAGGTCGTGTGCGCTACCGAACAACCGCTGCCAACATCAAGAGAATCGTGGAGTCCTATGGGGATGGTCTAGGTCCATTGAACTTCGAAATCGACGTTTACCTTCGAGGCATCGCGTACAACTTTGAGCTTCAAGCTGTTTAACATTTGTACTTTTTTGCTTGTAAATAAATTATTATTACGATTAAGTAATTATTGTGAATTATTGAAAAAATAATAAACTATGAAAATAAGTATCAACTGGTAAACATTAAAAAATTGATTAAGTATAAATTTTTTAATAGTAAGGGCTTGTACTATTAATAAACTTTTACTATAAATCTCATAATTATTATCTCGGCTTTTACATTTTTTTTATGTTTGTACGATTTTTAGAAAATTTTAAGCATTAGGCTTAAATGTTTTAGGCGTAAAGGATTAGGTGTAATTGCGTTAGGCGTTCAAGTTTTAGGCGTAGTTGGTTTTAGGCATTAAAACCATTAGGCATAAATTCCTTTATGCGTAAAGGATTAGGCGTATTGACTTAGGCGTAAGTGTGTTAGGCGTAAAAGTTTTAGGCGTAAAGACGTGGATCCGTATGCTTTACTATTTTATTTACAAATACGAAAATTTTTAAAACGCCCTGTATATTTTAGAGAAAAACTTGTAGGACAAAAAATGTAGAAAATTCCATAGCGGTAATTTTTTGTTATTAATATTTTTACATATTTAATTTCGTTTCGAAGTTATGACGCATAATGTCATAATAACTCCACAGGTAAACCCCCCTTTTCCGTTAGACGATTTAATTTATTTTCATCTGGCTTCGTCCTACGACAGGAAAAAGCTTATATGCAAAATTTGGAATGATTTGCTTGCTTCGTTTAGACGCTATCGTGTTCACAGACGTACACACATACAGACATCCTTCCAAAAATGATAAAAATGGATTCAGAGGACCCCAAAACGTGAACATCTGTCAAAAAATTGGGGGGTCAAATTTTACCTGATAACAATACTTTCCTTACCTAGGGGTTTGAAAAGTAAAAAAACACAGAATATTTTATTAATTATGTAGATAATATCATATATTTATTCAACAGTTTAAAATTTTAATTTTCAACATTTACAAAAATCACAAAATCGAAAAGATATGGAATGTCATCAAAAAAACGTGATATTTACGTTATTACGTACACTTAAAAATTAGTCACAATACAATAACTACATCGAGAAATAGAAAACATGTAAACAAAATTAAAAAAAGTTATTTGAAACAAAAATGGTACATAGACATTCAGACACATTAAAAATAATTAAGGTATTTTTGGAGCAATAAGACCTTTTAACATATCAAAAGAGTTGCCATCAGGTTGCACGCTGCTGGTGGTTCCATCTTCAGAGCAAACCTTTAAGTACCCATATTCGTCGATACCGACCACTTTCGCCTCGCAAGAACGACCATCATTTGTGCTTACAGTTACATTGGCATCACTACAAAAATTTAGGATTTCACAAAATTCTTTTCAACTCATCAGACATTTCTATGTTTACCTATGAAGCCAATACTTATAATATAATTCATAAAAATACTCTAAATTTCCTTCTTGGACAACATCATAAATTCGTTCCATTTCGTTGAAAGCAGATGCAAAAAATTGTTCGTATAAAATAATTGGCAATTGCTGTTTCTTAGTACTATTTAAGTCTTTGATCATACCGTTTATACAGATTGTAGGTTCCAAATTATCCAGATTAATACCACAACCTTTAAACATAAAATTTAATTAGTAAATGATTACAATAATCAAGTAGCCAAAACGCTGCGATAACGGTAAGAAAAACTAAAATATGTTATATAGGAACAATTTTGTGGTTAATTAAATTTCCTATATGGGGTCGTCCACTCCTTGGGGGGTTTACAAAATGTGACCGAGTGTGCCCAGGAAGTGGGGAGAGGGGTTGGACAAATGTGACGTCGGCATACAAATTCCATTTTAGAATTTCTACGAAAATTGTCTTTGATGAATAAGTATTTTTAAAAGATTATAAATAAAGTTTATCTAAATTCTTGCATTATTACTCCCCATGGCTTTGGGGGAGTGTTTTTTGTCAAGGTCATTTTTGTTTCAGATAAGCAGGAAAAAAGTCTACATCAACGGTGGGCAACCTCCGGCCCGCGGGCCAACTCCGGTCCGCGAGATCTTTAGAAGAAATAATAAATAAATATTTTCAAAAACAAAAATTTTAAAGAAAAGGATTAGGTTAGTTGTAACTAACATAAGGAAAAAGCAGAGATCTACAGTTTAATTTTCGATATAATTCGTCTTATTTAAATTAAATTAAAAAGTATTGTAAAAAGTAAATTAAAAAGTACACTAGACCTTCCATGTACGCGAGTTCGATGTACGCGAATTCAGAATAACGCGAATTAGATTTTGATACCTGAATTTTTTATACGCGAAGCAAAATTCCCTTTAACGAGAATTAAGTTTTCGCGTATTATTAAAATAACTAGGTGGCACAGTCGGCCTACCGGCCGCCTTTAGCCATCTAGACCGTGTCGAATGTGGTTGTTCGGCCTTCGGCCTCACTACAAGGTTCTAAAGTAGCCTATGTTTTTCGTAGCGTTGTAAATATCGTAACTTCTACACCAAATTTGGTTAAGATTGGTCAAATAGAAACGTAAAGCACGTGCACGCGTATTTGCATTGTCGATCGGTTGACAGCTTGACAGCATTCATTATTGTTTTTTAAGTTGATTTTGAGTAGCCTGCCTTCCTTTAAGGAATCTCGATAATCCATTCATGCGCGTCCCTATGGACGCGCATGAATGGATTATCGAGATTCCTTAAAGGAAGGCAGGCTACTCAAAATCAACTTTCCTTTCCTTTGCGAATTTTTGCACTATTTCAATACAAAAACATGCGCAGGGACCTACATAATAACTGTGCCAAATTTGGTTCCGATCGGTCAAACGGTTTAGGAGTCTATAGGGAACATATTTTCAGAAAAAAATACAAGTAACAAAAATGTGTCCATTAACTATACTAAGGCCCGCGGACGAAACGTAAATATTATTCTGGCCCCTGTTATACAAAAGGTTGCCCACCCCTGGTCTACATCATAGTCCGAAAACTAAGTTATTGCAATCAAAATCGAAAAAAAAATGAGTTCTTTGGAGGGCTGTATCTTGAAATCTACATCTAATAAAATTGCATTAATTTCCTTATAATTCGATTATTAAAATAGAAAGCAGCGCTGTCAACTTACCATTTGATAAAACAGTCCTTAAGTATACCAAACACCCAAAAAAAAAAAAATTTTTAATTAATAACAAAAAATTCCAACGTTTAAACAGCTTAATGCATGAAATTAACCTTGAAAAATAACTCGGGCAAAGCATTTGAATTATTTTGATGTGCTGTTAAAATGACGTAATCTTATATATAAAAATGGATGTATGTATGTATGTGGGTATGTGTGTATGTTCCGCATAGACGCCTAAACCCCGTAACTGTGGGCGTTGAAACTTTCACGAGATCTGGCGACATTCAAGAGTAAGTTTTTCGTCGTCTTTGATTTTAGTAATTCGTCGCCATAAGACGGTCATCAGCAGTTAAACACTTCAGGTCACAGTCGTTGTCATAGTTACGATGCGATTTTGACACTAAAAGATTAATTAAATGACTTTGACATATTATAGTCAGTAGCGGCTCGAAAAATAGGGGGCACAACTTTGACTAACCTTAAAAATGACATTGACATATTATAGTCAGTAGCGTTGCACAATATTTTTAAAATTATCAAAAATCATTTTGCATATACAGGGTAAAACATAAATAGTGCGCGTTTTAGCAAGACCCTTTTCATAACCTAGAGAGTGACCCTGATAGTGTTGAATAGCCCCCATGGGCCCCCCGATAGTGTCAAAGTGACGGCATTAACTACATAACCTAAAAATCATTTTGCACATACAGATTATGTGAAGATCTTCACTTTACGTGAAGATTATGTATGTATGTGTGTGTGTATGTATGTATGTGTGTATGTATGTATGTATGTATGTATGACAGATGACGGATGACAGATGACGGATGACAGATGACGGATGACGGATGACAGATGACGGATGACAGCTGACAGATGACGGATGACAGATGACGGATGACAGATGACAGATGACAGATGAGATGACGGATGACAGATGAGATGACAGATGACGGATGACAGATGAAGGCCGAACAACTTTGGCCTTCACGGATCTATTATTGTCCGCCCTGTGAGGCCGAAGGCCGAACAACTTTGGCTTTCACGGATCTATTATGGTCCGGTCTGTGAGGCCGAAGGCCGAACAACTATGGCCTTCACGGATCTATTATGGTCCGGTCTGTGAGGCCGAAGGCCGAACAACTGTGGCCTTCACGGATCTATTATGGTCCGGTCTGTGAGGCCGAAGGCCGAACAACTATGGCCTTCACGGATCTATTATGGTTTCACCCTGTGAGGCCGAAGGCCGAACAACTATGGCCTTCACCGATCTATTATGGTCTTCCCCCTGTGAGGAAGACTTTATATAGGTCGCAGAACTCGCTGGAATTGTGCAAGAAGACGCAAATCCACCTCTTCGTGGAAGATCCACCTCTTTGCGGAAGATTTAACTTTACCTGAAGATTAATTTGTTTTTAATTGGTTTTCTAAAGAAAAACTCGCCGGAATTGTGCAAGAAGACGCAGACCCACCTCTTCGTGGAAGATCCACCTCTTTGCGGAAGATTTAACTTTACCTGAAGATTAATTGAAAAGTGAAAATTGTGTAAAAACTTTGGACGTATGTAGCGCTCTTATTTACGCCAGAAATGGACGGGCAAACCGTTTTTGGGATTAGTTCCATCAAGACAAAAATTGAATTTAACATTGGAAGCATTTAATTACGACAAAAACTACGATTACATGAATCACGAGGATGTAGCAATAGGTGTTATGAACAAACTTTGCTTGCATTGTCGTGTTTCGAAGTTCGCTAAGGAATCACCAGGAATGTGTTGTTCGAACGGCAAAGTTGTTTTGCCACCGCTGATTGATCCACCTGAGCCGCTTCTAAGTTATCTTACTGGCACCACTGCAATTTCAAAACACTTCCTGCTAAACATTCGCAAGTACAACTTATGCTTTCAAATGACTTCATTCGGAGCAACAAACATTTTCTCCAACGTCGGTTACATGCCCACAGTCATTTTAAAGTTGAAATAATAAAAAAATTGTTCATAATGTGTTGGTTCTGTTTACTATACGTATGTCTAGCGCCGCAGGCGCTAGTCTTATATATAAAAATGCTTGTATGTGTGTGGGTATATATGTGTGTATGTTCCGCATAGACGCCTAAATCCCGTAACTGTGGGCGTTGAAACTTTCACGAGATCTGGCGACATTCAAGAGTAAACTTTTCGTCGTCTTTGAATTTAGTAATTCGTCACCATAAGACGGTCATCAGCAGTTAAACGCTTCAGGTCACAGTAGTTGTCATAGTTACGATGCGATTTTGACGCTAAAAGATTAATTCAATGACATTGACATATTATAGTCAGTAGCGGCTCGACAAATAGGGGGCACAACTTTGACTAACCTTAAAAATGACATTGACATATTATAGTCAGTAGCGTTGCACAATATTTTTAAAATTAGCAAAAATCATTTTGCATATACAGGGTAAAACATAAATAGTGCGCGTTTTAGCAAGACCCTTTTCATAACCTAGAGAGTGACCCTGATAGTGTTGAATAGCCCCCATGGGCCCCCCGATAGTGTCAAAGTGACGGCATTAACTACATAACCTAAAAATCATTTTGCACATACAGATTTAACTTTACATGAAGATGTAACTTTACGTGAAGATTATGTATGTATGTGTGTATGTATGTATGTATGTATGTATGTATGACAGATGACGGATGACAGATGACGGATGACAGATGACGGATGACAGATGACAGATGACAGCTGACGGATCCAAAATTAAAAATCCTTCGGTATATAGGTCAAAAAAGGGATAAGATACAAAATAAGGTGCGGATATTTGAGAATTTTTAAGAATTAATACCGAAAATTTAGTAAAAACCCTATGCGGTGCACGGGATAGGCTGCCGGCCTAAATTTCGCGTGGTTTGAAGAACTACTACGGACACGTCCCCAACATTTAATTTTGCAAAATTTTGTGTTTATCACGGCCTTTTTGGCAATGTTTTGATGCGAATGTATAACTTTTGTCGTCGCGGAGGTGATCATAAAAAAAATCCGAAAAAAGTGTGAAAATAAAAAAGATGCAGCGAGTTGCAATAGTACGGGTCGCTGATGCACAACGAGGCTATGTGAAATCGTCCGGCCGCGGTCGCTTGAAATCGAGTGAAATTTTTTCGCTCCGATTTGAAATATTTTTTGAAATTCGGGAAGGTGGGGGTGTGATTAGTAGATATTAGTAATAAATATTCGCAAAAAAATGGAAAATAACCCGTGTATTGCCGAAAAAGTGAAAAAATTAAATTTTTAATTTTGGGGTAAATAAACATAATAAACGAAAGGAAAAATTCTCGCTCCTTATAGTAGTAGTAGAATGGGATCTTGGGCGTTGGGAGCAAATGCAAAGAATTCAGACATAATAAACGTTGGCTTGGCCAGAACTGTGAGCAACAAAAAACCTACCCTACGCTGCTCCGGGCGGTTTTTCATGCTCAGAGCCGCTACGCGGCGAAGCTAAACATACGAGAAGGCGCCACCGATCAAGAACACCGGGATTAAGGCAACCGGGATTCGAGAGACCCTCAAAATAGCATTAAAAAGTATAGTCGCGGTATGGGGCAGTAAACTATTACGTTTTACCCCCAAAAAATCGCCTAAAAACAAAAAATAATCGATGTTACATGTACGAGAGTCGAGCTGCATCTGCCGGTCCGTAAACGGCTAAGTCTAAGACTAGTTCAACTTGCGCGGACCGTCAACAAAATGAGTGAGATTCCACCCGCGCGTCAGTGAATACACGTAAAATTATCGATTTTCAAAGTCGATTTTCTCTATCAAAAGTTGGTTTATCCTCCCATAGGAGTGTTACCAGTGTCTTTTAAAAACATTAAACTATCCGAAAGTCACTAAAAAATATTGAAATTCGATGATGGAAAAAAGTCACGCGTGCCTGGGAAATTACTAAATTTAAGTAAAGAGTACTACCGTGGGAGATATCATCAAACGCTTCAAAGTGGAAGATCGGATTGACTTTAAACCAAAAAGTGGCCGTCCGCGTATCTTAACTACCCGAGAAGAGAATTATATTGTTCGTAAAGTTAAAAAAAACCCAAGAATTAGTGCCCCTAAGTTAAAAACTGAAGTGCTAAATGACCTGGTAATAGATGTGCATCCGGATACAATTCGTAATGTTTTAAAAAGAAAAGGCTACCACGGCCGGGTAGCTCGTAAAAAACCTTTTGTAAGCAAAGTGAATCTCAAGAAACGTTTACGATACGCCAGAGAGCACAAAAGCAAGGATGTATCGTGGTGGGAAAATGTTGTATTTGCTGACGAAGCAAATACAACGTTTTTGGGTCCGATGGTCGAACGATAGTCTGGCGTAGATGTAATACGGAGCTTGATTCCCAGAATTTGCGTGGAACTGTAAAGCACAGTGGTCAAAGTGTGCTCGTTTGGGCCTCTATTTCCACGAAGGAAGTCGGTAATTTGGTCATAATAGATGGCATTATGGACAGGTTTAAGTATTTGCAGCTTTTGCAGAACAATTTACTGGCTAGTGTTACGAAAATGGGCCTAGAAGGGAACTTTAAATATTATGAAGACAATGATCCTAAACATAAATCACGTTTAGTACAGGAGTATTTGTTATATAATTGCCCAAAAGTTTTACACCCACCTCCTCAGTCCCCTGACCTTAATCCGATAGAAAATCTGTGGGATGAATTGGACAGAAGAATAAGAAAAACCCCTATAAGCAGTAAGCAAGAGTTAATTCGTCGCTTACAAGAAGAATGGGCCCTTATTGATAAAGACTATTTACAAAAAATTATTAATAACATGCCCAAACGTTTGAATGAGGTTATCAAACGTAAAGGGTACCCCACAAAATATTAAAAAAATGTATTGGTTTATGTAAAAGCCAAAAATAAAATATTGCCCGAGTTATTTTTCAACGATAATTTCTATCATTAAACTGTTTAAACGTTAGAATTTTTGTGGTTATTAACTTTTTTTGGGTGTTTGGTATACTTAAGGACTGCTTTATCAAATGGTAAGTTGACACCGCTTTTTTCTACTTTAATAATCGAATTACAAGGAGATTAATGCAATTTCATTAGGTGCCCGAGTTATTATTCGAGTTACTGTATATAGAGGATAGAACAATTCTGTACCAGTTCGGAACAACGGCCTAATCCATTTTTTGCACATTTTGAGATATATATATCAAATTTTTTGTATTTTTATGCTGTATAAGCTTGTATAATTATCTCAAAATGTGAAAAAATGGACTTAGGCCGTTGTTCCGAACTGGTACAGAATTGTTTTTGCTCAAAATTTTACTTGGTTTAATTTTACTAAGAAGTATTTATAACTTAGGCAGCATTTGAAACAACCAAATCACGACTTCAGACAGTTTTGGAATATTTTTGGAATAAATTTGTCTCTGTTCAGTTAATATCAAAGGTCTGATACCAAAAACTTAGTTTATGGTCTATAGTTTATAGTCACCAAGTCACTGCATTTTCTGATTTCAAGCCAAAGAGTTTAAGTAAAAAAAAATGCATTTCCCAATTATTTCCACGCGGTTCCTTTGTTTCGCGATGTAATGACGGATTATTGTGTGCAATTTTGTACAATAATTCTAAGATTCTCGGAGCTACATATATATCGGAAAGGTTTGATTGTAATAAAATCATTCTTAGATTCTCTTTGTAGATAATTTTATCTTGAATATTATTAGAGTCCGGATTTATATGCGGTAAAAAACATCAATATAAGTATTTTATATGCGGTTAGAATTGGTCGATATATGTGGCAATATTGATGATAATACTATATGATGAATATGATAATAATATTTGGATAATACGCGGTTAAATGAAAACAAAGGAATATAATGCAAAATCGAAATTTTTAGTATTGTATACTACATAAATTGTTTAATCTAAAATTAAACAGGGGTTTAATTAGTCGGTTGGTTTCTTTTTCAAGGAAACAGAAGTGGATAACAAATCAGTCAGGAAAAAGAGTAGCATTTAAATTTACGACTTGAATGTTATTCAACAATAAGTTAGGAAAGGTACTTCTAGCCACCTTCCTAATTTAGAGTAGTCACTAGAACTTACAACTCTAGTGCTTCTCAATTCACCTAAATTAAGACGGGTACTTCTTGCAACCCTTATCTTAATTTAGGCATAAATAATATTTACATATTATTTACATATATAATTATTAATTTAGGAATTCGCAAAAATATAATTTACTAGCTGGCACGGGCGGCATATGCCGCCCTTAGCCATCTAGACCCAGAATAGATCCGAGAAGGCCATAGTTGTTCGGCCTTCGGCCTCACAGGGGGAGGACCATAATAGATCCGCGAAGGCCATAGTTGTTCGGCCTTCGGCCTCACAGGGGGAGGACCACAATAGATCCGTGAAGGCCATAGTTGTTCGGCCTTCGGCCTCACAGGGGGAGGACCATAATAGATCGGTGAAGGCCAATGTTTTAGACAACCGAAGAAGAAGTTTAGAGTACGTTTTTGTGTTATAATTCCCAAAAACGGTTTTTCCAAATTGCAGAAATCATTTCGCCCTTTTACCACGTCAAATATTGAACCAATTACATCGTCGCGTTATGAATTAATTCTTACAATTTGATGCCTCGCGTATTGCGATGCTAAAATTTCCAAGTTTCGAAAGATTGCTGCAGATTTTCAAAAAAAACAATTTTAAAATTCTTCGTTTTTGAGAAGTCGGAAGAGATGGTTTTTGCTCTCTCTCCGTCGCCCCCGAACCCCCATCTGAAATATTTCGCCGTCAACTTAATTAAAATCCCGGCCCTGCAAACACGTGTTTTGTTCACCATCTAGCGAAAGCGTAGTATAGGGTGATTCACCGTAGTATAGGGTGAATCAATAAAAAATCGAAAAACGCGAATAACTTTTTTCCCCGCGCAAATTTTTATTCCATTTATGCACGAATAGTTGCGCCTGGACCTACAGAATAACTGTGCAAAATTTGGTTGAGATCGGTCCAAGGGTGTAGGAACGTTCAGGCCAGCCCGGCCCTGTAAGTAAGTAAGGGTTTGTTAACTGGGTTAAGTACCCAGGTAACTGGGTACTTAACCTAAGGGTAAAGTATACAGCGTATCAATAAAAAATCGAAAACGCGAATAACTTTGCTCCCCGCGGGAATTTCTTCTCCATTTATTATGCACGAATAGTTGCGCCTGGACCTACAGAATAACTGCAAAATTTGGTTGAGATCGGTCAAAGGGTCTAGGAACGTATAGCGAACAAACAAACACGCAAGCAGACAAGCTCTTTTATATATATTGTTGTGTCCACTACAAGCTCCCTCATAAATGTGTACGGGATACACAATCAAAATAAGAGGGAGGATATGTCCATTTTATTTATAATATTTTGTTCAGTATGAATGTGAGAAAAAAAATAAAAATGTTGCTAGATTTAAGTTTGGTTTGTAAGAATAATAAAAAATAAAACATAAGCAGTCAGATGCGAGTGGTAACCAGGCCAAAATAATAAAGAGCGGTAGGACAGTTACAAAAAAGAGGACCTGCAGACCAGTTGTGTTTAGAGGAGTTGAAAAAAAGATGACCTGCAGACCAGTTGTGTTTAGAGGAGTTACAAAAAAGATGACCTGCAGACCAGTTGTGTTTAGAGGAGTTGCAAAATAGATGTCCCGCAGACCGGTCGTGTTTAAGAGTTGCTGATTAGAAGACATGCAGACCAGTTGTGTTTGAAAGCAGTTGATAAATAAAGTGAGTTGCAGACCAATTGGGTTGGAAACAAATAGATTGAAGAAGAATTAAGTGTCTTGCAGTTCAAAAATAAAGAGAGCATCAGACCAATTGTGTTTGAATCCGATAAATAGAAGGAGAATTAATTGTGGAGCAGTTCCAAAGATAAAGAGAGTCTCAGACCAGAAGGGTTTGACGCAAATAGATAGCAGGAGAAGTAAGGGTGTTGCAGAATTGGACCGATTTGAATTAACAGAATTGGATAACGGAACACGAGAAGTTAGTACGTGGAGAAGGATAGGTGAAGGAAGAAGTGGTCTAGAGTTCGTCAGTGCGCGAAATTAAGTGCGATAAACGGAAACAAACAGATAAGGTAAAGCTTTACAATATTCTATCAGAAAATCAGTAAGGATTTTAAGTTGTTTGATTATATGTTGATTGTAGTTAGTCATATAATTGTATTGTTGGTTGTTGTTATATGTGAATGTTGATAATAAATTGTGTTAGATATTATGTCCTGTCTCTTATTTTGATTGTGTGTCACGTCTGAAGAATCTTCACTAATAAGCGACCCTGAGCACTGTGAGGACACAAAAATATATAGATATAGATTGAAATCAACGTCGCCAAATTTTCTGGATCGGGCGGGTCAAGATTAGTTTAGAAGTTACAAAAAGATGGTAATATTTTTCAGACCCCAATAAATAAGAAGTGATAATAAAATTTTTAATTTATTGATTTAAATGGTTTTAGACGTGCTAAGGCGTTATTTTTTTAAATGAACATGTTGCAAGGAAAAGAAATGGTCCAGAAAACGTGTACCCATAAATAAATGTGTTTGACAAGGTTGGATTTTGTAGTACATTTTTAACATTAGGATTTTATTTAAAAAAGACTTGCACCTACATATAATTAATCATAATTAGGTATGCCAAATATTGGTTAAATAATAATTTTATATGCGGTAAAAATCCAAAATATTAAATTATATGCGCAATAAAACTTCGTATTTTGCTTCATTTCGTAGAGAAAGATATAGTAGATACTAAAAATTAGCTTTCTAGCATAGAGAAAATAAAACATGTAAAACCATATAAATTCGGACTCTAAAATATTATACATTCGGTTTTTGAACGTCTTGCGGTATTCGTCGATCCCCCCCCCCCACCGTCTGTGCTCGTTGCGTATTAGAAATTTGTGGCGAGCACAGAGAACCTACAGGAATTGCTAAATCACGAGAAATCGTTTTATAAGTCAACCCCCACTTAAAAAAATTGTTATTTTTTTGTACTATTCCAGGTTGTTCTATGTTTTTTCCACATTATTCCAAAAAATCATACTAGTAAGAGCAAAAATGAAGTCGCGGGAAGAAAAAAATTTTATGCGAGCTACCCACTTTTCAAATTCTTAAAATTTTTTGATTATTCCAAGTTGTTTTAAAAGTTATTCTATGTTCTTCCACTCTTATTAAAAAGTCTTCTTTATTGTCATTCTATGTTGTTCCAGAAAATCAAATTTCTAAGAAATAGAAATTCCTAAAAAATTACATACAATGTAATTTATAACGAATATATAAGTATAAAAAAATGTCAATGACCTAAAATTTTGTTTTCCAATGAAAGTTTTGAGAAGTCAAAACTGCATATTTGCATTTATGATATTGATTTTCTCAAACAATACAGAAAAAACCTAGAACAACCTGGAACAATAAATAATGAAATTTTTTAAGTGTGGAGGGGGCTGGTCTAAAAAAATTTCTTTCCCTCCCACGACTTCATATTTGCACATGAAGGGCACAGGGGAAGAAGGCGAAGAAGGAAGAAGTCAGTAAAATGACAAAATTAGATTTTTCCGCTATCTTGTAGCTAGAGGTGAATACTATGATTTGGTATTTTTGTTTTAAGCAAAAATGTGTTCAGTCAGGAATTATAAGGGTTTGAAAATAATCCGTACAAAGCAAAAAGAAGTTATGTCCACGCGGTACAATGCAAGAATGCGTAATGTAAACTTCAGCAGTTGCCAGCAACAAAAACAAAAAAATCTAAGAAAACATCAAATTAATTAAAAAAAATATTTTCATGAATTTTATTTTGTATTTTTTATAAATAAAAATTAAGTTCGATTATAAAAGTTAGTAAAAAATTATTTACTATGGTGTATGTGTATGAATTTGGTTGACATTCCCCCTTTTTGCATGTTTAAGTTCGTGGTCAAGTTGAAAATCCGTAATTTTCTCAGCAATTAGAGGTCGTTAACCATTTTAATTTTACATAGTGATGTAAAAAACTATAATGATATACAGTGTGAAATATCAAAGAGCTCAGAACTTAATGAAGCAAATGGCACAGGCTCAAATTCTTTAAAACGCTCTCCTAAACATTTTACAAAATGTGACTAATCGCCTTCTTCCCCTGTACCCTTCACATGAGTTTTATTTTTTCATTCAACAACCTGGAACAACAAAATTGCAATTTTTTAAAAGTTGAGGCTGAGGGCTCGTTCATAAATTACGTCAAGCAATTTTAGCCCCCCCCCCCCCAAATCATCATCACATTTACATAACCCCTCCAAATACTACGTCATGTATAAAAATTAACAAAATAATAAAACTCCTATAATTAACGTAGGAACGTCGCAATTCTTGAGACTCCCCTATCCCCATCGTCACAAATCATCGCGCCGTTTTACCCCCCCCCCCCGATCACCCCTCGTGTGTGCCGTAATTTATGAACGGCCCCTGACTTGAAAAATTGTTTTTCGTATTTTTTAACGTTATTATTTCAATTAACAAGAAAATATTTTGGAGCAATACAGAACAAACATAGAACAACCTCAAACAACTTTCAAAAATAATTTTTCAATAAAATAACTTCTTATCTTATTCAATAAAATAAGATAACATCTTACAGGTCCAGTCTGAGTGGGAAGTTTTATAAAAAGTGATTACCTATATTTTTTACAAGATTTGTAATATTTTTAGTATCCAACAAAGCAACATTTAGCATTAAAAAATTAAATTGAAGTATACATTGATTAGTTAAAAGAATTTTCGATTTACGAATAGAAATTGCTGTTAAAAATACATTGCGCTGAAGGCGATTTTGTGACAAATTATTATATCTCTAATTATTTATATTTTACAAATTATTACGATTATAAATTAGCACGAAGATAGGCAATTCAATCCAGTGTGGGAAAGTGGAGCGAAGTAAGATTTGCCTATATAATTCGTATTGATCACTCGCAAAAATTACGAGTTGAATCCTGACGTTAAAAGAAAATAGTATAGAAACCTGATTATTATTAAACATCTCTAATACAATAAGGATCGAGACATTGATTTCCGATTATTTAAGCTCAGAATTCTTGAACTTTGGATTTGAGGATCTCCTCCATTCAGGAGAAAGTCGTTATTTTATATAATAATGATTTCATGACTAATTACTTTGCCTCATACAGGGTTCGCACTAAATTTTCCAATACAAATTCCCCACCTTTTCCAGGTTTTCCCTGATTTTTCAAAACTTGGTAAATTCCAAAAATCAAAATGTGAATTAAACAAACAAATTATACAATATAGAACTTTTTTTTTAAATATTATCTTTTAATTGTATAAATCAAAAATGCTACTTTTATTTTCATTATTTCATTAAAATTTTTGTTTTGACTTTTTTAAACTTTAAAGAATTTTTTTTCATGACCAAATTTGTACATTTTATGAATTTCCTGACTTTTACAGGTTTTCCATAAGAATGGGAACGAGAAAGTCGTTATTTTATTTAATAATAAAATGCATTGATTTCATGATTAATAAATTACTGTGCCTCATACAGAGTTCCCACCAATTTTCCAATACAAATTCCCTACCTTTTCCAGGTTTTCCCTGATTTTTCAAAACTTGGTAAATTCCAAAAATCAAAATGTGAATTAACTAAACAAAATAATACAATATAGAACTTTTTTTTAAATATTATCTTTTAATTGAATAAATCAAAAATGCTACTTTTATTTTCATTATTTCATTAAAATTTTTGTTTTGACTTTTTTAAATTTTAAAGAATTTTCTCTGACCCAAATTGTAAGTTCCCTAATTTTTCATGACCAAATTTGTACATTTTATGAATTTTCTGACTTACAGATTTTCCATAAGAGTGGGAACCCTGTCATAGTTACTCCACTTTATTCTGCTGCAGTTAATAGTCAAATGGTTCAGAATTGCTATTGAGAAAAACTAATAAATAATTTATATTTATTTAGAACCTACTGTTGAGCTTAACACTTTGACCCACCTTCCCTACTGCTTTGGAGACTATTATAATTTATTTTTGTGGAATTTAGAATTATTTCAGGAAAACTGGAAGGCTTAGAGAGTACCACACAATAAATAAATAAAAATAGAACCAATGCATTTGCAAAATGAAATAAATAAAAAAACTCAAGTAGTTATTTTCATGCTCACCTATGTTAACGACAGCAAAATTTGAAAAAATTGTAGAATTCACAACAAGACCTCCAACTTTAACATTTCCATTGGCATACAAGTCATTAGGCCACTTCAAACCTAAATTTAAAGTCTACAACAGAAAATGTTTAGTTAGCTGCAAAAAAGTCTGAAAAAGTACCTCATAGCCTGGTGTTTCTTTAATCGCGGAAACTATGGCGGTCATCACTAAATGCTGTATTAAAGGCAACGATTTACCCAAATTAGAATCTAATGGAATGTGTAATTGCATAGAAAACATGGCACAACCTAAAGGACTCAACCACACATTACCGGATCGACCGATTCCTTGTGTTTGTTGTCTTACTATTACAGCTAAACCGTTTTGCAATTTTTTTGACAACATCAACTGAGAACTGGTGAGTACATCTGCGTATATAACAAGTCTACCGAAAGCCTTGGTTTTTAGGGTCTGGAAAGTTTTTTATTAAATTAATGTTTAGCCTAACAAAATTAACTTACTTCAAAATATTCTACTGTGGAAAAATTCGAGGGGCAGGCATAGACTAAAACTGGTAGAAATACTGCAGTGGCTGGTTCAGGCTCCACATTTTTACCAAAAAATTTCATCGACAGCTTGTCGTCTTTCAGAAAATTGTTATTTATATCTGATGATTCTGTTAACATTTCCTGCTTGAGCTAAAAGTTCGTAGGTTAGAAAATAGGTTGTAAAATTCACGGATCAAATTACGTTATGCATGCCCAGGAAATATCCCGGTCCGTATTCAATATTTAAAACTGTAGTGCAATCCATTCCTAAGTGTTGGCACAGGATGTGCTTTAGAATTTCCAAACGAGCGTGGTTACTTTCGGTTAAAGCTGTATACTTGCTTTCGTCGTCTTGGTATTGGGTTGGATCTATTTCTAGATGAACTTGCGAAAATATGGCCAATCCTTTGGTGTTCTTAACAGATGCTAGAAGCAAACTTGGTGTGTGCCAAGTTTCTTCGGCTCCTAGAACTTGAACCTGTACAGTGTACTTTTTAGAACCATGTTGAATTTCGACAACAGATGGAGTTCTTGGTGCTACAGGACTTGAACCACGAGAGCTATCGGAAATAAACATAAAAAAATTTAATATTGCAAAAGATTTGCCAGTGTAAATGCTAGTTCCCAAAAATGTCTTAAAAGTTTTAGAGCATTTCTTTATTAGGTTTTTCAATTTTGTTGTTGTGGTATTTGAAACAGTAAGGTAGAGGAAGTATGGGAATATTTACCTATGGTTGGATTGATCTGAATCCTTTGAAAATTGTCTCTTGGCAGGAGATGCTTGATAACAAAAAACGTGATGCATCATTTTCACTCTCTTCCAATTATCATAGGAGAACTTAACCAACTCGTTATCTCGCACTTCGGCAGTAGAAAAAATATTTAGAACACTATACAGGAAGTCACTGCAAAGACAAAACAACCGGCCACCCGAAACAAGATACTGCAGTAACTGTGAGGTCAAATTAGGTGGCACATTTCCACAAACAACAAGTAATGCTGTTGTGTCGCTCCATAACTGGGAACTACTGGCATTTGTAGGAAAATCATAAACTGTATACCTGAAAACTCAAACTGTACCTAGCAAATCAACAAAATTACACCAACGTACTTATGATTGTTTAAAATTGAATGTAGCACATTCTTCACATTATCTTTGGCAACAATACTATCAGCATACACCAAAACATTTGGCGGTTTCGTTGGCACAATTTCTGAGGTAACAACTTTGCTGTCGGTTCCATTTGAACTCACTTGCTTTGGATTCGAAACATCGCCATTAGAAAGTTTAGTTTCTGCTTCTTTTAATTTGGCTTCAGATTCTTTACTTCTACTGGCTTTAGTTTCCTTCTTCTCTCTATGCCTACCTTTATGGCTATCATCCTTAATTTCTGCAAGCTTTGGAGCTTTGGTTCTCTCACTATTTTGAGGACCATCGCCTGACCCTTTATGTTTCACAATATCACTTGCTTTTGATTTATGCTCTCTTTTTTTATCGCCTTCCTTCGTTTTATCGCTTCTCTTTTCGTTCGATTTAGAACGCCGATTTTCGGAGGTCACTTCGAGTTTGTTTTTGCTTTCTCTTTTGTGAATTTTATGGTGTTTTGCGGGTTCAGGCGATTTTTTCGTAGCTATAATTTCTGGCACCGGAATTTCTTTTATTTCTTCTGCTTTTGTAGTTATTTCGATTTTTATGATAGGTTTATCCAAGGTCCTATAAAATTCGAGTTAAATAATATTTACACAAGAAACGAAATTTGTACTTTGGCGGGGTTTCGTCCAGTTGAGAATACAACAGTTTTAGTTCTTCTCTGAATTTATTCCAATGGACTGGAGCAAGCGAATATTTTAACCTTTGTTCTAATGAATACCTTAAATTGAATTTTATTTTAGATGGATGTCCCTCTACATCTATTGCTGTAATTCATAAAATGATATTTCAATAACTAATTTTAAAATAAAGGCATTGATAAAAAAAACAAGGCAGTTTTTCGCGCGTTCCATTTGAATTTTATATGCTTTGTGGCTGATTTTGCTATTCTACCTGTTTCCAAGCAGTAAAGAATGCAAAATTAGCTGTAAGTCCTAAATGGAACGGGCTCTTTAGTGGAGTGAAAGTAGGCCAAAAATGTGAAGAAAATTTTTCTTTGGATACTGAGGTATAAGATGGGAACCGACCATGTATTTTTAGATACCTTTGGGGCATTAAATTCTCATTTTACTACTTTTGGGTGGTTTGTAAAATGTTCAAGGATTTTCAAAATTTTAACGTTTCTTTAGAAAAAAAGAGTATTTTCAGTTTTATAGCATTTAAAAATTTTATGACTTCAAAAATCAAAATATTCTTGAAAAACATTACGACGCCAATTTTTTTCCAATATCCCTATATTTTATAAAATTTCTCTGACTTTCCATGAGTGACCATGTATATTTCTAACTTTCCTGACTTTTCCAGTTATTCCAGAAGATATTATTAAAAATTAATATCACATGAATAAAAATATTTACCTCTATAAATATGAAGGGGAGGGGGTCGAAGATTTCTTTACAAAGGAATATATTCTCACAAGCCTTATGTGCTTTTACAAAAAGGGGGGGATTTCAAAAACGCCCATACGTAACTAATGAACGCTTCCTAGCTACATTTAAAATGAAAATAATTTCAGCTATTCGGGGCCAAAAAAAATACGATACATGGTATTATACGATACGATACTGGAAATTGATAAACTGGCCCTCAGAGGCGTAAAACAGCGGTAAACAGCAAAACTACAGAAAGAAAGAAACGAACAAAGAGCATATCTAAAAAGAATCCCTAAAAAAGACGGAGACTTCAACACCCCAATTCGCGAGGCACAGGTCGTCTCAAAGGACCACACAAATCGTGATGCTGACGTTAAGGTCCCCTTTATCGAGGTCGAAGACAAGAGGTCCCTGAAGAGGAAAAACCCGACTTCATTCGATGATATAAAAAACCTAACACCATAAGATTCGAAACATCAACAGAAGAGTCACTCGAGATAATGACAAAAAATCGGATGCCAGCGACATGGACTGCCAGGAAACACCAGAAAAAGTTCTCCCTCTATTAGAGAAAATAACCGAAGCCAAGGTTTCAGCCCAACACGTAGTCAAAGCCGCAGTTCTAACCCGGAGGGCGCCGAACCCCGTAGCGACCATCCAGGACCGGTCCTCTGGGACGTAAGATTCGTTAATGTTAAGAATGTTGCAGGAGGACTAGCCATTACTTCGGGGAAGGGGGCAAGACCCCTCCCCCTGATGTTAACCGTGCCGAAAACCGAACTGGCCAAGAAATTCGAGGTAGAGACCATCTTCAGGATCACCGTCCAGATGGAATTCCCACATAGGAAAACAAAGATTGGCCAATGTCATCGTTCCCAATCGTTCGGACATGTGCAAGGATGCTGCCGCTCGGTCCCCACGTGCATGAAATCATCTCACCACAACTTGCTCGAAGCCGTGCAAGGAAAAGGCAGTATGCGCAAATTGTGGCGGCAACCACCCCTCTTTTATTACCAGAGATGCTGCAGCTATTCCAACATGAAGAGGAGGAAGAACTATAGAGATGACCCCCCCCTTGACACCAGACCACGATTCCAGTCCCGCAGGACAAACAAGAAAATTGTTTTAAGAAGTTCGGCTCGAAAGTTCGACGCGGAAGATAACCAAGGGACAGATAATCCGGGCCGCGGATATCGGGGTTCTACTTTATTGTCAATTCATTTGAAAACACTGGAAATTCATGGAAACCCTTAAAATTTGTTAGAATTCAGAATCGTCCTGTGTGCATAAATTTTTATGCACGTGTACATCCTTTAAATCCTCATTTACAATCTTCCTCAGAGCAGTCGAAGGCCAAAAAACTATTGTTTCCACCAAAAATGGTACAAAAATTCTAAGCGATATGGGGCTGTTTTATGGAGGGATGAAAAATAAATTTTGCTTAAAAAATTTGAAACTTTGAAAGTATACTAATATTAAATCTGCGAATACACCAAAAAGAGTAAAAAAATTCTAAACGCTCGGGGATTGTTCTTAGAGAGGGATGAACAATACATATTTATTTCATTTATGTACCTCTA
Organism: Podabrus alpinus; assembly: GCA_932274525.1. Lineage (NCBI taxonomy): Eukaryota > Metazoa > Arthropoda > Insecta > Coleoptera > Cantharidae > Podabrus > Podabrus alpinus. The sequence goes on along the minus strand of OW026454.1, from coordinate 62,853,270 downwards.
TGAATAAACGAATGAATAAATCAAAATAATATGTGAATAAAATAAACTGTGAGTACATAAAAAATGGCAAAAGAAAACTGTAAGTTAAGCACTCGGAGCTTGTATTTAGGGAGGGATGAAAAATAAATTATGCTTAAAAATTTTGAAACTTTGAAAATATAATTACTATTAAAAATTCGAATTCACTAAAAATAGTATAAAAATTATAAGCACTACAGGATTGTTTCTATGAAGAATTAAAATTAAATTGTGTTTAAAAATTTTAAAACTTTAAAAATACACCAATATTAAACCTGAAAATTCCCCAAAAAGAGTAAAACAATTCTAAGCACTGTGGAATTTATTTAGAGAAGAATGAAAAATAAATTTTGTTTAAAACTTTTGAAACTGTTCTGAGAATTTTTCAAAGCAAATTCCCTGACTTTTCCAGATTTGTCCCGACTACAATTTAAAATTTCACCGAGTTTTCAGAAAACAAAAAAGGAAACATTATAATTATATAAATGCACTGACCAGGGTTCATGGTGCACAATACAATTATAATAAAAAAAAGTTTTAATTTGAAAAATACAATTTCAAAATGTAATTAAAATAGATCATGATGAAAATTTTAATTTCCCTAACTTAGTGCTAAAGAATGAAAAATGCCCTGACTTTTCCAATATTAAATCTGCAAATACATCAAACACAGTAAAATAATTCTAAGCGCTTGAGGGTTGTGTTTAGGGGAAAATAAAAAATACATTTCACTTAAAAATTCTGTAACTTGGTTAATATTTCAATATTAAATTTGTGAAGATATCAAAATTTGTAAAGAAAACTAAGCTGTAAATAATTATGCTATTATTAAACTTGTGAATCGCCTCAGACTGAAACTTGCGAGTTTTCCCGAACCTATACAGGTTTTTCGATTCGATACTTAAGTAAAATCTGACTGCACCAATGTAATTATCTTACCACAATACATCAGATATCACAAAAAAAAGTATGCCCCATTGTAGCTTCTATAGAGAATTTTTAAAATCCGGGTGCTTAAATTCGTGCTCTTTCCATTTAAATTGTTATCAATTAAATGATAATAAAATTATAGCTATAAAAATAATATTATTACATTTTATAATTAATTAAATAATTATAAAACTCATTTGAAATGCATAATATTTAATCAACTTTAATAAAACATTTACTTAACAAAAAAAAATCGAAAAATTAAAATTAATTTTTGAGACATTTTTTTACTCCCTTCTAACCATTTTAAAAATGTGTACCATAAGTGGTTCTATATTAATTTTTGTATTTGTTAAAAATGTAATTTAATTTTTCAAAATTTTGTAACTTAATGATTACTGTATTAATTTATATAATATGGTCATGATAATGTATAAAAAGTACTTTCAATAAAACAGATATTTCAGGAGTAGTTCCATGGTGGCATGTGATTAAAAAAGATGGGAATTGATTTTTAATGTATTTTAAATTGGAGTAGTATAATTCAACAATAACCACACATTTTATAAAAAAGAAACGAAAAAAAAAGAAAAAAGTCGGGTACACTGAGTTCCCACAGGTTTCAAATGTCACAATTTAAGATCTACCCTCCTCGACCCTCATACAAATATAAAAATGTCCCACATATTATATTTAGTTTTAATTTCCATGGGAAAATTGAATTTGAATTTCTTACCCTCAATAGGAAGAAAATTCTGTCCTCCTCTTTTATTAGTTATAGCAATATTTTTTAAATTCTCACAAGGATTGTACAAACTAATATGGTCAGATCTAAAGACTTTTCTCTAGTTCACAAAAATTTTTCATCGCAAATTGTCTTTTTGACTGGTTAATTTTAAAATGTTTAAAATATCGCCTGCGGCGTTTTATTACTATAATATTATGCTTTCAAGTTTCTCTGTATAAATATACATATAATAATTAAATATGTTGTAGTAAACGAGAATTTAATGCCACGAAGGTCCTTGTTACATCTTTTCGGCCCGGATCCCCTCCACTACTAAGCATGGATAAAACTACCCTGTTTTTCTAATTTAATACGTACTCTCAAATCTTAACAGTTTCAATTCGTGATTAATATCAATGTTGTGATCAAAAAAACTGTTAACAAGTTTGGTTAAATTATACATATCTGTTTGAAGGATCACTTCAAAGTTATCCTTGGCTTTCCATGCTACTAACTCGCCAAACTTTTCGATCTACAAATAATAAAGTCAAACAATTGCAAACTTTGATCTGTAAAAAACAAATAAAAATTATCGAGAAAAGATTGAACACAATCTCTTATTACCCTAATTAAAAATGTATGATTTTAGTAAACTAAAAGTAAGCAAAATGTAATTACCATGTTTATGATTGCTTTTAGAATTATCACAGTTCTGGTATAAAAATTTTTTTACGTAATAATATATTTTTTTGATGTACAAAGATCAAAACATAGAAACGTCTTAAAAAATCTAAAGTAAGCAGACAAGAATATTGTGACATAAATAAATTATAATATAAAGTATAACATTTGCAATAAATTAATTAATTGCAGTTTATTAGCCAATTCAGAAAAATAAAATTTATCTTCAATAACTGTAACACTTGCATTACTCCTAACAACAATTTTTATAACTCATTTATGTGGTTAATAACCAATTAACAAACAAACAATTAAAAATTAAATCAAAGAAAGTCACATACCTGTATAATTTCGCTTTGGTGCTTTTTATAACTTTTTAGTTGTGCTTGGAGTAATAAAAATATTGTTGGAGTTTTTAACGTAACTTGACGATTTGATATATGAATTGGAAAATAGGCAAAATTATTTGGGAACATCGCCCACTGATTTAAATTTATTTGTTGCTAAAAAAAATGTTTAATAAATCGGTAATAGAAAATCAGAAGTATAGGCTTACTTTAGGCACAACAGTGCATCCAATGCGATTCTCATGATAAAACAGCAAATTTTCCAAGCACCGTTGATTGTTGTTATCTGAAATGGTTTTTCCGCTACAAACTAATATGGCATTGTGACTATTTAGTGTTCCACTTAATTTGTTTCTTAAAGTACCAAGTCGCCACCATTGTACAATAGTTGAGTACATATAAAGTAACGTAAAAATCATCACGAATCTTTTAACTATTCATTCCTACCTGAAATAAAAATAAAAGGTAAACTTTTTGCAGATCAGAACTGAAAATAAACTTCACTTCAAAATTAAATTTATTGTAATTGCACAAGAAACTTGTATTATCCCATGACAAGGGGATTTTATCCCACAACAACAATATAGCTGTGTTTAGATGTAGGTATTAGGGGTGCGCGATTATGAAATTTCATAATCGATTATCGATTATAAAAAATAATCGATTTTTTTCGATTAATCGATTATTCATCGAGTTCATTCAGTAGGATTATGAGTAGGGTGCGCAAGTTAAGTTTGGGTTTACCGGGTTTACCCAATTTAATTTTTTAAAAAACACTTAAAACTTTGATTTCATTTATTAATTAAAACTTATTACAAACTTGATTTTTATTAAATTCTAACACTCAACTAAAACTACTTTTACAAAGATAATACTACATGAACGAATGTTCTTAATCTACTAACAACTTATTTTCCAGTTGGACTTTTATTGACATTTGAGGTTTTTGCAATTGATGCATTTCCCATGGGAAATGCAAATTCAGTAACACTAGATAAAGGAAGTATTTATCTAGTGTCATAGCACTTTAATTATAGAATATAACTCGCATGCGCATATAATCGATTAATCGATCACCGTAATTCGAATAATCGATTAATTCGGTCGTTCTAATTGCTGTTGTGGTTGGGATTACGTTCAAGTTTAAAAAGTTGTATTTATTAAAACAAGATATTATGCTTATATATAATAAACCTGTTACCAATAAAAAATAAAGTATATTCTATAATCGATTATTTTCAAAATCGATTATTTTCATAATCGATTATTTCCACAATCGATTATTTTCACAATCGATTATTTCTATAATCGATTAATCGATTATTATAAATTATCATAATCGATTATGAAAAAATCGATTATTCGAATTACGATGATCGATTAATCGATTATATGCGCACCCCTAGTAGGTATACCTCAAAATTCAAAGTCATTTCACGGTGAAAATTTGCAAGTCTGTAATGTGTTGTTTAATTTATTGTAATATGCTTCCTTAATTAGTTCATTTCGTTGTCTTGAGCGTGAAGAACTTATATTTATTTTCATTTAATACGTTCTTTACTAATTAGAAATTCTCCCGCATGGTGGCGTTTGTTTAATATAAATTGCGAATAATGGATAGGTATATAAGTAAAAAAGATTATAACGGGTTGGTAAAAATGAATTTCAAAATGAATTATAGCTTTGATATTCAAAGTAAAGTATTCAAAAAAATACCTAACCTTACAAAACTTACAAGGTTTGAAATATCTGTTGGTTACCATCATGCTAATATTTAATTTTGAAATCAACAATTTATTAATTAAAAAACTTTTTAAACCCCGACAAATAATTTTTATGTTACCTAAATATCGAGAACAATGCAATAATCATGGGCGTTTATAGAATTTTTTTCGCGGGGGACAAACTGATAACATTATTATATGAGAGATTGAAGTAGGACTTTTAAACTCGATTGTGTTTATAACCCGTCGCCGTGTAAAAAAAAGAGAGTTTAAAAGTCACTTCAAGCTTGAGTTTTATATGCTAATTTTAAATAAATGTTGTAAAATAACAAAGATTAATTAGTAAAACAATTAACTTTTTGATTAAATGTGATGGTTAAAAGTACGTTTTTTGTATAAAAATATTGTTTTTAACAAACAAACAAATTGTTTACTTTTACTAGAAAAGATGTTTATGTCTCAGTTTTAATTTTGTATTTTTCCAAATAATTACTGACGTAGATTTTCCAACAATTTCGTTAATTTTAACCACTTTTAAAATTTTGTAAGTACCTGATTTATTGTTGCTTTTGTATTATAATTATTATTTTATTCTAATACTAGAAAACCCCCAATTACGAACTAAAATGTTATTTCTTTGATTTGATATTTTTAAAATTAAATAATACATTATGAAGTAATTTATAAATAAGTAATCGTAAAATTATATTTATTTGAAGAATTTGTCATTATAATCTGAAAAGTATATTCATATGTTTCAAAAAGGGAATATGACAACAAAAATGGACGGTCAGGGCCATATTCAAAATCTGGGATCAAAGAAATTCGGCCCTGACCGTCGATGTTTCTTGTGATGTTTTTGGTAGATTACAATGGTCTATTCTTCAACTATAATTTTACGATTATCTGTTTAAGGTCTGCAAAAAATTTGACTACCGGCCATTTCCCAGCTTGAAAATAGTACTTCAGATTATATAAGCACATAACAAGGGGACCGCAATCCTACTCACACCTCCTCGGGGTGGTCCCTGGTAACTTGCGGAGGACCTTCAGAGATCGGGCGCGAACCCCGGTGCATGGGGGAAATCTGCAAGACTGACGTGAGAGGTAACAACAAGGAGACGAACACCAGTCTCCCCCAACGCCAAGCTGAGGGAAGTCGACCCGACAGCGGTGCAGACCGGGTCAAGACTCTGCACATTAGGGTGCATCAGTACACAGCGATTCGGGTGATGCCGAGGGGTCATCGCGATCAGCCCGGGCCACGTACTCCGTTGGTGCCCAGCGGGAGCCAGCTAACCCGGTGATGACGGGAGGCCGTAGAAAAACGACCAAACCGCAGACCATCGCAGACGACAGCGGAAGTGATGCCGAGAAGGTAAATCCCGCTGCTCGTCGGGGGGGGGGGGTTAGTCGGTAAGAATCCGACACTACCACCCCAGATTATATTATCGGGGTGGTGTCTTTTGAAGATTTCCCCCTTCCCTGCATTACGAAAAAAAAGCACATAACAAAAACTCACAAGTTACTGAAAACAAAATCAAACGAAAGCATTTTGTTGCTAGCTTCTTGACCTTAATTAAATAAACGTCTTTTGGATCGCTCATACACAATACAAAATAACAACTTCAAATACTCCTTGAACAAATGAGCAAAATATAGTCCGAAAACTGTTTATTACTTACAATGTTAACTGCAGTTTCGGCTCGGTAACCATATTCTAACCAATTATTGTTGCTTTTGTGATAACACTTATCTACTGATGTAGATTTTAGTGATCAAATTTTCAAGAATTTTTTGTCAATATTTTAGAGATTTCGTTTAAAAATAATTAAAGCATATAAAATTATGTATTATTTAATATTGTTAAGTGTAAACAATTGTGCAAAAACATATTTAGGTACCCTTTTGACCTCCAAGTGAAAAATAATATAAGAATAGTTTTTTAACTTATTTATATATTGATTGCAATGGTCAATATTTACCCATACAACAATAATTTATTGAACTTTTATTAATAATAAAAATTAATTATTTTGTTTATTTTTAATTTAATATCAAGAACTGGTCAATCCGGATTTTCAAATCTCAGTTAAGCCATAATATAAACTAAAGTTGTATTCAGATAATATTAATTAGTTGTAAGAGCTTGCAAGGACAAATCAAATTAACGAATACCTCTATACTCTCTCTCTTTTATTCTTTAATTTGATTGGTTCTTAATTGTATTGTCGCTTAGTTTTCCATGATTTTGCTTTTTATATTGGGTACATATTTTCTTCGTAGTCGTTCGAATAGCTGTGACAATTCTCTCCGCTATTTGGTCTATCTGTAGATTTTTAAAAGTAAAACTTATGGAGAGAAGAAGAACAACAAATCGGGAATCAGATGAATACGTCGAGTTGAACAAAACCATTCGAAAAGAAATACGGAAGGACATAAGATCTTATAACACGAAAATAATCCTAGACACTATTGAGGATAATTGCAATATGAAAGTCCTAAGATCAAAAATGTCGAATGCTAGAACAAATATTAACAAAATGAAAGATACTCAAGGTAATCTAATAACAGAAAAAGGAAAACTAATAGAAACCATAAGATCATTTTATAAGGACTTGTATACATCGTCGATTCCCAAAGCGAGAAACCAAAACACGGTGATTATGAACGTAGGATCTGAAGACATCCCCGAAATAGATAGGACAGAGATAATGGCAGCATTAAACCAAATGAAAAATAGAAAAGCATGCGGGGAAGACCGAATCACCACCGAAATGTTAAAAGTTGGGGGTGAAGCAATAGTGCAGGCCATGGGGGTGTTGCTAAATAAATGTCTCGAAGAAGGAAAAATACCAACACTTTGGCAAAATTCGGAGGTCATTTTGCTGTTTAAAAAGGGCGACAAGACAAACATAGAAAACTATAGACCAATAAGCCTGCTATCACATCTATATAAATTATTAACAAAAATTATAACAAACCGTCTAACCAATAAATTTGATTTCTACCAACCTGTTGAGCAAGCTGGATTCCGCAAGGGATACAGCACAATGGACCATATCCAAACAATACGCACACTAATAGAAAAGTGCACTGAATATAACATCTCACTTTGTCTGGCATTTGTTGACTACCATAAGGCGTTCGATTCTATAGAAACCTGGGCTATATTAGAAGCATTAGATGGAGCAAGAATCGATTCAAGATACACGAACCTTATAGGCTATATATACCAGAATGCTACACTCCATGTAAAGATAAATGAAGATATGAATACAAACAAGATACCTGTAAAACGAGGAATTCGCCAGGGAGATACAATATCGCCAAAATTGTTCACTCTGGCAATGGAAAATATATTCAAAAAACTTTCATGGGAAAATAAGGGTATAAATATCGACGGTACCTATTTGAGTCATTTGCGCTTTGCAGATGATATAGTACTCGTGAGCACGGACGCAGAGGAAATAAGATCTATGCTAAAGGAGTTGAGCGAAGCATCTGAACTTGTGGGAATGAAAATAAACCCAAACAAGACCAAAATATTGAGCCCAAACGAAGTGAACATAGAGATAAATGGTCATAACATCGAAAATGTGCAGGAATATGTATACCTCGGACATATTATAAAACTGGGTAAAGAAAATCAATCTGCAGAAGTAGGCAGAAGAATTCGACAGAGTTGGGCCGCTTTTGGAAAGTTGGGATATATACTAAAGAGCGCAGATATCCCAATAAATTTAAAAAGAAAAGTATATGCCACATGCATACTGCCTGTCACCACATACGGCCTGGAAACCATGGCGATGACAGTAACAAACGCGAATCGATTAAGAGTCATGCAGCGATCGATGGAAAGAGCTATGCTTGGTATATCGCTAAGGGACCGGATAAGATTAGTTGAAATCCGAGAAAGAACAAAAGTCCCCGACGTAATAGACGGAATATCCCAATTGAAGTGGAATTGGGTGGGACACGTGGCAAGGCATGACTATGCAAGATGGACATATAAAACCATTCACTGGCGCCCAAGAACATCTAAGAGAAGCGTGGGAAGACCCCAAAAGAGATGGTTAGACGACGTGAAGCGAATAGCGGGACGGGACTGGTTTCAGAAGGCAGCGGATAGGAAGGCATGGAGAGGAATGAGAGAGGCCTACATTCAGGAGTGGATGAATACAGGCTAAGAAGAAGAAGATTGGTTCTTGCAATCTCTTACAGTGCAAGACCAGACAACTAAACTAATCTCCAGTTAAAGTTCCAATTAAATTTATCTGTCAGGTAATGAAATTTGGCGTCTTTTCATTGAACTAAAAGACGTCACATGATAGATTTATCTCACAGTTAAGTTTAACTGGATATTGATAAACTACCCCTTAATGAAATAAAAATTTAAAAAAACAAATTTGATAATAACTGTTGACCGAATGTTAATCAAAATATTTAAAAGATAGGATGTCAGACCATAGATACCAATACCATGCGTAAAATCGTGATTGAAGTTGAAACATTTTGAATTTCATATATGTTATTATTTTTTAAATGTTGTAATAATAAATTGTACCAGTTTCTACTATTAATTTTTTCAGTTGTACTACGTTTTTTACACAAACTAATAAATTGCTATAACATCTTTTTTTTTTATTAAAACTATAAAAACAATTTTTCCTTGAAAGCTCATGATATGGGAAGTCCTTGTATCAAATATCAAGCTTGTACAGTAATTATTAGAATTATCAAAAATATGAATAAAAAATGTCACTTCTTTTGAACGTACGACATTGTATGTATTATGAAATAAAATTAAATCAAATATGTTTTTAAGTTAATCAGGACAGTTCATAACGCCCAGCGACAGATAGACATTGTCATAAAGTCATAATACTCATAACCATTAATAATTATTATTACTTTTGCAAAAAACCGTGATAACAGTAAAATTCAACTGACTGGAAATAATACAATTTTAATATCACAGAATTAAAATCGCCGATAAAGGGGTCAGTGGAAGAAAACCAAATTTGTTGTAATCCTTTTTCTAGTAATCTTTTTCAAAGCAAAACAAATTAATTATTTTATAATACCCCGTATCGCCCACACTTTTTGTGAACATTTACCAAAACTGCCCTCATGTAAATATTGTGTACAGCTATCGCACGTTAAAAATAGCATATTTTTGATACTAAAAACAGATAACCGAATCACAAGTTAATTTTAAAAACCTTGAAATTAACCTTGAAAAATCAATAATATCGGAGCTATGGCCGTTTGAAATCAGAAATTCAAAAAATTGCTTTAAAGAGAGGTACCCCCCAAGGGTTTGGACTTGGGCAAAAATTTTATTTGAAAATTTGTCTTAGAAAAGTGTCCTTTATCACCACCTCAAAGGTCCTCCACGGTCACGGGGACACCCTGTATAGGATTAATCGGAAAATACTGTTTTAACTAAATTTTTTTATTCATGCATGTTCCCTATTAATTTGTTTACATAAATATAAAAATAAGTCCCTCATAATTATTTTAATTAACAATTTCTTGCCGAATCTGGATTTGAAATAAAAACTTAAGGTTCCTAGGTCACGAATTAACGCTTGTAATTGACCTTTGACTTGTTAGAATAAATACAGCATCAAAAAATTGTAATTAGTGTATTATCATAATTTACGACCTTTTCAATGTCCATTTCAAACTTCCGAGTAGTTTGCAATTGATTAAAATTAAACTAATTGCGGAGTTTGTGGGTTAATATTAGCCCCCTCTAAGATCATTTCATTTAAATCGGCAAAAAACTTTAAGTTTAAATGTATTCATTTATATATCGATCTATTGTAGTTGTATTCAATTGTTGTAAAATTATAGTAAACTTATAGTAAAAAAAATAAAATAGTAAACTTAATTAAGTTGGGGAGAATAAAAAACCATTTCTTTATTATCAGTTTTAATTAAAATATTCGCTTATTAATTTTGAAATATTTAATTTACAATTACAATGATAAAAAGTGACTTTAAGGAATAATAATTTATTTAAACAAAGAGGCAAATAAAAATGTAAACTAATAAACATTTACGATAATAATTATTAATGCCAATGAACTTATAGGCGATAGTATTTGATAAAACAGATACCAGCAAAAAAAAGTTGAAAATGTAAATGATAATAATAATATTAATGTAATTTACATTATTAGATAATTTCATTAATTAAAGCGCGGCACCCGCTCCCCACTATCGAAAAATAAATTTTAAGCAAATTGTTATCAATCAATATTAAAGAGTAAATTACATAAATTCAGCTTTGAACGTCAATTTTGTCATTGAGTACCGAAAAAATATTATGAAAATTGTGCAAGTTGAGGTCGAAAGTGATATAATAACAAATAACAGTGTGTTATAATAAAAGTTAAACTAAATTTTCATTTGCTAAAAGAAAATTCATGTTCATTTATTTAATGCAAAAAAGGGTTTGGAAGGATTCCAGGTTATCCAAACGATCTTAAAATAAAATAATATTTATATACTAGGATTTTTTATTCTCATTATTTAGGAAAATCCCATAATGTGTTTTCTCTGCGAAAAATCTTGCTCCAAGTGAAAAAGATAAGAACAATTAATTTGGAAGTAAAGACCAATCAAATTTACGGTCTTCCCATATCTACTTGAACTCCCTACCACTATACTAACTCAAATTTTATCAAAAATGTGATGTCATAAATCTATATCGCTGTACATCCTTACGATATGATTTGCGACTTATCACAAAGTGATATCACAGCGATATCAAACCGATTTTATTTGTGATATTACTGCGATATCAATGTGCTGTCGTCACGATATATAGTTTATTGTTTTGAAATTATGTTTTCACCGTTAACAGTCACCAAATAATATGGAGGTGATTTAAAAGTGACTTTACTGATGCACTATATCACGGCGATAACATTGTTATTTATTATTGTATAATATTATTTTGTTTTGGTATATAGTACATAGCGAGAAGATATTAAAGATAACACATTTAATTCAACAGCGTTCCCACTAAATTTTTTAAAGCAAATTCCCTGACTTCCAGGTTTTCCCTGACAAAAATACATAATTTAATATAAATAAATATTATAAATTATAACATTTATTTTATACGGTAATATATTTCTAAATTATAATAACAAAATTGTATGCCAGGATAATATGTACCAAATTAAAAAAATATTTTATCTGAAAATTTCCCCGACATCGACGGTAAATATTTAAAATTCCCTGACCTTTCCAGGTTTTCCATACAAGTTCAATAAAATTTCAATCGTAATTTAATTTAACAAATCTCTTCATTTTCCTTTAATATAGTCCAGATAAGTTACAATTTCAGCTCGCAATGATTCCCGACAAACTGAATTTTAGCAGACGTGTGCATTCCCTCAAAGATCCCCTAACGGCTTCTCCTCAACGCGGGGTTTTGCCTATAACTCGCTTAATTTCATATTTACAGAAAATTATCATGAAACCAAATTTGAAAAGCAAAAAATTCTTTTTAAGATATTTTTCAGAATTTACTTATGAAATTTTAATTCAAAATAAGAATTACTCAAAACCATTTTAAATTTTTGAGATTAATGTTTATTTCAAAATCAGTAGACCAATTCTAAACTTATTTTGTTGAGATTTTTAATTTTGGCCTAATGATTATTTTCACTTAAAATAATTTCAAACGATTTATAGGCAAAAAACACGCGTTAGGGTTTAAAATTCCCAATTGGTGAAGACGTCAACAAGGGATTTTAGAGAACTTTCGGAAGAGGGGTCATTTGATATTCAAATGTTCACCAAATTTCAGTTTGCTCAGATTTTGTTGGAAGTTTTTTTGCTTGGACTAATAAGAATAAAGATTTAACCAATTTAATTTAGGAATTTTAGAATATGAGGTTTTGAAATTTAAAATTTAATTTAAAAAGAAAATTTTAAGTTAAAGTGAGGTATTATTTAAAAATACATGGAAGAAATTTTTATTAACTACTTGCTTTTATTGATTTAATTAAAAATAATAAAATTTACTCTATTTTCATTATTTTTATAGGTAGGATTGCCATAATTTTTCTGATTTAAGTCTGGACACAAATATGACAATTTGACAAAGAGGGGGAGTATTTAGTTTTACGTTTTTAAGTACGTTTTTGAAATGTTTTACGTTGACATGAATTTGCCATTTTCAACCCCCCCCTCCTCCGCCGTCGTCAATCCGTAGATGATTGAATCATGAATGAATGCTGTTATCAAATTTAATAGGTTCTTTTCAAGTCCGAAGACTTAAGAAAGCTTACTCTTAAGGGTGTATGACACGATCCTTATTTTCTTCCTTAATTGAATCCAATTTAATTCAGCACACCTTCCGCATACGTACTAAATTTGTTACTGCGCAGAATTGGATACAATTACGGATAAAAATAAGTATCGTGTCTTATGGTCTTTATACCAACTGCAAAAACATTTTGATCTAAAACAACGTAGAAGGAAAACTAAATAAGTTTAGAAACTTATTACTTTTTGAACCCATTTTAGAAATTTACAGTATATTGAAATAAAAAATTCTTCTTTTACCATTTTAATTAAAATTTTGAAAAAAAATAAAAGAACATTAAGTAATTTAAGAAATGTAGAACTTTTTGTACGAATTTAGATTACATTTTAAAATTTTAGGAATTTTCAGGAAAAAAAGTTATCAGATATCAGAAATCAAAGCATTATGGATTTTCTTCGGAGGCTACCGATTACTCCTTTGAAAGCCATTACGAAAAGAAACAGAGCGCAGTAAATAAATCCCCCCTTCAATGAGCATAATAATAAGTGGACTGTGAATGACAGAACGGAAGGCTGATGCCTTTACGAAACAACAAACTGTCAAAGGACATAATATGTAGACTGCGCCGATGGTCAGAAATTAATCCTTTTTTTTTGGTTAGTGACCATGGGCAACATGTAGATTGCGCCGATGGTCATTAAGGGTAGCATACAGATTGCGCCGATGGTGTACCTGAGGGATTTAAAAGTATTACTAAGGCATAATGGGGTTATTATTGTAAATCAGATTATTAAATAGGCGAGGGCACGTATCCAATCGAAAACTGAAATTTTCCTACAGAGATGCTGTAAACTGTCTGAATAGTTGATTAATCAAATAAAATTTGCGGTAAATAGAATTTCACACGGTTTTTTTGGCGATATTTCGATTGTTAAAATTAGGCCACGCTCCCCCATAAAATGTAACAGAAATTGGCGTTATTGTCGGGCTTTTTGGGCATTTTTCGGTCCGAATGTGACTCTGACGCCGTCGCAAGCGTAAGACATTAACGAAGAATCGAAAAAATCCGAAAATAGTGCGAAAATCGCCTACATTTCATACCAGGGGATACATGTCACGTAGCAGCAGGCTCGCCTAGTGCATTAGCGGTACCCGGTCCGAATGAGTGCGGATTTTTCATCCCGAAAATTGAAAATTTCTTTGAGATTCGGAAAGCTGCGGGTTTGAATCGTCGTTTTAGTAAAAGATTTTAGCAAAAAAATCCTAAACTACCCGTTTATTAACGGAAAAGTGTCGGCCACGCCCACCATAAAATTGGTGTAATTTTCGATTTTTTAGGTGTGAATTCGATTCGAAGGTTATTCCGTTGTCAAAACCTACCCTCCGGGGCCTCCGCTCCGCTTCGCTCCGTACCCCCTCCGGGCGGTTTTGACAACGGTGACTTGGGCCAAACATACTTGAGGAATATTAATCCACCCCAACCGGGATTCTAGAAATCCTGGATATAGCTTTTAAAAGTATAGTTGCGGTATGCGGCCAGTAAACTTTTACGTATCACCCCCAAAAAATCGAATAAAACAAAAAATAATGTGAACACAATAACCTTTCATACATGTTACTCTTACGAGAGGCGTGGTCAAACTGCCGGAGCGAAAATGTCTAAGTGCTAAGGTAGTATATCAATCTACACACACCGTCAACAGAATGGGTGAGTTCCGCAAATTGTCCTCATGCGCGTCACTGAATGGGGAAATTTGGGAACTTCAAAGTCGAAATTTTTCAAAAACTTCTCAATTTACCGCATATTTTATTTTTTTATTATACTATATAAACCGGAAACTTATCGAATCGGCATTTTTGTAATTTTGCAAATCGCGGTTGGATAATCCGTGCTCTTCCCAAATTACTAACCTAATTAAAAATCGCACATAATGTATTGTACGCCTGTAATAAATTAGGTACTACCTTAATCCCTTAATGGGAATTTCACTCCGTCGTTACCCAAAAAGATTACCTACTAATTGACCATCGGCACAATCTACATACTTTCCCTAACCGAACCCGACGCAATCTGCATGCCAGATTATGAGACCCTTCAACCATCGGGCGCAGTCTACAACCCCCCCCCCTCCCTTGTCAAATACCTTTCAACCAAATCCATCATCACGAACATTTAAAGGTTCCTTTCCAAATGGACTTACCGATTCCTAAATTCAAAATTAAAAAAAATTAAAAATACAATCAACCCAAGAAAGCACTTGGCATCGACCTAATCACCAGGAAGTCCCGCAAGAACTGTCAGAAAAAGGGTTTAGAGCAGTAATCCAAATATTCAATTCAGCAACATACAAGACTGGCTGAAAAGGTGGCAAAATAGCCACTAGTCCAACAATTAGAATGGGGAACATGCATGAATAAAAAAATTTAGTTAAAACAGTATTTTCCTATTAATCCTATATATTAAATATCAAATCAGCAAAAATAACTTCTATTTATTGTATTTTGTTATAAATAATCCATTTTAAAATTCAATGATAATTTAAAATAAATCATGTGACCTTAAACGCAACGCGTTTGGTTTAAGTCACCGGCACAAAAAATGAGAGCGGTCGTCGGACCGTCCACAGAAGCTATGCTTCTTACGCACAGAGCAAACCATAATAGATCCTTGAAGGCCATAGTTGTTCGGCCTTCGGCCTCACAGGGCGAACCATAATAGATCTGTGAAGGCCATAGTTGTTCGGCCTCACAGGGGGAGGACCATAATAGATCCGTGAAGGCCATAGTTGTTCGGCCTTCGGCCTCACAGGAGGATGACCATAATAGATCCGTGAAGGCCATAGTTGTTAAGCCTTCGACTTCACAGGGCGGACCATAATAAATCCGTGAAGGCCATAGTTGTTCGGCCTTTGGCCTTACAGGGCGGACCATAATAGATCCGTGGAACCGGGAAACCCTGATGGAGGTCCGTAGCGATTCTGACGTGCAAATCGATCGTCGGAACTGGGTATAGGGGCGAAAGACTAATCGAACCATCTAGTAGCTGGTTCCCTCCGAAGTTTCCTTCAGGATAGCTGGCGCTCAGTTGAAGCGAGTTTCATCCGGTAAAGCGAATGATTAGAGGCCTTGGGGACGAAACGTCCTCAACCTATTCTCAAAATTTAAATGGGTGAGAACTTCGGCTTTCTTAAATCGTCCGGTCCGGCCCTGCGGCAACGCGGCGCGTCGGTCTCGACATATTGAAGCCGCAAGTTTAAAATTACGAATTCGGGTGCCAAGTGGGCCATTTTTGGTAAGCAGAACTGGCGTTGTGGGATGAACCGAACGCGAAGTTAAAGCGCCCAAGTGGACGCTTATTAGACACCATTATTTTGTTTTGTTTGAATTATATTTTATTCAGCGTCCAAAAAGAGTAGTTGCTTAAACAGTAAGAATCATGGCAAAGACGAAAGAATATTCCGAAGATCTGAAAAATGCGATTTTTAAATCATTGAAAATTGGAGACTCATTAAGGACAGAATTTAAGAATACGGGTCGGCCTTCAGCCTCCAACTTGCTTATAAGAATACGGGTCGGCCTTCGGCCTCCCACTTGCTTTTAAGAACACGGGTCGGGTCGGGTCGGCCTTCGGCCTCCCACTTACTTTAGAGAACATGGGTCGGGTCGGCCTCCCACTGGCATTTATGAATATGGGTCGGCCTTCGGCTTCCAACGTGCTTATAAGAATACGGGTCGGCCTTCGGCCTCCCACTTGCTTTAGAGAACACGAGTCGGGTCGGGTCGGCCTCCCACTGGCATTTAAGAATACGGGTCGGCCTTCGGCCTCCAACTTGCTTATAAGAATACGGGAAAATTTTTTCGACGTTTTTTGCCGACCCACGAAAAGGGAGAAAGGGGGGGCGGGAATTTTTTAATTTTGTTAGTTTTGTTTTGTTATATTTTGACATTATAAATTGAGATTTTATAATTGATTGTATAATTGGTCCAAATTGGACCAAACCATTGGTCGAAATTTGTGTGACGAAATTGCGTTACACATTTGCGTTACACATTTTCGTTAACAATTTGGTGTGACGTACGATTTTTTTCAGTTAACTGCCCGTGCGATACCCGTGCGATAAGAAGCATAGCTTCAATAACAATAACCTCACTTTCTTGTTTACTCTACTCGTGTAGAGTACTTTTTTAACTTTTTGTTTTTAATTGATTTAATTATGATAAATAACAGCTTTTAACACTAACAAACTTCAACTTTCAAAGCACAAAACCACAGAACAATAATATAAATGAATGTAAAATTCTGTCTTGTGACGTCACAAGCCAATGGCACTTGCGCGGTCGTTTCCTTCAATTCAAATTGACGGATTTTTAAATATTTTTTAAATTATTATCAAAACGAAAATAAATAAATTAAATAGCATTAATTAGTATATTTAGTTATTTTTGATCCAACTACGCTATAAAAAAAATTTATGCATCTTCCCTATTGATAAAAGATACTGAGAATCGTGAGGTTTTTTGAGCAAAATCCAAATATGAATTTTGAAGGCAAGAAAGACCTTTTCGAAAAGAATGTCTTTCTTCATTTCACTCTTCATGCGCTAAACCAAAATTTAAAAATTTGTGAAAAATGTTTAACGTATATTATTTTAACTTGCTCGTCGATTCCTGAGGAATTATATATTAGATATGTTATCCTTGAGCCTAGAACCTTATTTTCGCCAAAATATTACAAATTCTTCTAATTTCCCAAAAATTATTTACAGTTTTGCCAATTTTACTTTCCCATTTACGTAGTAAAGGAAAGTATTGTTATCGAGTTAAAAAAAAATTTTGAGTTAGCATTTTTCCCATGGTCTATGAGCCCATACGAATTGTTTAAGACCAATTTTGGAATGATGTCCGGATGTGTGTGTGATGTATGAAGTATGAAGTGTGATGTATGAAGTATGAAGTGTGATGTGTGGTGATTTTCTCGTCAACGTTTTCAGACAAACGCGTGCACCGATTGAGTTGAAATTTTATACACTAGTTTGAAGTAGCTGTCTAAAGAGCTGATTAGATTTTGGTTGAAAACCGTCCATTTTTAACCCCTTTTTTAGGGGAATGAAAATTGTTAAAGAGCATTGCCGCTTGCCGGTGGAACATATGGGATTGAAAATCATATCAATCGAAAGAGATTATTTTTCCGCATCTTTTGATACCCCACACTTGATATTTCCCTCTTAAATTATTGTTAAAATGCAAAAATAAAATAAGGGCTATTTAAATAAATATGGTTTGCCTTGGATAATTTTGATCTGTCAAAGTGATTTGTATTGTTCATTACTATAATTTAATATTTTAACTTACTTTTATTACCATATTATGTAGTTAATACCAAACGAATTTTTTAATTACTTATAAAAAATTAATTCTGACGTCATTACGCCCATAGTTAAAATTTTATTGCATATAGACGGCACGGCATTCCGCAAATTTCTAATTTTTTTTGGAAAATGTCAATTTTAAAAATTTTTCAATGCAAACATGTTATATAATTATTGTTAAAATGAAAATATAAAATAAGTGCTTTTAAAAAATATGAGTTACCATGTTAAATTACAAATTAAATTTCGTAACTTTGATATCTCAAAGTAATTTGTGTATTTTATCGAGTTAAAAATTGTTTTGTGTTAACATCTGTTTTATTAATATTTAATATAATATAAAGTGGAATCTACTAAATGGGAAAGTAATGTGTTGTCACATCAGATTTTTTTGATAACGGAACAAGAACTTCCTAGTACTTTTTCTAGTTATGATTATCAAAAATCGTTGGCGCGTCCGTTTCCGTCGCTGATTTATAATTTTTAGAATTTAATTTTTTTATTGAAAATTTAAACAAATTGGACAAAAATTTTGAAATTTAAATTCGGTTTTACGCATTTGATGTTGAAAATAAGAAGGAAAGTTATACTATAACAGTTATTTTAGAGCTTCGCGATTTGCTTTCGATGCATTTTAAAAATTAAAAATTGGTCGGTAAATAAGGGCGCTACAGACGTCCAAAGCTTTTTCCACAATTTTCGCTTTAATTCGTTCCTCGCGAGAAGACCATCGATAATTTAGAAAAACCTACCGGAACTTCGGATACAGTTTCTAATGATGGACTTTAATTTAGTCTGACAATAATTGACGAAAAACGACAAATAACACAATTATTTGAAAAATAACATCGTCGTCAAAATTTCAAATCAAAGAGTTTTCGGGCAAAATTGTCAATTAGCAAAAATGTCGATTCTCGTCGCAAAACAAAGTTTTTCTCGCGAAAATTTCATTGGACATATTCGATTTATATTTGACCCCTCTAGGTACTAAGCCTAGAGGGTCGTTAGCTAAAGCGGTTATGTGCGTTGCTGCTAATGCGGAATGCTTGGTTCGACTCCGGGCTCAGTAAAACTTTATTCTGACCGTCTCCCCTCGGAAGGCAATGGCAAACCACCGAGGTGTAATCTGCCTGGTACAGCCTCTCTGGAGATGAAGTGTATACTCTTCCCGCGGTTCGGAGCCCGCGTTAAGCAGTAGGTCCCCTATGTGTGTGATAATACTTCAAACGCATAACACACACATAGGAGAGAGGTCGCCAATGTCCGGGGAACCGGATATGGCACATTAAGAAGAAGAAGATACTAAGCAAAGAAAAATATTTTATTTTCCATATTTTATAAATTGTTGACAACAATTCTCGATATTTCCCCGTCAAATATTGAACAAACTAAATCATTGCCTTAATAATTTATTCTTATAATTTGATGCTTGACGTATTTCGATGGTGAAATTTCTAATTTTTTAAGAATTTCGTCGGTTTACATTCCAAAACTATTTCTACAACAATTTTCTCGTTAAACGATCTTCATTTTTGAGGCCTCACTGTGGAAGAACCTTTCATTTCTAAGAAACTCTAATTAATTGGTGCACAATTTTGCATCGTCCGGTTTCGATTTCCACCACGTTCTTAAAAATCGACAAGTTGGTTTTCACTGTGGTTGTTAAATAGAAATTTCGGCGTAAAATTGGCTCTTACGCTCCTCCGTGTCATCTCCTCACCCCCCGCCCCAATCTTTTTCACACTAACACCTCGACTCCGACGAGCTCGTCATTTTAAGACGACGTGCATAAAAATCAATCGGAGATAACTTGACAAAACTCGTTTATCTAATACCTTTTACTCGTTTTATAATATAAATTAAAAATAATAAAAGTGGTGGCAAAAAGTATTAATCGCTGTAATCTTTTTTTATTTCATTTATTATGTCCTTAATTTTCAGCCGATTTTTACCATTTTCATCTGGTCTCTAAGTTTAGTTATGATATATACGTTCATACCTAATTTCATGACATTCTGTTTAGCGGTTTAAGCTGTGCAAAGGTGGTAGGGTATGCCTAACAATCCTTCTTTAAAGAGAAAAAGGTTTCCTCGCTAGTGGGCAAAGATGATATGCGAAAAAAAATTGTGGAAAAAACAACGTGGAAAATCTAGACAAGTTCATTTCATCACACGATGATCTCTTTCCTGAAACGAAAATTTTCTTAATAGAAGCTGTTGAGAGCTGCTTTGCAGAACAGATAGAAATTTTTTATAACGTTTTGCAAGATTGTTGCAAGAAGTGTGTTGAAGAAGAAAATATATTCAATGATAACATATTTTGGTTTTAAAATATTATTGTTTCAATAGTAGGCTAAGAATATATCAATACACCCTCGTATATTATGAAGTAAATTACCGACTGGAAAATTTGTACATAAATTGAGTACCCTTCGGAGTCATATTTGTCTACTTAGGCTCAGTTGTTCAGTTTCAGGTTATATTTTCTTCTTCTTAGAGTGCCGTCTCCTCATAGGAGGTTGGCTACCATGACGCTGTATTCGTCCCTGTTTTTTGCGAGTCGTATTAGTGTTGCTGCATCCGGAATACCAAACCATTGCCTGAGATTCTTCAGGCAGGACTGCCTCTTCCTTCCAAGACCCCGTTTCCCCTCTATCTTTCCCTGCATGATCAGTTGGAGAAGACCATATTTCTCATTTCGAAAGATATGTCCAACCAAAATAAGCCGCCTTTCTTCCCTTAATGACGGCCAGGACCTCTCGATCTTTATGCATTCGACGCAAAACCTCTTCGTTTGTGATATGCTCAACCCAGGATATTCTAAGCATTCTCCGGTTACATCCACATTTCGAAAGCTTCTAGTTTATTCATGGATGAAACCTTTAAAGTCCAACCTTCGACGCCATAGAAAAGTATTAACAAAACATAGCACCTTGCGATCCGCCATCGGGTTTTCAAATTCAGTTCTCGGCCACATAACAAGGTTTTCATTCTAAAAAAGGAGTTGCGTGCCATCTCGATCCGTGTTCTGATTTCGTCATCAGGATTCCAATTCTCGTGTAGCCAACACCCCAAATATCTGATCTTGTCTACCCTCTCCAGTCGCTCGCCCTCGACATTAATATTTATGTTGTTGATGATTGGTCTTTTCGTTATTACCATTATTTTTGTCTTTTTTGTTTGTTTATACTGAGACCGTATGCGTTGCTGACTTCATTTATTTTGTTAATTAATATTTGTAAACCTTCGGGGCTATCGGCAAGGATGAGGGTGTCATCCGCATATCTGATGTTGTTACACAGTAATAAATTTCTTCGTGTAAAAATGGTAGTGTTGATGGTAAATCAATTAGTGTGAAATTTTAGAGTAAAATTTAACACTATTCGTTATTTTAACTAATTATATACTTTGTAACGGATCATTTCTACAGCTGGCGCAGTCTCTCCGTCCCCAGTCGTCTTCCTACGTGACAAATAATATTGCTGATGATAAAAATGCATATACTATTTATAAATGCTAATCAGCATAATCTAAGGTAAGACCGTTGGCATGGACCGTTGGTATAAGATTCATTATGCGTCTATAATTCCAGTTGTGTAGTGCATAGTTTGCTAAAGTGACTTATTTTTTAAAAAATGTAATTAAAATTTTCCAAAAAAATGTTTATATCAGTGAAACATATACTGTTGTGATACGCTCTATCCAGGTTGAGGATAGGTTATTACCAACAAGGAGAGAACAACGATTGGAGACGGTGGGTTCAAACACATTGTTAGCATGTGTTTGTTTTTTGTGTCGTTTGATTAATTTTAAGTTGTGCGTGTTGCATGTTGTACGAGGGCGGTCCCATAATTACCTGGCCTAACAAAGAAGGCACCAAAATTTTGGAACAAAATATTGTTATTTCTCAACATAGTTTCCATTTAGCTCTATACACTTTTGCCAGCGATGTTCAAAAGCTTCGATACCCTTTTTATAGTAAGAACCGTCAAACTCTTCAAAATAAGCATCAACCGCATATTCGACCTCTTCATTATTGGCAAATCTTTTACCACCAAGCCATTTTTTTAAGTTTGGAAAGAAAAAATAATCCGAAGGGGCCAAATCTGGCGAATAGGGTGGGTGAGGAAGCAATTCGAACTTCAATTCATTGATTTTGGCCATCGCGATAAGGGATGTGTGAACAGGGGCATTGTCGTGATGAAACAACACTTTCTTTTTCGCCAAATGTGGCCGCTTTTTCTTAATTTCATCACTCAAACGCTGCAACAAGTTCGCATAATACTCGCCGTTGATGGTTTTTCCTTTTTTAAGATAATCAGTGAAGATTATGCCACGCGAATCCCAAAAAACTGACGCCATGACCTTGCCAGCAGATGGAACGGTTTTTGCCTTCTTTGGAGCCGATTCTCCCTTTTGAGTCCATTGTTTTGACTGCCCTTTGGTCTCAGGTGTATAGTAGTGAACCCATGTTTCATCCATAGTTATAAATCGACGCAAAAACTCGGATTTATTGCCCTGAAACATAGCCAAACAATCGGTTGAAACATCCTCACGACGCAGTTTTTGTTCCATTGTGAGCAAACGCGGCACCCATCTTGCACAGAGCTTGGTCATGTCCAAATTTTCGTTCAATATGCGATGTACAACACTTTTTGAAATCCCTGTTATATCTGCTATCTCGCGCACTTTCAATCGACGATCACCCAATACAATTTTGTGGACTTTTTTCACATTCTCTGGAGTGGTCACCTCATTTGGTCGACCATTGCGATGTTCGTCTTGGCAGCTCGTACGACCTCGTTTAAACTCTGCCACCCAAAATTTTATTGATGAAAATGAAGGTGCAGACTCCCCCAAAACAGGATCTAGCTCGTCTTTGATGTCGGTTGGACTGAGACCTTTTAAATGAAAGTATTGTATCACATAACGACAACCAATTTTTTCCATGTTTATAAATTCACTGAGAGCGTTCACTACTGATGACTGTCAATCAAAGACTAAACAACGTATCGCTGTCAAACTTCGAACTTAAGCTTTATAAGGTTGGTACTTTCGAAAAAAAAAAAAATTTTCAACCAATTAACGCCATCTATATGTTAGGCCAGGTACTTATGGGACTACCCTCGTATGTAAGCATTATATACAACATGGCAAAAATCAAAGGTGCAGAGAACCGTCGTCCATATATAAACAAACCGCAAAATATATGAAGCTCCGGTTTTAAAAACAAAACTATATGGTAACGAAAGTTACTCAAAGTAAATAAGATATTATCATCAAGATTCCTAAACGGGACGGTCGCACAAAAGTACTGTGAGACGCAGTCATGTAAATAATTGAGATTCAATTAAAAATATAACTGAAATAAATTATATTCGCGAATTAAACGGTGGTGCTACAAGGGGAGAATAATTCTTCCAAGCAATTAAAATTCCTTGAGATAGTGGAATACGGGAGGTGTCGGCAACAAAGATTTGTTGGTCGAAATCGTATCGTACGGATACGTATGTGAGATCCGGATACAAAATATCCGGTCTATTAGAAGAGATCGTGGAAATATTGGGACGATCAGATCAGAACGAGAGTGGATCGTGAGAAGATTGGAAGGAGAGATTGGAAGATACAAGAGCGAAGAATGAAAATTGTGCGCACGGTACGATATAGCAGGTTAGCTAAAATTCATTAATTCAGTGCGTAGAAGACGGTAGAAGATTAGTCTGATAAAGATTGTTTGAGTTACATTGTTGTATGTTAAAATTTGTTGAATTTATTAAAAACTTGTTAACGGAATCCAATCGTGTTTTGTCTTTGTTGGCACCGAGAAGTCGTCCGTACATAAGCTCGTATAAAAAAAGTGTCGTTGTTGAATCAGATCCCGACGCAGCTATCCTGAGAAGTAGAGTCAAATAAAGGTAGGTGACCAAAAACAATTGTGGGTGTTCTCGTGCATTTCTCAAGTGCACCAGACGCTACAATACATACGAAAAAGATGATTAAATTTGAATCAACTTTTACGTACCAAGAATTGGAAATTTTGGGTAAGTACTCTTGAAATTAATAAGTATTAGCATAATTTAAAGTAAGGTTTTTAGTATTGCATATTTTTGATTGATTTTTCAATACTATTGAGTTACATCGAAGTAGGTACAATAAAACTTACATTTTATAATAATAATTACTGCAATTCGTTACGTACACATTGCATCTTTGGTAGAGCTTGTGCCAAAGCTCAAAACTTATACAATGCGCGAAGGAGGAGCAAAGAGGGCGAAATACATGCATATGAAATGCTACGTAAAAACATTAGCTTGGCGCGAAAATTTAAAAAATGTAAATATTAATAGCCTTAAAGAAGGCTGATTGTTATTTATATTATGAAACAATACTAATACCATTTCATAATAATAAAACGCGAAATTTGTGTAGCTGTCAAAACGATATCAAACATTTAACGAATGCTTTCTAGTTGGGCTTTTTAGTATTTGGACGCGTTTTCGTTATTGCGCTGATGTTTGTATAAGTTTTGAGCTTTGGTACGAACTCTACATGCTTTACGGTCGTTTCTTTACTTTATTTTACCATTGTCTACCTACGCAATTTGGGTAGTTTTTCGTGTAAATCATCTCTCTTACATTGCAACGGAATATATCTCGTGGGGTTCCCCAAGATAAGAAGGCTAAAGAAAATCTTGAAATAAGATTTTCAATTAACTTTCTTCTTTTTATTCCGTGTTGTGCTTTCTCGAGAGCTTCTTGAAAAATGGTTTCAGAGTTATATTTTATATTTTAACCTGGGTTATTTTCCAAAGAAATAATTGTTTCAAGAATTGTTTCCATGGAAAATAATTCAGGTTAAAAGATAACCCAAGGGGTTAATCACAAGCGAAATTCATGTACACCAGACTGCCAAATTAACGTAAAGATTTCCACATAATTCCAAAAGATTTCCACATAATGCTACAAGACTTCCAAAGAATGCCATGAGCCTTGTACACCAGACTTCCTCTGTGATTAACCCCTCGAGATAACCTAATACTGAACAACTGGGCCTTAGTAAGTCACGACCAAGTTGCATTTCTATCATCAGTGAGTGAACATTTGATGATGTTCCAATATTGAGGAGGCGAAAACAATTTCAAAAAATTAAAAATGGACCTATATAGGATCCTGGTAGACCGATACGAAAATTTATATAAAAATTTTTATAAACTTGGTAAAACAATTTTCCAAAAATGAATCCTACCTTTCAAAATTCACTAACATAAAATAAAAATAAAACTAAAAGACCAATACGACTGAACAAACAACTACGCGAGTTATCAGATCGAAAAATGAGGTTCAATTATTTTATAATTTATTATTAAATACACATAGTAACACAGTCGTTATAGTTAAAAGTAGCAAATCAAAACAGTGAGAGAACTTTAACAACAAAATATTGACAAGATGACCACAATAAAAATATATAATTAATATTTAATGGGGAACCTTTTCTCTTCGTCCATTAAAGCAATCTGATTATAACGAGGACATTTTATTATCAATATTATTAAAAATTTAAATTAGACTGTGGGGTCCACTTAGTAACAACATTTAAACAGAGCCGTATTCGATTTTAATCGCGTTTGGTTAATTTCCATTTTGAATCACTAAACGATAAGAAAAAAAAATGATAAATTATATATTTGTAAATTGTAAATAGTTTTAATTTTCTATTATATCATTTGAAATATATTCCAGCAAAAAATATAAATCTGGTACATTGCAAGATATGATGGCGACATATTAAACGGTTCAGTGCGCTCCTAGTGGAAGAATTATTATTGAGATGAGGAAAATTCAAGTTATTACACGCTTCAGCATTGCTACAAATTGTTACATTTAACACTATTTCAAATTATTTTTCAATAATAAAAAAGAGCCAAAACCCAACAGCACGAACACCCTTTTTGGCTAAAGTGAAAAATTCATCTCATAAAAAAACTCAATAGATTTTCAATTTGAATTGCATTTAAAATTTCGTGTGCACACTTTAAAATTATCAATGCATTTGAAACCAGAAATATTGAAAATAAGCAATTGAACCAATTAAAATGATTAACCAAATTTTAAGCCTCGCTCTACTTGCAATAATTAAAGCTAAAAATAAGAAGACCAAACATATATTAATTCTCAGCTATGATTGGAGAATAACATTGTAATCAGATAACAGAAAACATAAATAATTTCATTAATATCACTATCTCCCTCTTTACCCGAAAGGGCGGGCGATAACAAACCAATTTTCAATATTGTTTTATCAAATATATCGTTATCACCAATTATTGTAAAACTTAACAATATATAAACAGAGAAGTTATAATTAGTAAGTCCGTCTCTGTTGTTTAAAATTACATTTGTGGTAAACTAGGGGATATCGATAATGAGTTTACAAGAGAATAACATCGTTTATTGTTAATCAGAAAGCCGAGTGATTGAATTGAACACACTGCGAGAAGGCTATCAGTGATATTGTAACGTGCAAGCCGGTTGTTTCTAAATATTTCGAAGATGTTGCTAAAGAAACATTGTACCTTATTGTTATAAAGATAGTGAACCCAGTGTTAATATAATAATCGAGTGTTTCTAATAAATTTGATTGTTTCTTTACTTCAAAGAGTTTCTGAATTATTTACAACGAGATACATACAACATAATCAGTGATATTAAGGACAATTTCACAAGACTAATCATATGTTTTCCAATACAACTGTGCTCTGTAGTTGCAATCAAAATAAACATTTGAACAAAATAAAAGCCACAATGTTAGACAAACTCAACGTGGATCTTAGAAGATCCAAGAAGGATTTCAATTCTAATAACATGGGCAAAGGAAAGCCAATTGGTAAGAAATCTTTTTTTTTTCTAATATGTAGTACTTATGTGCACACTAATTTGACTTGAAGTTGTTATTTTTTTTATCAGTTGTTATGATTTTAAAATTTATTTAGGCCACAAATTATTATCATTTTATGATCAAATGAAATTTTTCGAGTGGTTCTTAATTCTTGTCTTATAAAAGATCAGCAAAAATAAATAAAAGATGTCTTCTTTCATAATATTTAATAAGTTGGGTTATGGTCTTCCCGGTATGGTCTTATTGCAGTTCGCTGGAAAATATATCAATGCCGCGTGCGCTGGGGAGTTCTTGCTCAATGGGCATCAGGCTATTATGTAATAATTATACTAGAAATTAAATATGGACTTAATATTTCGTATCTCAACTACCAAGTAGATGTCACAATCATACAAAGAAAAAAAAAAGTTTCATTCCATCCGGATTGTTTGTACCTACTTAGTTACATTTTTTGTACGTTCCAGCGTACAAAATGTGATTCTGATTCCACGATCCATCGGAAGCAACGGAAAACCATCTCACTATTAGAGTTATCTCGTAAAATCATTTCGTCTTCAATCGCTAGATTACTTAGATTCAAGATACAGAATATGGTCAAGTCCATGTAAAAGCTAGCAATTCCATTTGTCTTTATATGCAGTTATTATTATCTATTATTTTTGGGTCAGAGCTTCGTTCTTTGGCCTTTATTTAGTTAGCTGCGCTTTCACCTTTTTAAGAGTCAACTAGATTAAACTAGATGTTAGATTAACCTTTTCCAGCGGAAAGTTAACGGATGTCGTTTTTGCCAGGCAGTCGCATATTTTATCTAAATATATAAAAACCTTCCCTTATTATTTTGTTATAGAAATATTGCTTCTTTTTTGGTGAACAACAGCTTAGCGACTATAATAAGAATTCAGAACTACAGGCTTAGAAAGGCTCCTGGCTTTAGATCAGCTGCAGTTACTAGAGCCAGAGGCAATTGGGGGTACTGCATAGTACCGATGTGAATACCGTAAACCCTGAAAAAGCTGCTTAATGGACTGGCAGAACCGGAATTTGCCTATCTTAGCCATCAACTTAACAGACTCGTAGTATCACATTGTCATTTCAACCATGTTTCTTGGGAAACCCCTTGCAATATTTATGAGGTGGATTCCCGTTCTTCTTTTTAAAGTGTCCTATATCCGCTCAGCAAACATTAGCTATCAACCTGACCAAAGCCAAGATGACTGCACTAGTGGAAGATATTTAATGGGATGGTTTCCCATTGTCATAAGATCGATATTGGGCTTTAGATCACAACAGGAAATCCAAATGCTTTACGCTACACTACTGCAATAACTTTTTGTTGAAGAAGTCTTTTTTCTGGCTTAATATACCAATAATGAGTTAACATTTCTCAAACTGTAAATTTACAATTTAGTTTATTTTTAATTTAATTTATTTACAAATCCAGATCTACTCTTTGATCAGTCTGCTCTCCCGTCTCTGCAGTAGTGTCTGATCCAATGGAATATTTCCTATTTAGTTTTTATCATACTCAAATCCTTTGTAGCCATGTGGTGGAAAAAAGTTCTCCAGTTCAACATAACATCCAAACTACAGCACAACCGGGATTCAAAACAGCGGAATCTCACAGATCACCTGTGCATTTTACCAAAGTTACACCCAATTTCCATTTTAGCTTAATATACCAATACAAAAAAGTTTTAATTTTAAAGCGACATTAATTATGTCTAAGTATCGAGGTTAATTACAAACAAATTGTGTTGAACTTTGATTATAAACAATTTAGCAAACTTACATAATTTGCGGAAGTCTTGAGATAAAACTGTAATTATTAAAAAATTCAACTGAAATGCAATTAAATGAAAACCCATCCAATACTCTCGAATTTCAGCCCTCAGAGCAAAAATCTCCCTTTTCCTTCACAAATTACAGCCGGGTCAGATTTTTCGTTCACTTACAAGGTTACAAGTGCACAATTCTCCAATTGTTTTTGAAAAATAAGTATTGTACGTGACAAAAATAGCATTAAAAAAAAGTGTATCATATGATTGAGCGCTTTCGTGATACCCTTTACCATATTGGTCGTTAAGATAAATTAATCATTTTTATTAATATCTATACTAATTAAATTATAACATAACTGTTTTACATTATTTTGATTTTATAAATTGTTTTTTGTGGAAAGATACTTGTGACGTTTACTCATGTACTGCAAGCTTCTAGTTGCAGTTCAACTGATGACCTCAAGATGCAATCAAAGCCTATTTTTAATATTTTGACAAATTATTTTGTCTATCCATAAATCATCTTAAAATTTATGTTTCACTTTTTTTGCAAGATGCTTCCGATAGTAGATAAAAGTAGGAATAGTTCAAGAGAAGGGGAAACTATTCAAACTTGAGGCAGTTATGATAATGAATTATTATAATCGTACACGTGAAATACTAAAGCAAGGCGAAAAAAAAAATTGATAAGCTCAGATTTTTTCTTAATATGAGTCACGTTAAAAATAAATTTTAGCTTAGCAACCTGTCTCCGCCTAGCTCAGAGATTCACTTTGTGGTTGTTGCTCAATTTTACAATCTATCTGCAGTTGGATCCCTTTTATAATATTTTATCCAAAAAAGATTGTCACATATTTCAAAAATGGAGACCACAAGCGGGTCGTAGAAACACTGAGCTAAAAAAATCTGTGTTGGGCGAGTACTGGTTCTACATAAATATTGCCAAATTTTCAATAAACAAAATCTGTTTATAAAAAAAATCCGACCTCAAAACTGTTATTTAAGAATCATAAGTTAGCATTCCAAGTTGTGATAATATTTTAGTCACTAGATAAGAAATCCCTTTAGCAACAGCCAAAATTAAACTTTAATTACTTTTAAAAAGAGATAATAACTGCTCGCTACTGCATTTAGCGATAATATAGAAATATAACAATTATATATTATTTTCTAGTTGTTATCGGCATTGTTAAAGATGTACAAACAACTAAGTATGGGGTGACAATAACAATAAATCGGTATTCTTTTGCAATTCGTTTAAAAACAATTCAGAATAACTATTTCCTGTACCAGGAAGTATTGTATCAACAATATACATTAAAGTTGCAAATTGAGAATATCTGAAGAAGGCAATAACCTATTGCTGAAAACTTGTTACAAAATTTCAATTTTATTTTCTTTGCTGAATTTGTCAACTTTTAAATTTACTACCGTGGTTCAGTGTTACAGAGAGGGCCGTAAACAAACGAGTTCACTCTGCTCCCCCCCCCCCCCTTCCAATTTACAAAAATGCTAAAAATAATAAAATCATTACAATTTTAATCTGTTTCCTCTTAAAATTTATTACATTAAATTAATCCACCCCCCTCTTACGGTACGGTCGAAACGTCTATTGGTGCAAATACGAAAAAATATCGATTTTTAGAATCAAAATTACTTTGGGAATCCCCGAATGTTAGTTTTCATTTTATATGATACGAAAATGAGTCGATTTTTTCGTCTGTGCCTAAAGAGATGTTCCAAGATGGCGGTTTTATTTTGATGGGAACTTCGTATCACTCTGGAAATAAATTACGTAAACAAGAATTACTCCATATATATAGCACTGGACATTGCTCTGAATATGAAAATATATTAAAATAAATTTTATTTGCACTTATTATCTAATTAATCATCATTAAAAAGAAATTAAAACAAGCAATACCTAATAATAAATAAATTAATCTTTATTGCAACGCGGGCATTTCAAATTATATAACACACCAGCAGTTTATTTATGTACATTTTTAGTTGTTTTCTTCTTTACGTTTACATTTCGTAACTTAAATGATATATTTATGATTTATTTTAAGATGTAATTAGTAGCATTGAAATTAATAATTGGTAAAATGTGTGACCACTAGGGTTGAAACGTTGGAGTGGAGCGCAAATTTTAAAACATAGTAAAACTCGCTGCAATCCTCATCTTAATGATTGTTTCTTCAAATTCTAGAGATATTAAGTGTTAAAAACGTGAAAATGAAATTTATATCTCTCCTCATTCATGGAATATGAAGCGATTTTAATTTTCTTTACTCTCAAGTGTAAATGGTGTCGTTTTCTAATAGCTTTAAGAAGTGGTAGGGTCATCATTTTCTATCTTTTTTGAATTCGAACTTTCGATATCATTTTCTTTCGACTGCTTCCATTTCTCTTCCACTTCGACCTATTTTTTAGTTCCACAGATAATATTATCTACATTAGGTGTGATTTTTGTGGGCTTTCATAGTTCTACGTTTTTCTAATTCTGTCTCTCAATATGGACCTCTCCATTGCTTTCTGTGTTACTTGCAGTGTTGTAGAACAATTCATTATTGGGAATTTACATCACCGATGAGGGCGCTAACGTCGCGTCATAATGGCTGTACTAATTAGTATAGCACGATATTGCACATAAGTTATTAATGCATATTGTACTAATATAGCTAGTCGACTGCGTTGTAATAGTGGTAAAATTCAAATTCTAACACACAATTAATTGACAAATACACGTATAACATTTTGGGTATACTAAACGGAGTAGTTAATATTATGGACGCGTAGTGGCGCATGGTTAATGTAAATTCCCAATTATTAATATTGCTTTTGTTTCATTTATATGCATTCGCAGTTCAATTATCTTGGACGACGTTATCAAGTTTCGTCAATATTTGTTCTATACCTTTACAGCTTCAAATTGGGATTAAACAAATAATCAAAAAAAGAAACACTAAATTACAATTCATTATTGATTAATCCCAATTTAAATTGCCGTAGTACAAATATAGTTTGTCATATTTTGGAGAAGAACTGGCCACTCTGTAATATCGGTGTACAAGATGTTGAAAAAGTTTGCAATTCTTTGCATTGTTTTTACTACAAATATTATAACTTTCTTCATTGATCGACCCCCTGATACCAGTTTAGATTAGAAAGTGTGGATGGGGATAATTACGATATATAAACACGATATAAAAAATAACTTAAAGATTTTATTCGGGAATTTGGTAATTTACATAGGTACTACAATTTTAATTTCATTAGGAATTATCGAACTCTTATTAAAATGTAGTATTATACACAGTAGTATATTATTGACAATTTCGTTCATAATATTTCAACCAATAGGATGTTACAATCTCATCAATTTGAACCAATCATAATCTACTTCCTTTGACAATACAGACCACGGTGGTGTATTGTCGCGGCAATACGACCACCGTGGTCTGTATTGTCAAGTAACGATGGAAACTACGTAAACGCATACTATAAATTTTTTGTTGTCAGAAAAAATTGAAATTTTATTTACGAAATTGTCAAACGAATTCCACACGATACTATAAAATTGTCGGTTAATTTTTAAACCATGGAATCTTCGTGTTTGTCGCCCTTAAAATCACCATTCGTGCTAAAGCACTCATGATGATTTTAAGGGCGACAAACACTCAGTTCCAGTTTCAAAAATTATTGCCGACAATTTGATAGTCTCTTGTGGTATTATATATGACAATTTCGTTCATAATATTTCAACCAATAGGATGTTACAATCTCATCAATTTGAACCAATCATAATCTACTTCCTTTGACAATACAGACCACGGTGGTGTATTGTCGCGGCAATACGACCACCGTGGTCTGTATTGTCAAGTAACGATGGAAACTACGTAAACGCATACTATAAATTTTTTGTTGTCAGAAAAAATTGAAATTTTATTTACGAAATTGTCAAACGAATTCCACACGATACTATAAAATTGTCGGTTAATTTTTAAACCATGGAATCTTCGTGTTTGTCGCCCTTAAAATCACCATTCGTGCTAAAGCACTCATGATGATTTTAAGGGCGACAAACACTCAGTTCCAGTTTCAAAAATTATTGCCGACAATTTGATAGTCTCTTGTGGTATTATATATGAAAATTTAATTTAAAAAAGAAAATTTGCTTTCAGATAGTACTATAAATATGTATGAGAAAGGGGGAGGGGGTCATGAAACTCGTGATATTTATTTTTAAAAAATAAAGTTCTATGATAAAAAAATTATTTTTAAGTGAAATAAAATTAAATAACCTGATAAATTTAGTATTTTTGGCACTCATCTTTGATTATGTAATATCAGATAGAGCCAGGGGTGGCGATATTATATCTTTCTCTTGAAAATAAAACATTCCTATGGCATTCAAAATCATCTCGCGTGCCACAAGTGGCACGCGCCCCATAGGTTCGCCATAAAGGAGATAGACATCACATCGTGATCCATCTCTTTCCATCTCACAACCCCCCCCCCCGCAAGTAAATTATTAAAACATAGAGGAAGGGGTGGTAACGTGACCCCTTGCTGGTATTCGTGCCCCCCCCCCATGATAATTATATTTTTATTAACGCACTAGAGCGACAAGTAATTAAAAATACTTCCCCTATGTACAACATAGTAGATAAGAAAAATGTTTATACTGAGCGAGTTTCTTGTGAGTTTTTATCATTGCGCAACAAACTAAAGTTTCTAGTCCTGACCAAAAAATAAAATTTCTTCATAATTATCGGAATTCCAAAAACTTTAAAACAGTATATTGATAAATTAGCCCCCATGCTGGTGTGTAATACGGCCCCCATTGTGAGTCAAAATATTTACCTACGTTTGGATGTTTATTTATCTCTTTTATAACGAATTTTATGGATCTGATAGGGGCGCTATTTACATATTATTATATGCCCTTATTAAGTTTATGAAGAAAAATGTTAAAAGCGGCCGATGAGGGTGCACACCATCTATGAATTAACATCTACGGAAAAAGATGAATATTCTGCGATTTTTGCCTGTAAATGTAAGTTTTTGGAATTATTGATGGGAGGCCATATTACCTTCACTTTCTCAAAAAGACGTACAATTATCTTTTTTTAGAAATGTATATTTTAAACATTTTAATTGTTTTCAGTTTGACCCCATATTTTAAAAAACACTAATTTAATAGTTCACTTCTACTTTAGGCAAAAATTTAGAGCAGTTTGGATCAAAAATAAGATTTTACGAAGAAAAACCAAACAAACCCTTCCTCTAATAATGTAATAGCCTTAATTTAAAAATATTGCGAAGAAGTATCTAAAATAATCGTTTTAATAAAAACATTAGTTGTAATAATTAACCCATCTCTTTGTATGTTTATAACGCTAATGGCCAGTTTCAGGAACGTTAATTAAGGATTTAATATCTGATTAAAGCATAATTAAGTAATTTCTGAACAAATACAATGCTTTTTAATTGTTGTTACTGCGGTTATAGCTTTTAACAGAGGTTCCGATTAATCAACGTTCGTGAAACTGAACATTACTTGATCAGTCAAACTGTTTTACAGTGCGGCCTTCAGGCCGCACAACCAAGCCACTCATATTTTAGTTGACTAGCTAGGTTACTATTACTACTAGGGCGGTTTGATAAGTCAGTGACTTTTTGTATTTCCCGCGTTTTTTTTTTCGTTTTGTATTTCCCCCTATCAACTACCATCTGTCAATAGCCTACTGTCAAATTTTGAGCAAGCTACGTCATTTAGTTTGTGTTTGACAGCCATTCAAAGCAGACAACCACGTGAATTTCGACAAAAATGGATAAAAGTGAATTTCGTGTGCTCATCAAGCATTATTTTTTGCGTAAAAAACCATCACCGAAACCAAGGAAAGGCTTGATAAATACTATAGGGACTCTGCTCCATCAATTTCAATGGTTAAAAAGTGGTTTACTGAATTCCGTTGTGGTCGTACTAGCACAAGTGACGCCAAACGTTCAGGTTGCCCAATAGAGGTCGTCACGCCAGAAATCGTCGATAAAATCCATGGAATGATATTGGACGATCGGAGAGTAAAGGTGCGTGAGATGGCTAAAGCTGTAAGGATCTCAACTGAGCGGATACATAACATTTTACATGAATATTTGGACATGAAAAAGCTATCCGCGCGATGGGTGCCGCGATTGCTCACACTCGACCATAAGCGCAATCGTGTGACCACTTCAATTGAGTGTTTGGCGATGTTCAACCGCAATCCGAATGAGTTTTTGCGCCGTTTCGTAACCGTGGACGAAACATGGATCCATCACAACACACCAGAGACCAAGGAACAGTCAAAGCAGTGGACTGCTCCGGGTGAACGTGTACCAAAGAAGGCCAAGGTGGGTCTGTCGGCCAACAAAAGGTCATGACGACAGTTATTTTGGGATGCACGCGGTGTCATTCACGTCGATTACCTTGAAAAGGGTAAAACGATCACCGGCAAATATTATTCAGAGCTATTGGACAGATTCGACATTGATTTGAAGCAAAAACGACCGCATTTGGCGAACAAACAAGTGCTCTTTCACCAAGACAATGCACGGGTGTACACGTGTGTCATCGCCATGGCAAAATTTCATGAATTGGGCTACGAATTGCTTCCTCATCCAGCATATTCTCCAGATTTAGCCCCCTGCGACTATTTTTTGTTCCTAAACCTGAAAAAATGGCTCGGCGGTAAGAGATTTGTGTCTAATGAAGAGGTCATCACTGAAATAAGCGCCTATTTTGAGGGCCTCGAGAAATCGTATTATTTGGAAGTGATAAAAAAATTGGAAAAACGCTGGACTAAGTGTATAGAGCTAAAAGGCGACTATGTTGAGAAATGAAACTTTTTTTGCTGAAAAAAATATCCTTTATTCAAAAAGTCACTGACTTATCAAACCGCCCTCGTACCTACATTTAAAAAACGTCCGCTTTGGATTAAGGATCCACATCAAGAGAACATAATTTTCATTACTAATATCATATTAATTATTTTAATATTTATTTATTCATTGCTTTTCTACTATTAAATTTACGCTAAAATTTTAAACGCTACTTGCTCGGCAATTTCACGATCTTTTAAACGCTCTAACTTGTTTACCTTTGGGTTTCAAACTATGGATGTTCATCGAAGCACAAACAATTCTCAATTGATTGGTATTAATTTTATTCAAACAATCCCTTCTTAAAGAAAACATTTTTACGGGCCTTCCCAAAATTGTCCTAAGGAATTTAATTTTTATTAAAAACTTTAAAGCCCAAACGATTCTTGATCGATTCACACCAATTTTATTAAAAAAAATTATTTAATTACAAAATTTTGAAATTCACAAATAACGCAAGTCAGTGCTATGGACTAGCAAATTATTTTGATCGGCCATGATGCTTCTTTTCTTTTTCTTTATTAAAAAATAAAAACTATTTTAATTATTACCAGCAACACAAAAATTCTAAACGCTACTTGCGCAGAGCGATGTTGGTAAAATTTACAATCTCACCATCATCTCATCACACTCTACAATTTAAATTATTTAAAAACCAATATTTTGTTGTTTATAAATTAAATAGAGCCGTACGACACGGTCCTTATTCGCATCCAAGTTTTCGTGCGCAGTTCCAGTATAGAAAATCATGAAGACAAACAACATTTTTGTATTGGAGCGTATGAAATGATCCTTTAATATTTAATACTGAATTGTATCAAAGTTTCTGTGTATATTGTTTACAATTTATTATTTGTGCATCTTATGTTCACAAACCAATTCGCAATTTACAATAAGCAAACGCCACCGTGCGGGAGAATTTTAAATTAGTAAAGGACGTATTAAATGAAAATAAAAATACGTTCTGCAAGCTCAAAACAGAACAAAATTAACAAAACATGACGATATTTTTTGACTCCTTAGTTTTAATTTTATTAGCTCTTAAAGTTAGGGGTCAGAACTTTTGACTTCGCTATGCTTAGGGCTGTTAGTATTTAAAAAAAAAATTGTTTTCCTTAGAAAGCACCGTTCTCCCATTCATCCTTTTAGTGGAACCGAGCTAGAATTTTCTTTTATTAATTATTCCGATTTATCGTTTCAAAATTAGTAATTAGTTAAATTCACCAAAAATATAATTTTAACAGTGTTATCTTGTTTCAGAAATAAGAAAAGAAGAAGTTATGGCCATAAGACATAGATTCCCCACAAAAATTCCAGTAAGTACCAAAATAATACCAACATACGTGATTCTAAAATAATGTTTAGATTATAGTTAGAAGATGCGAAAAAGAAAGCCACTTGCCAGAACTAGACAAATCCAAATTTCTAGTGCCACAAGAAATCACGATGTCCCAATTCCTCATAATAATCAGGTCAGTTTAGTATCGCATTCTAATATCAATAAATTGGTATGAAAACATTGACACACATTGTGTTAAAAATAAAGAGTTTTTCTAATGTATATTCAATTTTATTTATAGAAACCGCATGCAAGTTAGCTCAACGCAGGCCATTTATCTCTTAATCAATGAAAAATCGATGGTCAGTTTATCTCTAACATTAGCCGAAGTCTACAGTGGACATTCGTGTTCCGATGGATTTTTGTACATAAGTTATGCTTCGCAAGAAGTTTTCGGCTGTGATATTCCAAGAAATACGACATCGACCGTATCATAACAATATATTACTGTTCTCATCGTTTCATTGTCGTTTTAATTTAAATTTTTATGTAGATCTAAGAACACAATTTACTTTGTATTTTTAATCGTTACGTTAACATTTAACTTTTATTATTATTTTAAGAAATTTACTACAAATTGACTGATATACTTTTCAATTTTAAATGCACAAGTTTTTAGTTGGAAGTGTTTACCATTATATTTAGTTAATTTGTATAATAAGACTGAAATTATCAGGATGTAAAATCGACTGTAATATTAAACGTTTTAATTATTACCGTTTTAATTATTACAACATTTAGATGATTATTTAAAAAATATACTTACACAAAACTGATTTCAAAAAGTGAGGTTAAGTTTGCGGATTGTACACAAGCTGAAACAAAACAAAATATGAAGATCAAATAACAATTATTGGGTTGCTTTTGTTATCAACTAAGGTCATCTAAAATATGGACACTAGATTTTCTACACATTCAAGGGTAAAATAATAAGCCAATACCTGCTTACTCCGTTTGACGTCTAGAAAATTTATAGGTTGAAATGTATAGGGTTGTAATAAAAATGTTACATAATAATTTTGTTATGTCTTCAACTTAAGGTTGCCAACCTTGATTCTATTGTTCGTCCGGAAACAATAAAATACACAACTAAAAAACAACAATTAAATGGAAAAAACACGAAATGAACAAAGATATATTTTTTGTTTTTGATGATTTTTTTGAGAAGCCTTTTAGCATAGCTTTTAGTGAAAAAATATTATGGTTGACTTGTAACCCGCAGAAATACCGCCAATAATCTTCGATTTATTTGGCTGAAAACTTTACCTTCCACAAGATTGCAAATACGTGAGTGTTATAAGTATATTCGTCACCTTTGTAACTTTTCTATATTACACGCAATTTAAAAAATAAAAAATGCAATAGAAACTATACTGCCGTCCAACGCTAAAACGCAGTATCTCCAAAATCGTTGTTTCGAGAAAACGCTCATTTAATTATTTATGGTTGGGCAACCAAGAAATAATTTATTAATTTTGAAATTAGCTATCATAGCTAATTTCAAAATTAATAAATTATTTCTTGGTGGCCCAACCATAAATACGTAAATGAGCGTTTTCTCGAAACAACGATTTTGGAGATACTGCGTTTTAGCGTTGGACGGCAGTATAGTCCATCTGGTTTTGGATTGCAGTAGAGGTCCTTTTGTCCTATGAGCGACAAAACACAAATGTCACTTATTTGATACTTGCAAAAATCGAGTTAAAAGTATTTTTTTATCAAATAGCAATTTATCTTGTACACATTTTTTAAATTTGTCAGAATCTTTTAGAAAAAAATATTTGTGAGTCATCAATCGCAAATAAAATTTCGGTAGTGTAAACATGCAGAAATTTTATCCAATCACGCTCGAAGGTCACAGTTTTAGTACCTACCATTTAGTTCTGCATTCTTAAAACGGATAGACTAAATATAAACATTTCTGTTTATGTTCAACGATTACTTATCATTAAAAATTTGCTGCTTAAAATTTAATACTTTCTGTAAATATACCCATTTTCAAGAAAAGAGGCAAAACATTGTTATAAATTTACATAATACATTAAAATCGCCCAAAGAAATTTTGGAAATATTCACAAACCACGTATAACAATGCAGACAATTCGTCATGTGAATGCAGCACAAACTTAAGTCCAAATTTCTTGATCTACATTTTATTACAGAAAATTATGGTTTGAGAATTGTTTTGCAATGCAGAAAGGTCCTAAGTCCAAAATTATTATAAAATGTTATTAGGATTTTTCTGCATTGTGGAACACATCTCATACTGCAATTTTCTGTAATAAAGTGAAAATTAAGAAATTGTGTCTTAGGTTTGTTCTGCATTCACATGACAAATTATGGAATAGTATTCTCTCACAAAAAAATCATATCATCTTGCCAAATTGACCGATGTAATATTAAGCACATCTATTCTAAAAATTTAATTGTTAAAAAATATCACCTCTAATCCTTCCTTCTCTTCACAACAACAAACTAAGTCACGACGACAACCGGCTACTGCTAACAAACTTCTAGCAACCAACAAGGTGGCAGTTATAACAGCCACAGCTTATAGTCATAACATACGTGTTGTTAGAGGGAGGGCGATGTAGCAGTCAAAGAATTAGTCACGAATGTAGAAATCCAGAGTGCATTCCAACTAATAAACCAGGGTTCGAATTTAAGTTGAGAAACATATTTTTCAGCATACCGTCTTGCTAAACATCACATGCAGCGCCGTAGCAAGCTCTTTTGCCATCTGAGGCAAATTTGAATATATGCGCCCCCCCTCCCCAAGGATTCTTATCATTTTTAAAATTTTAAACTATTATTTATTGGGTTTTGTCGAGGTTTAGCGCCCCCATTGCGATCCCCCTTGCTACGGCGCTGGCTTAAAGTAATGAAAACAAATGGATGCTTATCAGGAACTAGGGGGTCTGGGGGGGGGATAGAATACCACCCAGGTACACTTACTTTATTGCGAAAGAAATACTTTCACTTCTACGTCCCTCGGTATTAAGAAGAACGGTACTGGGAAGTGTGCCTGGGGGGTATTCCATACCCCCCAGACCCCCCGGTTGTGTAATATTGATTTTTATCGTTGGGAACTTCTGAAGATCTTACAGGGGAAAAATATTAATTGTACGCACCCTGGTGGGTGTACCTAATATCAACTAAATATTTGACGTCACGATGATGCTAAAATAAAAATGAATTCGAGGTTAAATTAATTAAAATACGTTAAATTTATTATTTTTTATTAAATTATTTATTTATTACTTAGTTGTAATGTATTATTATCGTTCAAAACCGAATCAAAGTATTTCTGAGCGAGGTGAAGCGATATATATCATTATTATATCATTTAGCGTGCATTAGCGTGACGTCACGTTTGTTGTTGCTTACAGCGCACCATCGGTAATATTTTATCCCTATATAGAATACGCATAGTAAGTATGTCAAGTTAACTTCTATTTGGTAACACTTAATTTTTTAAAAAACACTCACAAATTTTATTTATTTATTTTCTTTAAATATTTCATTTCCACAATATAACTTAAAACTAGCAGAGTTTCTGCTTGACTATAATAATTACTTAAAAATACTAACTAACATAATAACAGCTTAAAGAATACTTAATGAATACTTATAAAATACTGACTGACTTTATCTGTTACATTGATTTTATGTGTTTAACAATTTTGTTGGTTCAGCGATTCTCATGCTTTCAGGATGTTCTAGAATATTCTATTTGCTCAAACAGCAATGTAACTTAATAATTATGATGTTTGCATTTCCCTATATTACATCACATTATGGAAAATCACCCGGTTAAGGGCTCGCCACATAGCCTGTGCTGTGCTATGCTATGCTCTGTGCTATGTCAAAACAAACGTTGAACGATGTCATGGTCATGCGCAAAATAGCATAGCAACTCATAACTATGTGAACGTCACTATTGAAACACTATGTTTCTACTTCAATGTCTGACATTGGCATAGCACAGCACAGGCTATGTGGCGAGCCCTTTACATAATTCTTATGGGAATATAACTTGTCAGAATCACCGTTTCCATGGTAACGTAACGCAACCCTCCCCCTTGATAAGGAGATTACTTTTATTGGTAGGAATTTTTCTTTTAAATTTAAATATTGAACTGTATTTCAATGCTAGGCCAATTTCGGAAATATTCAAGAAAAAAATTAAAAATTAACATGTTTAAAATTGAAAAATGTAACAAAAATTGTAAATTAAAATTAAAAAGAAGAGGGAATTAGTAAATAAATATCCTTGTGTGCAGACAAAGAAACTTTTTGCGTTGGAATGAGAAGGGAGGCAGTGGAGCGTATAGGGAAAAAATATTAACGATGGTGCGCTGTAAGCAACATCAACGTGACGTCACGCTAATGATATAACCTCGCTTGACCTCGCTCAGAAATACTTTGATTTGGTTTTGAACGATAATAATACATTACAACTAAGTAATAAATAAATAATTTAATAAAAAATAATAAATTTAACGTATTTTAATTAATTTTTAAAATAATTGTAATTAATTAAGACGACAAATATTTAGTTGATATTACAGCCACCAGGGTGCGTACAATTAATATTTTTCCCCTATAGGACGTTTGAACTAGATGATTATAAAAATTTTGTATAGTTAAATTGTTGTAAATAAAAACGAAAAAATTAAGTTTAAAATTGTAAAAGTGCGTTTAATTAAAGTGGATAAAATAATTTGGAAAGAAAAATAAATTTAAAGTAAAAATTCAAGAACCACGGATTTCAAAAAATTAAATGGTTGGTCGTCTGGAAAGAAAAACACGACAATATATTTGAATAACTGTCGCGATGATAACGTGATATTTTTACTAGTTAAAGGGAAATGAAGAAGAACGCGGGGGTTGGAATCAACTTTCCTAAAATCCCCTATCATTCGGCCAAAATTGAAGAGAAGAAAATTCCCTACAAGACAGGGTTTGATTTGATTTGTTCAGCATCGATGGTGAAGTTTAAATATACGAAATTTTTACTCAGAATAAGAATTATTCAAAACCTTTTTCAATTGTTTTCTCTGGATTTTCTCTTTATTTCATAAATACTTAGTATGATGTAAGCAAATTTTGTTAATCTGTTTTATAGAGAATTTTGTATTCTTCAATTTTGAGTTAATGATAATTTTCACTAAAAATGAAAGTAAGCGAGTTACAGACGAAAAACGGTAACCGGACAGAACAGAACATGAAAGAACAGAATATGAAAAAACAGAACACGAAAGAACAGAACATGAAAAAACAGAGCAGTGAATAAACAGAGCAGTGAAAAAACAGAACAGTGAAAAAACAGAACAATGAAAAAAGAGAACACTGAAATAAAAGAAACATTGATAAAACAGAACATTGAAAATTCAGAACAACGGAAAAAATTAAAACGCGAAATTAATTATGTCATCAGTATAATATAGTTATTAATTATATAAGGGGATTAGAGGCTTGTTAATTCCCGAATGTAATTCAACGTTTTATCCACGACCATGGTCAAAACCACAAGTATAAATTCTGGTTTTGAGAAACGTCAGATTTGACAAATTTATTTTGATCAAGAATACTGATTTTGAGCTATAAACTAGAAAGTCTTGGAATCGTTTCTATGACATGCGTTTGTTTATTTGTCAACAAGAGCGACAAAATTTGCAAAATCGACACAAAAAATGAGTGAGAATGCTGATTCTCAGAATGATTTCTTCATTCCGGCTGAAATCCAGCAAGAAGCTCAAGAAGCAACATTACGTTTGTTACCAAAAAAAAGCAAAAGTGTATAATACGAGAAGGAATTGATGGAATTCGACAACTGGCGAAAATCAAGGGGAGTCGGTAAAGAAGCAATTACAGAAGAGGTGCTACTGTCCTACTTCTTCCATGTAAAGAAGCGGTTTGCTGCCTCTTCAATGTGGACAAAATATTCAATGCTAAAATCAATGTTGAAAGTGCACAAATGTATCGATATTTCTAAGTATGGTAGACTTACTTCATATTTGAAAGCCGAATCAAGATGTTATAAACCAAAGAAAGCAAAGATACTAGAGAGAAACCAAATCGAAGAATTTTTGAAAAAAGTATCGGATGAGGAATATTTGCAAGTTAAGGTAGGAAGTACATGATGTCAATATATAAATTTATGCATTGAGGTTTTTATTTTGAACGTTTTACAGGTTGCAACGATCTTGGGATTCGCAGGTGCGTGTCGATGCAATGAATTAACCTTTTTAGATATCAGCCATGTCCAAGACCAGGGCAATTACCTGTACGTACTCATTGCGGATACGAAAACAAATATTTCAAGAAGTTTCACGATCATGGAAGAAGCTTTTTCAGTTAATGCTGTAGAAATGTGTCGAAAATACATTAACCTGCGACCTAAAACTGCTGATGGGAGATTTTTCTTACGATATGCAGCTGGAAAATGTACTACACAACATATAGGCATCAACACAATTTCGAAAACCTTTTCAAAAGTAGCTTCATTTCTTGGGCTCCCTGATCCAGAAAGTTTTACCGGACATGGAATGAGGCGTTCTTCGGCAACATTATTTGCCAATGCTGGGGGCGATATTACCACTGTCAAGCGTCACGGTGGCTGGAAATCAACTACGGTAGCGGAAGGTTATATTGAAGATTCATTGTCCAGCAAGATGGGAATTGCTGAAAAAATCCAGGTCCTATCTAATGTCGACAAAGTTGTGGGCCCCTCCAGTCCTTCAGAAAATCGTTATCAAGTGAATTTGAATAATAATCCAGGTCAAAGTGACAAAATATTGATATAAATGTGAATGTTAATATTAATATTTCTAAATAAAATTGAGAAACGTCAGTTTTGACAAATTTATTTTGATAAAGAATACCAATAATTATAATAATGGTATTATGAATTCTAATCCACTAGTGTATTATGAATTCTAATACACTAGTGTATTTAAAGGCCTCTAATCCACGGAAAACGGACGTATTAAACCTTCATAATATAGTGGTCGTGGATAAAATAATTAATAATTTTCTAAAATTTTGCAATT
This sequence comes from Podabrus alpinus, assembly GCA_932274525.1. Classification (NCBI taxonomy): domain Eukaryota; kingdom Metazoa; phylum Arthropoda; class Insecta; order Coleoptera; family Cantharidae; genus Podabrus; species Podabrus alpinus. Next base: position 62,809,185 of record OW026454.1, on the reverse strand, counting down.
AATGCAATACGATTTATTAATTTTAAATTAGTTTATTATTATTAGATTAAATTACTGCAAATTTGCCATTCGCCGCGAAAACCTCAGCTTATCCTCATAATTTCCGTATTCTTGTACAACGGCTGCCACTTGATTGTTGAGGTTCTCATACTTCTTTTTCTGTACTTCTGGGCGACCAGTTTGTGCATTGGCTAGTAACAAACTTTGGCAAGCAATGTCTCGCCTTAATCCGTCCAGCAAATTCCATACGCTAGGGTGGTTGCGGTGGAAGATTGAGTTCAAAGCGTTGTGGAAACCTTCACAACAATTTGTTGTTTTTGGACTTTTCGCCGCAGCGGCTTCGAAATGGGTCTAGCACTTCTCGGCGCAGCCGGTTCGGCGTAGCCAGTTCGGCGTACACCCGATTCGGCGCGAACCCAATTTGGAGTGACCCGATTCGGTGCAAGACCAATTCGACGCAGGGACAATTCGGCGGGAAATGATTTTCCGATTTATTTTAAAGTATGCAATTAATGTATGGTGTCTCACAAAAATTGGTCTTTTTGTACCAACCAATACAAATCAATGGATTTAACGTTAGTTTCCCCGGCTAGAAGTATCAATCTAAGAAACTGCTTCTACAAGCACAACAGTTTCTTTATTGATAAATATGAAAGCAAATTTGAAAAATTAATTTTGAATTATTGCTTAGGCATTGTTTACTGTCATTAGTTCTCTTCATACTTTACCTAAAATTAATTCTCTGGTCATTTGTTGACATCACCTAAATAAAAACTATTACTGTGGTTAAACAATGCAAAATTTAAATGATATCAATTTTCTTACGAATTATGGAATTTTTAATTGTCGAATTCGCGACGTTATTAATTAATTATGAAGTAAATTATTTTGAAGTTAATACTTAGTAAATATTAGGTTGCACCAAAAATATGACCGACCGTAACAATATAGCTGAGTGAAAATTGAGAAAAGACCGACTTTTGGACCAAATCTGAGGTGGTATTTATGTGATTTCCACCCCGGAGTGTGGGATAATTTCGTGAGAAAAAGGTACTGGGGTCATAAATTTGACCCGAACTCATATTTGTTTATCAAGTTAATACCATTTTTAAGTAAGAAAACCAATTTGTGCACTAAATACCATCTTACGACTAATATATCTGTCAACGCTCGTCCTAATGCATTCACTTGAAGACATAATCTGGTCTATTTTAATTGAATATTTTTGTGATTGATGACTTGCTTATTTTGCGTTAATTCATGCAATTACAATAATTATTAAATTTTGTTTGTTAAAATATTGATTCTAAATATGTTAATAATTAATGATTTGCAAATGTTTTTAATTATTTGATTGTCTTTTGAGATTCATTAGGGCGAGAGTCGCATGATTTCTATAAAGATAAGAAAATATTTTTAAGTAATATTTTGAGACAGTTCGAGTGGTTAAAAGAAATATCCGGGAGGCGTATCTAGACTAATTAAGGTTAAAATATAAACAATAATAAAACTAATTGATTTCGTCTGATATATACAGGGTGGTTGTTACAAAAATATTAAAATACTTATACCGTTGACTGCTTATACCTACCCAATAAAAAAATATCTTATAAATTAACAAGAAAAGGTCAACTATAATACAAAAATTTATTACAAATTTATTTACTCTAATTTTGAGATCCTGAGATAACCTTAACAAAATGAAAAATTAGTTCGAAAACCAGGATCATGTAATTTAACGAATTAATTGAAAAATTTAATCTTTTCCCCGAAGTCCTTTATTTCTTTAATAATTTGAGACGCATCTAGAATTTAAAATATTCTCATCTTCGAAAAGAGGTTGTAGGATAAAAAACCAGAAATTAGCCAATGAAAACATTAACACGTAACATTATTATACATACTTACACAAATGTAAAAGTTTTCGATAGTAGATAAATTAATCAGAGACATCAAAACATTAAAATAAAATAAACAGACAGTGAAACTTACGAATACTACTAACAGAAATTCTAAAAATTACAAAAAAATAATTTTTGTAATATTGTCACATTTATAATAAAATAAAAATATTAATACACAACTCGCCTAAGCAATTATAGCAAAACGTGATGAGTAGTCAGATTGATAGGAAAGTTTTCTCGAGAGGTAATTGAACGTATGGAGAACGGTTTGATAAGCAGTTAGAAATGTAACGACGGTCGGTAATTGAAGTTAAGACAGTCAAGTATGTAACTTACAAGTGTAAAGATGATTATTATAAAGAGGTAGTTAAAATGTGTGAGAAGGTTTCATCCCCCAATTGATAATGGTGCCCATAGGAATGTTTCACCCCAAATAATCATGTAAGAATTAATTTTAAGTTAGTTTAAGATGTATGTAAATATTCGTTGTTAGTTGTTTAATAAATATGTTAAATTTTCGGACCCGCTTTAATTCAAAATGCATAAAAGATCCCAGTCACAAAAAGACTTGTGACAAATTTGGTGGAGGTGCCGTTTTGGCAGGCATTTTGGGGCATTTATCTTCAAATAAATTGCCCAAATAATTTTTTTTCAAATCAAATTGACTATAAAATTTTTTTTTTCAAAGGTTAACAGGCAATACAGTGCCGCATTATTTTAAAGGTTGTTATCGCCGAATAGCAACCGATTTTTTAAGAAATGCATTTATTTAAAATATAATTTAATTTAACATACAGTTTATGAGAAAGTGGGCGAGTATGATGATAGCTAGCGGCTCAAGTCACCCGGTCGGCGTATGCAGTTAGCACCGCGTGGCGCAATTAGAATAAATATAATGAAATATTTACAAATTATTAATATAATAAAACTTACGTAATACGTTAATCAATTCTATTTCCCCAAATATCAAACCAAAATGCATTTTCTAGATAAGGTTCATAAATAATTTTTTATAAGTAAATTTTGGTAATTCATTATTTTAATATTTTAATGGACTACATTTTTTGCTACGGTTAACATGTTGCTAAATAAGAGTTTGAATATAATTAATAAGTTTTAATCACAAATTTTGGTTACAAAGTTTTTTTTAATTGCAATTTTTAAACTAATGGAAAATTACCGATTTAATATAGTGTGTGAAACGCAAAGCAGACATTTCAGAAAGGTCGACTACCGAAGTCAGGATATGATGTCTTAAATTACAAATTTTTTCTTGTTTACGAGTTGATACGTAATTTATTATAAATTAATAATAAATTTTTATTAAAATGCTTAAATTATAGTGGAGTTACAAAAATTTACAGCCTAATTTTAGTTAATGTCAACAGTTATTGTCCAAAAATAATAAACCAAAAAGTTTTGTCAAAGTTTATAAAGTTCATATAATTGTATTCCTATTAGGTAAATTTGACAAATAGGTTTCAATGTAGGTAAATTCCGTTTTTTATAAAAAATATTTGTTTAGAAATTAAATTTAATAACAGTAGACTGCAAACGTAATAATAAAACTACTTGTAGGTAGTTCAATGAGCTGAAATATAAAACCGCGGATGTTACATAATATTATGAGTTAAGAATGTGGTAATAACATTTATTAATACAAAAATTTGTTATTCCTATTAATTTAGGGAATTAAAAATTTTTAATTAGTATTATTTTAAAATTTTAACAATGTTATTTAGAATTCAATGATATTGAATGAATTGGTTTAATGAAAATTGATAATTTTTTTACACAAGTATGTGCATATATTATTCTGAAAGTTTACATTTAATTGATTAAAATTTTTGAATAATTGAAAATTTTATTTGAAGGATTCAATTAGCAAAACATAGATAGATAAAAAACACAAGTTTTTTTAACATTTGTATCAAAAATTATTTGCTATATCGTCAAGTTAAGAATGAAGTCAATGCAATTAAGTCAATAAGACGAAGCAATTGTGAAATTAATTATTATAAGGTAAAGATTAAAATGCATATTTTAAAGAAAAAGTTATAAAAGTAAATTTAACAATTTTAAATTTTAATAAATCGTATTAATTTAAAACAATAGGAATTAACATTAATTCCGATATAGTAATATTTTAAATGGGTTTGGTTAATACTAAATATAGATTTTATGTAAGTTATTCATTACAAGGTGTAATAAGGAACAATTTCAACACTTATCTCGTCAAGACAAGATGAAAATTTATTATTTCATCTTTAAGTGCTCATAAATTTTATTAAATCAAAATTTGAATTTAGGAGATAAGAAATTTAATAATAATGATATTTTAAGCGGGTAATTTTATTTATAATTTGAGCAATTGTCTTAATTTTTTAATAAACAAACTTAAATTTTATTATTGTAGTAATAAATTATATAAATAAATAATAAATAATTAGTAATAAAATATATTGGTTATAATTCCACGTAACCATTGTTTAAAAATTTTACGTTATTAAAAAATTAAAAATGCGAACAATAAAAGATTTACTTATTTAAATGGGAAATTAAATTTAACAAAATTTGGGTGGAAAAAAAAAATGAATTTGAGATTGAATAAGAATTAATAGGCTAATTTAAAGGACAAGGGGTTTATTGATAAAGGAGGTATCTCAATGAATATAAAAAATTATGAAACAAAGGAGAATTATTATGAAGAATTTGTAGGAATTTTATGGGGAGCCCAAAAGGACTAAATAAAAGTTGAGGGCGTAAACTGTATTATGAAGTATTAATAGGACCCAAAAGAGGTCTAAGGTGAAGATGATTTAGTGGGGAAGTTATTGATGAAATAGAGAAATATGAGAATACAAGATAAAAAATATAAGTAAAACCAATTGTCGCAAAATAGCTAATAAAATTATATGAATCATTAAAATAAATTGTAACCACCCAAATAAAGAGAATTGATTTGGAAGTTCGCTTGAAAACAAAAGATAGGAATTTGAATTTTAAAAGGTAGCAAAAGTTTGTTATTAAAATTAAAAATGGTATAATTTGGTAAATGCCATAAAATATGATCAATTTTGTTGTTTTGAGTTAAATTATCTTGTTATGTCTTAATGTCCGATTATCGTAGTATATTATTATTTTTTATCTAATGAATCTGATTGATTAATTGACTGATAAAAATATCTGAATGAAACAAATGAAAAATAATGAAAAAATAAATTTTCTTCATTTATAATCGTTTATCATTTGTAATTATCTACAAAAAACCCATGAATCAATCGCCCTGGAGCATGGCGTTAAACTGTACCAAAACGGGAAAAAGGGACAGTGAATTATACGAACTTTTGGCCTAACTACCCAAACAGGGCGTGTGTTTTGCTGGGTGCATGTTAAGAGATGCAGTAGATTAGTTACCTACAGCATCACTTATCTCACCACATTTTCCTGTGGAAAATTTTAAGTAAAGCGCTTATGTTTTCCAATTTTTACTCAAGTTTTGCTGATTTTCCAAAGATAATTGATAAATCAGAACCAATCTCTATATTTTGAATTTGTAAATATGATGTCATTCAAAATACTTAAATCGCAAGTTTTCCTGATTTTCCAACGATAACAAACTGATAAATCAGACACCATCATTAAATGGTGATTGGGTCATTATGGCATAACATATTTTTTAAGTGAAAAAAAAAAAAAAAGAAGAATTTTTAAATCATAAGAAATTTTTATAATACAAGATAAAAGGATATAATATTAATATTAATTTAGTGATAATATGTGTAGGAAGTAAGCCAATAACATTTTTTAAGTTTTAGAAGTATGTCAATGTAGACTTTATAGAAAGAAGTAACGAAAAACCGACCTACGAGGAAAATGGAGAAAAAATTATTCACAAATTAATTTACAAAAGAGCCAAAAGAGGATATTACGTTAGGCGTGTTATAACATTTTTCTGATTTTAGATAACAAGTCAAAATAATCATAGGTATCCATATGTATACAGTCAAAAAGTAACTAGGAACAGTAGGGAAACCATTTCCAAGGGTGATGAGCCTAATATTAACAATGTATTTATGGAGATATGGAATGGATAACAATGGTAAACCAAATTGGATTGGCCGAACGTCGTAGAAGCCACAACTTTAAAACAGGAATTGCGAAAAATGGAAAAGGGACCATGGATTTCCGATTTGGACCTGATCACTGCATTGATGGATTTCATATGGTACAGTTTCTCAAATAATATATCTGGTTTTTGGATTTGGAAATCACAAGAATGAGTAAAGAAGGCGTTCGTGCAAATAGTTGAAAAAGGAAATAGTTATGGGTCAACCAAGTTGTGATGTATCAATAATCACCACCTACACGTCATCCAATTTAGTGTAATAAACAGTCGAAATTTTCAGTCGAAAATTTAATAAAAGTTACAAGCCGCCTAACCAAATATACCAAGTTTATAAGTAAAGAAAGAACCCCTGAACATTCAAAAATTAAAGTAAAATTACAGTGCCGCGCGAAAAGTTTAGAAAAAACCCAAAATGTGAAATAAAAAAGTGCTACGCCAATAAGACTATCCAGTCAAGGAGGAAGAAGAAAACCTTCAAATAAGAAAAATAATAAAGTGCCTAAAATGGAAAAGTTAGTGAAAAGCAGAGTATTTAAATAAAAAGTGAATAACAGTGATTAGAATAAATTATGAATTAGGAATATTACCAAAAAGGGTCCCAATTGTAAAAACAATCCATACAGAAGAATCGGTGAGCTTTAAGCGCTAAATGATAACATCTTCTTCTCACCACCTTCTCTATGAATCGTTAAAAATGGTAATAAAATGTTTAAAGTAAAATATGAAAGATAAGCGCAATAAGTAAAGAAATAAAAATCCAGCCAAAATATTTGTAAAATGAAAATAAGGCAATTAAATAGGATTTAAAGGGTATTTATGAATGTAATTAAATAAATGAATTTAAACGAAAGGTACCAGGTGCATCTAACAGCCAAATATGTAGGAAACAAAAATAAGGCAAACTATTAGTTAAACGTTAGACACCAATTAATGAAAATCATAATAATTGTGAAAGATAGGCGCAAGAAGTAAAGAAATAAAAATCCAGCCAAAATATTTGTAAAATAAAAATAGGGCAATTAAATTGGATTCAAATGTTAGTAATGAATGAAAAGATATGAATGAATTTAAATGAAATGATAAATTAAATAGTAAAGGCACTATAATAAGGCAGAATAAAAAGGCACATAATAAAGTTGATTCACACAAGGGATAAATTTCAAATATATTCAAATATAAATTTCAGGGGTAAAGGTCAGATGTAAATGTAAAAGTAAATTTCAAAGGTATATGTAAATGTCAAATGTAAATGAATTAAGTGATAGGATTACTAGGATTAATTAGCTTTAATAAGAAACCAATTCAATAATTTAAAGTATGAATCTCTGAAATACAACAATTAATAACATTACGCATAATAATATAGAAAATTTTTTTTTTAAGGAAAACGTATTGAACATTGCTAGTTAAAACAGATACAGTTCTGTAAGTCAAAATAATTGAAAAAGGAAACCACTAAACCAAATAACGTTACGACATAAAATGTTTAAAAAGGTAACTAACTAAATAAAATTAAATAACAATAAAATTCCTATATGGAGTTAGCATACAACTATGCAAAGGCTTATTTGGACAAACCGAAATAAAGCCACAAAATGTCAATTAAAAAATGACCAAAGTGGGATAATCTTAAAGATATTTTTAAAATAATTTTCAAAATAATTATAAAGAAAAAGGAGACTTCGAACTAGAATTTTCAATACGATTAAGTTATAATTTGCATAAAGTTTTTTTTTAATCATAATATTGTTGTAAATTAGAGAGACGTGGTAAATAATGAATATTAAGAATTTTTGTTTAAACTTTTTGTCAAATTTTTTGTTTTTGTTATCGTATTTTTATATGTATGGTATTGTATGTTATTAACATACTTGTTAATTTTAAGTTTATTTTAAAGGGTTTTTTGAAAGGAATTTTTGAATCAAGCCCATTGAAAATTTTTTTTTTTGGACCGACTTGGGGCAGCCGTTTTTAGAGGGGGGAGTTATGTCACATTTATAATAAAATAAAAATATTAATACACAACTCGCCTAAGCAATTATAGCAAAACGTGATGAGTAGTCAGATTGATAGGAAAGTTTTCTCGAGAGGTAATTGAACGTATGGAGAACGGTTTGATAAGCAGTTAGAAATGTAACGACGGTCGGTAATTGAAGTTAAGACAGTCAAGTATGTAACTTACAAGTGTAAAGATGATTATTATAAAGAGGTAGTTAAAATGTGTGAGAAGGTTTCATCCCCCAATTGATAATGGTGCCCATAGGAATGTTTCACCCCAAATAATCATGTAAGAATTAATTTTAAGTTAGTTTAAGATGTATGTAAATATTCGTTGTTAGTTGTTTAATAAATATGTTAAATTTTCGGACCCGCTTTAATTCAAAATGCATAAAAGATCCCAGTCACAAAAAGACTTGTGACAATATTTCTATAGTCTCTTTCGACCGAAAATGAGGATCGAATCGGGTTTGCGCCTAAATGGGCTACGCCGAATCTTCCTCGCGTCGAACCGTCCTCGCGCCGAACCGGTCTCACGCCGAAACGTCCTCACGCCGAATCGTCCTCGCGCCGAATAGTCCTCGCGTCGAAACGGTATACGCCGAACTGGCTACGCCGAACCGGCGGCGCCGAACTAGCTACGCCGAACCGGCGGCGCCGAAAAGTCCCATTCCCCTTCGAAGTGGTTCCACAGCGCGATAAGAAATTGTGGTGATCGTCCTGCAACACCTACTATATACGTATGTGGAGAAGAAATACGTCAACACGTCATTGTAGCGATCATCATCGGGAAATGTTTCAGCTAGGTCGTCAAATACGGAGCGCACGTCCTGTGCTGGTACAAACGATAGAGCAGCCAAAGACTTAAGTTTTAATTTAACTTCAATGTCAGATTCATATTCGATTTTGAAACCAGCACTGTTAATCCTTCTTAGCAAACTTTGACACAGATGGAAGTAGCAACCCTTAATTTCCGCTTCCGGGAATGCAGTCCTAGCAGCAGAAATGCATGCTTTCTCAAAATCAATTAAAATCTTCTGGGGCGCGATGTTGGGCACCAATTCTTTCAAAATTGTGAACATGCGATGGTACGTATCACTGGTCTTCTATTGCAGCAGGAAGTAAATGAAAGGTGGATAGGAGTTGCCGACCTTAGCATGCCATGTATATAGTTGGTAAAGCATTCTGGGGGCTTTGTCAAATGTTCCATCTCCATAGATTAGTCTTATCCAGTTCTCCCAGTAGCTCACCATTCCCAATCACCAAAATTCTTTCTTGATCGTTCGCTCCTGTGTCGTGCAAAATTATGTCCCTATAATTTTCCGGGATCGAAAAATTTGTTGTGATCGGATTCGGAATATGTGCCGTTTTCTTGTAGTTGAATAGATTTCGGGTCATGGAAGATTTTTTGGGCAAATGTTCTAATACATCGGAACTAACGTTACTTAATGCTTGTCCCAATACATTTCTTGCAGTTGCATCAACTGCCTTCATATTCTGCTTTATTTTGCTCTTAATAATGTAAGCCTGCGCGACTTGCGGTTTGGAATCATGACAATGTTGTGGAACCTCACCAATCGGCTAGCTGCCCATCCTGCATATGGAATGGTGAGCTACTGGGAGAACTGGATAAGACCGTAATCTATAGAGATGGAATCCGTCCTTAATCCTTATGATCCTTAATCACATAACCTTGCCACATAACCTTACAAATTTAGTAATATTATTATGTAGTAGGTATATTAATTATTTATTATACTGATGAAATAATTAATTTCGCGTTTTAATTTTTCCCGTTGTTCTGAATTTTCAATGTTCTGTTTTGTCAATGTTCTGTTCTGTCATGGAATCACGAAAAACTACTGTAGAGGATTAAAATCCCCACTTGCGTAAAAGGCCGACAAGGAATTTTAGGTGATGTTGCAAATAAAATCGTGGTCAAATTTTTGAATTCAGTCAAATTTGAAAATATACCCCAACCCTCTAAGAAAATTTTAAACTATTTGTTGGGTTTTGTCGAGGTTTAGCGCCCCCATTGCGATGCCGCTCGCTTAGAGTAATGAAAACAAATGGATGCTTATCAGGAACTCATTTAGGCTCCTGGGACCGGGGGGTCTGGGGGGTATGGAATACCCCCCAGGCAGTGGCGGACTAAGGTGTTAAGAGGCCCGGGGCGGCAAAAGTAAATGAGGCCCTTAGCACAAATATCTTGCCGAAGGCGCCGCCGGAGGCGAAAAATTTTTGGGGTGCCACGCCCAATTTTTACCCAAAAGTCGTGAAAATCGTTTAAAAAAAAACGGTTTTGGCGTATTAAAGTGAAAAATTAGTAAGTTGTACTCCAAGAGTCCGCCCCAAAAGTATATCGTAAATTAATGTAGTTAATGTTCTTACTTTGGGAACTTACAAGCCTTGCGTGAAGCGTGAAGGTAAAAGAAAACAAAGATATGTGTATCGCAGCACCGTACCGCAAATAATACTTAAAGAGTATTTTATTTTTAGGCATCGAAATAATGACTCAGATACAGTAAAAAACCTTTATTCCTTGATTATAGAATAAAAATTAAACTTAATATTATCTAACTGCCAATTACAAATTATGTTTTCTGGTGCCGGTGACAACGGCCCAAGTGACAAGGAATATCCAAAATTAAAAATCCTTCGGTATATAGGTCAAAAAAGGGATAAGATACAAAATAAGGTGCGGATATTTGAGGATTTTTAAGAATTAATACCGAAAATTTAGTAAAAACCCTATGCGGTGCCCAGGATAGGCTGCCGGCCTAAATTTCGCGTGGTTTGAAGAACTACGGACACGCCCCCAACATTTAATTTTGCAAAATTTTGTGTTTATCACGGCCTTTTTGGCAATGTTTTGATGCGAATGTATAACTTTTGTCGTCGCGGAGGTGATCATAAAAAAAATCCGAAAAAAGTGTGAAAATAACAAAGATGCAGCGAGTTGCAATAGTACGGGTCGCTGATGCACAACGAGGCTATGTGACATCGTCCGGCCGCGGTCCCTTGAAATCGAGTGAAATTTTTTCTCCGATTTGAAATTTTCTTTGAAAATCGGGAAGGTGGGGGTATGATTTGTAGATATTAGTAATAAATATTCGCAAAAAAATGGAAAATAACACGTGTATTGCCGAAAAAGTGAAAAAATTAAATTTTTAATTTTGGGGTAAATAAACATAATAAACGTTGGCTTGGCCAGAATTGTGAGCAACAAAATACCTACCCTACGCTGCTCCGCAGCTCCGGGCAGTTTTTCATGCTCAGAGCCGCTACGCGGCAGAGCTAAAGAAACGAGAAGGCGCCACCGATCAAGAACACCGGGATTAAGGCAATCGGGATGTGAGAGACCCTCGAAATAGCATTAAAAAGTATAGTCGCGGTATGCGGCAGTTATCTATTACGTTTAACCCCCAAAAAATCGCGTAAAAACAAAAAATAATCGATGTTACATGTAGGAGAGTCGAGGTGAATCTGCCGGTCCGTAAACGGCTAAGTCTAAGACTAGTTCAACTTGCGCGGACCGTCAACAAAATGAGTGAGATTCCATCCGCGCGTCAGTGAATACACGTAAAATTATCGATTTTCAAAGTCGATTTTCTCTATCAAAAGTTGGTTTATCCTCCTATAGGAGTGTTACCATTGTCTTTTAAAAACATTAAACTATACGAAAATCGCAAAAAAAAATTGAAATTCCTTGATGGAAAAAAGTCACGCGTGCCTGTTTTCTGGCCTTCATTTTACTGAAGTTCTCAATAACTTGATTAAAGTCCATTTCTTTGGTAACCTTTCTTTCTATCGATAAAATTGATAAATTAACCAAACGTTCTTGGTGCATGGTGGTACGCAGATAGTTTTTTTATTAATTTAAGTTTCGAAAAACTTCTTTCACACGATGCCACAGAAACACATATTGTTAAAAAATATTGTAATATAAGAGAGACATTTGGCAATGATTCACTAAAATCCTATTTTACAATAAATTGTAAGGCTTCTTCAGCCGTCCAGCTAGCACCGATGTCTTTATCTGTATTTGTAGCCTTCAGATGTCTCCGGTACCTTTTAATTTCTAGAAGCACTTGCTCTTTATTAAACTCATCAAAAATACTAATGAGATTATTTACTGCTTCAACCATACTTTCATCAGAAGATTGAAGCATAAACTTGGGCTCAACAACTTGAAAAGTATTGTAGATCTTCTTCATTGCTTTAGATCTCTGGGATAATTCTGTAATAAACCGGTCAATGCATTGAAACATTGACCGGCGCACTTCTTCTTGAATTGTTAGCCCAACATCTTGAGCTAATTCACCAGGCAATGTTCTTTGTATTCTTCTTCTGCCTCGTCGGTTGATATCAATTCCCATATCATCACAGGATTTGGTACCAAAATTTATAGCATTATCCACTATGCTAACTCTTACCGTAGTTAAAAACTCATAAAGGGCTTCTAGTAAAAATGTTTTGCAAAAAGAAAAATATTCTTTTAAATGAAAATATTGTTTAATTTGACTCTTAATAAATTTTATATTGATAGAAATAGGAAATAGGTATAATTTTATTCGGTGTGAGGCCCCTCCGAGCCCGAGGCCCGGGGCGGGCCGCCCCCTCCGCCCCCCCCTTAGTCCGCCACTGCCCCCAGGTACACTTAATTTATTGCGAAAGAAAAACTTTTACGTCCCTCGGTATTAACCACTTCACCCGATAGTACGCACGACGGGTGCATGCAAAATGCATTTAGTTAGAAATAACCCGCGGTTGAAGTGATTAAGAAGAACGGTACTGGGATAATTATGAAAAATATCACCTGCTGCCCCCCCTCCCGGATTACAAACGAAAATTGCAAAAGATTCAACGAAAAATAATAAATTTTGATGGTTCTGAATAATGGCAAGTGTGCCTGGGGGGTATACCCCCCCCAGACCCCCCGGTCAAGTAATATCGATTTTTTTCAATGGGAACTTCTGAAGATCTTATATAAAATACGTATAGTAATATGTCAGAGGTCAAGCGATATATATCATTAGCGTGCATTAGCGTGACGTCACGTTTGTTGTTGCTTACAGCGCACCATCGGTAATATTTTATCCCTATATAGAATACGCATAGTATGTCAGAATCACCGTTTCCATGGTAACATAACGCAACCCTCCCCCTTGATAAGGAGAGATTACTTTTATTGGTAGGAATTTTTCTTTTCAATTTAAATATTGAACTGTATTTCAATGCTAAGCCAATTTCGGAAATATTCAAGAAAAAAAATAAAAATTAACATGTTTAAAATTGAAAAATGTAACAAAAATTGTAAATTAAAATTAAAAAGAAGAGGGAATTGGTAAATAAATATCCTTGTGCGCAGACAAAGAAACTTTTTGCATTGGAAGGAGAAGGGAGGCAGTCAGCGCCATGGGACACCGATCGTAGGTCTTTTACGTCCCTCGGTATTATAACCACTTCACCCGATAGTACGCACGACGGGTGCATGCAAAATGCATTTAGTTAGAAATAACCCGCGGTTGAAGTGATTAAGAAGAACGGTACTGGGATAATTATGAAAAATATCACCTGCTGCCCCCCCTCCCGGATTACAAACGAAAATTGCAAAAGATTCAACGAAAAATAATAAATTTTGATGGTTCTGAATAATGGCAAGTGTGCCTGGGGGGTATACCCCCCCCAGACCCCCCGGTCAAGTAATATCGATTTTTTTCAATGGGAACTTCTGAAGATCTTATATAAAATACGTATAGTAATATGTCAGAGGTCAAGCGATATATATCATTAGCGTGCATTAGCGTGACGTCACGTTTGTTGTTGCTTACAGCGCACCATCGGTAATATTTTATCCCTATATAGAATACGCATAGTATGTCAGAATCACCGTTTCCATGGTAACATAACGCAACCCTCCCCCTTGATAAGGAGAGATTACTTTTATTGGTAGGAACTTTTCTTTTCAATTTAAATATTGAACTGTATTTCAATGCTAAGCCAATTTCGGAAATATTCAAGAAAAAAAATAAAAATTAACATGTTTAAAATTGAAAAATGTAACAAAAATTGTAAATTAAAATTAAAAAGAAGAGGGAATTGGTAAATAAATATCCTTGTGCGCAGACAAAGAAACTTTTTGCATTGGAAGGAGAAGGGAGGCAGTCAGCGCCATGGGACACCGATCGTAGGTCTTTTACGTCCCTCGGTATTATAACCACTTCACCCGATAGTACGCACGACGGGTGCATGCAAAATGCATTTAGTTAGAAATAACCCGCGGTTGAAGTGATTAAGAAGAACGGTACTGGGATAATTATGAAAAATATCACCTGCTGCCCCCCCTCCCGGATTACAAACGAAAATTGCAAAAGATTCAACGAAAAATAATAAATTTTGATGGTTCTGAATAATGGCAAGTGTGCCTGGGGGGTATACCCCCCCCAGACCCCCCGGTCAAGTAATATCGATTTTTTTCAATGGGAACTTCTGAAGATCTTATATAAAATACGTATAGTAATATGTCAGAGGTCAAGCGATATATATCATTAGCGTGCATTAGCGTGACGTCACGTTTGTTGTTGCTTACAGCGCACCATCGGTAATATTTTATCCCTATATAGAATACGCATAGTATGTCAGAATCACCGTTTCCATGGTAACATAACGCAACCCTCCCCCTTGATAAGGAGAGATTACTTTTATTGGTAGGAATTTTTCTTTTCAATTTAAATATTGAACTGTATTTCAATGCTAAGCCAATTTCGGAAATATTCAAGAAAAAAAATAAAAATTAACATGTTTAAAATTGAAAAATGTAACAAAAATTGTAAATTAAAATTAAAAAGAAGAGGGAATTGGTAAATAAATATCCTTGTGCGCAGACAAAGAAACTTTTTGCATTGGAAGGAGAAGGGAGGCAGTCAGCGCCATGGGACACCGATCGTAGGTCTTTTACGTCCCTCGGTATTATAACCACTTCACCCGATAGTACGCACGACGGGTGCATGCAAAATGCATTTAGTTAGAAATAACCCGCGGTTGAAGTGATTAAGAAGAACGGTACTGGGATAATTATGAAAAATATCACCTGCTGCCCCCCCTCCCGGATTACAAACGAAAATTGCAAAAGATTCAACGAAAAATAATAAATTTTGATGGTTCTGAATAATGGCAAGTGTGCCTGGGGGGTATACCCCCCCCAGACCCCCCGGTCAAGTAATATCGATTTTTTTCAATGGGAACTTCTGAAGATCTTATATAAAATACGTATAGTAATATGTCAGAGGTCAAGCGATATATATCATTAGCGTGCATTAGCGTGACGTCACGTTTGTTGTTGCTTACAGCGCACCATCGGTAATATTTTATCCCTATATAGAATACGCATAGTATGTCAGAATCACCGTTTCCATGGTAACATAACGCAACCCTCCCCCTTGATAAGGAGAGATTACTTTTATTGGTAGGAATTTTTCTTTTCAATTTAAATATTGAACTGTATTTCAATGCTAAGCCAATTTCGGAAATATTCAAGAAAAAAAATAAAAATTAACATGTTTAAAATTGAAAAATGTAACAAAAATTGTAAATTAAAATTAAAAAGAAGAGGGAATTGGTAAATAAATATCCTTGTGCGCAGACAAAGAAACTTTTTGCATTGGAAGGAGAAGGGAGGCAGTCAGCGCCATGGGACACCGATCGTAGGTCTTTTACGTCCCTCGGTATTATAACCACTTCACCCGATAGTACGCACGACGGGTGCATGCAAAATGCATTTAGTTAGAAATAACCCGCGGTTGAAGTGATTAAGAAGAACGGTACTGGGATAATTATGAAAAATATCACCTGCTGCCCCCCCTCCCGGATTACAAACGAAAATTGCAAAAGATTCAACGAAAAATAATAAATTTTGATGGTTCTGAATAATGGCAAGTGTGCCTGGGGGGTATACCCCCCCCAGACCCCCCGGTCAAGTAATATCGATTTTTTTCAATGGGAACTTCTGAAGATCTTATATAAAATACGTATAGTAATATGTCAGAGGTCAAGCGATATATATCATTAGCGTGCATTAGCGTGACGTCACGTTTGTTGTTGCTTACAGCGCACCATCGGTAATATTTTATCCCTATATAGAATACGCATAGTATGTCAGAATCACCGTTTCCATGGTAACATAACGCAACCCTCCCCCTTGATAAGGAGAGATTACTTTTATTGGTAGGAATTTTTCTTTTCAATTTAAATATTGAACTGTATTTCAATGCTAAGCCAATTTCGGAAATATTCAAGAAAAAAAATAAAAATTAACATGTTTAAAATTGAAAAATGTAACAAAAATTGTAAATTAAAATTAAAAAGAAGAGGGAATTGGTAAATAAATATCCTTGTGCGCAGACAAAGAAACTTTTTGCATTGGAAGGAGAAGGGAGGCAGTCAGCGCCATGGGACACCGATCGTAGGTCTTTTACGTCCCTCGGTATTATAACCACTTCACCCGATAGTACGCACGACGGGTGCATGCAAAATGCATTTAGTTAGAAATAACCCGCGGTTGAAGTGATTAAGAAGAACGGTACTGGGATAATTATGAAAAATATCACCTGCTGCCCCCCCTCCCGGATTACAAACGAAAATTGCAAAAGATTCAACGAAAAATAATAAATTTTGATGGTTCTGAATAATGGCAAGTGTGCCTGGGGGGTATACCCCCCCCAGACCCCCCGGTCAAGTAATATCGATTTTTTTCAATGGGAACTTCTGAAGATCTTATATAAAATACGCATAGTAATATGTCAGAATCACCGTTTCCATGGTAACGTAACGGATTACCACCCCGAATAATATGGAGATTATTTTTATCGGTAGGAATTTTTCTTTTCAATTTAATTATATTTGAATACCTGTCGCGATGATGACGTGGTAGTTTTACCGGTTACCCAGTCAGTTAAAGGGAAATGAAAAAGAACGCGGGGGTTGGAATCAACTTTCCTAAAATCCCCTGTGTTATCATTGGGCCAAAATTGAAGAGGAGAAAATTCCCTACAAATCAAAGTTTCAGGATTTCCTTTAGATATGAAGTAAATCCTGAGACCTTGTTTTGTTTTGTTCACCATCGATGGTGAAGTTTAAATGTACGAAATTTTTATTCAAAATAAGAATTATTATTCAAAACCTTTTGCAATTGTTCCCTCTGGGATTTCTTTTTGTTTCATAAATACTTAGTAAATTTCAGCAAAATTTATAAAACTTTCCGACAAATGTATCTAATAAATTAAAAAACTGTGAATTAATTTTTGAATAAGAATATAGTTTTTTAAATTCGTGAATTCAAAACATAGATGATTCAAAGCCATTTTGTTTTCGGATAATTATAATAATTCAGATTTTCAGCAGCAACCTGTTTTTTCCTGATCACCGTTGTATGTTGGTGCTATCCTTATTATATTTGTTCTTGTAAGCATGTTGTAATTTTGTAATTATTGTCAATTTAATAAATAGTAGCTATACTTAATTTAATTTATAATTACTGATGTTTTGTATCAATATTGTATATTTTTTAAGGCGTGTTAAATAACAAACTTAATAAATAAATTATAAATAACCAAGAACTTTGTGTAACAAATAAATATCTGGAATACTGGAATTTTAACTGGAAGTGGAAAGGTCGGCTTTAAAACAACCTACCATAAGTTTAAAATAATGAGCATTCTATACTGAAAACAATAATGTGTAAAACTATATTTAAGCCTGGTTATTCTAAAATTAAGAATTCTTTAAATCATGGAAATAAGAATGTCTCGCTTTTAAAGAAACATCCGAGCTAATAGATAACAATTCTGCTTATTATGTAACTTGATATTTACCATTCGTCAACAATTACTTTGTTGGTAAGAATGACATTCTGAATTTTTTATTCAATTAAACACCGTCGAAAGTTTGGGTCAATTTCCAGTACGTTTGTTCTTTATTTAATGTTCATTTTTCTAGCTGGTAAGAACGGATTTCTTTCAGTGTAATCATACATGTATCAGTCTTTTTTTTTGGTCTTTTATTTTACTGTATAATTTTCTTGAATTTTTGTAACATTCTTCAATTTCTTTTACTACGTCATCTATCCATTGTCTTTTCTTTCTTTTGCATAGTTTCACTGTCTGTTTTGCTTTCTCCTTGTAATCCACCTTACCTGTCTTCGTTCTGTGCTTTCATTCATTTACTTCTTGCTTTTCTTTTCAATTCTATCTCTTCTTCGCATTTCTCATCAAACCAATTTTTTTTTCATAGGTCTCTCCATTTTCCTGTCGTTTCTTTTGCTGCTTTTATTATACTCTCTCTCTTATGTTCTTCCATTCTTCATTTATCGTCGTTCCGTTCTTTGCTGTTAATCTGTTCTTGTAATTTTTGTCTATATTTTCGTTGGTATTCTTCAATTTTTAGCTTCTCAATTACCAGTCTTTCATTTGTTCTCCCTGTCTTGTTCTCTTAGCCATAGTCAAAAAATTTTTTTCCGTAAACATTCTAACATAACTAGTTTTAACTGGTCAATTTGGTAATGAGTGGAGTACTTTCAAACACAGGCATTATTATTCGCTCAAAATCATGAAGATCGAATCTCTCTGTGAAATGCAGTTTGCTCTACTCCTCTATGGAATCTGTAAATCTGGTCTCCCAAGTTACCTCCGAGCTTCCTAAATCTAAAATCCGAATGCCATAATCGGAATCTTCGCAATGGTGGAATCTTATCGGAGCCTACAGCGCCGTAGCAAGCTCTTCTGGCGCCTGAGGTAAATTTGAATATATGCGCCCCCCTCCCAAAAGATTCTTATCATTTCGCGGCGCTGACTTAGAGTAATTAAAACAAATGGATGCTTATCAGGAAGTCATTTAGGACCAAGGGGTCTGGGAGGTATGGAATACCCCCCAGGTACACTTAATTTATTGCGAAAGAAAATCTTTCACTTTTACGTCCCTCGGTATTAATATCCCCTGCTGCCCCCCCCCCTCCCGGATTACAAACAAAAATTGCAAAAGATTCAACGAAAAATAATAAATTTTGAATAATGGCAAGTATACCTGGGGGGTATTCCATACCCCCCAGACCCACCGGTCATGTGATATCGATTTTTATCGTTGGAAACTTCTGAAGATCTTATATAAAATACGCATAGTATGTCAGAATCATCGTTTCCATGGTAACGTAACGGATTACCACCCCGAATATGGAGATTATTTTTATTGGTAGGAATTTTTCTTTTCAATTTAAATATATTTGAATAACTATGGCCTTCACGGATCTACTATGGTCCGCCCTGTGAGGCCGAAGGCCGAACAACTATGGCCTTAACGGATCTATTATGGTCCGCCCTGTGAGGCCGAAGGCCGAACAACCATGGCCTTCACGGATCTATTATGGTCCGCCCTGTGAGGTCGAAAGCCGAACAACAATGGCTTTCACGGATCTATCATGGTCCGCCCTGTGAGGCCGAAGGCCGAACAACTATGGCCTTCACGGATCTATTATGGTTCGCTCTGTGAGGCCGAAGGCCGAACAACAATGGCCTTCACGGATCTATTATGGTCCGCCCTGTGAGGCCGAAGGCCGAACAACTATGGCCTTCACGGATCTATTATGGTCCGCCCTGTGAGGCCGAAGGCCGAACAACTATGGCCTTCGCGGATCTATTATGGTCCGCCCTGTGAGGCCGAAGGCCGAACAACTATGGCCTTCACGGATCTATTATTGTCCTCCACCTGTGAGGCCGAAGGCCGAACAACCATGGCCTTCACGGATCTATTATAGTCCGCCCTGTGAGGCCGAATGCCGAACAACTACGGCCTTCACGGATCTATTATGGTCCGCTCTGTGAGGCCGAAGGCCGAACAACTATGGCCTTCACGGATTTATTATGGTCCGCCCTGTGAGGCCGAAGGCCGAACAACTATGGCCTTCACGGATCTATTATGGTCCGCTCTGTGAGGCCGAAGGCCGAACAACTATGGCCTTCACGCATCTATTATGGTCCGCCTTGTGAGGCCGACGGCCGAACAACTATGGCCTTCACAGATCTAAGATGGTCCGCCCTGTGAGGCCGAAGGCCGAACAACTATGGCCTTCGCGGATCTATTATGGTCCTCCCCCTGTGAGGCCGAAGGCCGAACAACTATGGCCTTCTCGGATCTATTCTGGGTCTAGATGGCTAAGGGCGGCGAATGCCGCCCGTGCCAGCTAGTTTTCACTAAAAATGAAAGTAAGGGAGTTATAGACGAAAAACTACTGTAGAGGATTATATTCCCTATTTGGGGAAAAGGCTAGCAGGGAATTTTAGGCGAAGTTGTAAATAAAATCGTGGTCAAATTTTGGAATTCAGTCAAATTTGAATATATGCGCAGCCCCCCCCCCCAAAAGATTCTTATCTTTTTGAAAATGTTAAACTATTATTTATTTTGTCAAGGTGTAGCGCCCCCATTGCGATGGCGCCTGAGGCAAAAGCCTCAGTCGCCTCACCCTTGCCACGGCTCTGGGTGCCTATACAAAAGATAACGAAGTTTGAAGGATCTTTCCTATGTAGGGCTTATTGCATGTTCAACAGATACTCCGATATTTATTTAACTGCCAGATCTAAGATTACGTTAAAGTCTCAGGTTAAGAAACCCTTGATGAACGCACAAAGATCATCAATCCCCTAGGTGGTGGTTGAAATCAACTTGCTGAACCGGCTACCTTTTAATCAAGCACCTTTCTCTTTTTATATTTATTTGTATTGCTTAATAAACTTTTTTTTATTATTATTAAAAGCACATATGGCACACGTCTCACTGTTACCCATGATGTGTAACAATGAGACATCAATTTTTGGGACTAATAAAATATTTTTGTAAAACGCAATAAAAAGTATGCAACATTTTATTTGATTTTTAAACTTACGGTCATAACTTCATGTGGCCCCTGTATATATCAATATTGTGTCAATATTTTCGAGCTGTCAGCTGTTTTGACATTTCTTATTAGTATTTCATGATTTCGAGTGAATTTAGTATTTTAAAGTGTCTTATTGTTGTATATTCTTGTCGTCATTTTAAATAAATCCAATGGCTGATTGTGAACAAAAAATTGTAATGACATTGTTAATTTTACATTTACAATTATGTGAGGTTACTTTTATAATTTTAGCTTGCTCCTTCGATAAAATACGACTGGTATCAAACCGATGCAAATGTTGTGATAACTATATTAGCCAAAAATGTATCAAAAGACGAATCAGAAGTGTCATTTGATCAAGACTACATCGGTGTAAGCCTTAAATTACCGGATGACAACGAACACGTCAGGAGACTTCATTTGGCATATCCAGTCAATATTCAACAGTGCTCTTATCGTATTACACCCACTAAGGTAATTACTATACCTTCTGAAACACAAAAATTAAAATTTTATTTTTTCTTAGGTGGAAGTTAAACTTACTAAATTAGTAGGAAATCGGTGGGAAACTTTAGAATGCCAAACACCTAAAGATGTCGTACAATCAAGCGAAGGTATTTTCAAGGCTAATCAATTGAAAGTTGTTACGTTATTACTGTAATTTTAGCCACCACCTCTAGTGGGCCTCCAAGTTATCCTACTTCTAAACCAGGTAAAAATTGGTCCGCAATTGAACGGGAACTCAAGGAGGAAGAGGCTAAAGAAAAACCGATCGGAGAAGAAGCTTTAAATAAATTGTTTCAAGAAATCTATGGTAAAGGCGATGAAAACGTTAAAAGGGCCATGAATAAAAGCTTTGTAAGTGTAATGGAAGAGCTACAGTGACATAAATCTGTAATTGTTTAATTTTTTTGGACAGATTGAAAGTTGCGGTACTGTGCTTAGTACAAACTGGGGTGAAATTTCAAAAGATCGCGTTGATGTGAAACCACCAGATGATATGGAATTCAAAAAATGGGATGCTTAATGTGCAGCAAGGTTTTCTTTTTTTATTTTAAATTAAATTTGTGAAATATAATTAATAATTGCAATACTGACTAAATTATACTTGATTGATAATAAATTATGTAAATTGTTCCTTCTAGTAGGGCATTTATTATCATCAACTGTAGGTGGAAATATTTTATTTTAAATCCTCAACCTTGGTATCCTTGTAAAATAAATAAGATATACTGGTTGTTCAATTCAAAAGTAGCCAGGGTCATTCCATCTCAAATCGAATCATGAATTTTCTTGACCCATGCCTAATTTGACAAAATTTGGTACACACCATCGTAGTAAGAAATAAAAAACATAAATTTAAGGATTTGTCCAAAAAGGCATTCGTTTCCTTGTTTTGGTCTTTCAAAAAGTTGGTGTGTAGACTTGTAGAAAAACTACTGTAACTTCATCCACAGTGGTCTAAATTTAAAAATTAAAAATGTTCTGTAAAGGTAAATGAACATTCTGTTCAAATATTCAACCACATTTTATATTTTCAACCCCTAACTGGATTAATTTTTTAATATTAACCCTATTTCTAAAGAGGTCTTTTTTTTTTGGTTAATTTTTTTACAGTTTTTTTTGTACAAATGTGCTGAACATGCGTGGCAAATTTTATCATGGGATGAGCATGGGTTCGGTTACTAAAAATTAATTAAGTATAGGCACAAACGGACAAAAATCAGTTTTTCGCCGATTTCTCAAGTTTATTTATAGAACTTTATGACAAAATAGTTTGATATAAAATTAAAGCTAATTAAATTCTCTACAAAAAAATATTTATACAAATTTTTCGTCAGATTCGTATTCACATAGCAATAACAGCTCAAAGTATAGCTAAGTTGCGCGACCACCATTATATTTATTTAAAAAGGTCGGAATCGATTTTCAATTAATTGTATAGATTTTCATCATAAATATTTATTATCTGAATATAAGTTGACCACACCATCCCTAATTTTGATAAAAAGTTTATCATAATACACATACTCACAAAAGTAGGTTAACAAGGGATATTTTTCACTATAATCTTAATTTTCATGCTTAATTATTATCTAAATCAAAAAAATAAAAAAACATTATCTTAGAATAGTTAATTTTTGTAAATATTAAAAGAAAAAAAAAGAAAATTTCACAATATTCCAGTTCTAAACATAAAAATTCCAGTACACTCGTTAAAATGCATGTCGCAAAAGTATGTTAACAAACACAAAATTATATGTTAGTACCCATAATGTCCACCCCCTCAAAGTGACATAGTTGCCAATCTAGATGGTAATGATTAGGTATACTTATTACACTCAGTTGGAGTAATATCAAACCATTTTTCTTTATGAAATTGTGAAGGTTAGTCAAATTTCTGGGACATCTTTCTGAGATTCGGAGTTTAAGCAGAGCCCAGAGGTTTTCTATAGGAAAAAGGTCCGGACTCTGGGGTGGCCACTTCATAACATTAATATTGGCATCTTTAAGGTAATTGGGGACCATTTTGGTGCGGTGTATAGGAGCATTGTCCTGATGCAAAATAAATTCTTCACCAATTAGACGTTTACTTTATGGTATAATTACTTCTTTTAAAAGATTTAAATATAGCCCCCACTATGAGGCTGCTTTTGGGTGGTTCCCCAATTGCAGTCAAAGACTTCGTCACCATTCGTTCGCTAGACTAATACCCAACATCGGTGGCCCAAAACCGACGAAGCGAAGGATGTTGGGCACCGTCGGCGATGTTGTACGCCGCTCCCGTTTGGCAAGAGGCCGTCAACGTCCAGCGTAACCGTAAGAGGCTGCAAGCGGTCCAGCGCAAGATGGCACTTCGAGTAACTTGCGCTTACAGGACCGTGTCCGGCTAAGCCGTCCGAGTCTTGGCCTCCATGCCTCCCATAGAGCTTTTAGCTAGAGAGAGAGCAAACGTACGAGCGGGACCGGACCCCACCATTAAGCAGCGGCCGCTCGACGATTGGCAAAGGAGCTGGTCCTCCGGCACGAATGCCGCTTGGATCAGAAAGCTCATTCCGGATCTTCGTCCTTGGGTAGCGAGAAAGCACGGAGAGGTGAACTTTCATATAACACAAGCTCTCACCGCCCACGGATGCTTCCAGGCATATCTCCACAGGTTCAGGCTGACCGAGTCACCTGCCTGTCGTTACTGCGGGGACGAAGATACGGCGGAACACACACTCTTTTCGGATGCCTAAGATGGGAGAGAGTGATGATTTCGTTCCGGATGGGCGACAACTAAGCCCGGACAACATGATTGCTTTCATGCTGTCCGGCGAAGACGAATGTCTGGCTGTAGCGGTCTTCATCAGTCAAGTGATGAAGACCAAAGGAGGGGGACGGACAAGCTGAGCAAGCCGAAGCTCGAGTCCTCGCCCTACAGTTAAGTCAATGACAGCCTTTTAAAGTTCCCTTGAGAAGTTCCCGCGAGAAGTTCCCATGAGAATTCCCGAAGAATATCGTCATTAATCGGCGGGTCGGGTCCGGGTCGAGTAGTGACGGTAGTTCGACGGGGTAGATTATTGTCGGTACTACGATAGCGCGTAGACGCTCTGTGGACACAAACTCTCGTGCTAATCCAGAGGGGGACGATCGCGAAAATAGTGCCGTCAAATATAAAGACGAGTGGACTGGCACTTTGCCAGCGACCACAAGTTTTTCAAGATGGCCCGGTCGCATCGCGCTCTGTGATTTAATATGATTTGCAGGGTCGCTTGGGGGCTTGGAGTCTCCGGTATGGATGACGGTCGGCTCGGCCTTAACTTTGTCGCCGGAATTTCCACCTATTAAGTTAATGACGAATGGACTTTCACATATACTGACGATCACGGACCACTAGGTGACTCGGTGCGACGTGTTGGATCGCGGCGAGCGGTGTGTCCGGTTCAATTGAAAAAGTAGAATCAAGTGATTGTGCCTGACCTCCCGGACACAAACTTTCGTGCTAAACCGGGTCATCGGGAGCCTGCATCATCGATGCAGCATGGAAGATCGCAGACGACAGCGGAAGTAATGCCGAGAAGGTAAAGCCCGCTGTAGTCGGGGAGGGGGTTTTGGTCAGTAAGAATCTGACACTACCATCCCTGATGGGGTGGTGCCTATGAAGGTTTCCCCCTTCCCTGCAGGAAAAAAAAAGATTTAAATATACCGCAGCATTAAGTCTTCCTTCTAATACCACAATTTTTCCTATTCCTGCTGAACACATACACCCCCAAATCATTAATACCTTTTTTAACGATTTTAGTGTGGGTTTAGTACACAAAGGGCCGGTTTCAGCAACCTTAACCTTAACCTGTGTTAGTTAACACAAATTAAAAATAATCCGTTGTTAAATTTTGAATGGGTTGTAGCAACCTTTTCTAATATGTAATTAGTTAATCTCGGATTATGTGTAGAATAGTTATGGTGGTACTCCTGAAACGACAACAACGCCTACTTCATACTATGCAAGTAGTTCAATTAGTTCGAAAATTATCAACAAGTGAGGTTTATAACCTATATTCTGTGAATACAGTTCATTGAAATATTTTATATTTTACATATATTTTACTGAAATGGCACAGAAAAGAACAAAAAATTATAAGAAGTAGAGAAGGAAGACAATTGCGGCTACTAAATGTAAAATTACGTGATATTGATAAATAAATTGTTAATTTGTTAATAACTGAATTTTTTTTCTCAAAAAGTACTCGGGTGCTCATAAAAAATATTAAACATTTATTTTATTTTATTGTAAATTTAATAAAGCTTTAAAAATTAATCCGCACGTGTGTGCAGTCGATGGCACCTATCACGCCTGGAATTTGAAAAAAACATTTTAAACAAAATTGTAATAATTTTTTTCTCTGGTTTTCTCTGTATGAGACGGTCAAATTTATATTAATTGCGTATTTACACACTTTTCTATAATAAAAGGAGGTTAGGTTTTTGGTAATTTAACTTTAATCACTGGTCAACTAGTAATTAAATACTTTGGGTATTTAACCTGTGTTAAGCATAAATTAACGTTGCTACAACCCAAACTACAGATTTAATCTATGATTACGCTAATCATTGATTAAATTTAACCTGTGTTAAAAATTATATTGCTAAAACCCAAATCGGACTTAATCTATGATTAAATATTTAATCTATGATTAAATTCCTAAATTAAAGTTGCTGAAACTGGGCATTTTATATAAGTATACTTATGCAGTTTTCCTCCAAACGTACATCCTACCATGGCTGTATTTTAGATTCGGCAGTCCATAAGATTTTATTCCCATAATTTGAAGGTTTTAAAACGTGATCTGAATAGAACTTCATCCTTTTTTTAATATTAATCTTCATAACAAAGGGTACTTTGTGAGCAGATCGTCCATTTTTATTTACTTCGCGAAGACGACTTCTTACAGTTTCTGTCGAAATTTCATTTTTGGTGTTTCTTTCAAGCTTTGCACGAATGCGTGGAGCAGGCATATTATGTGGATCTGAAGACGAGAGGGTTTGTGTTTTAATATCCTCCCGTTTAGTTGTGATTTTTGGCCGTTCTTGTCTCTTAATTGCCGTTTGTCTACCTTCGGTTTTAAATGCTTTTATAAGTTTAAAAGCCGAAGTTAGTGATTTATCAAATAATTTTGCTATCTCGCAATTTTTTTTGCCAAATCCAGACATTTTCAGTATTAATGTACGTTCTTCTAACGTTAAATATTTAAATTTTGCCATATTGGTACTTTAAATTTTGATAATTCTATAATAATGAATGTTAACATTTAACAAAATAATTTGAAATGAATTACCTTGTTTAACTTCTGACCTTTTTGAGTTTTTCAAAACAATTTGTAACAAAACGCTTGAATTCGCTTGCATAATATATTGCCATGATCCAAAGCTTACATTTGAGTTTGAAACACTATAAAAAGGTGAAAAATAAATAAAATCCTTGAACGGTAGGCTATTCGGTAATTACATATTGATTCGTAATAGAACAAGTGTATCATTTTGCCAAATTGTTGCAGCGAATCACATTAAAGGCTTTTTTTATTATTAACAGAATCCCAGAGTTATGCTATCTGAGAACTCAGCTTCATTGGCAATAGAATAGACCTGTAAATTGTATCAAAGGGCTATGTAACCTTAAAAAAAAGGGAAAAAAGCAAATTATTTGAGACACCACTTTTAATAACGTTTTTTTTATAAAAAAAAAACCAATCAATACTTACACTTCTTAATAATATTAGCTTGATGTTCTTTATGTTTATAGTGGAATTGGATTGTATTTGTATTATTTTTGCCTAAGGTTTTTTTTTTCGCACATGACACTAATTGGAGTGATAGGTTGATTGACTAATGTTTAAATGTGAATTATCTAAAAGTAGAAGTGTTGAAGTAATTCAAATAATAATAGGCAATTTATCACATACCAATCAAGAGCGAAGATTTACTGGTTTATTTTGAATTAAGGAAATTATTAAAGTCAAATCCAAGCAAATCCGGTGCAGATAAGAAATTCCTATATAAAGGAATTTTATATTTTTCTTATTTCATTAAGGATTG
Organism: Podabrus alpinus; assembly: GCA_932274525.1. Lineage (NCBI taxonomy): Eukaryota > Metazoa > Arthropoda > Insecta > Coleoptera > Cantharidae > Podabrus > Podabrus alpinus. The sequence goes on along the minus strand of OW026454.1, from coordinate 62,781,653 downwards.
TTTATGTCGTTATTTAAATGCGCATCGCACAGAAAAGTGGAATAGTATTTTATGGAAGTTGGTATTAAAAGTTTGAGAGCTGAGGTGGAAAAAGCTTGGTGATGGTCTTTGATTGTTTGATTTGCGAGGAAGTACAATTTTTGGAGGTTATCTGGAACAACTAAGATAATCATTTTGGAAAGTTATTAATATCGGATAATTTAAAAATTTGTTAATTATTTGCGTACCCGAATATTTATGGAATCCCAATAAAATTTCACTTTTGGATGGAACATCAAATGTTTGGTCACTATACAGCGAGGAATGGTATCGGGCTTATCAACAATTTATTTTGGTATGTGATTGGATTGGTTCGATTGCCAATCTTGATTACCAAATCTGAGGTGGTATTTATGTGATTTCCACCCCGGAGTGTGGGATAATTTCGTGAGAAAAAGGTACTGGGGTCATAAATTTGACCCGAACTCATATTTGTTTATCAAGTTAATTCCATTTTTAAGTAAGAAAACCAATTTGTGCACTAAAATTAACATCTCAAGACTAATATATCTGTCATCGCTCGTCCTAATGCATTCACTTGAAGACATAATCTGGTCTATTTTAATTGAATATCTTTGTGATTGACTTGCTTATTTTGCGTTAATTCATGCAATTACAATAATTATTAATTTTTGTTTGTTAAAATATTGATTCTAAATATGTTAATTAATGATTTGCAAATGTTTTTAATTATTTGATTGTCTTTTGATATTCATTAGGGCGAGAGTCGCATGATTTCTATAAAGATAAGAAAATATTTTTAAGTAATATTTTGAGACAGTTCGAGTGGTTGAAAGAAATATCCGGGAGGCGTATCTAGACTAATTAAGGTTAAAATATAAACAATAATAAAACTAATTGATTTTGTCTGAGATATACAGGGTGGTTGTTACAAAAATATTAAAATACTTATACCGTTGACTGCTTATAACCAATAAAAAAATATCTTATAAATTAACAAGAAAAGGTCAACTATAATACAAAAATTTATTACAAATTTATTTACTCTAATTTTGAGATCCTGAGATAACCTTAACAAAATGAAAAATTAGTTCGAAAACCAAGATCATGTAATTTAACGAATTAATTGAAAAATTAAATCTTTTCCCCAAAGTCCTTTATTTCTTTAATAATTTGAGATGAATCTAGAATTTAAAATATTCTCATCTTCGAAAAGAGGTTGTAGGATAAAAAACCAGAAATTAGCCAATGAAAACATTAACACGTAACATTATTATAATTTATAATACATACTTACACTTATCTATAGTATTTGCTTACACAAATGTAAAAGTTTTCAATAGTAGATAAATTAATCAGAGACATCAAAACATTAAAATAAAATAAACAGACAGTGAAACTTACCAATACTACTAACAGAAATTCTAAAAATTACAAAAATATAATTTTTGTAATATTTCTAGTCTCTTTCGACCGAAAATTAGGATATTTTAAATTTTTGAAAAGCGTCTCGAATTATTAGAAAGGTTAGCGCTGAATCGTCTTAGCGTCGAATCGGGTTTGCGCCTAAATGGGCTACGCCGAATCTCCCTCGCGCCGAACCGTCCTCGCGCCGAACCGGTCTCACGCCGAAACGTCCTCACGCCGAATCGTCCTCGCTCCGAATAGTCCTCGCGTCGAAACGGTATTACGCCGAACCGGCGGCGCCGAACTAGCTACGCCGAATCGGCGGCGCCGAAAAGTCCCATTCCCCTTCGAAATGGTTCCACAGCGCGATAGGAAATTGTGGTGATCGTCCTGCAACACCTACAAACGATAGAGCAGCCAAAGACTTAAAATTTTAATTTAACTTCAATGTCAGATTCATATTCGATTTTCAAACTAGCACTGTTAATCCTTCTTAGGCCCGCTTTTACAATAGTCGGTTAAGGCTCAGTTACTTTACACTGGTGTTTAATTTGAGGTTGGACGTCTTCTCATTGGACATCATGTTTAATTTATCACCAGTGTAAAGTAACTGAGACTTAACCGGCTATTGTAAAAGCGGGCCTTAGCAAACTTTGACACAGATGGAAGTAGCAACCCTTAATTTCCGCTTCCGGGAATGCAGTCCTAGCAGCAGAATTGCATGCTTTCTCAAAATCAATTAAAAACTTCTGGGGTGCGATGTTGGGTACCAATTCTTTCAAAATTGTGAACATGCGATGGTACGTATCACTGGTCTTCTTTTGCAGCAGGAAGTAAATGCAAGGTGGATAGGAGTTGCCAACCTTAGCATGCCATGTATATAGTTGGTAAAACATGCTGGGGACTTTGTCAAATGTTCCATCTCCATAGATTAGTCTTATCCAGTTCTCCCAGTAGCTCACCATTCCCAATCACCAAAATTCTTTCTTGATCGTTCGCTCCTGTGTCGTGCAAAATTAAGTCCCTATAATTTTCCGGGATCGAAAAATTTGTTGTGAACGGATTCGGAATATGTGCCGTTTTCTTGTAGTTGAATAGATTTCGGGTCATGGAATATTTTTTGGGCAAATGTTCTAATACATCGGAACTAACGTTACTTAATGCTTGTCCCAATACATTTCTTGCAGTTGCATCAACTGCCTTCATATTCTGCGCTTTATTTTGCTCTTAATAATGTAAACCTGCGCGACTTGCGGTTTACAATCATGACAATGTTGTGGAACCTCACCAATCTGCTAGCTGCCCATCCTGCATATGGAATGGTGAGCTACTGGGAGAACTGGATAAGACCGTAATCTATGGAGATGGAATCCGTCCTTAATCCTTATGATCCTTAATCACATAACCTTGCCACATATTAATTATTTATTATACTGATGAAATAATTAATTTCGCGTTTTAATTTTTCCCGTTGTTCTGAATTTTCAATGTTCTGTTTTGTCAATGTTCTTTTATTTCAGTGTTCTCTTTTTTCATTGTTCTGTTTTTTCACTGTTCTGTTTTTTCACTACTCTGTTTTTTCATGTTCTGTTCTTTCGTGTTCTGTTTTTTCATGTTCTGTTCTTTCATGTTCTGTTCTGTCATGGAATCACCTTGTGATACGGGGTTGGACAAATGTGACGTCCGCATAAAAATCCCAGTTTTGGAATTTCTAAGAAAATTGTATTTGAATATTTTTTAATGTAATATTTTGTAAAAAAATTTATTTACTCATTAATGTTGCGTCAAGTTCGATGAAATGAAGGGGGGCTTGATTTGTGACCGGGGTAGGGCCCCTGCCCCAGTCACCCATGCTAGCTACGCCACTGGTAGGGCTTCCGAAGATTGGGACTAACTGTGACAAAGGGAGGAGACGTCCTTTATGGACGACCCCTTATATAGCTCGTACATAGTAGCTTTGAAGATGACCTTTATACTTTTTTCTGTTCTGGAGATAATTACATCGTCTGCATATGCAATGAGTTGGCTCTCTTTGTTTTTAATTGTTCCATTGCTGACAGCGTGCCTCACATCAAGGCTTTCGGTCTTCCTTTCTGATATTCTTATTGTGACTGTTGTTTGTTCGAGTGCCATCATGGTAAACCTTATCAATTTAGTTGCTATCTTCAGTTCCTTCATAGCTTCCAACAATTTTTGCCTATTCACTTTATCAAACGCTTGTTTAAAATTTACGAAGAGCATATAGATGTCCATGTCGTATTCACCGATTTGTTTAAGGCTGTGTATGGCGCCTCTTCTGAACACAAACTGGTAGTTTCTGATTATCTTGTCTGTGTACTCGTTGATTGTGTACTGTTGGACATTGACAGAACCAACGACGAAGAGCTTATAGACTTTCCAAATGTAAATTTACCACATAATCTTGAGGGTTTCGTGGGTAGAACACTTGACTAATGCAAAGATACTTAGAAGAATGGTGAAGCAGACGGAAGTGGTCAGCACTATCAAGATAAGAAAATTTGGGGCACATTACAAGGGAAAATAGAGAGGAAATAGAAGCGCCGGTAGAAGAAAAATCTCATGGTTCAAAAACCTCAGAATGTGATTTCCCATGACGACAACGAAGCATTTCCGCATCGCAGTCAATAAAGTTATGATAGCCAACATCCGGAGCGAATAGGCACCTGAAGAAGTTATTCCTTTATACTTCCGTGAAACTTTGTTCCCCCAGAATCCATGAGACAGACCGACCGATCCGTGTGTCATTGTGGACCTATCATCCTACCCATTTGGGGTAATTTAATTTTAACGTTCGCTTACTTCATTACAAGTTATTTTAGTTATGGGGTAAATTAGCATTTTAAACGCCACGCCTACAAGGTGCGTTTAGATTCAGACACCCACTATGGGTACAGACGCTGTCGTACCTGTTGGTCTAAGGGTTTTCAGGTTCCCAAAAGTTACTCTTAGGTATATTACCCTAAAAGATAAATTTGCCTCCTTCGCAGTTCTTTGTCGGTGTGGTTTTCATCCGTATCCCTGGATACAAGCATTGGAAGTCAATATTCAGCAAGTCATTTATGAAATAAGGCCAGAAATATTGGAAAAAGTGGTAAAAAATTTTCAAATCATAAATGGCATTAAATTTACTTTCATAAAAAATAATTAACAAAACATTCCATCAATTTTTTACTTTCCGAATCCCTAGGTAAGGAAAGTATTGTTATCAGGCAAAATTTGACCCCCCAATTTTTTGACAGATGTTCATGTTTTGAGGACCTCTGAATCCATTTTTGGAAGGATGTCTGTATGTGTGTGTGTACGTCTCTGAACACGATAGCGTCTAAACGAAGCAAGCAAATCATTCCAAATTTTGAATATAAGCTTTTTCCTGTCGTAGGACGAAGCCAGATGAAAATAAATTAAATCGTCTAACGGGAAAGGGGGGTTTACCTGGAGCTATTATGACATTATGCGTCATAACTTCGAAACGAAATTAAATATGTAAACATATTAAGAACCAAAAATTACCGCTATTGAATTTTCTACAGTTTTTGTCCTACAAGTTTTTCTCTAAAATATACAGGGCGTTTCAACAATTTTCGCCAAATTTTTCGAACGTATTCTACTAATGAAGACAGCGCCGCGCCGTAGCGAGCTCTTCTGGCGCCAGAGGCAAATTTGAATATATGCACCCCCCCTTCCAAAATATTCCTATCATTTTGAAAATTTTAAACTATTATTTATTGGGTTTTGTCGAGGAGTAATGAAAACCAAATGGATGCTTATCAGGAACTCATTTAGGCTGCCGGGACCGAGGGGTCTGGTGGGTATTCCATACCCCCCAGGTACACTTAATTTATTGCGAAAGAAAAACTTTCACCTTTACGTCCTTTGGTATTAAGAAGAACGGTACTGAGATAGTTATGCAAAATATCACCTGCCCCGGATTACAAACGAAAATTGCAAAATATTCAACGAAAAATAATAAATTTTGATGGTTCTGAATAATGGCAAGTGTTATTATTTATTTTAGCTATTACATTCTAAAGAGAATATCGCTATCTCTTTACGAGATTTACAAATCCTTTTTGTAGGGGTGGATTAATCCCCGTACGACAAGTTGTTTCGTTACATTTTTTGTGTTTCTTCCTCTTTGTTATTTATTCCGCAGCCTTTCCCCAGATCGCTCCTTCTCACACACTGTAGTGAGCCGGCCCTGGCTCTATTATAAAAACCCGCCGCCGACACTACTGTAGAATCCCGCGGATGATTATCGGGGTTGTTATCGCTGCCACCAGATTATTTTTTAATGTGAGAAACAATCAAAAACTCGGTAGACGTGGATCGAATAGTCGAGGGCACATGGGCATAAACTTGATTGCCAAATTAAAACGCAAAAATAAATTTAATGGGGTTTATCTGATTAAATAACACACACACAAAAAAAAGTAATACATAAACACAAAAAGAAATGATAAGATTTAAGTTAATTCAAAAAAAAAAAATATATGGTTGATGAAATTTAGGGAGTATGGGATAATTTCGTGAGAAAAAGGTACTGGGGTCATAAATTTGACCCTACTTCATATTTGTTTATCAAGTTAATTCATTAGGGCGAGAGTCGCATGATTTCTATAAAGATAAGAAAATATTTTTAAGTAATATTTTGAGACAGTTCAAGTGGTTAAAAGAAATATCCGGGAGGCGTATCTAGACTAATTAAAAATAATGATGAAACTAATTGATTTTGCCTGAGATATACAGGGTGGTTGTTACATTATGAAGCGAAAAAACGAAGGATAGGTGGCGAAAAAATCGCGCGTCCTAACATCTGACCACGTGGCGACATTTTTAAAAACGGCACCTCGAGAGAATTATTTGATAGCTAAAGTAAGTACTTTTTATTATTACTATTTATTTCATTATATGAAAAAATCGCGCGTCCTAACATCTCACCACGTGGCGACATTTTTAAAACCGTCGCCACGTGGTGACTAGTGTAGTGACTTTTTTATCAGTCATCTGGTGACTTTTTTCCCCGCTCCCCCCCTATTTTTTAACTTTACGCCCGCAGGGTAAAATAAAAGTGCCCCTTTACACCCGCAAACCGGGGTATAAAATGAGTACTTTACCCCCGGAATGGCAAAAAATTATTTATTTATTAATTTTATTAATTAAATATAAAAAAGTTCGCTGTAATTTTTCGCGACCTGTAGCACAAAGAATAAGATAAATAATGTATAATATGTATTTCGACAAACATAGTAGATATATAAACATAATACAAAATCGGAAGAAATTTAAACAACGAAAAAATTAAAGGTGGTTTACATAGCGATCTGTCGCTATGTAAACGAGTAAAGATACTGGCGCCTGGAAAAAAGGTGCGACCACTGGGTTAATCGATAACCCTTAGAATATAACCGCAAAATTTAATTAAAACGATAGATGATCAAGAATTCCAAAATATCTACCAGTTTCTTGCGTCTCATTGAAAATACAAATGATATTCATTTTCGCTGCCACTCTCATCATAATCAACTCCCCCCCGCCCCACCCCAACCGCTGTAGATGTCAAAATTTAGAACTTTATTTACAGTAGCGACTCCTGACTTTATTTGCTATATTACTATGTGCCCCTGTCCGCGTTAATAAAGCCACACGTTGGGCTGGCAATTTTTACTATGTGCCGGCCTCTAATGACGGGACACATGTAAATTTTAATGAAATTTTAATAGAAAAATTGTAATCTTTTGTTTCCGTTGCTAGCTCCTTTTAAATCTTTAATTTTTGCATGAATATCTCACCTCAGTAGTCAGTTCTTCGAGGGTGATTCTTACTTATTCTGAAAAGTAAATTTAAATGGACGGGAAATTACTTCCCAATGATACGCTACTGGAGTCGGAAGATATAAAACAATTTATTTTTAACATCAAAACAAAATATTAACGAAATGCAAGTCCCCAAAACTTAAACTAATATAATTATACAACATGAACAAATGAATCCTTAAATTCTACGCGAAATTAAATTTTTTAAGTATGATTGTTTTTACGTAGCGTAGTTGATAAATTTTATTTATGCGTAACCCGGCACTGTTAAACGTTAATGTTAAATAATTGTCGCTTACCACAAAAGAGGTCGCCGTACTTTTCTTTGTTTTTCAAGATCACGTTACCCGCAATTCTTAATCTTGCTGTATGAATCATCAACTTGTTTTCAATTTGTGCGTCTCTTCTCATTTACCAATATTTCTGATTCCAAATATTGTTGATCACTTTCCAAATATCTCAAGGTAAGTACCTTTTTTATTTATCATTAAATTTTTATTTCACGAAAATTAAATATCACTTCTTTTGCTCTAATTTTTACCTTTTTATTTTAGGTTAATACACTTTTATTGGATTTTATCCAAATTAACACTTTCTTTTGGACGAGAGGAACTCGACACCTCCGTCGTCTAACGCACTAGCGTATACTTCGTTTTTTTTTACTATTTATTTTTCGTTTCCTTGGTTTTCTTGTGATTTTTGGATTTCGTCACTCTTTGATAATTTTAATTTCAAACGTAAGTATCTTGCTACCTTGATAACGTTTATTTTTTAATCAAATGTCATTAAATTAATTTGTATGTTTCATTTTAGAGTTGCCATAACAACATTTCATCTGGTCACACGCAAATCGTTCGCCTCGGATGGGTTTATCGTTGCACTTGCCGTCACCTTCGTATCAAACAACAACTACGTAATCTCACTGTTTATTTACTTCGCATTTCTTAAAATTAACCTATTCTTTACAATACTAAATTAAAATTATTTATGAAACAAATTTTTATGAAATATAAATTAATTTGTAATGTCCATTTTCCAGTACGTATCCCTGGTGAATAACTTTCCTTTTTGTCACCTATTCTTTTATAATAACTTGACCTCATTAGGAACTTTCAACTACCTTTCAGAACTTCCTACTGCTATAAAAAGTTCATGTAATTTTTACTTTTATGAGTGTATTGAGCTTTAGTTTATTTTAAATTATTGATGTTTTGCATCATAGTAATATATATAATTAATAATAATCGAACTGTTCCATTTAATTTGGAACTTTAGTTCCCTGTAATGTGCGGTCCATTTTTTTTAGATGGACCAACCCTCTCCTTTCTCTTTTATTTACAACTTAACTTTACCAAACTCATCAAGCCACTGCTGCTGCTGTGGTTAAAATAAAAATAATAAAAATTGAATCATTAGAAACTTAATAAAAAATAATTTAGAGAGTTCTGATTGGCTCTGACGTGGAACAAATCTCTTCTTTCTTTTTTAATTTTGGAAGTTCCGTGCTGTAACTCAACCAGCGATTAGATCAAGCCACTGCTATGGTTGAAATTAAAATAATGAAACGTATTCATAAGCAATTTAATAAAATAAAAAAAAGATGGAGCGTTCTGATCGACTCTGAAACATGCGGACAGACGGACGGACACTGGGCCAGATCATAAAAGCCTTTTTTCTATACTATGTGTAGAAGCCTAAAACTGGTGGTTTGCAATAATGGGGGGGGGGGGGATGACTGAAATTTCATTATTTCACTTTATAGGAAAGTATTTTAAATTTGTGCCACCGTTTATTATCCAAGCGGCGCGGAATTGTCCAATGTTCAGCGGTGTTACCGTGATGTTAGCGGTACATTTGCATTAAAAAATGTTATTCTTTATTCTGAGTTGCTATTTTGTTTTGGGAGGGCGGCGCCCCGTCGCACTCACTGTACCAGCCGCCACTGAGCACAGGACTCATAATAGTGTGCATGATTTGAAGTTACCAAAGGGTAGAAATAGAAACTTGAATTTTCGCCTCGCCCATTCTGCTTTACCAACTTTTTAACATTTTTGCCATTGCTCAGTTTTACGTCTTATTTAAAGCGCCCCTGTAGATAACACAACGTGAGTAAAATATAAAAATATCCGAGAGGCGTATCTATACCTTTTACAGTATTATTTGGAGAAAATGAAAACAAATTTGGTGCAAATGAAAACAGATTTTGAGCAAATGAAAACAGATTTTGTCCAAATGAAAACAGATTTTGAGCAAATGAAAACAAATTTGGTGCAAATGAAAACAGATTTTGTGCAAATGAAAACAGATTTTGAGCAAATGAAAACAGATTTGGTGCAAGTGAAAACAGATTTGGAGCATATGAAAACAGATTTGAAACAAGTGTAAACAAATTTGGAACATTTGAACTACATTTGGAACAAAATGAGAACAGATTTGAAAACATGAAAACTGATTTGGAGTAAATGAAAACAAATTTTCTACAAACTAATATTATGAACTTAAATATTTATTTTTATGAAATTTCAACAATGTCTTGACAATAAAGATTAAAATTTGTTTCATCAATCCAAATTAATGTACGGCCATTTGCTCTGCTGTGTAAAATTTTGTCGACATAATCTTTTCGCTTTCTCTTGTTTTCACCGTTGTTCATATTTCCAATATGCGGTTTAAAAGCTTTAACTGAAAATAATTTTCCATCAAACCAATTTTTTACATATATTGTTTTCAATGTTAATGTGCTATCTTCCTCAATCTACCTTACCAATGCCTATTCTATTATAGGAGTCTTTTTTGTAGATGCATAACCGCCTTTGTGTTTAGGAAACTCTTGTCATTTTTTTAACCATTTGTATGCTGTGCTTATGTTCACATTTAAAGCTTTCGCTGTTGGTCTCCAATCTCTGTCTTCCTGATGTGCTTTAAAAATCCTGACTCTATCATTAAGCGAAATTGTATTATATTTTTTGTATTTTGATTGACGAAATTTTCCTTACATAATAAAAAATTAAGCTGTTCAGTAGATAATCCAAATTCGTTTTCATTTGAACCAAATCGGTTTTCATGTTTTCAAATCTGTTCTCATTTTGTTCCAAATGTAGTTCAAATGTTCCAAATTTGTTTTCACTTGTTTCAAATCTGTTTTCATATGCTCCAAATCTGTTTTCACTTGCACCAAATCTGTTTTCATTTGCTCAAAATCTGTTTTCATTTGCACAAAATCTGTTTTCATTTGCACCAAATTTGTTTTCATTTGCTCAAAATCTGTTTTCATTTGGACAAAATCTGTTTTCATTTGCTCAAAATCTGTTTTCATTTGCACCAAATTTGTTTTCATTTTCTCCAAATAATACTGTAAAAGGTATAGACTAAATAAAGATAATGATAAAACTAATTGATTTTGTCTGAGATATACAGGGTGGTTGTTACAACACTTTCACAGTCTCGGGTGACTCGCGACCCTATCCACGATATCCCGCCAACTCCGTCTATCATAGACTCTCTGCGTCCAATCTAGACCGTGTTTGATGTGGTTGCTCGGTCTACATCAGCCTTAAGAGGGGCAGAGATTTTCTCTCTACGAGGCCGTAAACCAAACGTACTAACCAGCGCCGTAGCAAGCTCATCTTGCGCCTGAGGTAAATTTAAATATATCCCTCCCAAAAGATTCCTATCATTTTGAAAATTTTAAACTATTATTTATTGGCTTTTGTCAAGGTTTAGCGCCTCCATTGTGATCGCCTTTGCTACGGCGCCGACTTAGAGTAATGAAAACAAATGGATGCTTATCAGGAACTCATTTAAGCTACCGGGACGGGGGGGTATGGAATACCCCCCAGGAACACTTCATTTATTCCGAAAGAAAAATTTTTACTTTTACGTCCCTCGGTATTAAGAAGAACGGTTCTGGGATAGTTATGAATAATATCACCTGCTGCCCCCCCCCCAGCGGCGGCTCGTGACTTTTGCATTTGAGGAGGCTAATTTTACAGCTTAACTACCTTATAAAATAAAACTTACAAAAAAATTAAATAAAATATTATTTAATCTGCGGTAGACACGTGTTTCGAGCCCGTTGGCTATCTTCAGTACTGTGTACAATGGAAAAAATTGTTCGATGAGTGCAGAGTGTTTTTTGGAAAAAATGCTGTACAATATAAAGATTAATATTATTTTAAGTCATTCGAAATTTATGAAGCTTTAAACGTAAGAGGTATACGGCGATTTTTAGTATTCGCGAAGTGATCGATGATATTCTCGTAGAATTCATTATTTCGAGACAATAAGGTAACGAATTCCTTTTCAATAGACATTACCGCGACGTTACTTAACCGATTTTGGTTTATCGTATTACGAGTGTAAGTTTTAATACGTTTTAGTGTGGAAAAACTTCTTTCAACCGAAGCCGATGTTACCGGTATGGTGACGACCACACATAAAAGTTTATAAAATTCAGGCATACAACTGTGTAAATCATTTTTGAAAGTAAAATCTAATATCTCTGATGGAGTCCTACATTGTCCAAACATTTCGGGGCCATTATATGCTACCGATAATTCATTTTTGAGTTGGATTTGATCAAAAAATGGATACTGCTCTAATAGACTATCTAATAAATTTTGAGGAAAGTTTTTCCTATAATCCGAAAATTTAGCAAATGTTAATAGATCAAAAAATTTTAATTTATGTAAGTCTGCAAATCTAACTTCAATTTGCACGATGTCGTTTTTCGTTTTTTCTGAGCCGGCTCGCAATTTAATTCTAAACTGTTAAATATGTTGTCAAAATACAAATCATCACTACGGTATCTGTGCAGAGTTTCGATTAATTTTGTTAAACGACATTTGGCGAAATTAATATCGGTTAGTTTACTTTGTAAAATTGAAAATACTACGTCTGTCTGTTCAAAAATTAATTTAAAAGTTTCTTATAATAAGCAAAATTTTGATTCATTTAAATATTGTCTTAAACCTACCGCTTCTCTAATAGTTTGAGAGTCGTTTTTAAAATCATCGCTGTCGATTATAAAATTAAATACGTCAATTAATTGTTGTTTTCTTAATTGCACTGTAAATACTGCTCGCGAGGTAAAATTCCAACGTGTAGCAATGTTTGTCAGTAATTTACTGCCACAAATTTCATTTAAAACATTCGTCCGTTTGGTCGATTTTGAAAAAAATGTGGAAAATCCGTTCAAATTTGAAAAAAAAATTCGGGAATCTTTATTCGAATTACATGCCTTACTCAAAACTAAATTTAACGCGTGAGCATAGCAGTGCGTAAAAAGTGCTTGAGGTGCAATCGATTTAATTTTGCTTTGTAAACCGTTTAAATGACTTGCCATAACTGCTGCGCCATCATATGTTTGAGCTATTAATTTATTTTTAAAATCATATTTGTCGCAACGAGAGATTAAAAAATTAAACAAATCTTCCGCGGTCCGACCTGAAGAAACATCATAGAAACCTAAAAATCTTTCTACGACTTGACCGTTTGTAACGTACCGAGCTACAATTGAAAGTTGCGAAACGCAAGAAATGTCCGTCGTTTCATCTACTTGCCAGGAGAAAAATTGAGAATTTTTTATTTCTGCATCTATGTGTTCATTTAAAATAAATGACACGCAATCTATCAAGTCATTTTGAATTGTTTTTGACGTCCCGGAAAAAATATTACCACTTACAAATTTATTAAAATTTTGATCATATTTACTAAATAGCGCAATTAATTCTTTATAATTTCCCCGATTAACCGATGTTGCTGTTTCATCATGACCACGGAAAGCCAAATCTTGGGATGCCAAAAATATTGTCAAGTCAATTAATCTTTTTAAATTATTTCGATTTTCCCTAACCTGATCATTATATAATGAAATCGAATTTAGACGTTCGCTGTTTAATGCAGTTGCTATATTTTCTTTTCCAAATAATTTAATTTTACACGACGAAGAAATATGTTCTTTTGATTTTGTATGACGTTCAATACAACGAGATAAATTTTTCATATCGGAAAACCCGATTTTTGACCAAACTGAATTATCCGCTGAAAAAAGTAAACACGGCCAACAATACAACTTTTCTTGTTTAACAGAACCTGTTAACCAAGCACATTTATTGTACCATTCAGTGTTAAAACCCCGATTTTGCCTTTTATCCGTGTATTTAATGCCCGTATTCACCAACAACAAATAACACTATTCATAGAATAAAGTCACTATTTGGTATTCACCAACATAAAATAAGGTTTATTCATCGAATAAACTTCCAATAAGTTATTCGCAATAATTGGTCGAATAAAGTCCTTATTTGTCGATTTATAACCTTAAAATATTGCAGAAACTGACAAAATAAAATCTGAAAATGCCATTCAGTTACAACTTCTTCAAGTTTTAAAGGAAAAGGCTGAAATTGAGAAGGAACTGGCAGAATTTAACTTAAAAATAAAAAAACAGTAATTTAAATATTTTGTATTTTATTTTTTAAATAAAACTATCTATTAAAAAAGGTATTGATTACAGTATTTCTTATTGCAAAATTCTGATTAACAATATTTTCATTTCCAATGTTAAAAATTTCTTGTATTTCATTGTGAACGATGTTTTCATCAGGTGGCATTTCATCTCTTCTATCTATGGCAATGTTATGCAACACTGTTGTGGCTACAATTATCGAGTCCACTCGATCAAGAGCAACACGAAGTCCAAGAGAAAGACATGGAAATCTTCTTTTGAGAACACCGAAAGTTCTTTCCACTGTGTTTCTAGTATGAATATGGCTTCTGTTGTATCGCATTTCTGCACGAGTTGTTGGATTATGTAACGGTGTTAATAAATACTTCTTACAAGCATAAGCACTGTCGCCTAGCAAATAGGAAACCCCAAAAGCATTTTCTTCTAACCGACTTCTTAATCTAGATTCGTTAAAAATTGTTGAATCGTGAGCACTACCGGGACAGGAGGTTACTATATCCATAACTTTAAGGTTTGCATTTGCCACCATTTGAACATTTATGGAAAACCATCCTTTTCTATTCCGGTATAATTCAGCAGTATCTCCTCCAGGTGATTGAATTTTTATATGCGTCCCATCAATCGTACCTACTACTCTGGGAAAGTTTGCAATTTGATAAAAGTCACTGTTAATTTTATCTATTGCAAATCGAGTTTGTGGCATTTTTATATAAATATGACCTTTTAATGCAATATAGTGCGATACTTTGGTAATAATTCTGCTCACACTACTTTGTGATACTAAAAAATTATCACCCGTACACAGTTGAAATGACCCGGTAGCATAAAATCGTAAGGTTATCAGCACTTGATTAATTGGCGATATGGGATCATTTCTCAAACTTGTAGCTTTTAAATTCACTCCAATTAAATTTAAAATATTTTCCACAGATGCTTTCGAGAAACGAAATCGCATCTTAAAATCTATATCATCAAAATTTTCTATAAAATTAGTTCTGGGACGAACATTTCGGGAACGTCGGCAATTTCTATTTTCATTTTCAATTGGAATAAAATGTAGAGGCGGCAATAAATTGTAGCTAAAAACAAAGTAAATTTTATTATACAATAAATTACAATAATATTATGTACTTACATTAAATTTAAATCGTCCATTTCTCTTTCTAATTATGAATATTATGATTATGATGTACACAAAAGCATGTTTGTTTACAACTTATATAGAAATCTATTAGCTTAAACCATTACCAATTCCCCGGATTAACACAGAGTTCATCCCAAAATACAACACAAGGAAGTATGTTTCAACTTTTATAGGTTAAGATTTTAAATTTACCTAGTAATTTTATGACCTACTTTAATTTAACCTACTACTTTTGACCTACTTTAAATTTATTCTACAAATAGTTATTTATACTTGACAAGTGGTTGGTGAATACCAACATTAGTTATTCATTGAATAAACTTTATTCATCCAATAGTTATTTGCAGATTTATTTGTAGTTGGTGCATACGGGCATAAGTGTAATAGAATTTGGACGGGGTTTCATTACAATATTTGCAATATAAACTTTGTTATCATAGCTTAATGAACTAAAATTATTATGTACTAGCCAATGTACAATATCATCGCATTGTTTGATTTCGCATAATCTATCCATAATAATAACTAATTAAAAATAATAACCAATTTAAAAATAGTCTCAATAATAAAATTTAAAAAAAAACCTGTATTTTGGTCACAAACTTGAAAAATGTAGCACACTTTTAGAAGTTCACATACAAGTGATTTATATTTAGAACATATGCATGATAATGCAAAGGTTTGCAGGTGCATTTGATAATACACCCACGCATGAGGGCAGCCTCCAAAGCATGAAAAATAATTATATTCATGCATGTAGTAAAATAACACATAATAGTATGCGCTTATGTTACAAGCTTATTACTTACAATTCATCTATTAGTCGCTCATTTTAATCATAGATCTTACTAAGCAGTAGCCTCTATGACGTAGGTATCTCGAACGTAAAAGATTTATAAGAAAGAGTAAAGATTTATACCGTATTCTGGGTTGCCTAACTCTGTGCTAATCAAGTAATAATATAAAGAAAGGCTAGCCTCTGGATATGTAGGTACTATTTCGAATTTATTTCAAGCGTAAGCCAAGTTCTTAAGCTAATTTCATTATTAAATTAAATTTTGTTTTAAACAAATTCAAAAAAAATTAAAAATTGGAAAAAATACTAATTTAAAACGAAATATAAATAGCAAGTCCGTCCAACAATTTGAGAGGAGGCTAAGCCTCCCTTGACAAACCGCCGCTGCCCCCCCCCCCTCCCGGATTACAAACAAAAACTGCAAAAAATGTTGATGGTTCTGAATAATGGCAAGTGTACCTGGGGAGTATTTTATACTCGTGTAATATCGATTTTTATTGTTGGGAACTTCTGAAGATCTTATATAAAATACGCATAGTATGTCAGAATCACCGTTTCCATGGTAACGTAACGGAATACACCCTCTCCCCCAAATGGAGATTATTTTTATCAGTAGGAATTTTTCTTTTCAATTTAAATATATTTGAATAACTGTCGCGATGATAACGTGATAGTTTTACCTGTTACCCAGTCAGTTAAAGGGAAATGAAAAAGAACGCGGGGTTGGAATCAACTCTCCTGAAATCCCCCGTCATATCATTGGACCAAATTTGAAGGAGAAAATTCTCTACAAAACGCTGTTTTGTTCACCATCAATTGTAAAGTTTAAATGTACGAAATAATTATTCAGAATATGAATTATTCAAAACCTTTTTCAATTGTTTTCTCTGGATTTTATTTTTATTACATAAATACTTAGTATGATGTAGGCAAATTTTGTTAATCTGTTTTATAGCGAATTTTGTACTCTTCAATTTTGATTTGATGATAATTTTCTCTAAAAATGTAGGTAAGCGAGTATAAAGGTAAAGGAGTTATATAAAACAAATTCCCATTTAAAAAATTATTAATCGCTGCATTTTATCCAATAGCTTTTAATACTACGCACAATACAATACTGCCTATTATAATACGTTTATTTGTTTCTAGAAAACTATAAAACATGTTGGCACTTTCTGGTGAACTGTTGCTACTTAAATCTAATTTAGAATTGTGTGAAATATTATCCATTTCGCCAGGTCTATGATCAACATTGTTTTTAATATGTTGAACTAAATCAATCAAAAGCGTTTCATTTTCCTTCAAACGACCAAGAATATCTTGAGAAGGTCCTGCAGTAACAATCAACTGTTTTAAATTATTCAAATGCATCTCAGTTTCTTTCAACCGACTAACGACATCTTGAGAACTTCCTGTAGCAATAATCAACTGCTTTTCAACAAAGTGCTTCAAGTCCTGTTTTTTTAAAGTCGAATAACAAAACGTCAGAAAAGAACCCACTAAACTTAAAATTAAACCGAAATATTTGGTATACTCTAATTGTGCCCTTTGCTTTTCGTGGGAATCCTTGACCGAATTAGTATATGCTGTGAAAATTTCACGCTCCTCCTGATCACAGTGATTAAACTGCTTAGCAATTTCTCGTTCCCTTTGTAAAATCTAATAAACAAAATTAAAATATCGTAAATTCACAAAAGTGTGAATTTACCTCGGTTTCTTTTCGCATCAAGTCCAAAAATTTCTCAAACGCCTCCTGGCGATTTACTTTATGTATTTGGTCTTGAACTGCATTTGATTCGGTTCTGATTTCACTCAATTGATACCCAAGATCTCGCCTGCGTTCCTGTGCATCTAACAGCTTTACCTATAAAACAAGACCTACTAATTTTTGAAAAAATTTAGAGTACTTCACGAACTTGTAGATCTGCAACGCGTTCTTGGTACTTTTTGACTTCATCTAAACCCAATACCCTCGTGTACCAGCTATTCAATTCTCCGGCTTTTCTATAAATAATTTCCTTCTGTGCTTTCTGCATGTTTTTGGAAACTTCTTCGACGTTGGCCTTTACATTACTTTTCAACACATTGACGAAGACTCCGTTGTAAGTTCTTAATTGGTCAAGTGTCGACTTTAGCTTGGACATATCGTATGATTAAATCTAACAAATCTTATCTATAATTTTTCACATGATAGGTTATGATTTTGACGTTTAAAATCACATTGCATGTCACCCTTTTATTTACTGCGCATGAACAAAACCAGTAGCGTGTAAAGTCGAGGGCCAAAAAAATTCATTTATATCTATAAATTTTTTTTTCGTTTAAAGATACCTTTACATTATTAGATTTTGTATTCGATATTTGTATAGGATTTTATATCCTGTGCTCGAATGTAAACGCATTTACACTATTGGATATTTGTATAGGATTTTTAATGACATTATATGACAGTGCTGAGAATAAAATTATGTTAAAATCTTTGGTTAGATTTTAGTTTTTGTGGCAAAATAAGTAGTCAATAAAGTACATATTGCTGTGTCGAGACAATTCAAAGGTAGAAATGATTATGCGGTGACGAGACGAACCACGTCAATAGAAATGCGTACGTTGAGATTCAAAGAATTTGTTTATAACAAAAAGCATGAGACTTATTTGATCGAACGGACAAGCTTCATCCGATACCAAAATTTAGTTCAATTTCATACATTAATGTGAAACACGAGTCACGGAACAATCAACAAAAATTCATAATGTAATAATTTATTAAATCCGTTAATATAAAAAAAATGTTTGTTAGTATTATAAATCAAATTGTTTAGTTATAAGAAATGTAATTTAAAGTCAAAATATTGTTCAAAGTTAGTTTATACTAGCTGACCCGGCAGACGTTGTCCTGCCCGAAATTAATTTTTATGCCACTCAAAGAATTGTTTATCCAAATATAAATTATTCGAAATTATTAAACAAATTATGAAAACAACAAAAAATTTACATTAAAAGTAGTAATATCGAATCCTGACAGTTTCGGATGTATTTACTGAAGTTGCTTGCAAGGGTACCTCTGGATCTAATTCAAACGATGGTTTGAAAAACAATTAGAAAAAAATTAAGTCGGAATTTCATGTCAACCAACGTCAACTCCAAAATAAATTTCAGTTCATATAGGGTTATATGATACATTAAGAGCACCATCTAGCGAATGCGGAGTGTGCAAGCATTATAAAGGGGATAGCACGGCAGATCCCACCCGGCTTTGAAAAATTTCCTATTCATAAATGGGCCCAAAAATTAGGTTTTTGGGCTGGCATTTTTTCCAAAGAAATAAACCTTAAATTGCCAATATTTCCGGATCGGGTTTTCTATATACTCTACTGATGGAAACTTAATTAATTACAGGTTAAGGCGGCGCCACCTGTTGACTACTACTACTACTTTTACTACTTCTCTTCAACTCTTCGTATACTCTTCCGCTTATATACTAAACTTAGGATCATCGGCATTACCAATCGCAACAATATCGTTATCTTTACAGATGATCTTCCTAATACAGAGTTGACACAAAATACAAAAATGATGATGCATAGTATATATTTGGCAATTCATTTTTATATATATAGATAGAGGGTACAGGTACTTTGTCGGCAACAACTCAACAAAAAATCAACCAAATTCGTCGTGCCGTTCTCACGTGATGATGATGCATACATATTTGGCAATTCATTTTTAATATGGCGGCGCCACCTATTGACGACATTAAACGCACTTTCAGTTTTTTCCCGAATTTTTCAAATTCCCGGGCAACTTTTCAAATTTTTTTTCACACAAACCTTGTCGAAGATATAGGCAACAACTCACCAAAAAATCAGCCAAATTCGTCGAGCCGTTCTCACGTGATGATGATGCATACATATTTGGCAATTCATTTTTATATATATAGATTGGCAATTCATTTTTAATATGGCGGCGCCACCTGTTGACGACATTAAACGCACTTTCAGTTTTTTCCCGAATTTTTCAACTTCCCGGGCAACTTTTCCAATTTTTTTTTCACACAAACCTTGTCGAAGATATATGCAACAACTCACCAAAAAATCAGCCAAATTCGTCGAGCCGTTCTCACGTGATGATGATGCATACATATTTGGCAATTCATTTTTATATATATAGATTGGCAATTCATTTTTAATATGGCGGCGCCACCTGTTGACGACATTAAACGCACTTTCAGTTTTTTCCCGAATTTTTCAACTTCCCGGGCAACTTTTCCAATTTTTTTTCACACAAACCTTGTCGAAGATATAGGCAACAACTCACCAAAAAATCAGCCAAATTCGTCGAGCCGTTCTCACGTGATGATGATGCATACATATTTGGCAATTCATTTTTATATATATAGAAGATAAAAATTTTTGTTAACGTTAATTTAATAAGTGCAAACTTTACACGATCCGATGGTAGTGCTTCGAAATTCAGTGTACCATAAATGGAAAGGACATTTTCATCAATTTACAAGATAACCACGAGTTGTGATGGTACAAAATTAATTCAATCTGAAATACATAAAATTTTATTAAAAATTTGACAAGTCAAAATGGGCGAAGCCGTACCTGAAAATTGGAATGTCGATTTTATTGATTTTTGTATTGAAAAACGTCAAAAGAATCACAGTTGCCTTGGATTGCAGAGGTTGCGTTGACAAAACAAAAGAAAAAGGAGGTTGTTGATTGATTTTTAATGGTGGCGAAATTTTATGCGTCCTCCTACAAATTATATAAAAATCAGAGATGTTAAACTTTAACCTAGATACATAAGTGTGAATAAAAAAGTGAAGCCTGATCACGTGATCGACGCCATTTGTAGTGCGTCAAGCAGTTGTATACTTTGGTTGTATATTTGAAAACATTGAATATTCGTGCTTAATATTTCTTAAAAAAATACGTTCTTGATAAGTTTCTTAATTAATAGTGTTTAAATAAACTCCAGTGGTTGTACATTTGTTACATTATTTGAGGTTAGTGTGATATTCTACTTAATAAACAATAAAATAAAGTCAATAAAAACTTTTAAATATTATTTAATTTTATAGATAATAATAATTGAAAATATGCCAAATACTTGTGCTGCATACGGTTGCTCTAACAGGTAAATCTAAAGATGGATTGTCATTTATTCGGTAAGTCAATTCGTTTTTAATTTATCTAACCTAAAATAGATGAATGTCATGACTTTTATTTTTTTGTGTATTAAAGTTCAATATTTTTCAATAATTGCAGCATTCTAAATACGGAATAATATGATTATACTGTAGCGAGTTGACCCAACTAAAAATGGCGGCGATCACGTGACCAGGCTTCACTTTTTGGTATACAAAATATACACAGTTAGGTATCTAGGTTACAGTTTAACATCTCTGATAAAAATACAGTGAAAATTTTAATTAATTACAACAAAAAAGTGTAAAAATCAGTAAAGATAGTGTACTTACGTATCCCAAAGGTAAATTTGGTTGAATTTATCCAGTGATTGGAATTATTTTGGTAAAATTGGTAATCGACGCCACGAGGCACAAGATTGCACAAGAGAACTTAATCTGAATTTATTATCAGTAAAGAAGGTCATCGTCTAAGTAAATATACGCAGTTGTATGGTGCTTGGAACTACCAACAACAAATACCCTAGATTGCTTAAGGTAACGTCCCATTAAACTTTATTTTAATAAAAATTAGTGAAAATTTTAGAAACTTACATACGCGTGCGATAATCCGTTTATAGTTATTAGTATATTAAGATTTTGTCCGTAATTTTAAGAACTTTTAGTCAGTTTTCTACATATTTCAACAAATTTGTAATAAATTATAATTTCATTGAAAACGGAGCATTTTATTTTCGTAACCTTGTTCCGAACTCCAGAAACATTTATTTCAGTGTCAAAATTTGGGTCCGGAACGAATCCAACCTGAGAAAAGGTAAGTCCGTGCTCATCATAATAGCTAAGCCGAGGTTCAAATTCATTTACATATTTGTATTTATTAAAAATTTTACATACATTTCTGTTGACGGGGTACATTTACGTTCACCCGTACATTACAAATTTGCATAACAACGAGAAGCTCTATTAAAGGTTACACGCTCAGAGCAATATGCACAAAACTATAATAGTCTATCCGTTTTAAGAATGCAGAACTAAATTGTACTAAAACTGTGACGTTCGAGCGTGATTGGATAAAATTTCTACACGTTTACACTGCCGAAATTTTATTTGCGATTGATGGCTCACGAATATTTTTGACCATAGTTAAAATTGGATTGCATATAGACGGCACGGCATCCCGCAAATTTCTAATTTTTTTTGGAAAATGACAATTTTAAACATTTTTCAATGCAAACATGTTATTTTATTGTTAAAATGAAAACATAAAATAAGTGCTTTTAAAAAAAAATGAGTTACCATGTTAAATTACAAATTAAATTTCGTAACTTTTATATCTCAAAATAATTTGTGTATTTTATCGAGTTAAAAATTTTTTTGAATTAAAATCTTTTTTATTAATATTCAATATAAAATGAAGAGTAATGATGGTTACTTATACACTAATTTATAAAAAACACTTAAATTTTCTTGATTTATTTTTTATTCGATGATTATTAATTTTCACAGTAAAATATTTTAATTTTCTATCATAAAATGGACATAGATTATACCTTAACTAAAAACTTATACAATACTGACTTTTTATTTATCGACATCCGTTTTTATGTAGTTCAAATAGTTTATTAAGCGAAAATTTTCAATAGTAGAACATTTTAATGGAAATTTCCTTTTGCTAAATCAACAGTGAACAATTAATTAAGCATTAACATTTCCTATTGCGTCACTTAGGAAAATTACCAAAGTTACATAATTTATTTTATGGGAATATATAACTTCTCCCCCCTTTAGATGAAAAATTCGGAGCCTATAGGTGACTAATTTTTCAGCAATGTCCATTTGGATTTCGATGATGTTTTGGGTCTCTTGATGTTATGATTTGATCTGATTTTTCAGGCTGATAATATCAATCTATACTTTTTACACAAATGAAAATTTTATAAATTACAATTAACAATAAATGATAAAATGAAAAAATGATAAAATAGAAATTACAAAATAATTTAAAATTGTCCAAACACTTTAAATTGTATCACAGTAAAATAAAATCTTTCGAATCCTTTGGTTATTAAATTCACTTTGAATTTTGTTGAGTTCACTTCTGTATTAGCACTATAAGTTCCTTTAAATTTTGGCAATTTGATGTTTAATTTTAACTCGCGGAATTTAGTTAATTCGATCACATATGTTCCTTAAAAAAAATGTTTTTTCTTTAAATTTTTACACTTTTAAATGTCCAATCATCGGTTTTCTTGATATCACTATCCATCTTCCATTCTCGAATTTTGAAGTTGTTTAATTTAATGGTTTAATTTGACATATTTTTCGAAGTTGGAGTAATTTTGCTCATTTATGGTAAGGAAATTTGAATTTGGAAGTAACATTTTAAAATTGTTTTCTGAACTAGGAATTGGTAAAGGATAATTTGAAGATAGTCATATTTTTTAATTTCAACAATTGGAATATTGAATAGAAATATGTTTTAATTTAATTTTGAATAATTTTTTTTTTTAATATTAATAAAAATTTTTTTTTCAAATAGTAAGATAATTTCTAAAAGTTCGAATGGTAATTTATCGTTTATAAAATTCATTTATTTTAAAAGGTTCATAAGTGTGATTATTTACTTATGCAACTAATTGTTATTTCCAAATTATTTAACAAGTTGTTGATTATTCGAAAGTTATTTATTAAATTTGGAATTGTTGACATCAAAAAAAAATTGTTGATAAGTTAAAATTTTGATTTCGATTGATTTTATAAAATTTTGTTTGTATTGATTTTTGACAAGGATGTTATTAAATGTAAGGTTTATGAAGTTATATTGTTTTCTAAAGGGTAAAATTGATTTATAAAAGGATTGCATATTAAAATTTGAATAAGCGTCTAAGATGAGAATTTTTATTTATGCCTTTCCTAAATTGTCCAATATTTTAATAATATTAGATATAGGATATTTGCCATTTAATGTAATTTAGTTCATTTGCCGATGCTAGTATATTCTTAGAAATCTGAATTGAAATGAATGATTTTGAATTTACTATTTTTGGCTGTTAGTTGCGTTTTTACTTTAAATATTTGCGTCAGTTTTGTAAATGTATCTATAAATATGTTTGTTAGTGTAATCAAGTAAGTTCATATGTAAGATCTGAAAATTTGGGATTTTTGAAAATTTGAAATTTTTAAGTTTTATGTTATTTATTTAAAATCATATATTGTAGAATTGCATGAAATAAGAAAATATAGTGGTTATTTATTTTCTTCCTTTTTCGGTTGTTGTACTTTAATTGAAATTAATTTGCAATTTCTAGAATGTTTTCTATTATAGTTAGTGGTCAAAATTTTATTTGCGTATTCAGGATTTTTAATTAGATTCTGCCCTTTGAGATTTATCAAATTTAAATATTGTGGTTTAGTTGATTCTGATAATTCTAAATTTTGATTTCCCGATTGAATTATTGATTGTGGGTTTTCTGAAATTGTTCTTTTCGGCATTATTAATTTTTTATAATTTTGATTAAGAATTTTTGAATTATTTAGTTTCAACAATAAATTATTTGTATTAACGTCATTAAATTTTAATTTTGAATGATCAGCATGACTGATATTAATATTTTTATTTGAATCGTCAATTTCTAATTTTGTTGAATCTAAATTTTGTCTTATTATTTGCTTGGTTTTTGAAACTTGGAATTTAAAATTTTTTTGTTTTTGGTTATTGCAATTTAGAATTTGCTGTGATTTGTTTATAAATAATTTGAAATTTTTAAAATGATTTTCTCTATTGTTATTAATCAAAATTTTATTTACGTATTTGAGTTTTTTTAACTAGATTTCGTTTTTTGAAAATTTGTTGGAATTTATTTGAAGATAATTTGAATTTCCTAAAATGTTTCTTTTTGTAATTATTTGTCGAAATATTGTTTATGTATTTGAAATTTCTAACCGGTTTTTGTTTTTGGAAATTTGTCGGTTCTAAATGGTATGAATTTATTAATTCAAGTGGTTTCAAAATCTGATCTTCTGATTGAACAGGTAATTCTTGTTCTTTTAATTGACTTCTTAATTTTTGATTTTCTGAAATTGTTTTTTGTAGTAAAATTAATTTTTCATGATTTTGGTTCATCAAAATTTCGTAATGTTTTTTTATCAATTTCCGATTTTGCTGTTTCTAAATTTTGTTTAACTAATTGATGTTCTTTATATAATTTTTTTTTTTTTATTTATTGTTTTAAAGGTGCGTCAACTTCTAAGGTTATTATTAGCACCTGTGTATGTACATTATATTATTTACATTATATTTTTATTTCTATTTTTTGTATGTAGTTTATTGTGTGTTGATTGTTGTCCTTTTCTGGATTGAGTGCTTCTTCAATTTGGTTTGGTAATTTGGTGCTGATTCTTTGCATTTCGAGTCCTGGGCATTCGATAAGGATATGTGAAACTGTCAGGATTTCGTCGCATGTGATGCAAATAGGAGGTGGTTCTTTTGTGAGTCTGTATGTATGTGTTGCCGCAGTATGGCCCAATCTTAATCTTGTTATTATTATTTCGTCCTTTCTACTAAGTTTTGTTATGCTTGATTGACGCCATGGTTTGATGGATTTTTTAATATCTTTTAGTTTTTGTCTTGAAATAGACCATTCAGTTTGCCATTTTTGGTAGATGTTCGCTTCTAAGATATTTTGGGCGTCATGTAGTAGTAATTTTTTTTTCACTTTTGCTTCTGGATAATTTTGAAATTTGGTTCCGTAATGTTTGTAATTCGATAACACTGTCATTTATTAAGGGTTTACATTTTTTGACCGGTCCTTGACTTTTAAATTGACTTTGATAATTTTGTTTAATATTTGGGAAATTTTGTTCATAGTTATCAAGTTTTTGTGCGTTTACATTTTCGTGATATAATGCTTTATTTTGCATCGTTTTGCTGATTGTAATTCTATTATTATAAACTTCCGTAGGTGTCAAATTAAATGTCGATGTTCTTGTTAGATTTTTCATTTGGAAAATTGAATTATTATTTTGAAAATGTGTGTTTGAATTATGAAAGTTTGATGTACTATTTTGGAAATTTGGTTGTACAGATTGAAAAGGGTTATTGAAATTTTGGTTTGATGTTTGTTGATAATTATTTCGTCTAAAATTTTGAAAACGTTGTGGTTGTTGAAATTTATTAGGTTTAAAATTTTGGT
Source organism: Podabrus alpinus (assembly GCA_932274525.1). NCBI lineage: Eukaryota > Metazoa > Arthropoda > Insecta > Coleoptera > Cantharidae > Podabrus > Podabrus alpinus. The sequence continues at coordinate 62,755,659 of OW026454.1, read as the reverse complement.
TAATTGGAAGGTTTGTGACATGTTCTTTCATAAAATCAGCAGTTGAATCAGTTTTTTGAAAAATTTTGTTTTCTCTAAAATTTGTGGATTCTAAAGAATTTGTAGGTTTACTTGGGTGTGGCAAATGATGATTTTCGATTGTGTTTAAATTTTTTACGTTAGAAGTTTTCATGAACAAAGTTTGAAAGAATGGTATTTTTGCTTGAGGTGTTTCTAAAATTTTATTTCCAAAATCCATTGTTGCTTTTAGTTGACGTAATAAACTTCGTCCTATTAAACCGTCGTATTTCTTTGAGAAATCAGAAATGTAAAATTTGCATCTTTCACCATTTTTGAAAATTTTAGGTAAAGGAGTATATAGAATTTTGTTATGTCGTGACAATCCACTTGAGTTTTGAATTTGAAAATTCTCGGTCTGTATGTAATTTTTAAAATATTTTAAAGCTAAATTTGAATTTATTAAATTATATTCACTCCATAAGTTAATTAAAAATTTTGCTTGGATTTCTGGAATGTGTATAAATATCAAATTACGTTCTGTAGTGTCGTAATCGTCGTCTACATACATAAATGATTAAACTATTGGGTCTAAAATTTTGAAAATGTGAAGTTTGTTGAGGTGTATTTTGGGAGTTTGACATTTTTATTCTGGGTTTGATTTAAATTTATAAAATCGTATCGAGTTATTTAATTTAGCGTTTACGTTTTCCGGTATCGTTTTGCAAAAAGGCAACTTGTTGAGTAATGTAAAAAATATCAGTTCATTAACTTACTTTAGTTAAAAATAGAATAAATTTTACTATTGTGATGCAATTAATTATTATAAAATGTAATATTTTGATTATTTAAATTTATTTCGCGTATATAACTATTTTCAATTTATTAGTTTTAATTAATTAGGTTTTAATGTTAAAATTGGAATTTAGGAATTATAATTTGAGCTTTTACTCACGTTTTTAATTTTCTTCGTAATGTTTTCTTAAATTTGTCTTCTTAAATTTATTGGTTGATCCTTTTCTTAAAATTATTTGTGGCGTTGCTAATCCACTGTTGTTTTTCTTAACTAGGGTTGTTTCCAATCGTTGTGACGTTTTTAATTCACTTCCATTGAAATTTTGTTTTTTTACGGCCAGTTTTATCCGTAAGTTTTCTTAAGCTAGGTTTTGCGGCGTTTTTAATCCACGTTTTTTCTTAAAATTAGGGTTTGCGGCATTTTTAATCTACTTTGTTGCAGCTTCCGTGGTTTTTTGGGAATTTCAGACGATTTGAGTACTAATTTTCCCAATAAATGTCGGTCCTTTAACGACTGCGCCAGTAATGATGGTTACTTATACACTAATTTATAAAAAACACTTAAATTTTCTTGATTTATTTTTTATTCGATGATTATTAATTTTCACAGTAAAATATTTTAATTTTCTATCATAAAATGGACATAGATTATACCTTAACTAAAAACTTATACAATACTGACTTTTTATTTATCGACATCCGTTTTTATGTAGTTCAAATAGTTTATTAAGCGAAAATTTTCAATAGTAGAACATTTTAATGGAAATTTCCTTTTGCTAAATCAACAGTGAACAATTAATTAAGCATTAACATTTCCTATTGCGTCACTTAGGAAAATTACCAAAGTTACATAATTTATTTTATGGGAATATATAACTTGAAGTGCAATCTACTAAATGGGAAAGTAATGTGTTGTCACATCAGATTTTTTTTCTTTTTATTGAATTGTTTTTTAGGTAGGCCAAGTTATGTTTGAGTTTTACCCAATTTAATTTATTTAAAAAACACTTAAACTTTTTATTTCATTTATTTATTAAACTTGTTACAACTTGATTTTCTTTATTGAATTCTAATGCCTGTATTCACAAACGTTCGTAATTGAATTTAACGGTCTGTTAAATTAATGATTGATTCATATTGGTCTACTAATACCAACAAACGTTTTCTATTGGTTGTTAAATTTAACAGACCGTTCAATTCAGTTACGAACGTTTGTGAATACGGGCATAACACTAAAACTACAAGCTAATTGAACGAAGGTTCTTAATCTACTTATGTTAAACTACTGCCAATTCATTTCTTTAGTTGAACTTTTACAGACACTAAAGAATTTGCAAATATTGCATTTCCCACGGAAATGCAAGTTCGTTAGCACTAGACAAAGGAAGTATTTTTTTTTATCTAATGTCAAGCAAGTTATAGAATATAAATATAACTCCTCCCGTCTAAGTTGGAAAAATTTGGGACTTCAGTTTCTAATTTTTCTGAATCAATTGAATTTGGAATTGTTTTTGCTTGTCCCTTTTTTACTTTAGACTTCCTATATTTAATTATAATTTTATAAACTTTATAAATGATTAATACAAAAATTAAGAGGTATACAAAAATTGTCCAAATACTTGTCGTATCGAAGCGAAGCACTGCACTTTTATTTAATTGCCCTTTGTTATCACTGAGTTCACTTTTTTAAATGTTGATGTCGGGAATCGTGATGATTTTTAAAATTTCCGATTTTTTAATTCACAATAATTTGGCAGTTCGATAGCATGTACCGTTTAGAAAAACTTTTTTTTTCGTAGCACTTTTAATGGGCCACTATTTTCTGTAGTTACAATTATCCATTTTCCGGGTGTTAACTTTTGAATTTTTAAACCAACGAATGTTGCGATTTGTTGTTTACAATTGGAGAATTTCTCGGAGTATCACAAGAGTTGAACTTCGCATGGAGAGTCGTGTTTCCAGTTATTCTTTAAATTTTTCTCCAAAATTCGAATAATAGTGCTCATTAGGATAAGAAATTTGGAATTAGGAAGGATTAATTTGTAATGATCATTGGTGAAAATTAGGATACAATTGAAAATAATCGTAACTTTGAATTTATAAAATTTTCGTGATTTTTGAATTTAGAAGATTTTGATTTTGTGCAAGTTTTGTCGAACTTTGATTGAAAATTGAAATCGTGTTTTGCATTAATGTTATTTGATCTTTAACAATAGTTCTAATGTTATTTGGATTTTGAGTTAAATTTTCGATAGCTTGATCGTATTTAAGTGCATCTTTGTGATCTAAATTTCCGGTTATAATTTTTATTAGTGATTCTAATCAGTCAATTAATCCTCTTTTTCGTTTTTTTAAAAATGTATTAAAGGGTTTATTCGAAATATTTGTTTGTTTATTGAATTTGCTAAATATTCGACTAATTGGTGGGAGTTATAAAATTCTATTTTATGTTTATTATTGAACGTTGAATTTAAAGTTTGATGCTGGTATTGTAATACAGTAGCGCTCATAAGTAAGGTGCCACTTCGTTTTTTTGCAATAACTTTTTTAAATTTCAAAAGTTTTTGTTTAATTATAACACATAATTAAAATTATTTGGAAAATTTTATAAACAAGTAAAAATTTAAAAATCAAAAAATAGGAAATATTTGCTTATAATAAAGTATTATTTAAAGCACTTAAAACAAAATCTAAAGTACATTATTGAAAATATAAAGATTAAAAACAATTAATACTTCGTTGCATAACCTTTTGCGGCTATAACTGCTTTGCATCGAGAAGGCATAGAGCCAACAAGCTTGACTAAACGCTCCAATGGTATCTTTCGCCATTCTCTCCTTAAAGCTTCCAATAACTGACTCCTATTTTGGTATGTCCTACTTCTAATTTGTCGCTCGAGCTCTTCCCACAAATGCTCTATAGGATTTAAGTCTGGAGACTGACTAGACCACTCAAGTAGGCGGATATTAGCCTTCGCCATGTAACCTTTCACATGCTTTGAAGCATGTTTCGGGTCATTATCTTGCTGAAATATCGAGTTGCGTGGCATTTTTCTCTTCCCATGTGGTAGCATGTGATCTTTTAATATGTCAGCATACATAAACCGATCCATAATACCATCGATTAATTGTATAGGTCCAACACCATCACGGGAAAAGCAGCCCCACACCATGACATTTCCACCGCCGTGTTTTACAGTGGGAACCTGATACTTAATATCATGTCTTTTATTTTTTGGACGTCAAATATACTTAATACCATCAGAGGAAAACAAATTATATTTGCTCTCGTCGCTCCAAAGAATTTTAAACCATTCTTGAGCTCCCCAGTTTAAGTGATCTTTGGCAAATTTTAATCGGGCTATCCGATTCTTCTTTGAAATTAGTGGTTTCTTAGAAAGACGCCTAGCAAATAGTCCAGCTGACTTCAGTCGACGTTTCACTGTCGAAACACTAATATTATCTTCGCGATTCTCGTTAAAATCACGAACAATTTCGGTAGCCGTTAAACGAGGATTCTTTACCGCATCACGAACGATCATTTTATCTTCCCGTCTGGTTGTTTTTCGTGGTCGCTCTGTTCGTGGTTGATTGGCCACTGATCCATGTTGGTTTATTTTCTGCTGTCCTTAATGAGTCTCCATTTTTCCATGATTTCAAAATCGCATTTTCAGATCTTCGGAATATTCTTTCATCTTTACCCTGATTCTTACTGTTTAAGCAACTACTCTAACAAGTTTATTTCCAAAAAATTAATTTTATTTACAGTTTTTGACGTTTTAAAGAATATGGCACTTTACTTTTGGACGCTGAATAAAATATAATTATATTTATATACTGTTCGCGATATTACCAATATTAAATATTAAACGTCAAAATCTGTATTTGCCTACTTACTTTTAGGAATGATACAACAATTCGCGAAATAAGTTTTGCTTTTATTAATTTTTGCTAAAAAATTGAGTGGCACCTTACTTATGAGCGCTACTGTAGTTCATTAAAATGGTTTACTATTTGGGAAATATCAAAAATTTGGATAAACGTCCAAGATGAGAATTTGATTTATGCGTTTCCTAATTTGTCCAATATTTGGTAATATTGGGTATAGGGGATTTGCCATTTATTGTAATTTGGTTCATTTGAATTTGAATTTTTTTTTTGAAATTTGAAAATTTGAATTGAAAATTGAGTTTTTGCTGTTAATTGCGTTTTTAGTATTTACTTTAAATACTTGTGCCAGTTTGGTAAATGCATCTATAATCGTTAAATATGATTGTTAGTATAATTGAACAGGTCGATATTTAAAATTTGAAAATTTAGAATTTTGAAAAATTTGGAACTATCAAGCTTTATATTAATTACTTAAAATTGTTAACAATAATTATTTTTTCTTTCGGCGGTAACAGTAATGAGTACCAATCGATGAAATGGTTATTTAATTTTTTCCTCTTTCGATTATTGATTTTTAAAATTAGTAGTGATTTATTTATAAAAAGATGACAATTTCTGAAATGTTTCCTTTTATAATTATTATTCGATTTTTTAATTGCATGTTTGTGGTTTCTATCTAAGTTTTGTCTTTTCAAATTTGTCAATTCTAAATAAGGTAATTTAATTAATTCGGGTGACTTTAAATTTTGAATTTCTGATTGGTTTATTGATTGTTGGTTTTTGTAATGGGTAATATTTAATTTTTTCCGTTTTCGGTTATTGATTTTTAAAATTTGCTGTGATTTGTTTATAAATAATTTGAAATTTTTAAAATGTTTCTTTTTATTGTTATTAATCAAAATTTTATTTATATATTTGAAATTTCTAACTAGATTTTGTCTTTTGAAAGACAATAAAATCTTTTATTGTTATTAATCGAAATTTTATTTATGTATTTGAAATTTCTAGGCGGTTTTTGTTTTTGGAAATTTATTAGTTTTAAATAATGTGAATTCATTAATTCAGGTGGTTTTAAATTTTGATTTTCTGATTGAATTAATAATTTTTGTTCTAATTGAACTGGTAAATTCTGTTCTTCCAATTGAACATGTAATTCTTGTTCTTTTAATTTAATTGGTAAAATCCGTTCTTCTAATTGAATTATTGATTTTTGATTTTCTGACATTGTTTTTTGCAGTAAAATTAATTTTTCCTGATTTTGGTTCATCAAAATTTCGTTATGCTTTTTATCAATTTCCGATTTTGCTGTTTCTAAATTTTGTTTAATTAATTGATATTCTTGATATAATTTTAAAATTTGGTTCTGTAATGTTTGCGATTCGATAACACTGTCGTCTATTAGGGATTTACGTTTTCTGACCGGTTCTTGACTTTTAAATTGATTTTGACTTAAATTTTGGTTAATTGAAAAGTTTGTGACATGTTCGTTCATAGAATCAGCAGTTGAATCAATTTTTTGAAAAATTTTGTTTTCTCTAAAATTTGTGGATTCTAAAGAATTGATAGGTTTATTTGGGTGTGGCAAATGATGATTTTTGATTGTATTTAAATTTTTTGCGTTAGAAGTTTTCATGAACAAAGTTTGAAATAGTGGTAGTTTTGCTTGGGGTGTAACGAAAATGCTGTCTGCAAAATTAAGTGTTGCTTTTAGTTGACGTAATAAATTTCGTCCTATTAAACCGTTGTATTTTTTTGAGAAATCAGAAATGTAAAATTTGCATTTTTCATTATTTTTGAAAATTTTAGGTAAAGGGGTATATAGAATTTTGTTGTGTTGAGATAATCTATCCGAGGTTTGAATTTGAAAATTCTCGGTCTGTATGTAATTTTTAAAATATTTCAAAGCTAATTCTGAATTTATTAAATTATATTCACTCCATAAATGTAAATTAAAAATTTTGCTCGGATTTCTGGGATGTATATAAATAATAGATTACGTCCTGTTGTATCATATTCATCATCTACATAAATAGTTAAGCTATTTAAGTCGGTATTATTTAAATTTATTGCTACGTTATTTGGTTTTGATCTCGTTTCAACCGAAAATCCAATGGTGTTTGTTTTCCTTCGAAGTTTTCATTTAATTGATTTGCATTATCACATTGAATTTTTTGTTGAAAATTTGAATTAATATTTTGAGCGTTTGGTGTGGAATTTAATTTAGGTTGATAATAATTAGTATTTTGAAGATTAGATCTATTTTGATAAAAATTTTGAAAATTAGGTTTATTCTGAGAATGTGTGTTAGAATTATGAAAGTTTGATGTACTTTGGAAAGGCGTGTTGAAATTTTGGAAATTTGGTGTATTATTTTGTAGAGGTGTATTGAAATTTTGGAAGTTTTGTTTATTTTCATAATTTGGTCTATAGTTTTGAAAATTTGGATTAAATGACTTGTAATTTTGTGTCTGGGTGTTATTTGATTTTTTCGTTTGCATTTTATTGTCTTGCAATGATAACTTGTTGAATATGCGAAAATATCAACAATATGCTATGATTCAAAATGATAAATAAAGGCTCCCGATGCAAAAATGAATAATAGATTCAAAATAAGCATAAAATTCTAAATCGGTAGGCACTTTAAAAATTTGCTCTACGAGAAATTTTTATTTTTCTAAAATTTCAATTTTCTAACCTTACTTGAGTCTCTCAGGATGAACAAAAGATGATAAACATTGCTAAGTTTAAATAGACTGATGATTGTCACATCAGAAATGAAACAAAAAACTTAATTAGCTGAACATTTGTAAAAATGTGTTAATGATGATAACCTATAAAAATGTAAGAATTTGTAAACTGATTTATTCTATGAATAACATTCTTTGTAAAAATGTGATCATATCAAAAATTATGTAATTGTTTCATGCATCTAATGTGAGTAATTTCGAAGGGTAAATCAAAAATATAGTAAATAAAGGTCAAATTTGTGTGACATCAAAGAAAACAACAAAAATGGAGAACATGAGTCAATGGACAATCCAAATACAGCATAAAAACGCAATATACCAGCAAAACTGCATGGAAAAACACCTCAAAGGAAACCGAGATTGGTACAAGGAGTGAATCTGCAATCAAAATTATTTATTAGAAAGAAATAAATTCGAAAATAAACGGATTTGACTTACTTCATTCGCACAGGCATGCCAATCATATCGATTTTCGATGAAAATTCAGTTGACTTCGTGAATTCTAACAGAGTGCACGCATTTTATGCGCTCTATGAAATATTTGCGATGGATTCCGAAATTATTTGTTTACTAACAATTAGAGGTTAGAAATTTTCAGTTGGGTTGGAACCAAATCTAAAAATAAACTCAAGGACAGTAATGGATGCTCATAATGTTATTGTAAATGGTTATAATTTACGAACTCGACTCACATAAAATTTTCTGGATAATAATAAATATTGTCAACTAAAATTAACTTACCTCTCAACGTTTGGAAATCTACAATTGGAAAGATGCAAACGACAAATATAAAATTCAGTCATCAGTCAATGCGGAAACAACATCATGTGAGGTCAAACAAGATGATAATGACGATCGCCGCACTAATGTAATTCCATGTTGTTGACTCATCAGATGTGCACACTAAAGTAGGCCACACACACAAAAACGAAGTAATATCCTTTTTAAAATTTAAAAACTTCGATTTGTCAAGGAGACAGGTACTGTGAATTTATTATTTCTTTAATTTTATTACACAATTGGCCATCAGCGCTTTAATACAGGATTTAAAAAAAGGACTTCTTCCAAAGTGCATTTTTCATTACCCTAAGTGAAAGGTTTTTTTTTATCAAAAGTTTTATTATTTAGTTATTAATACTTTAAGCTTTGAACAAGCACCAATATTATTTAAAAACATTTAAGCCCGCTAGTGTAAAGCGAGAGACTTGATTGGCCTAACAATCAAGCACGTCGGAATAAAGAGTGGACACCTCTTTATTTTGAAATATCATTTTGTATCAATTGTTCTTAATTTGAAAGGTTCATTTTTATATTGGATCTGCGATCCAAAACATTTGTGTAAACATTTATTTTATGAAAATTATTTCAATCAGTTCGATTTTGTTAACAATAAATATTACTCATAAGCTAATGAAAGTTTTTTATTTCTTTTTTTTCTTAAAAAAAAATGGAAAATCTAGAGGAAACAAATGAAGAAGATTTTGAATAATAATTCTTATTCTGAATAAAAATTTAGTACATTTAAACTTCAGCATAGATGGTGAACAAAACAAAACAGGGTTTCAGGATTTACTTCAGATCTAAAGGAAATCCTGAAACTTTGATTTGTAGGGGATTTTCTCCTCTTCAATTTTAGTCCAATGATAACACAGGGAGGAAAGTTGATTCCATCCCCCGCGTTCTTTTTCATTTCCCTTTAACTGACTGGGTAACCGGTAAAAATATCACGTTATCGTCGCGACCGTTATTCAAATACATATATTTAAATTGAGAAGAAAAATTCTTACCGATAAAAATAATCTCCAAATTCAGGGAGGGGGGGGGTATTGCGTTACGTTACCATGGAAGCGGTGAATCTGACATACTATGCGTATTTTATATACGATCTTCAGAAGTTCCCAATGATAATTGATATTACATGACCGGGGTCTGGGGGGTATGTTCGAGAGTTCACCCATGACCTTCTTTCATACTCGCGTGCGCGTGTCTAATTCCTGTCAATCACGTTCGCTATACAGGGCGTTACGAAAGTGTCGCTAAATGTAATAATTTGAATTTAAATAAATTCAAAATGTTGCGAAATGGAAAAATTTTCGTAACACCAGGGCATTACAGGGCAGGGCAAAAATTAATTTTATTTATTGCGAAAGAAAAACTTTCACTTTTACGTTCCTCGATATTAAGAAGAACGGTAGTAGGATAGTTATGAAAAATATCACCTGCTGCCCCCCTCCCGGATTTCAGACGAAAATCGCAAAAGATTTAACAAAAAATAATAAATTTTGATGGTTCTGAATAAGGGCAAGTGTACCTGGGGGGTATTCCATATTGTATTCCATATTGTACTTTTTGATGTGCTGTGAAGTGATTATGGTTTTTGGTTCCGAATTTTACAAGATATGGTTGCGATTTTGTGAGAATTACCGTCCAACAATGCGAATGATTTTGGAATATTGTTTGCTTTCCAAACCCAGTAGGGGATTTTAAAATTCGTTGTTGAAGGATGGTGGGTGTTTCCCGTACCGTAATTTTTTTGTCGGACCCCCATTGTTAATACTTCCTGTGAAAGATTTGATTTCGTTCACATTGGTAAGTCACTTAATTTGTGCTAATTGCTTCACAGATACTCGTTAATCTACTTGGCCAATTTTGCTCCGAACACCTGGAGTTCGATGACGATTGAATTTGCCCTTGGCTGATTCATGTATTTTTTTATGGGTTAACATTTTGGTTTCTCTTTTTGTCTGCATTTTTATTTACAGAGTGGTTGCCAAGATTACGATTGCGTTGCAGGTTTTGTATTGCTGCATCGAGGTGATATAAGGCAATCTATGTAATCTCGTTTACGTTCGCAAATGTGGAAATGGATCGAATGTTTAAGTTTGATATTTGATAAACTTATTAATTATTAATTACATTATATTATTATGTTTTGTTTAATTAACTTGAACTGAGTATTATTTCCACTAGGTAACATCGAGCGGCGTTTGTAAAATGCATTGGCAAGGGGATTCCGAAGTGGTCGACATGAGTTCAAATCTCGTATTTGAAATTTTATATTCGATATTTTTTGTGTGTTTATTTTTGGTTTTATGTTTCTTTTTTTATGAAGGCGGCGATGTGCGACCAATGTGCAGGGTGTTGCATTTCATCGAGGTCGCTACCTTTTGATTTTATCGTTGGAAGTTCGATGTGGTTCCACCTTGGTGGGATTTTTTATATGACCACTCGAACGTTCCGTTGGTTGATTTTTGGGGAGTGATTCTTGGTGGCAATGTTGATGCCACTGTACTGGTTCTGGTCGGCTAACACACGTTACATCCGACATCGCTTATCTCTTCGCCTTCCGACAACGAACATCTTATTGTTGATTTTATTTTTGTGTGTTAGCAAAGCTGTTTCCTTGATTTTCTCCGGGGCTTTCCTTTGACACGACCCATGGCCTTTGCCGCCGCTATTAACGAGCTAGTTTATACCTAAGATCAGGGCCCCACGCAAATTAAAGTAGATGGTTTTTCCTTCTGCGTGGACATTATCTGTTCCGAGCTATCTTCTCATTAGAGATAGTGAGGACAGATTTTGTTTCACTGGTTCCGGCAGCCTAAATGAGTTCCTGATAAGCATCCATTTGTTTTCATTACTCTAAGTCAGCGCCGTAGCAAGGGTGATCGCAATGGGGGCTCTAAACCTCGACAAAACCCAATAAATAATAGTTTAAAATTTTCAAAATGATAAGAATCTTTTGGGAGAGGGGATATATTCAAATTTGCCTCAGGTGCCAGAAGAGCTTGCTACGGCGCTGCCTAAACCTAATAATTAACCTGACCCCCATGACCCATGGTTTTTTCCTGTCCATTTTTTTGGTGGTTCAATCCTCTTCTTTCTCTTTTATTTACAACTTAACTTCACCAATCTCATCAAGTCACTGCTGTGGTTATAGTAAAATAAATAAAAATGGTTTTATTGTTTTAAGTTGAAACCAATCCATATTGATAAATTTACAACTAAAATAATACCAATTTTCTTAAATAACGTAATTACTATAATTTCGAAATGTGGCAGTTGTTGCTCGGAGCTTGACAAAAATTCATTTTCTCCCAGCTTGTTGAAAATCTATATTGAGACGACGGGAATAGAAACACAAACGATGAGTAAATGATTGACACCAAATTCGAGCAAAAATTCAAAATAGGCGGGGCCGGGGAATTAAACCTAGGTTATGTTTTTGAATATATTTCGCGAACGGTGCTAACACAAACGAAAATAATGAGCACACAAACAAACACATACGAAACACAAACGATTGACACCAAATTCGACCCTAAATTCGCGATGGGCGGGGCTGGCATTTCCCCAGCCCCGCCCACTTAAATTGAAGATATTTCGCGAACGGTGATAACACAAACGAAAATAATGAGCACACAAACGAGCACAAACGAAACCCAAACGATTGACACCAAATTCGACCCGAAATTCGCGATGGGCGGGGCTGCCGTTTCCCCAGCCCCGCCCACGTAAATTTGAAGATATTTCGCGAACGGTGCTAACACAAACGAAAATAATGAAAACACAAACGATTGACACCAAAATTGATTCAAAATTCGCGATGGGCGGGGCTGGGGAAATGGACCTTTCCTATTTAGTTGTTTTATCAATTTAATAAAGCAACATTTTAAATTTCGGGTCTCCAGAGTAGATATTTCTCTATTGCAATAAAATTATTGTACGATTTCACTAGGTTAATACCGCAACAATTTGATATATTATTGCCTTTTGCCAATTTTGACTTTTTGCTGAATAGAACTGACCCATCGTTACGATCATACAAACACTGAATGATGAACTCAAATTTTCTCTTTATTAATAAAGTAAACTATAAACCTAACCTTAAAGGTCAAAATATAAAATCTTTGAAGCCGCATGAGGAAATGTAGCGGGCCGCATGCGGCCCGCGGTTAGCTCAACCCTGTTGTAGATGTTGTGAGGCTGTAGGCCGATCAACCACATCCGACACGGTCTTAATGTGCCAGCTACTTTTCTTTATATAATAAAATTTCATTATCTTTATTCCCGTACGGAGTTGAAAAATTAACGGATAAGAACTATAATTCTGGAATTACATGTTCGTAATGATTTAATTCAGGAAATGAAACGCGCGTTGATTGGTGGCATTGTAAGCCAATCACTGATTGATTTTGTGCTGAGTAAGGACACTTAATTTTAAACATTATAATACTCGTAGTAATAATTTATCTATTGCCATGTATCGCTACTGTAAAATTCAATTTTTAATTTCTATAGCGGGGAATGAGATGGCACTTAATTAATAATGCACCGACCAGCAATGCATGAGAACTCTGTTTAATTTTAGGGTCAAAAGTGGGTTCATGAATCTGTCGAATGCTCAAATAAAATTGTTTTAACTCAATAACTTTTAATAAATGCCGGACAACAACTTGCTATACCTTGCACCTATTTTTCTTTTACTCACTGCTGTTAATTAAATCAAACCAAATGTAACTATTGTACAATAAGAAATGTAATTTATTAATAAACATAATTTTTCAAAAACAAAAGATGAATTTTTAATTACTAGGATTAAATCAGATTTACAAAATTATCAATTAATAATAAAAATTTCATAAAACCCCCAAAATTTTAAAAAACACGCGCGAACTGAATGTTACGAAAATGTGTCGACACAATTGCTTACCGGAGTCTTACTCGTGCAAGATCGATGCAAAGAACACACAGCGGATAACCAGGAGAAGATGACTAGTAGTTTGATCCAAATTCCATACCATGAAGAGTTCCAGGGTGAATTAATGATTAATCGAATATCGGCTACTGACAGGATAGACGTTCAGGTAAGTTAAATTTTCCATAATCTTCTTTAATTTCAATAACTCAGAACATAACCATAAAATATTCTAAACCATACGAAATTTGCAGTGGTCACCAAAATTTTCCAAATATTTCTCAAAAGTATTAATCTTCTTTACCATTCACAACTTATAATTCATTAATTTATAATTAATTAATCTTAATTCATTCAAATAATTCCAAGATAATTTTAAACTCTATTCTTAATTACGTTTTCAATTCTTCACACGGACGTACAGATAGTCCCCAATTTTTCAATTTACTCGAAAAATAACGTCTTGATGCCTCCATTCACCGTACGAGACTCTATTTACGTGTTTCCGCTTTCATGGACGGAACAAGACTCCAAAATTACGTCCTCACACTTTCATGGACGGAACCCGACTTTAAATTACGTCCTCGCTATTTCGTGGACGGAACTGGACTCCTCTTCTATTCTACTCGCTAATCCCACCAAAAATCGTCTATCTGACCGCGCACTCATTTCCAAAATCACAATTATTTAAATTAAATTCCCTACGCTTTTACAAATAAAATCTATTTTTAATTTAATCCCAAACTTGTTAAACCAAAACAACTGAATCCTCTTTTGCCTCTCACACATTTTTTTTACATACCTGTTTGCACAAATCATTACGTTTGTCATTTTTTCAGGTTAAATGGAGCAAGCAGTTTACTATGGAGTATTTAGAAAATGTAGGTGCAAGTTCTTATTTTATCATGGTCTCTGAAGTGACTATCTCGATATGAGCATTCTACAGAAAAACACCCAATTATGCTAGACCTACCCTTATAGTATAAAGATAACACGACACTATATTGAAAAATAAAAAAGAAATCAAAAAAATTTCATTTATTTTTTTAGGATTCATTCTAAAGGGAATTAGGATTCTGTTTCACCATTAAAATAGTTTTAATTATTTATATATGAATTATTTTCTCATTTGAGATTATTTTCTCACAGATGAGAGATGCGTCATGAAGAAATAGATAGAAAGAAGAGGTGTTTTATAGCTCTACTGATTCGTGCTTGCCATGTTGTATTTTACCCCTCCCCCTCTTCAATAAGATTCACTGAGGGTCAGTTGTATACCAGAAGATCATCTTCGAGTCAGATATGATAACCCAGGGAGTTTTGGTGTATCAACCAATCAAATAGCAGAAATTTCTGAGTTAACTCTTACTCGAGGATGAACTTCTATTATACAACCGGCTCTTAAATTAACAAATTCTAAATGGACAGCCCATTATGTCGTGTCATGTCAAAAATGTAATGCGACAGGGGAACATGGACTTTATCATTTTGATTGGCTAGATCAGCGTTTCTCAAATAGGTGGTCCGCGGACCAGTGCCGGTCCGCGAGCAAAGTGTTGCCGGTCCGCCGCTAGTTCACCCAAATATAGTAAAAATATGGTTTTTTGTGTAGGTGTGTGTTCTGATGGAGCAGCTGCAATGATAGGTCGATTTTCAGGAGTGGTTACGTAGATTAAAGAGCTTGCACCTGAATGCAAGTCAACGCACTGTTTTATTCACCGCGAAAATTTGGCAACAAAAAAATTGTCGCCAGAATTAAATAGTGTGCTCAGCGGGGTGGTCAAGGTTATCAACTATGTAAAGGCCAATGCTTTAAATTCGCGACTCTTTGCTCTATTATGCGATGAAATGGGAGCTGCTCATAAGAAGCTCTTATTACATGCTGAAGTGCGTTGGTTATCAAGAGGAAAAGTCTTCTCAAGAGTATTCGAGCTTCGCAACGAATTGATGGAGTTCCTTCAAATCAAGAAACCAAATTGGGCGCAACTTTTCCTCGATGTAAATTGGGTGGCGAAGCTTGCCTATTTAGCTGATATTTTTTCCATCTTCAATGATCTGAACAACTCGATGCAGGGAATGATGACTTCCTGTTTTACTGTTGCAGACAAAATTGATGCACAGAAACGAAAACTACAAGCATGGAAAAGTCGAATCGCAAGAAATTGTTACGATATGTTTCACAACCTATCAGCATTTATGGTCGATGCAGGAGAAGAGCTTGATGTTACATCTCTAATAAATGTCATCAGCCAACACTTGACAAGCTTGATAGAACGTTTCGAATTTTATTTCCCAACAGATGAAGATCCGTGCAAAGAAAACGTATGGGTCCGCAATCCATTTGTTCCACTTACCGATGACTTACCTGTCAATACTGAAAATAAATTGTTGGAGCTCGCTGCTGATGAAGGACTGAAGGTATACTTTGAAAATATGTCACTCGCATCATTTTGGATAAAAGCAGGACCAGAATATCCCGATATTTCCGATATTGCTTTGAAAAAACTTCTTCCTTTCGTTACCACATATCTCTGTAAGATTGGCTTTTCAACCATGGGTATAATAAAAACAAAATATAGGAGTACTATGAAGATTCATTCCCCATTTCGCTTAGCGCTGTCATCAATTGAACCACGGATCGAAAAATTGACCGAAAATAAGCGAGCCCTTTTATCACATTAAGGCAGCGTTGTGCGTTATTTTGTTTATGTTTATATATAGTTCTTTTTCAAGTTTATGAATAAAATACTTATGTTTCGTTATTGTTTCATCTGTTATAAATTGAAAAAATTCTTTGACCTTCGATAAAATTGTGGTGGTCCGTCATAGATGAGTAAGAATAATACTGGTCCGCCACATTCAACAATTTGAGAAGCGCTGGGCTAGATGATGTTTATGTTTAGTGTTGAGCAGTGGTAGCTAACCCTAAAGAATACAAAATCACGTGTACACCTATTCAGAATCGGAAAGAACAACTATCCAAAATTAATAAATTATAAAAATAATAATTTTAGGTAAATAACTTTTTTTTTAAATTTCGTACCTTTCCATTAAAACAAGTCATGATCCGCCGGGGACCGAAATCCTACTCACACCTCCTCGGGGTGGTCCCTGGTAACTTGCGGAGGACCCTCAGAGATCGGGCGCGAACCCCGGTGGATGGGGGAAATCCGCAAGGCTGACGTGAGAGGTAACAACAAGGAGACGAACACCAGTCTCCCCCAACGCCCAGCTGAGGAAAGTCGACCCGACAGCGGTGCAGACTGGACAGACCGGGTCAAGACTCTGCACATCAGGTTGCAGAGAGACGAGCCTCGCGGGCCACTACCTAGTGGCTCCCAACACGCATCAGTCCAAAGCGATTCGGGTGATGCCGGGGGGTCATTGCGATCAGCCCGGGCCACGTACTCCGTTGGTGCCCAGCGGGAGCCAGCTAATCCGGTGATGACGGGAGGCCGTAGAAAAACGACCAAGCCGCAGACCATCGCAGACGACAGCGGAAGTGATGCCGAGAAGGTAAATCCCGCTGCTCGTCGGGGAGGGGGTTTTAGTCGGTAAGAATCCGACACTACCACCCCAGATTATCGGGGTGGTGTCTTTTGAAGATTTCCCCCTTCCCTGCATTAAAACAAAAAAAAACAAAAAAAAAGTCATGATCCGCCACTGGTAGGTATAAAAGTTTTAAAAATAAATGGAATGGATTAGTTATAATTATAATTCTTTCACATAAAATTATAGTATATTAAAATACTAAATTACCATTTGATATTTGGAATTACGCCCAGATTAATTACAAAGTTGATAATAAAATTAAATAATTATGTATATAATGTAAGTTAATTTAAATAGTAAACCTAATTAAAGAACGTATTATCAAGGCAGTGCTTGGCTTAAATAGCAGCTTTTGGATCGTTAATACTCATCAGCACAACTATTTTATTTAATTAACCATATCAGAACTAAAGTTATGGGTTCATTTTTTAAGTCCCATCATAGACTTCTATAATATACCTACCTACCTTGAATTCAGGCTTGCTCTAATAAATCGAGTCGTTTCAGCACATCATACCAGTGGCGTGTAGAACCTTTCGTGTTGGGAGGGGCAGAGGGGTAATACAAATGTATGTTAATAGGTCATCCTGAAAATTTTAGAAAAATAAAAAAGAACAACCCTGCCAAATATTTATTGAAACAGCTTAATAATAACATTAATAAATATATCCCAATTGCATAACAAATTCTTAAGAATTCTATATTCACAAAATTAACACCGTTGGTAATAATTAGGTAGGTATAAAACATTTTTGTCTTTTTTGTGTCTTGACGTGACTTTAAAATGCCCATTCGAACGAACGTTTCAATTACTTATGTTTTACATCAGGTAAAATTTACTAAACAACATAATATCGATTATTTTTTTTACAAATTTATGCGTAAGAGGATACTTAAATTATTAGAGATCGTAAAATGTAAAGACGCATATTTGAATTTTACAATAATTAAAAATTATACTGGCCCCTAGTACTGGCGCTTGTTAAACGAGTAATAGTATTTTTAACCACCACTATTTGGCTAAAATACAACTCTTATTTAAAAAAATTGCAGATCTCGTATCTTATCGCGACATATAAAAATGCACCCCACATTGAGTCATTTAAACTTGTCGCTCATTAGTTCGAAACTTAAAAGTAATTTTGAGCGGATTTCGGCCGCCGAAGGCAATAAAAAGGATCTAAGTTCCAATATCACCGCGTTCTACTGAGCAATAAGTTTAAAGTAATAGTGAATTCAGTGCTCTTTATCTACGAGAACAATTGTTTTCAAAATTTCAGACTGAAAATTGTTATGTACAATTAAATCTAATAATGCACATAAAATTAGTAGCACAATGTACCTAATAAATTAAAACTATCAATAAAAAAGATTCAAAATTACTACAAGTTTAAAATGCTAAATCGGCTAAATTCTCTATCTTACTTTAATAATAATTGCACTTGGTAGGGGAATTAAGAAAATGTAAAAAAATTCGTTATAATACTAACCTATAGCGAAAGCTTATAAAATCGTTAAGCAAAATTTATGTACATAGTATAATGAAAATTTTTCGCACAGGTAGGTTAGATATATTGAAATTTTTGAAAATTGAAAATTTATTGCTTATTAGATATATTACACAGGCGAGATTTAATAATATCCAAAAATTTAGCTAGACTACAAAACTATTTTAACTTTAGTATAATAAAATGGAAGACATTTTTCTTACTGTAGATATGTAATTAACCAAATGCTTAAATATTAAAGTTTATTTATTTTTTTTAAAAATATAAATATACTTGACCTTGTTACTGGCACAGTGTTCCATTTTTACAGTGTAGGTACTTAATTATTATCACTATTATTTGGAATACCTAAACTTATTCCATAGCAAAAATTGCTACACATAAATAAAAAAATTATTACTATATAAATTTTATGTACAAAATTGGTCTAAATAGTGAACAAGTAGTTAAGGCTACGCTTACACCGGTGATCCATTGACAAACATTTCCTTGAATTTTTTCCTTGTTTGCATGCATTTGTGTTTCGCGTGCAACTATAAGACATCATGTCAAATAGATATGCATCAGTTTCTTCAAAGAACTGACGTTGGCATCTCAATGATATGCAAGTATACTTGGTGCAATGTATAGCAAGGATATGTGCAATACTTTTTATCGTAAATCTCGTCGTTTATTTCAAAAGCACCGTTAAATAAAAATCAAAAAGCGTAAAACGTTTCTAAAAGTAAATTTTTCTTTAGTACAAAATCAATGGAAGTAAATGGAATACGGTAAGCGTAGCCTATTGTGAAAGTCTTTGCTAGTGCCTCTTCATATGTAAGGACAAATGATCAGATCTGCTGAAAGATCTCTGGCAGAGGTGGCAACTGAAAGGTTTGTGTCCGGTGTGTTTTCTATAATGTCGAGTTAATTCGTCTGAACGTGCAAACTTCCATGTGCAGCCATCCCAAGAACACTGATATGGCTTTTCTCCTGAAAATAAAAAAACACGAATATTGTATAGGCCACTCAAAGGTCATACGCAACGGAAGGAAGCTATAAATTATGTACAAATACGTTGCGTTTCGATTTATATCAAGATGAGATTAAAGTATAATAAATGTGTGGAATACTGTTTGAATTGTCTATAAAAATAGTCCCATCATTTAATGGACTAATGAAGTATAGAAAATACGATTGAAAAACAAGAAATAAACTCGACAAATTTATAGTTATTTCCTAATTGAAGATAAAATTAGCACTGCAGCTCTATTTGCTTTTAAAATTTTTTTTTTTTGAAATACCTACAGGAATTTGTAATAATTATGGATCTCGGTTTGAAAGTAAGGACGCAATTACGTCTGTCTCGTCTTTTCAAAGTGTAAGTTATGGTTTGCGAATTTAATAAAACTGCGCGCCCATAAAAAGTCTTGACAATTCTAATTGTTTTCGGGAAAAACTTCCATATAAGTAATCAAAATGGATAAATAGTTTCTTACCCGTATGTGTTCGTTTGTGTGCTTTTAGATGAGAACTTTTTGTGTAAACTTTATGACAACCTGCAACATCACATCTATGAACTTTTCTTCTTTTTACCGTTGTGTCCTCCGCGGTTCTTCTTTCTTCGTATATGTTGTTATTCATAGCGATGGTTTCGTTTGATGGTGTGTTTGCGTTAACATTATTTCTTTTATGAACTGATCTGCAATAAGAAAAAATACAATGAGATTGCATCCGGAACGTAATTTTGGCCGATGAGACTTACACTGTGGATTCCTTTATTCTCTGCAGCGCCAATAACGTCGATGATGGAGGTAAAGAAATTTCAGGACTTGTTTTTAAATAAAAACCAAACTCTTGCTTTATCACATTAGTTTTAGGAATTTCTGTAACAAAAAAAAATATGATAAAAAGGAAAGTTGTATGTCGAATCCGACTGTTTTGGAATTTATAGGCAAATTAATCAATTCCAATTTTGTGTAGTTGGGTGCGTTGCCGAAGTCAGTTGTAGAATCTAAATTATCACATTATATAATAAAATCGGAATATGTGCCATCTCATAATGATAATAGCATTAACAGTCACCGCAGCAAGGTGTGTTGAAGGCCGTGTTTGAAGATGAACTGGACAAGTGGACCAGAACCAGTTATGTAATCAGTGGCGTGCGACGAATCAAGTTTTACTATTGAATTACTAATTTATTTGCAGTCGAGTGTGACTTATTATCGTTATTAGTCTCAATCTACAAGATACACACATGTACACCAACTAATATATCCATAGGGACAAAACGTGACCCCCATCGAACGACCAATTAGAAAACAAAATTAGCACAAAATTCCAGTTTCAATTTTTTCCACAGGTATTTTTAATCCAATTACCAATAGAAGCAATTAATGCAATGAAGCAATTTTTTTGAAATTTTTTTAACCTTTTCGAATACAATTCGATCCCGGATTTAACTGTCCCGGTGGTGGTACACAAAAGAAGTTTAATCGATTCAAAATTAATTAAGATCAAAATTGAAAATGAAATAAAAACGGGCAAAGAATTCTTAAATCGAAAAATAATGTTAATTAAACCGAGTACAATAATCATAATAGAAAATTCATTATTTGGAAGTTTCTTAATCAATCAAAATCTTAAAAGAAAAGTGAATGTTTATAAAATGTTAACCACTTCCCCAATGCGAAGATTTAAATAAATCATAAACTATTTGCCGATAATCAAGGCAATAACCTCCGAAATGACCAAAAAGCTGAAAAATTTTCATAAATCGGACACAAAATATAAAAAATATGTCACGATTCGCGATAGAAATTATTAATGTCGTGACATGTTGTGATGTTGAAGAAGAAGAAAGAGTTTATAACGGAATATAATAAAATCGTGCAAAAAAAATTTGAATGATTGAAGTGTTGTAAAATTTATCAAATGTTATAAACTTTAAACGTACTTATCAAAAATTGCCTTAAAGCGAAATTATGTAACCTTTAAAATTGTGTAGGTTATGCTTAGGAGTTCAAACGGCTTTTTTACCATTTCCATACAACACATTAACCGCGCCCAAGTGTCATCTTCATCTCCTCGAGTCCCCCTTGAAATCCACGACCAAGCCTAGATTCGCAGACAACGCCTTAGTTTGTCAGAAATAATATTAGAAGTTCAGAAGAATCTTATTATTTATGAATTATTATTATTTTCAAGGCGCGTTATACATATACATATAAGTTCCGATTCCTTTTTGCATTAATTTTATTACACTTGAGGGAAAATAGAACGGTAAATATTATAATGACATATTATTAAATCAAAATAAAATTTAAAATGCCTTAATTATTGCAAAACAATGTACTTTTAAATAACAATAATTTCCGTCAGGCCCAACACTGGTAACAGTGCCTTTTTTATAATTATATGGTGCACAACCCATGTTCGGTTTCTGATCATTTTTTTTAATAAAACTGCACAATCACCAAACGCTACTTTCACACCAATTTTCTTTTATTCCATACTATGTGGGTTGGTCAGGAAATAATGCCGGACACTTATGTTTATGTAAAATGTCGAAACGGCATTTTTCAAACATTCAATATTAATACGACCACTTTTAAGATAAAAACGAACATGCCATTAATGCGGTCTAAAACGGCAAGCGATTATAGTAACAGCATCAATAATAAATAGATAAAGAGAAGTCGTTAAAAATTAAAAAAATTTATAGTACATTTAAATGTCGTCATTAAGCAGGATCGTAGTAAGGGAGGTCCTGGTGAGTGGTCTTACAGGTATCGTTCTGACCATTTATTACAATTCAGTATAAAAAAAAAAACAAATTCAATATTGCAAAGATTCCAGATTCCATTATTAAATATTTTTGATAATAAATGACAAATTTATGAAAATCTAATACTTTCTAAACATTAATCCTTGAAATCGTCATGCGGGTTGCTGCCTGACCCATGGGTCACGGATTTGCCATTGCTGTTCTATACCCTTCTAGATATCAACAGACTCAACTTGGGTTTTTATGTACAGAAACTAACTATGCATGTCAGTATTTTCAAAAATATTGTCACTTATGCAGATGAAACTGCGATAAATGCAAGAATTACAAATTTTTCGCTAAAATTAAAAGATGTGTGCATCGACATTAAATTTTATCACGAAAACAGGAAAATAGTTAATAAGAATTTTACAATCTTAACTGTCACTTAAGATATTTAATTATAATTAATGTTACAAATCCCAGAAATTCAATGCTAGTGAAGCTTGTAAAACTAAGAAAATATTACTAATAATTTAATAATTACACCGATAAACAAATTAAAATAAAAGTTATTTCTTAGATTCTGTTAAAAATATTGTGGTATTTATAACGAACATTTTTACCTTATATTATTTAATTTAAACAATTATTTTTTTAAACCAAAAAATTTAACGCATGCGGTACGTGCGTAACGGGTTTTTAATAGAACAAAAATTGATTGGTTGTCATGGTAAGTCATGATATATTTATGTATAAGTTCTAAAACAAGATAGTGTTTACCTATATTTTATAATATATTTAATTGAATGAATTAAAAAATTAGTTTGCCCGACTGTGGACTGATTTATAAGGCGGCTTTACGATTGACTGTAGTTTCATTAATTACCATATTTTTTAGGATTTCTATACGGTTATGGCAATGAATTGCGATGCCGCCTTCAAAATTAAGTTCAAGGATTGATCTCAGGATCATAGCATAAAATACACCCCAAAAGGCGAATATGTGCAGTATTTGCAATTATGTTGTCAGTGGTGTATATTTGATAAATCAAAAGTAATGTATCCGGATTTAATGTAAAGATGTAATTTGTGTGGTATAAATGTTATAAGTCGGGGGTGGGTGAATAAATTGCCTATTTGGGTACGTAAATAATAATTACCCAACGGGTCTTCGGGCTGAAAAATCAATGGGTATTCGATTGCAGATCAGACTATTATACTATAGAATCTAACATCCGTCGAGTTTTCCATTGGAGAAACCGTTTTTTAGTTGTTTGCCCATCCAAATACACAACTTATCCACCCAACCCCATCCCTTGTCTCTATAACGCACGAACCATCGCTTTTTCGTCAAACCCAAAATTTTTTTATTTTATTTATTAAATTAAAATCCCCTCTTTTCTAATTATTTCTTCTAAAATCCCACTTTACGTCTACTAGGGCAGAATCGCGTTCATATATGGCTATAATTAATAATATAATTATTGTAAACATATTATGGAAAATGCTTTCTGGGGTAGGAAAGGAACTATAAAGTCATAATATTTTTATTAATAAATTTATTAATATTTTCTAATATAAATTTATTAATTTATATTCCGTGCTTTCGGAGGGCACGTAAAGCCGTCGGTCCCCCTGTGTTAATGATTTGCCATCATAACAATAAAAAACAGGGTCAGGCACAACGAAAGGCAAGCCTAGCAAGCTACCTGAGATGTAAAAACAAAAATGCTCATAGAACTAATTTCAAAAATTAGTGAAGAACAGGTCCTGGACCTATATTAAGAGGGTGACTTCTTAATAAAAGTACAAGAAGAAGAAGAATTTATATTACTAGCAAAGCCATCTTGTCACATAACAGTATTCAATGTATGTAAATCAAGGTTTTTAAAAGAGATGCATTATTGATTGAAGAGCTTCTGGTAAAAACAACGTTAATCCAAAAATTAGTAAAATCGAGTTATTGGCGGCACCTGGCCGCGAATTTCTATCAATTTTTTTTATAAAATTCAGTAAAAAATAACTTTATTTCTTATCTTTTATACTTTATTTTTCTGTATTTCTTATATTTTATTTCATGTAGTTTAACGATAACAACACATATCCGATTCATTTTCTGTCAGTAATCGCACATGTCCAGAATATGTAGTAGTTGTTATCTTAATTACAGGCAGTCGGAGAGCACAAAATTTAAATAAAAATGAAAATATTAATTCTTTTCACTGTCAAATTAAATAATCCGTGGAGGGGGGGTACGGTAAACCCCAGTATATCAAGATGGCCATTATGATTACCTTGTGCTGGGGGGTATTCCATACCCCCAGACCCCCCCGGTCTACGAAGCTGCCAACTTTTTATAACTTTATTTGTAATATCGACTAGTGACAATTTTCAATTGAAGGACACAAAATGTACGGGAAAGCGAACCAAATAAATTTATTGTATTTTTATTTACTTATTTATTCGATTATTGATAGGGGGCACGTGTCCTTGTGCACTTTAGGGTAACCCGCCACTGCATCAACTAGTATGTTGATGTCCGATTTATTTATTTACATCACGACATCCTGTAATCCTGACCGGCCAGTATATATTTATTTAAGTGAATCGCTTGGAAGGGGGGGGCTAGTACAATAAACCTAAAGGGTGTCTTGAAAGTTTTAATTTTTTATACGGAATAGCAGAAAAAGCCGACGTTGTTATTAGGCATTTGTCTGGGACTGTGTCAAGCAAGGGTGCCCGGGAAGGACTTTAGACCCCTGCATAAATTAATCTGTAATGTTAAATTGAGCTTATGATTCGGCCTTTTATTGTGGTCTTTACGCCGTACAATCTAGGTAATCAAGAGTCAGTACGGTTTAGAGGTCATCCATAAAGGACGTCCGCAATTTTTCCCCTTATCACAGTTTATCACAATCTTCGGACCACCCCCTAGGAACGTCCTATGGTCACGAATCAAAGACATTACATAAAAAAATAGCCAAACACAATTTTCTTAGAAATCCCAAAAATGAGATTTCTATGCGGACGTCACATTTGTCTAACCCCCCCTGGTCACACTTGGTCACATTTGGTAACTCCCCCTCCTCCTAGGAGTGGACGTCCTTTATGGACTACCCCTTCGAACACCACTTATGTTGATCTATTAGTTCATAAAACATTTCTCAAGTTTCAGTGCGGCTTTTTGGCCGCACAACCATAACGATCGCGCACTATTAAAAGAGTGACTAATAAATAAATGAGAAAAAATTAATAATCGAAGCTTTTCTTGATAAACTTACGCATCTTTTTGCTTTTAATAACATAAATTATATCAAATCTGAATTTTATATTAGGAAAAGTTTGTATTTTCTGTTAATTTTTGCCATATTTATTTTAAATATTATATAATTTTATTCGCTTTTGAATTCTAAAGTAGGCAAGACATATTTTGGTTAATAAAATACGATAAATAAGATTACTAAATAAAGAAGAAAATAATTGATGATAAAGGGGATGGATGAGGTTCAGAAAAGGTGGAAAATTAAAAATTTGAAATTGATGATTTCCGAAAACTCCGAGCGTACGTAGTACGTAGAACGTAGAAATACCGAATATTAATATTTTGCAGAGGGATATGCACGTTATGAAGCACCAGAAGATACGATCTTGTGCGTTGAAAACATAATGGCATTAGTTAGACAACATTAAAATTAAGCGAATAAGGTAGAACGAATTCGATAACCGCTGCAATTTTGGCAATAATCGATATTGAAAATCGATCATTTTCAAGATCTCAACCAATCAGAAGCTCGCATTTGATTTAAGGCGGATCTACAGCACCATTCTGTTGGCGGTACGTGTACTTTCAGTTATTCGTAACACTTGTCCGCATCAGGTTTTTGAACAACCCAACCTGGCCAGTATCGGGAGAAAACTAGAGAGTTTTCTGCCAAACGAAGCGACTGATTCTTCTCCGATATGGAAAACCGGACGGTAAGACCCTGATACAGTTCACTTTTGCTAACACTTCGTCATTCTTATCCAGTTTATTAACACTTTCTTATCACTTCAAACCGACAGCTAACGAAAGGAATTAGGTGGTGACGTTAAATCAGCCACGCCAGCTTTCTCAAAAAAGGCATCTGCGTGTATATGCCTTTATCGACATTTCAAAGCCACGATCGTCGCCAACCCGGGGGGGGGGGGGGGTAAACCCCACTCCTGTTTCAGACGGCTTTGTAGTCAGGTGGGGGCCTCAAAACCCAACCCTGAAAAGTAAAATTTCAGGTGCTGTAGCGCACCAGCTGTCTTAAGGAGGTACGGGCATGGCCCGAGTACTCCATGTTTTAATTTATGAATCTGATCAAGTTTTTGAAAATTTTTACCATCATAACAAAATTTCTTTTGATTTGACTTATATTTTTGAAATTTTACACTTTTTTCTAAGTATACCCGAAAATCTAGATCCGTTTTTTACGGATCCATCGTTATTTGGATCTGTCGCGCCCAGGAAATTTTTTTCCAAGTTTCCTGTTAAAAGCTAAATCCGTTTTTAATAATCTGCCGTTCTTGGGATCTGTCGCGCCCAGGCAAATTTTTTCTAAATTTAACGAAAAAGGCTATAAGCACACAAACATAATAAGAAACTCGTACAAATCCACGTATTTATTACAAAGTCGGGCTGGGGCGTGGCTAATGGGAGACGCCTGTTTTGCTACAAGTTTAAGGGCTGTTTTTAGGGTTCAACATGTATTTTCTGCAATTTTTTTGATTATTTCTACCTTAAACTTTCCGAATATCTATAGGGAATTTTTTATATCGCGGTTGTTTACATTGTGCTATCGCTTTCTACAGAAGATAACAAATAATAAATACAATAAAAAATAAATAAGTTCGAATAAAGGGCTTATGATAGAAGCTCATTGAAACTGAAAGTAAGTTCTATGTTCTATGGTTCTATCGAACAAAAATTTAAAATGAATGGAAAATAGGAAAAATACCCCCCCCCCCCCAAATGAGACCATTCAATAGTAAACCTTTTACATCTTTTTCATATTTGATTTTAGTAAACCAGAGTAGCAGATCTGATGTTAATCATAAAAAAATAAAGAACTAGGGGAATAAGAAGAAGATTATTTTAAAATTTTATGTGAAAGTAAATAAATTAGAGTATTGCATTGAAGCATGCAACGAAAACGGCCCCAATTAGAATTAAAACTTAGAATTAAATAAAATTTGAAATTAACGTAATCGATCATGAGCAAACCAATAATTAACTTGAGTAAAGAAGAAAATTACATAACAATTTTAAAAACGAAGATATTTTCTCAAAAATAAAAACAACTCTATTTGTTAAGAAATATCATATCAATATATTATAGAATATTTCTAGAAAAATTTATTATATAATTTTTAATTCCTTTACTATTTATTACCTTATCTGTTTCCTTTAGTTTAATTCTGACAATAATTTCTTTATTTTATCCATCAATACGCTAGTTGCGTACCTCCCAAAAGCGTACGAAGCGCCGTCTCGTGGATAAATTTTGCCTAAACTGGGATGCCCAAATGTTCATGTTTATATGGTAATATTAGCAAAAATATTAATTATTTTTATTAATTTAAAATATTTTATTATATAATAATTATTATACTGTAGTCGATCATTTAAGTTTAGGCTGGTATATAACCAAGATGAATTTTATTATATAAAAGAAAATAAACAATGTTTTGTTATCAAAATTTACAAGTTGCAACTAGCGTATAAAAACAAGTGTTTTTAGTTTTTTTTCTGGAGTCAGCCTAGTAAAGCACAATGCGATAAATATAAGAAAGGATGTACAATAGAAAAGCTTCTTCCATGTAAAGAATCACAAATAGATTGCAATGTTAATTACAAATTTGATGATGTAGAAAATGTACCCAGTGCAATGTATAATATTGATTGTATATTTAGTCGCTATTTAAAGTTAGAAAAAGATCTTGCCAGTAATAGAAATATTGTGACAGAAAAGGCCAAACAGCTAACAAAGGAATTAAATGAAGTGATAACAAAAATTTATGATTTACAAGAATCGGGGTCAAACTATCGAAGTTATCAGTGTACATTAATTGAGGGATTAAAAATTCTTTTAAAACCGTTGCAATGTCCTGAACATTTTATTGCATTTTTTGAAGAAAAAATTGTAGTCTCAAAAAATGCAGCTATTAAAATTTGTGAGAAATCAGTCGGCCAGTCAAATTGTTTTCAGTGGTTTGAAGAAAGAACTAAAAAAATAACGTGTTCTAGCAAAGCTCATCGAATAAAAACTAGAACAAACAATTTTGAGGCATTAGCAAGAAAATTTTTGAAAGATAAATTTGATGGGAGATTGAACGAGGCTATGAGATATGGAATAGAGATTACTTACTCGCTCTCACGTTTAACAGCTTGTATCCACAATTTTTTTGATTAATCTGGTAAGGTCTTCCAGGAAAGCGATAAAATGTTAAATCAGGATTCTTTTTCTCTGATTTATATTGCATCCAACTACACAAAAATACCTTTTTGCACCCATTTTTAAATCAACTTTTCTATGTGAATCTACCTAAAACCGTCAGCACTACCAATACCATAATGCTATTAAGTTATATAGGGCATAATATAGAATATTATTTAAATTCAAATTTACTTCTTAAATCTAATTCTTAATGTTTAATTCGTAATTAAACTATTACTTGTATTTAAAACCGTTTGCCCTCACCTCCCCAGTTACGCTAAATTTGGCCACCAGGGCAGCGCCACTTGAGCTACGCAACTAGCGTATAGCACTACTTAAAATTGATTCTATTATTTTATGTATGTGTTTGGAAGCCAATCAGAATGCTAAATTTGAGCGGAACAAAGAAATCACATCATAATATAGTAATAATATTATTTTACTGTATAATCAATACAGCTTTGATGGTATCAAAATTTTCGCACGTGTTGAGAATATTAATATATTTATTGTAGATAGATAACTATGTATATAAAGTTGGAGGTTTTTAATAATTAATAATATTTCGAGTTAGTATTGTTTGAAACTGACTATTTTCATTTGATAGAAATTCTAACATCCCACACTCACATCATCGCACACCGCACCCTAACCGAGTTAATTGGTCCCCACGTTAAACATACAAGAAGTCAAATAGTTTTCGGATTGTTTGACTTAACGAAAAAGCAAAGAATTTTGTCTGATTTTAGTAAACATTGCAGAGTTTTTCTTTTTAACGACAGTGAAAAATGTAAGTTAAACGGAGGTCATTAATATATTTATAAATCTCCACAATCTTTCGTGCACTTTTTTGTTAAGAGCGCGCTGCGGAAAGAGAGAGAGGGAAGCAGTAGATATGATGTTGAAAGAAGCCTCTAATCTTTTGTAGATTTAAAAAATTTAAAAAAATTATTTGCGCCATATCTAAGGGAACCCTTGAACCCTTTGTGCATTAAGTTGATTTTATATAGTTTAAAACTCCACTAAGGGCACTTTTTGATTTACAAGTATTGTACAAGTTTTCTATAATTAATGATGAAATCGCTTCAAAATCAGGTTTTGTCCTTATAATGATCTGCAGAAGGCAATAACGAAGTTTCATTAAGATCGGTTGTCATAAAAATTCAAAATTGTCCTTTTTCATTAATTAAATTAACTTATTTACTTTTAATTTAAAGCGCTCAAAATTGGTTATTGCCTTCAATAGTCTTTCCTTATTAATATAAAAAAAGAATTACATTGATACGACGTTTAGTTTTTTAAATTTGTACAAAAGATTAGAGGCTTCTTTCAACATCATTCCCTCTCTCTCTTTCCGCAGCGCGCTCTTAACAATTCAATTTTACCTTCACAACAACAAAAAGTTATAATGAAACATAAAATATCTTTTCACTTTGATTAATACATTATTAGCCCACGTGAAACGAAAAATTAAAGCGTAGGACTGAAAACTACATAAAATGGTGTTAAGAAAAAATATACATATGAACCGAATGAAAACGGAGGTGTTAAAAAATTTGCTAAAATGGTTTTAGCACGTAATTAGTAAAAGTTTATTATGAAGGAACATTAATCTCTCAATTGTAAATTTTCTCATTAATCATTTATTAATTAAAGCGTAAGATTAAAAAATTTAACTACCTGAAGTTAAAAGCAATATTTCACATTGCGTAATTATATTGTTATTAGTATCATTTATTTATTCCGACCTCCTTGATCGATGCTTAGAGGGAACGATAAAATTAGTGAAATAATTACGGCAAATAATGTGGTAATAATTTTAAAACCGAAAGAAAAAATTTAATCAAGCTAGGTGCGTCGCTCAGTATTTTAGTAAAAATCTTGTAATAAAATGTTAATGCTTAAAAATTATTTATTGCTTGCAATAATTGGCGTGAAATAATTTTTCGGCCTGAAAAATGTTACCTGCTACAGAAATTTTAATTTACAAACTGCATCAATTTAAAATTACGTAAACGTTTTTTGAATTAATAATCGATTTTATAATTTTTTAATTTTGAAGAGTTTTAACGCCTCTATATGCAAATTATGGAGATTGTTTGTTTAATCCACACCTTGAAAGTTGTGCTACATTGACCGTCGACTTACGAAATTAATAGCATCACTTAAAAATTTTAAAAATATTAATTGAAATTTTTGTTAATTACAAATCTTAATTGCTTAATGTTATCGAAGCGTTTACCTATGTTATCAAAATTTCTTACATTAATGCTTAAGTAGCATTCGGTGTTTTATGTAGGACGATTTGATGACTCCATAAAA
Organism: Podabrus alpinus; assembly: GCA_932274525.1. Taxonomy (NCBI): domain Eukaryota; kingdom Metazoa; phylum Arthropoda; class Insecta; order Coleoptera; family Cantharidae; genus Podabrus; species Podabrus alpinus. The sequence continues at coordinate 62,724,941 of OW026454.1, read as the reverse complement.
ATTTTTAAAAATCCTTTCGAATTTTTTGAATTTTAACACAACACAGATAGCCCGCTAAAATGTTCGCATCATTGCCGGTGTCAATTAAAAAAAAAAACTTCTCGTCGTCGCTTCTAACATAACAAACAAAGGTATGAAATAATACATAAAAAAGATATAACCGATTTGTTAATTTAAATTATTAATTTGTTTTAATTCAAAACAGTAGCCCCAGTTAATATCAAATTAACTCATCTGACATGTTCCACGCCTTAACACAGAGTAAAAAAATATTGTGCTAATTAAAAAATACTTCCAAATAATATCGACATAATTATAAATATGAACAACTATTAATAAATTACTAATTTTGGAAGCCAAATTTAATAAAATTATAAATTATGCACAATAAAATCGCTTCTGGCCAAATAAAATCAATTTAAAAAGTAGGAACCTCTTTGCTATTCTAATGTAAATCGCCTTAGATGATCTGCGTTATGAAAATCAGAGATCAAGATTAGCGGATCACCTAAACTAATAAATTTACCATGAAGGGGAGTATGCATTAATCTGAGATAATATCAAATTACATAGTCATAACTTATCGACTACCGATTTACTGTTAGTTGTATCCTTCTTAAAATTTTATTTTATTCTCATGGTATGATTGATTAAATAATACAGGTCCTTACTTAATTTTTTAATTACTACAATTTAATGCACGCCAAGGACAATAAAAATTAATAAATTACAGGTGATACAATTACAGGGTTGTTTTTTGACATGGGAAAATTTTGACTCACAGGCGCCGTCATCAAATGATACAGACAGGTTTGCATTGTTTCTTTCGTCCAATTGGCTGATTATTTATCGAAGAATGATCAGACTGACTTGCAATTTTTGGTTTAATCAGGTTGTGTTGACAAAGTGACAAAACAAAAAGAAGTCTGTGGGAAATAGGCTACCCTGCAAAAATGTTGAAGTTGAAGGTTCACATCTTACAGCTATCTGTTTCAATATCTATACTAATAATAGAGAATCCAATATCTAATAAATTCCTTCACAATTATTGCAATAACATAACTTATAATTTTAAAATTATAAAAAAGTACATACATATCACTACAATCTCTTCAATAAATAGTTCCTACAAAGAGTATAATATTCATTCTCCATAAGTTATATTAAACTAAAAGTCCCCAATTAAAGAAAATAATTCACTAAATCCATATATAGAAGAACTTAATATATAATAACAATATACTAAATAATAGTTATAGTAATGAGTATAATAATAGCATACGATTGTTCGTTAATTATACGTGAAATTCACTTATAATAATTTTATCGATAATTGCGTACAACTATAAGAACAGTTAACATTTATAGTAAAAAGAGTTATCTTTCTGCCTTTACTGTGTTATTACTAGAGTCCGGATTTAGATGTGTAAAAAGGTTAAGGTTAAAAGTAGTCGAAATATGAATAAAACACGAAAACAAAAAATATGCTGCAAAAACGAAATTTTAATACTATACATAAATATTTATTCCTACAGTAGTATATAATTATCAATTTATTTAACTTATACTTAGGCACCATTTACCACTTTCTGAACAAGTCATCAATTTTTAATAAGATTAATGTCATTTGTTTAAGCTGCAATGAGCTTCTATTTCCAGCATTTGAGCATAAAATCTTGGAACGAGCTGTGGACATGGTTCCCACCGCCCATCGTGAATTTTCCAATAAAATTAATACGAATCGTTTGAATTTCATAGGCAAAAAGTTATAGCATTATAAAGACTGTAAAATTGTAAGATTTTTAGTATCGCTCCGAGCAAATAGCGTGCAAAATTTTAATGTTGCTAATAATAATTAAAATAGATTTTATTTTTTAATATTACATCAGAAACAAATCATCCTCATCATTGATATAAATAATCGGATAGTCCACAGCAGTGCATTGGTGTGAAAAAATAAAATATAATGTTTATTTTGTACATACATAGTATTAGATAAATTCAGTTACGTGATTATTAATACGCTCCTGAGGGTGAAAAAGAAGACAAGTAAAGAACACTTTTTTTAGTTCAAAAACAACATAAAATAAACGAAATTCGGCACAAGATATCAAAGAAAAATTGTTTTAGTCCTATTTAGTTTTGGAGATATAAAAATACTTTTTTTTGGTGAATATGCTATAAACAGCACAGAATTAAGTCCTCGGAAGTCGACAACTTGAATCCCTCACTTTTCTCGATAGGATTCTCAAGAAAAAAACTATCTTCAAAAAACTGAATTTTAGAACTTTCAATAAAAATGTACTGAAAATTAGTGCATTTTGAAAAACCCTATCTACACATAATATATTCGGTTTAAACATTTAAAATTTTTTCCATTTACATAGAATTTCAGGTGCACTGAAATTGGATTACTTACAAAACTGCAGTGCCAGAAAAAATGTTAAAACAATCAACTATAAAAGCTTACAACCAATTGTGTGTATTAGGGCTACAATGTGATTGATTCTGTAGAGTTTCACAAAGAGCCCGTGTGAACCACTTTCGTATCAGATGAACAGGAAAACTACACTACACTTGAAAATCTGAAGAAAATTACGTTGTTTTGGGAAAATATTTTAAAATGAATTGAATTTTTAGAAGGGCTGTATCTCGGAAAGTAGACGCTATAATAATCATTTTTCTTAGTGTTTAGTCAGAATTACATCTACAGTAGTTTTGATAAGAATTATTTTGGGTATAGGATGGTAAGAATCTGTCAATTGTCAATATATAAATTTTAAGTAATGCAGAATGTTTTCTCACGTAATTCAAAATTTTTCTTTTAAATTTTAACTACAGTAGCTACTCAAAATCCCCCCCGTCACACTAGTTGCACCAATGATTACAAGTGTTTCTAGATAGACATTAAAGTAGGTAATATGCAATTATCTCGAAACTACATTTCTCAATATGGTTGCCAATATATCTCGAAAACTATCGGATCGATTTACTTGAAATTTGGACGCGATCCTCCTTGGACACATATCTACAGTATAGAGTACGATTATTACGGCAAGTTTATTAGCTTTTATATTATAAATTTTTTTCTTGTGAAATTAGTGTAGAAACCGATTTTCTTTATGTTGTTAAACATCAAATAAATTTTGTAAGCAATGTGCATTGGTGCCAAGACGCAATAATATTAGTATACAAATTCTTGAGAATATTTTTGATGCTACTGTACCATCAGTACCTTGTAGCAGTGGCGGCTGGTACGTTGAGGCCGCCGGGGCGCCGCCCTCTCTAAGTGGAATATCAACTTAGAATAACATTTTTTAATGCGAATGTACTGCTAGTAACATGATTAGAATATTTGCGACATTGATTGACAATAATCTGACGTTGCTTGGACCTCAAACCGTAGCCCGGATTTAAAACACTCTGCTAAACTGTGAAAAATGTAATTTGTAAGTGCTTCCTCCCAATTATAGCAACCATGAGTCTTCACTGATGAGCAGGTTAATTTTAAATAACCCCCCTTTAAGGGAGAAGATTCGCAACATCAAATTGATTTACCCCCTCCCAATAGGAAGACACAAATTAATGCGCTGTAGTCTCTATAATATGTAGTATATCTGCAGGGATTGTCGTTACTATTAAATAACAATTCTGATGTGACTCTAAATCAAGTTTTCACTTTTTCAATTGATCTGTAATTCTATTCCAGTGTGGCCTTTAGGCCATATAGCCAAGATAATCAAGATAGACAAATTAAATATGCATTATGAGCAAATAAATAGACAGAAGTGGTGTTTTAAGGCCGCACTGATTCGTGAATGCCCAGGTTGTGCGGCTTAAAGGCCGCACTGATGGACAGAATCATCAACCCGGGTATTGTATACCAGTAGTAAAAGCACAAATACCTAATAACAACGTCAGATTTTCTTGCACTTATGTAAGAAATCCTTGAACAAACCTCTTCGGTTTAGTTTTAACCTCCGGTTACATAATCAATACAAATTACAAAAATTAATCAAAAATATAATAGATACGTATTTACTAAATAACATTAGATAAGACGATATAATATCATAAAGAGTTCTGATTTAAATCAAGCCTACAGAACAACTCACATTTTGCGGAATATTTTGAAAGATAATTAATGTTCGAAATTGATAAAGAATTATCTACATAATATTGATAATTTCAACAAATGTATCACACCGAAATGATTGAACCAGGCCTAATTATTAAAAGCAATTGCCCTATCAAAAAATAAACAAACAGCAGGCACTGATAAAATTTATTAATTATATAATACGGTATCTTCCTGGTAAAATTTTCGAAACGCACTTTTAACCGTAAGCTCCCTACCTCATCGTTCCCAAAATTTTTCAAAGTTCACATTAATTAGTGGGTCCTTCGTATATGTACGTAAAAAGCGTAAATTTAAATGTGAAATATAAACGTGTTAACGAAATTTGTTAAACAGAGCCCGAGTAAACGTGGAAAGAAAATATAAGGTGCATGATTTATTTGTACACGTAAATACGAAGGTCGTTTTGGCAAAACCTTATGGGAACTTTCACTAAAAATCGTTAAATTTCGTAATCAAATTGGCCCTTTGAGCTTTGAGAAAACGCAACGCGAACTTTCAGTTCCCATAGGTCGACTTTTACTTACTTCAGGGGCTTTTAACATTTTATTATAAGAATTTTACTGTTCTTACATTGAGTATCGACTTCTTGATGTTCTCGTGTTGAAAACCCATATAAAATTGCTGGGTTAAACATTTACCTACCAGTCACGACATAATAAAATAAAATTAACAAATTATTTGATCGATTTAACAAGAAAAGGAAAATATCGACGCGACTGTAGGAATCACGAAAAAGAAGATAAAAGAGAACAATGTGAAGGGCAAAGAAAAAAGTTGCGTCAGTTATAACCCGGAAGATAAAAATTAAATAAATTAAATTAAAGAATATAATTAATTTCTTTTAATTTGAATAATAAATTAGTAACATTTGTTATAGTTTTATTAATTAACCATAAAATACATTTCTGTGATTTATCTGTACCAAATCGTTTAAACTAGCAATGTTAATTTATAGTCAAATTAAAGGCAAATCGTTGAAACATTCAAAATGAAATAACTGTTAAAATTTAAAAAATAAACTGCCTAATTAAATATTCTTAATTGAATCACATTTAAACTGATACACATCATCGTACTCCAATATTCCACCATGCTGAATGGTAATAAACCAGCGCATCTCAAAATTTAGTCAGAACGGATATCGCAATTGCATAACGAATAAGAAAGTAACTAAAAGTTAAATTTATTTTAATTACTGCATTAGGCTCACTTTTGTGCGTAAGAATGTTAGTGGTACACAAATATTAATTACGGCTCGTTTTTGGACCAATTTTGTAATCAAAATTTGAAATTGACAGATTTAAAAAAATATTTATAGTTCACGATTATGATAAATGTTAAATTTATTACCACTATTGGCTTGTTTCTCCCAATTACTTCTTAATTAGAAAAACATCATACAAACCTTAAAGTATTAATTAATGCGTTTAAAATTTAAATTCCTTGTATATAAATGAAATAACATTTTTTATCGAATTATAGATTAAATTTGTAAAATACTTAATTAAAACTTTCTAACTGATCGAATTTAATTCTTACATGCAACAAATTATTTTGTTATCAAACCTAACCGAAGAATCTTATTGGTAAGATTAGCAATTACTTGAAGGTGGCACGGAAATGTCAAATAAATTTGATAATCATGTAACATTTTCAACTTTGAAAATTATATTTTTAGTGTAAATCACGATTAGTTAATTATTAGACAGGCAACTTGTGCTAAATCTTAATAATAAATAACGCTTACAAAGCTGTCGCAATTAACGTTTAAAATTTAAATTTATAATTAGAACGAGCACATAATAATAAAATATTAAATTTATTTTAAGTTCAACCCAATCTAATTAAAAGGTACTAATTAAAAATATTTATGCTAAAATACGTTTCAGCATGGATTTTAAAATCACCGGCAATTTATTTATGGCAAATTAAGATGAGGTTGTATTTAGCGCGCTGTTTTAAATTATAGCGTTTTATGTATGTATTTCAGTCAAAGCACTGAATTTTATGAAACCTAAATGGAAATATAATTAATTATTTTAATGTAAAGTAATTTGCCTTCTTCATTTTATTAAAGTAATGCTTGAAAAATAAACATAAACAAATCCAGTGGAATTGTACTACCATCATGGAGCGCTTCCGAGATTTTAATCTGCTCACTTAATCCTTAATTCAGAACACGAATTATAATAGAGATCTCGAAACCCGATCGGTTATTATAGGTTTTGTAAAAGGGCCATCATGATCAGGACCCAAACAAATCAACCCATCCAAAATTCAAGATTTAGCCTTCGCTGAAAAACTTCCAGGTTTCGTTACCCAAAAAGTCTTCAGATGAAGGTGGACTAAAAAATTGGTCCAGAAGTCAAGTACAATCCAGTATACTGCACATCCCCCCCACCTCGCCCCCGATTACTTGTACATAGGAGTGTCAACTCTTAATTCTAATTTCACACTTCCCACGTCTTCCCCCTTATATTTTTTATGAGTTATGTTTACAGTGCAACTCCATTAACAGGTTGGTGAAAATGCATTAGTCCAGATGCACAGGCGGAAAGCATCGAAAAGCTTTCAGTCGTTAACAATGCGGCAAATTAAAGATAAAATTTGATATTCATACAATTTGGATCAGAAACTTAAATTGGCGAATGAAAAATACCATTCACTTTCCAAGCCACTCACATTAAACCAATTAGTCGATTAAAATCAAATAATGTAATAAATATTGTAATATAGATTGTACATAAAATTGTAAAACAAAAACTTGATATGTAATTACGTGTATTTGCTCGATTTACAGCAAAGTTATTAATACTAAAATGAGAGTTATAAACTTAGTAACAGGTTTTATTTTTTCTTGCAAAAAAACTGAAAATATGACAAGTTACTTAATAATATAATAAGAATAGTAATAAATTAATTTATTATTTTATTACCGTAATGCATTAAAAATATAAAATGTTTTATTACAAAAAGCAGAAATAATTTGCATTTTTTAATGTAAAAATCCTTAAATAGACATTAAAAGAAAATCGTTGGCGTGACTTCAGAGTAATAGTCTATTAATTTGTATAAATTATTTCTATCTGTGAGTTATGGTCACAATAATTTATTTTTATTTTTTATAAACTATGTCTTCGAGCTTCATTATTTTGGTGTTGGTAATGGAATTGTAATTGTAATTGAGATGAAAGTGTTTAGGCATAAATAGTCAAGAAGGTGGGGTGAGAGTCAACCTTGATTACAAATAACAACAGCACACGGTAATTCTTGTAACATTACATTCGTGGGAAAATAGACTAGTTGGGAATCCCTTGGGCATTATATAGATTTCCCATTATTTAATTAGTTTAGTCGCGATTTTTATCGCATCGGAAAGAATACAAGTCTTTAAATAATTCACCTGTGCAATATAATGCTCTAATTATAAGGCTTGAGAAAGTTAAATTTGGAATTTTAAATAATAAATTAGAAAAAATATTTGTATGTTTAAAGATTGGCCTAAAACCCAATGCTTAATTCATGTTTACGCTGCGGGCTCTCTTTTTAAGAGCTGAATGATTTATAAAACCACAGAAGATCCTGTAACGTCTTAAATAAAATGTTGATGACATTTTTATAGGTTAACGAATAATCACATGAAAGTATTTTCACCCTGTATATAAACTTTTTAATTTCAATTTCAAGAAAAATTCCCTTTCCAATTATGTTATTACAATTTGGGCTTTTATGTCAAAATGGCTTCTGAATTACGGACGTTTATGAATAGTATTTAATGTATTTGGGTAAGCTGGCCATGCACGGACTGTATTAAATTATAAAAACAAAAGACAGTGCCCCATGGAAACAATAAAAATAAAGGAAACAATAATTGCTAATAGTTTTGTTTACATGGAAACTAAACATTTTTTCCGTTTATTCTTGCATTTATTGTTTCCCTGAAAACAAAACACTGAAGAAAATAATAAATATTGCCATTTATGGTTCCATGAAAATAATAAATGCCAATTTTGTCTTTATGGAAACAATAAATGTCAATTTTTCAATGTTTTTCTATAACAAAATCTAAAAACAAAAGACAGTGCCCCATGGAAACAATAAAAATAAAGGAAACAATAATTGCCAATAGGGATATGAGATTAAGATCGCAGCGCCGCTGGGTAAAAATGTGAACTAAGTTAAAACACATTCGTGTGACAGCGGTGCTTGTGCTCTGTTGTATTTTACGAGTTTTTCATTCCTTTTTCCAAGTGAACTTGTTATTTTGTTTAATGTAAGACAAATTACGGTTAGTGTTTTAGTAGTTCATCTTCCTGCAGTTAAATAATATATACGGTTAGGTGAGTTTTAGATCGCTTATTTTCGACGTGGGGTTTTATGTTTAATTTTTAAAATTTGCAGATATGTCAGAATCTTACGAATTAAGATTAAGTCTTCTTGACTATCTCAAATATTTAGAGGGGTCTGAAAAATATAGATGTGTTTATGAAGGCGAAGCAGTTTTAAACGTAGGGCACGTTGTTCTATGTGGTAAAACATTATTAGAAGCGAAGCAGAACAAAATATATATTGTAGCATTGTGCATCCAATCTTCTGCAATTCCTAAACTCCCAATTTATTTACCACGAGGGTCTTGTGTTTTTCAGCCGTGGGGAATAAATGAAAACTTAACTCCGGATTTTTCTTTGCCCAAGATGAACATTGAGGCACTGAACAATATTGATTAGCGCTCATATCGAAGTATATTACTAGCAAATTTTGTTAATCGTCGAAAACTTTTAAAATCACCACTACAACATACGCAAAATAAACGATACTACTCATTTAACTTAGTTCGCCAAAATTTCCGCTAGGTGCCGTGTTGCTTGTCACTAGTTCCCTATAGTTTTGTTTTCATGGAAACTAAACATTTTTTCCGTTTATTCTTGCATTTATTGTTTCCGTGAAAACAAAATACTAAAAAACATAATAAACATTGCCATTTATGTTTCCATGAAAATAATAAATGCCAATTTTGTTTTTATGGAAACAATAAATGTCAATTTTTAAATGTTTTCTACAACAAAATCTAAAAACAAGACAGTGCCCCATGGAAACAATTAAAATAAAGGAAACAATAATTGCCAATAGTTCTGTTTTCATGGAAACTTAAACATTTTTTTCCATTTATTCTTGCATTTATTGTTTCCGTGAAAACACAACAGTAAAAGAAAAATCTGATGTGAAAACACATTACTTTCCCATTTAGTAGATTCCACTTCATTTTATATTAAATATTAATAAAAAATATGTTAACGCAAAAAATTTTTTAACTAGATAAAACACACAAATTACTTTGAGATATCAAAGTTACGAAATATAATTTGTAATTTATTGGATGTTGTTTATAACATGGTAACTCATATTTTTGAGTGTTGTACTATTTTTAAACAGTTTTTTGTTCATAACTCATTAACCAATTTATATAGTTTAATTCTGTCTGCTGATAAGAATTATATTATATTACCAATAATGATGCCAAGTTTCAAGAGAATCGAATAAATAGTTTCGCCACTAATCCTCCCCCAGTACAAGGGTAATTTTGTTACAACTTGAGAGATCCTATAACGTTTACATATAATTACTTGCTTCGCTCGTAAGTTGCGAAGTGACGTTACTGTTCAATAAATAATAATTTATTCAGTTCCATTTATTTGTTCTAGAGTTTATATAAATCATCGCATAGCATTGCATCTTCGCAAAAAAAAATGTCGATCGTGGTGCCGCCTTGGGCGGCCGTTTAGTTCCCCTGTAAGGTCGCGCCGTTCCTGCTGATATCGAAAGCCTATGAATTAGTTACAATCATGTATATTGTAAAATATTTTTAAATAAAATTTTAGATAAATATAGCAAAATTTATAGTACTTTTTGATTGATAACCATAAAAAAAGGCCGCTAATGCAAATTTCGTTTTGAATTTCAAATTTTATAAATATTCTATTCCCTTTCGAGGCTTTTTTGTATGAGTTACGTAAAAATCTAATAGAACCATATTTAAGAGTGACAAAATTTAAAAGGTGCTGGGAAATAAATGCGATACAGCTGAACACAATTTTTTGGATAATCAAAAATATCATTTTTATTATTTAAAATGATTTTCAGAACATTTCATTTTAAATTCTATTTCACAGCTTTCTTGTGTAAGATACACAAAAAAACCAATAGAATTACTTTTATAGGGGTTGTGGTGCGCATTCAGCGCCGTTTTCAGATCTTAAATCTGTTAGTAAATAAAAGCGATACCGTGGCCAAAAGATATTTTGGGATTATCAAAAACTTACTTACTTTTTCAAATGAAAATATGAAAAATAGTAATTATTATTCAGTTAGTTTTTATTAACGATTTCTTAAAATTGTCGCTGAAACTGAAAAATTTATATTTTGTTTTACGGTTTTCTTATTCAAGATATACAAACAAAAAATAATAGAATGACTTTTATAAAGGACCGTGATACGTTTTTAGCACAGTTTTAAAGTTTAAAAGCTGTCGGTTAATAAGGGCTAACAATTGTTCAAATATTTGTTGGGATTATAAAAAAGTTTATTTACTTTTTGCCAAATTTTTAGACGAAAAAATAATTTTAAAACACGTTTTGATTTTTAATCATATAAAATAATCGCTAAAACAAACTCCGTTGTAAAATTTCGAATTTTCTAATTTTTTATTACCTAGTCATTATTAATTTTATATTATACTTAATAAATTTTTTATTATAGAACGACTTTCATGAAGGGCCTAATTGTGCTTTCAGTTGTCACAGAATTTCTTGGGATTACCAAAAGGATTATTTATTCTTTTGCCAAATTTAGAGATAATTTAGACCTAAAGATTTTTCCTTTGGAGTCATTTGAAATGGTCGCTAAAGCAAATTCCGTTGTAAAATTTAGGATTTTCAAAAAAATTATATTTCATTTTATATTTCTTTTCTAGTGAAACGCAATATAACGACTTTTAAAAGGACCGTGATATGTTTTCAGCAACGTTTAAAAAAAAGGACGACAAGTACCTACAGTTAATCAAAGATTGGGATTACGAAAAAATTATTTATTTTTTTATCAAATTTTTGGATAAAGAAATAATTTTATAGAAACTTTAGATTTTTAATCATATAAAATGATTGATAAGCCAAATTCCGTTGTTAAAAATTCCATTTCAAAATTTTATTATGCGAGATACACAAAAAATCAGTAGAACGACTTTCATAAATGGCCCTATTGAACTTTCCACTGTGGTTTAAAATAAAAATTCGGTGGGTATGGGTGGGATCATGAAAAGGTTTATGTAATCTTTTATTAAATTTTTGAATAAAGAGTTAACATTTTATAACACGTTTTGATTACAGTCCTCTAAAACGGTGGCGAAAGTAAATTTCAGATTTTCAAATAAAAACCATTTCAATTCAATTTTATGGCTTTCTTATGCCACATATACAAAAAAGGCAGTAAAACGGTTTTTATATAGGGCTGTGTTGCGCTTCTAATCCCGTTTTAATATTTAAAATCGGTGGGCAAATAAGGGCGATACAGTCGCAAAGAAAATTAAAAAATTATTTCCCTAAATATGGCCCTTCTGCGAAAACTATAAGAAACTTTTAAAATTCAACAAAGGTATCACACGATGTTGTTATTTGTGATCTATAATTTAATTTATTATGAAATACATCGAGAAACTTCATAGTAAAAATCAAAGCCATCAGTAATGCCACATGATTTCGTTCCGGCCTTTGCTCATAACAAATAATATAACGAAACTAAAAGCATTTTTTAAATTATTTATATTTACTTATTTATTTAATTTAATAAATATTACGTTAAGTGTAAATAGTTAAACCGTGAAAATTTTAATGCTTCTAATGCTGGGTTTGGTTGTTAATTTTATTTATTTTACTATATAATTACTACCTAGCAGATCTGCAATTACTCAAGTTGTGCGGTCTAAAGGCCGCACACTGTAAGTGTAAGCCGTAATTATAAATTTATATTGTCTCGCCATTTACCTTTCATAAAAATTTATAACGAATTTTTTCGCGGTTTCTCTTCTTATCTGAATTTATCAATACTTAAGTAATAACCACTTCAAATTTTAGCTTTCTAGTTAGCTGGATTTGCGAGATATTGCGTGATAAATGTGTGAGTGAGTGAGAGTTACGTATTTATTATTTAACTATACAAATATCAGACGACCAAATTGGTCTTAATCAGAAAAGGGACAAGCCCCTGGCTCCGAGCTCGTACAGACCGATCTGCCTTCTGGACCACGCGGGGAAGACTTTTTAAACGACTGTCACCTTGCAGAATCCAGCACGACATCGACGGCGCTGGTGGCCTTGCGAGTAACCAGTTTGGCTTTCGCAAGGGAAAATCTACCATCACTGCGGTAGAGAGCATGCTCCAGAAAATCCAAAAGATTAGAGAGGGTACCTGGCGTACTCGAAGGTTGCCGGTGTTGCTGACCTTGAACGTGAAAAAATGCCTTCAACTCCGCCAGATGGACCTACATCATGGAGGAGTTAGAGAGTAAAGGAGTATTATCCCGCTATCTCCTATGAATTATGGAGATATATTTTAGGGACAGAACGCTACAGGTCTTAGAAAAACTTTGGAACACCGTAATAGAAGTTACAAGTGGAGTACCATAGTGATCCGTCCTGGGCCCTCTGCTGTGGAACGTGATGTATGACGGCGTCCTTACGCTCTCCACTCCACCAGGGGCGAGCATATGCGGAGGATGAAGTAATGGAAATGGTAAACAGCACCATTGAAGTGATATGCGCATGTATGCACCGGAAGGGCCTCTAGGCTGTCGTGATTGCCGGAAAAAGAAGGATTTCACCAATTTCCTTCCTGGTGAACGGCCAAATCATAGTTCCAGGTAACCAGGCTAGGGTACTGGGGGGTCGTCTTCGATAGGGGCCTCGGATACGGGGATTATTTCGCAAGTCTCTAAGAGGTCAGCGGCACTGGCCGTAATGCTCCATAAACTAATGCCCAACACTAGAGGCATCTCCGAAGCCAAATGAAAATTATTGAGTGGAGTGGCCGACTCGATAATGTATTATGCTGCTCCAATCTGGGTGGAGGCTTTAAGTAAAGGCATACAAAGGCAGAAGCTGCAAACTGTTCAGCAACAGAACTCTCTACTGACGCAGCACTGTTGCTCTCATCGGTCTCATCCCAAATACCGATTCACATTAAAGCATGGATTAGAGGTGCCAGATACCACTCGACAACCCAATAAGAGCCCTCCGACGTCTTGGAGGCGGCGATGTCGGAGTTGCAGCTTCTTTGGGAAACTCGAACAAGGGCAGATGGACAGTGAGGATAATACCCGACATTCGATCGTGGTTTTGCAGGAAATACGACGATCTTACGTATGAAACCACCCAGTTTTTGACCGGGCATGGCTGCTTTAATAAGTAGCTCTACAAATATAGAAGAGTAAACTCAAACCAGTGCTTCTATTGCGGGGATGAGGACGACGCAGCGCGCACCATCTTTGCGTGCAAAAATTGGGCCAACCCTAGTAAAGAGCAAATGAAGAAACAATGTTGACAAGCGAGGCAAACTGGGTGACAAAAGGCAAAAGACCAGATCCAATCCTGCAAAATAATTTTGTAGATTGTCTCATAGACATAAAGATACCATCCGTTCCAACAAACAATCCGACGCACACGGAAGTCATGCTTAAAGCGATTCCCGGTGCGTTCTAGGGAGGTTAGGTTTAGACGGTAAGAATTCGTCACTACCACTCGTACGTGTGTGAGTGGTGTCTATGAAGATTCCTCTTCCCACGGAAAGAAAAAACTATAAAAATATGATTTTTATTTTATACTGAAAACTAAGAAAACTTTCATGGTTTTCCAAGATGATCTTTGTTGTTCTTGGTTCTTGATTTGATGAACAATCCCGTTTAACCAAATATTTTTCTCTAACCGCTCGTTGGTTATATCACAGTGTTAGATCCAAGTCATATAATAAATTATTCCTGGTGTACTTAATGAACAGAATGGAATTCAACAACCGGTTAAGTCACCAGTTTAAAATGAGTTGTTCATTTAAAAAAAGTTATTACCCAAAAATGATCTAACCCATATCCCGATTACCTTTTCCATCTAAATATGAGCATTTAATTATATTATATTTTTGATAATTTATGCAAGAACAACAGGTTTGTGGCTTAAACGGTTGTTACAGAACACCGTTCAAATGATCTAGCTACTGAAGTGGCAAAAGTTTCTTTCAGGAAACAGCTAACACTGAGCTCTTCAAAAATCTCAATATAAAAAAATGTTCTTAGAATTAAATTAAAAGAACAAAATTTATTTGCTCTACTAGATCTTAAAATTACACGTTGTATTTTCAGCTTCATTTTCTTCGGTTGTTCATTTGTGGTTAACAATTTCATATAAAGAGCAAAACAATTCAATAGGAAGTGAAGCATTTTTCAGGTGCATGCGGAAACATCTCAATTAATTAAACGCGAAGAACGGTTAGCAGAAACTCCTTTGTATTGATTTTTATATGCAAAAAATTAAACTATTAAATTAAATTTTAAAATGTCATTATCCTGTTTTATTGGTTCATAAATAAATCATGCATCATGAAAAGGTCCGTCTATATCAATCATTCAAGGATATTATTTATGTTTCGTTAATCATACAACATTCTATAATCTTTCAAAATTTCTTTACGACCCATTATAATTATTATCTAGTAATGAATTTATTAAAAAAAAAATTTAATTACTATTTGGCTTTTAGATAAACGAAAGAACAAGTGCAAATAAAAAAATAACATTATGCGTGTAAAACAAGCCTAAAATTTTTGGGTAATTTATCAATTCGACATAGTAAGGTCAAAATATTATGAAAAAAAACGTTTAAGGTTAATTAACTTTTAATGGGAACTAAAAGGAGTTAGGACTGTCGGTGTTGACATTTTCTTCGGAGTGAAATTGTGTGTGACTTTGTATAAAAATTTTTGATTATAGTAACTTTTGTACCGATGTAAAGATAAACCATGAACTTTTTGCAGTAATTGTTTAGCGAATAATGTTGTAACAATTTGAAGGAATAGTGGACGGTGAAGTGATTGCGAGTAATCTATTTCGCACGCCAATTATTTATAGATTAATGTAACTTTTTGCTACAAGAACAATGTTTGTTTGGACTGTTATTCACGACTGCCTTCTATTATACGGCCATTGCACACAGTGTAACACTGGAAGTCACCGATCTTTCCCACGGTATTGAAATATCGTCAATGAGGCACACTTCAATGACTACAATAAAAGTAACCACTCATCATCAAACACCGCACGATTTAAACGTTTTGTACGCATGATACTCAAGCCAGATATGGATAGTTAAAAGAGATTGTAATCGAGTTAAGACCGACAATCGTTTAATCGTTGATCAAATCAGGAAAAAAGCGCGGAAATTTATTTCTTATGGGTGAAACGAAGACGTGCTTTCTTGTTTACTACATCTACCAAAGAGAAATTAGCACAAGAGGGAAAACATATTTGGTGCGTTGGGATATCTGTGGAGGACCAACTTGCGGTGCTATTATGGTATTATATATTATCTTGTGGCGTTAAGCACAGAGTAATGAATATTTAAAATAGCGTTAGGTTGTTGTTGGATTAACATTCCTGCAGTTCTGTAACAAGAATATTTCTCGACATATTTCAGCAATTCCTTAGGAAATTTAATTAGACGTGGAATTAGTACCCGATTCCTTAACATTATTGGTACAAATTTCATGTAACTTTTTTTTATAAGATAATTGCTAATGCAATACTTGACCGCTTAAAAGCTTTTAACATACAAAGTTGCTACAGTTGCAGCCTTTAATACTTTAACTAGACAACTGGATATAGCATTTTGTAATAAGAAAAAGACAAGAAAATTAAAACTGTAAAATTAACAATTTTATAATACAATTTAAATGAAGTATAATGGAAATATTATACAGACTTTCACTACATTAAAATAAAATCTTGTAAAATTACGGAAATTATAATAACATTTAAAACATAAAATGTAACGTAGGTATAAGATACATTAATGTAAATAATTCAACATAAATTCTATTTTAATCGACATTGTAATATGAAAGACCGAAACCTACATTAAAAAAGATACTGCTGGATATCAATTAGTAGACCGAAATTTTTAATAAAATTCTGAAACTTTCACAAAATGTATATCACCACAGACAACCCACCCTTATCGAAAATGTGATTGCTGGTATAATAAGCAATCCCCCTTGTGTGTTCAAAAGCTAAGGGTGGATGAGCCAACAAGCAGCGCCGTATCAAGCTCTTCTGGCGCCTGAGGCAAATTTTAATATATGCCCCCCTCCTCCCAAAAGATTCTTATCATTTTGAAAATTTTAAACTATTATTTATTGGGTTTTGTCGAGGTTTAGCGCCCCCATTGCGATCACCCTTGCTACGGCGCTGACTTAGAGTAATGAAAACAAATGGATGCTTATCAGGAACTTATTTAGGACCGGGGGTCTGGGGGTATGGAATACCCCCCAGGTACACTTAATTTATTGCAAAAGAAATACTTTCACTTTTAGGTCCCTCGGTATTAAGAAGAACAGTACTGGATAGTTATGAAAAATATCACCTGCTGCCCTCTTCCTGCTCCTGCTGAAAATTGCAAAAGATTCAACGAAAAATAATACATTTCGATGGTTCTGAATAATGGAAAGTGTACCTGGGGGTATTCCATACCCTGGGGGGGTATGGAATCGATTTTTATCGTTGGGAACTTCTGTAGATCTCATATAAAATACACATAGTATGTCAGAATCGCCGTTTCCATAATAACATAACGCAATACCCCCCTCCCCGAATATGAAGATTATTTTTATCCGTAGGAATTTTTTCTTTTCAATTTAAATATATTTGAATAATTGTCGCGATGATAACGTGATATTTTTACCGGTTACCCATCAGTCAGTTAAAGAGAAATAAAGAAGAACGCGGGGGTTGGAATCAACTTTCCTAAAATCCCCTGTCTTCCCCTAGTCATTGTACCAAAATTGCAGAGGAAAAAATTCCCTACAAAACAAGGTTTCAGGATTTACTTCAGATCTGTAGTAAAACTTGAAACCTTGTTTTGTTTTGTTCACCATCGACGCGACGGTGAAGTTTAAAGGTACGAAATTTTTATTCAGAATAAGAATTATTCAAAACTTTTTTCAATTGTTATCTCTGGAGTTTCTTTTTATTTCATAAATACTTAGTGCGATGTAGGCAAATTTTGTTAATCTATGTTATAGAGAATTTTGTACTCTTCAATTTTGATTTGATGATAATTTTCACTTAAAATTCGTAAGCGAATTATAGACGGAAAACTACTGTAGAGGATTAAAATCCCCACTTGGAGAAAAGGCTAACAGGGAATTTTAGGCGATGTTGCAAATAAAATCGTAGTCAAATTTTCGAATTCAGTCAAATTTGAATAAATTAAATTCTGATCTTTTTGAAAATTTTAAACTATTATTTATTGGGTTTTGTCAAGGTTTAGCGCCCCCATTGCGATGGCACCTGAGGCAAAGGCCTCAGTCGCCTCACCCTTGCTACGGCTCTGCCAACAAGTATGGGCACTCTCTTGTGCCCTTGGATTGAGAAATGAAGCCTAAAGATAAATGAACCCAACAGTATGGTCAACAGAATAGAATGCAGAAAGCAACAGAAAACCACTGCATTACAGATCCATATGAATAGGCTTTATTCCGGAGTACCAAGCCTCCCATTCGGATGTTATGAGAAGTAAACGGATAAGACGGGACCTTAGTCCCCAGAATCGGGGTCTATTAAAAATTAACGGATCACCCATTAAGATAGGCAAATGGAATGGTCGTAGTATGTACAGAGCAGGAGAAGGTTACAATATTATTCAAGAAATCAATAGGCTGAATATCGACATTATGGACATCAATGAGAAGAGATGCGCAAAAGACCACATCAAGATCCACTACTTGCGTTGTGATGGTAGTAGACATGAACATGGAGTGAGTATAATTGTTGCGCAAAGGACTAGTCATCATCAGCTCGATGTTCTTTCAAACATCTTTTTAAATTAAGCACCACGCGGTCACCCATCCAAGTGCAAACCGCGAGCAACCTTGCTGGATTCTCGTGATCTATCGACCACGGGCATTTGCATTGCGCTACGTCGCTATTCTACTAAGCATCCTACATCCTAAAAATCATCCTGGAAAGAACCAGTAGATAGTGACTAATATTATTCGAGTATTGGAACGAATAATAGTAATACAGCTTCAAACTCTGCCATTAAAACTCAATATAGTACAAGTATATGCGTCTAAGGCTGCCAAGAGCGGTTTAGAAATTGAGGAGTTTTAAGAGTCACTCTCTGTAGTTTGGAATCAGTTTCGGAAGGAAGATATATGACCATTATTTATGGGCCATTTTAACGCTAAAATAGGAAGAGAAAATGATCGGGACAGAGAAATGGCCGGGAAGAGCGAATGAACGAGTTATTTACAGGCCACGGGGCGCCGCTCTCCCAAAACAAAATAGCACCGACGTCGATTGGACCATAAACGGTTGGACAAATTTAAAACACTTTACTAAAAAGTGAAAAATGTAATTTTAGTCAAGCCCCTCTCATTTTTGCAAACCACGAATCCCCAATTGATCCCAATATCAATCCCTCTCCTCCTATAGGCCACACAACGAAAGCAATCAGGTTCTAGATCTATTAATATCCTTTAGGCCCCATCTAAACTTTTGTTAGGTTGGTAATTAAAAAATAAACCAATGAGAGATGCATTATGAACAAACAAATAGGCAGAAGTATTGTTTTAAGGCCGTAGTGATTTTTGATCGTCCGATCGGCCGTTGTGCGGCCTAGAGGAAACGGATCATTAGCTCAATTTGAAGTTACAGAGAAACACACAAGTTGTTATATACGTATGTCGATAATGACGATGATTTAGGCTTTTGTCACCACAGGGGTCCTATCGCCCGAGAACTGGGTGCGATCCAGGGTTCACACAAATACTACGTCGTGTTTCCCTGCAGCCCTCCTATCCAAAACAACAGCTATCCAAAAATAATTATAAAAATACTAATTTGAAGTAAATAAATAAAAATATATTTTCTTTCCGTTTAAATTTTGTACCCTCCCATTGAAAAAAGGCATGAGTCACTACTGTAAATGAAGTTCTAAAAAATTGGAGGCTGCCGTGACCGGGAGGTCTGGGGGTATTCCATACCGACCAGCATAATATGGTGATCAGGATGACCAATAAAATGAAGAGTAATAATATTTTCAAAGTAACGCACGAAGTTGGCTAAATTTTTTGAGGTTTTTGATCATCTATGGTCAGCATTTGGAACACTGCATTTCGTTAAAGTTTTCATTTTTCCGTTTTATTTATAATTTGTGCACTCCCATTGAAAGAAGTCACGAGTCGCCAATGTGCTGATTTTGCATTGGATCATAACCCGTTAATAGATTCCTTTCAGGTAAAACTTAAAAAGAGGGTAGAAAAGAGAGGATGGGAAATCAGTAACCTGAAATAACAATCAATGAATAAACAAAATCTCAAAGAATTGAGAAAATTAACGAAGAACATTCGAAACCAAATTTAACTAAAACTAAACCATGGATGATTGAGGGGATTTTCGGGCTAATAGATGAAAGAAGACAAGTTAAAAAGGTAAATTTAACGAAATATAACAATATGACGGTGATTTGGGCCCAATTATAACCAGGGATAAAGTCTAGAATGCAATTTTAAATATGAAGGATGGAAAAGCTTCTGGCCCCGATGATTTCCAGTCGAAGTTTCTAAAAGTTTTTGATGAGGATGGTTTAGAGTAGCTCATGAGAATATTCAATGAAATTTAAGGATCTGGACAAATGCCACGACTGTGGTAAACATCGACTTTATGACCCTATCCAAGAAGTCTTCATTCATTCATTCATACATCGGTTTTTGACGCTACGTCGTCTTCCGATTTCCCTGTCTGTGCTCGCTGCGTGTTGAAACTGTGACTACCACAGAGAACCTACAGCTTAACGTGGATTCCGAACCACGGGAATAGACGATTTTTACATCGTCTACTCCGACCAAGGAAGTCTTTGAGCCATATTTAATGTTACCTGTGGCCAGCAGATAGACATTTGGCGAGCGAAATATTCTTTTATAGATAGCAGCTCACAGGAATTGAACCTATGAATCTCGGCATGAGAAGTTAACACGCTAACCGCTCAGCCATTCGCCCACATCCAAGAAGTCTACTGCTAAAAAATGTCCTGATTACCGAACTATTAGTCTTATGAGCCATTAGCTGAAGGTATTTTTGAAGATTATTCACAAACGAATACAGGGGTTTGAGAAGAGCATTTATGAAGAACTCAATTTGGGTTCAGGAATAAACTAGGAACAAGAGAAGCACTATTTTGCGTGTTCTATTCTAGAGATTCAGGGACATGAACTGCAATATATATGCTTGTTTCATAGATTAGAAAGAAACATTTGATAGAGTTCAACTTAAAATACTTTAGAAAATTCTCAGGAGGGTGGGATTTAACGACAGAAATCTAAGAATCATCGTGATCCTGTAGCGGAATCAGACTGCGAGTGTTCGAGTTGATGGCGATAACGCAGAGAAAATTTACATCTGGCGCGGAGGAACAGGGCTGCATCCTCTCACCCTTATTATTGGCGAGATGAAATGGTCAGATAAAAACATTAAGCGAGATCAGCTCATGAGAAATACGAATGCAAAAGATACATCTGTAGATAATAGTATAGAAAAAATGCAGGAGTTAATAGAAATAATGTTAAAAATCAAGAACAGAAAAGCAGCAGGCCCAGACGAGTTGAATATGGAGTTACTAAACTATGGTCCAGGCAGACGTAGAATATTTTGGCTTAAGAACTTAGCAACATGGTTTGGCACATCATCACTAGGTCTTTTCTGGGCAGCAGCTGACAAGATAAGAATAGCCATGATGATCGCCAACATTCGGTAACGGATAGGCACCAAAAGAAGAAGCTTGAAAAAGTCCCTAATGTCCCTAAATTACTGCTTTCGGATGATTAGATTGCCGATTAGTGCGGAGATAAGGGCAGTAGGTCAATCAATACAAAAAAAGGAAAACAATATCAAATTAGGTGATAACAATTATCGAAGGTTAATCTCTTTCAAAATACGACCGTAAAAATATCGAATATTTTATATTTTTAGAGTTGGGAAGAAGTTTTAGATTAAAGGCATAATATATTCTTCCTTTTTTCAACCAACGATTAAATAAATTTAATATCTCGACGAAAACTGTATGTATTTTCTGAATTTTACACAATGCAATTAAAATGCCATGTACTATGTGGATAATTTCGTTTACGACTTAAAGGACTAAAGATATTTTATATTCACTTAAATTTTGTCATTATTTTAAAGTAATTTACTTTCATTTCAACTATAAAGTATTCGAAAGCTGCTTCGTGATTTAGATATTTTAGTGTTGGTATTATTTGAGATTTACATTAAGAAAACACCACCATGCGAGAGAATTTCAAATTAGTAAGCAATGTATTAAATAAATTAAATAAGAATTATGTTCTTCAGGATAAGGACATAATAAAGGGGATTAATTAAACGAATTTAACAACATATTAAAAGTTTTGTAAAATTTCACCATGAAATGGTCATAAATGTAATTCTGCTAATGTAAGAGTCTAAAATTGCTTGCCCATTTTCGTTATTCGGTAGGAACGTAAAGCCGTCAGTACGGCGCCCGGTGTTAACGATTGCCATTATTACAATAAAAAACAGGGTAACAGGCATATCGAAGGTCAGCTTAGCAAGCTACCTTATATGCACATATTAACCATTATGCCATAGAGAACTAATTGAAATAAATTAGTAAATACAAGTCTTAGAATAAGAATCCCGAATTGCAATTTTTAAACCAGCATAAGTAATTATATTATGTCATGAAATAATTATAATAATAAATCACTTTGATTATAAAAACCAGTCAATGTTTCTCAGATATATTATATCAACTACAAATTATTTGTGGAATGGTGATTTAGATATTATTATTATGATAAAAACGACATAGAAAGTAATTTTCAAGTAATTACGTGGTAATTTAGCAAGCATGTATTGAAAAATTAGAAATTCAAAAAAATTTAACTGATTAAATGTTAAAATACTTATTCGAATTGTATCTTAGGTTATATAGAAATTTATTTATCCTATGTGTGACTTGAAGATGAAATAATGCTATATTGTGTACCAGACACAGTTTTATTTTTATTATTTAATAACATACTTCTGTAAATTTCACGTTTTTCATGCATCTCTTTTTTCATTTGTCTTAAGTAAATATTTTTAATCCCGCCTCACAATTTGTGATAGATGTCGTTACGAACAGATCACGGATTGAAGTAGTATTGTTTCAAAAAATTTCAAATTTTCATCGTTAATAGATTAAAATGGGATTTAGATTTATTAGAAAACTTAAAGCATTTTTGGAACTTACAGAATGAAAGACCTTTTCCACGATATTCAGGGAATCGTTAGAAAAATTTGTGGAGTTTATTCACACAGATATCCTTAATAACATCTTAAGTTTTTCAGGTCAAGGGGACTTAGCCCCATAGATGCGAAGGGGTGCGTCAAAATGTATTTGTGATACGATGTAATAAATCGTAAATCTGAATTATGAGTAAATTTCACAAAAAATCTTACATTTTAATATCTAGGGATATAATCCACACGCGGGCAGCCCAAAATTGAGACAAAAAGCATAAAATGGATACATTTATGTATCCATTCACGTCCCATGCCCCGAGTAAAGAGAATAGAGAAGATAAATTGGTGCCCATTAATAAATAATAATTACAAAATATACATTTTTGTAATTTTAGATGGGGGCCCATATTACCCTCACTTTTTTAAAAGGTCGTTCTTTACATTCTTGGCAAAAATGGCATTCTTTACAAATGTATACTAAATACAATTAAAGCAATTTTTCGTGTAATTCACACATTCGATAACTACAAGTCGACAAAACGTCGTCCAATGGAAAAGGGCACAATTTCAAAATTTTGATTTAGCCCCATGACGGCAAACTTCGATACCTCAAATATCTGTGTGAAATTTTGCAATGGATTCTCTTTGGCCATTCTACTTGAAAAAATAGTTAATATTTTGCAAATACATGCGGGCTTATGGAACAAAAAATTTTCAAACCCGATTTACTCGATATGAACTTGCACAATATTTTAATTATTTTCATGTCTTTTGCCGTTTACACTACGCTGCTGCCGAAACCGTGTATTTCTCAAAAAACTTTAATAATAATAATTTATAGATTGATTCTTCCCCTGATTTTTGATATTTTTCCAATTTTTAATAAGATCATAAATTAATTAATTAAACCAGGACGTAAAAATTTCGGAACGGTTGCTTGCAAATCGTAGCAAGAAAAATTTATGTTGTAGTTTTTCTACAACATAATAAAATATTGAAATTAACTAAAAAAAAATTTTTTTTTGTTTATAAATGAATTACACACCTAAATAATTTTCATGGAAATCAAATTATTATTGACTATCCTGAAAAAACAACTGAATTGCGGCGGTATTATGCTACAAAATGAAAATTTATAGAAAACCATTTTTAGTAAAAATTAAAAAAAAAACAGAATGAAACCTTTGTATTGCCTGAAAGAGGATCAACTTTTTTATGTACCACATAAGGTTTATGCAATTTTATAAAAAGAACAAAATTGTTATAGGCACATAAAGTTACCCATTTTTTCTAAATAATTAAATAGAGACGTAAAGGCGGTGTGACACTTTTGTAGATTTTGGACAAAATTTGCTAGCAAGTTTTTCATAAATTTGGTCAAGTGTCAAACACGTAAATTTGCTAGCAAATTATTTAGAAATAGTTCTATATATTTTTTTTGCTTTATACCTGCGTATAAAGTTTCTATATGTTGGTAAAATTTTGATTATAACTATGTTGTATTGCGATGTTCTGTTTATCAGATGGGGGGGGGGTATGACGTAATTGGGTCAATCTATTAAAGTTCTATTAATCTACTGCGGTGGTCCAAAATGGGATCGATTCAATTAAAAGACACAATCGTAATTTAGTTAGTTTAAAAGCTATGAGTTTGTTTGTTTAACTGTACCAGGGTTTGGAAATGCCTAAAAATGTTAAAATGCTGTTTGTTCAGATCTAATACGAAACTCAGATGAAGTCTTTTCGATGGATGCTGTTTCTATAAATAAAATGTAAGAGATAAATTATAAAATAGCGATAAATATTTTTCACCTTCAGAGTAAAACAAATTGGGTAATTTTAAAGATCTGTTAAGTTAGGTAAACATGTAATAAACGGTGTGATAAATGGAGTGAGTAAAAGAAGTGAAAGAGGACGGGTTTATTTTCCGACGAATTCGAAAATTGGTGAAACGCGCCTGCCCATGAGAATTTTAGAAAGAGAAGTTTTCTTGAAGGACGAAGACTCTCGGTGTGTCCGTCGACACGTGAGGACGTATTTTGGGGATTCGCATAGTGTCAGTGAGAAGAGAAGAACGTATTTGGATTTTTATGAGTTGAATTTTAATGGTGTCCGCCAGAGCATAAGAACATATTTTTGAGATGGTTAATGATTCGCAAAAGTAATAGTAATTTGTAAAAGTAATGGTAAAATTGAGAACGAGAAATTAATAATAAAGAATGAATCTTGGGTTGTGGGGAAAGAAATAAAACTAGGTTTGTTTTGCCGACGTTTCGAAGGATTTATTCCTTCATCCTCATGGCTGCAATGGAAGAAAAACACAATTAAGCGTCGGTCATGGGTCGTAATTAATATTGAAAAGCTGTGACATCCGTTGGGTGAAAATTTTGATTACGACTGGATAGTTTTATGGTTATGGGAAGAATATTTCGTTGGGAACGATCAATGGTGGACGAATATTTCTCTGATGGCAATTTTAAAAGAAGAAATTTTGAGCTAATTCACTTCTACCTAGGCTACTCGAGTGTGGTGCAACAAGAACAATTTTCGTCGACGGGAGAAACATTCGGTAAGAACTTTACACGTCTTTATTTTATTTATCACCCGACATAATACGATTGAACTTTATAAGAGTGCGATAATTTTCGGAGGGGGGATTTTTTTAGATTTAAGAATTATTTGTACACTTGATTTGTTTTCTTTATTTGATTTATGGTTTGTCTCAATCTAAAATGTGTTAATAAATGAACAGGTATTGATTGAGTAGATTTTATTTGAGTACATTTTATTTCATAAAATACAGCATAGGTATAAGACAGATCCAGATACAGATTAAAATTTTGAATCATTCAATTGAGCTACGAATTAGTAACCAGACGAGGTGTCTTTTTATTATAATCGAACCATCTACACGCCTATAATTAGAGTCTCATTGCCGAGTAGCCGGGAGTATATAAAAAAGAGCCGTTAATTTCTTTCCTCGCTATATAAAATAAAATTCTTGTCTTATCACGGCAGTATGTTGTATATTTCCTAATTCGTTCGATAAGTGTTGATTTTTGAATATTATAATGACGTGATCGCAAAAGAAAATTACAATTTTGATAAATGAATATCAGGAGGATTTATGGAAAAGGGAACCAGATGACAAACAAGTACAGATGATAAATTAAAACTATAATAAATTATTAAATAACGACATAGAAGGAAAATTAGCAGAAGTAAAATAAACTTAAGGGAAATACGAGTATTTAATTTAATAGGAAGATTAAATTAAAAGTTGCAATAATTTGTAGACTGAAATTCTCAATAAAGAGACAAGAATTACATAGCAATATATTTTTTTTTTATTGACTTCCTCTTATATTACAATCTGTCCGTATAGACAATAAGTAAGTGATATGACAGTGAGTAAAATGACATAGGAGGAGTTTGCCCGGTGGCTTGCTCCCTTAGAAATATAAACATAGCAATATATAAATATTTTTTTAAATATTATGTTTCTTTAACATTATATTAAACAATTCAAACCTCGTATAACAAGTAAACCTAACATTGTATTTTAAAAGCAATTAATAAGAAAAAAAGCAATATAAAAATATCAAAACACAGTTAAATTAAATATAATTTTCTAGTTTAATATTAATTTATACATTTAAAAAAATAATTTATATATTTTTTATGAATGGATGAATATCAAATATTTATGTAGATACATAGGATGAAGGTAGATTATTATGAAGCAAAGAATTATTGAGTTTTTTTGTAACTTTTTATACGATAATGGAAAGCTTGAAATGTACGTATATGGTTGTTTGTTTACATAGTAATATTACGTACATATTGAAGGTATCTTAAATAATTTATTGATTTTATAACTTGTTGAAAATGTTTAATGTAGTAATTTATTCACAGTGACTTCATACACGTCGGACTGGTCGTGTACTTAAATTGGAGACATCAGGGTCGAATTTTTTTTCCAAAATTTCTTTTAGTAGTTCAAATTCATTTTGAAATAAAAATAAATAAAAAACAATAAAAAGTTTTTATATACATTTACTAAATTGGAACTTAAGACTTGAAATCCAATCGATTTTGTTTCGTAATACAAAGTCCGTAACGTAAAGATATTTTTACTTCATAAAATGTTTTAATCAAAATAAATAAATACCAGCTATTATTTATTAATTATACGGATTTGTGTATCGAAGAAAAATCTGCAGAATTTGAAGTCAAGTTGTTTATAGCATTTTGTTATTGTTTATTTATTTTATTTAAAAAATTTAAACTTAAAAATTTAGGAAAAAATAAGTTCGATAAGTTCCAATTTAAATACTTCAGCTACGACTCGTCCGACTTGTCTCCAATTTAACCACACAACACGCCCGACGTGTCTCTAATTTAAATACGCGACACGTCCGACGTGACTGGAGCCACTTTCTAATTAACGAAAAAAAAAGTATATAACTTTTTCTATATGAATTCTCTTGTCATGGTGAGTAATATACTGAGAAAAAACGTTTGATTTAAAAGATAAAAGTTTTATATTTTACTATGAGAAAATTTAACATTGTTCCAAATAATGTATTTATTTCATACCAAAATTTAAAATTCAAAACAACTATTCGTTTTGTTTAAACAAATTCTTTGCTTTCAGTGTAGCGAAAAAAGCTGTTTTGGCTACTTTTTCGCTCCACACCAACGATCTGGGTTCTTTTCATCCAGAAAACTTAATACAGTACAATTTCGCTAATCTGGACAACGGATGTCTCAGATAATCCTGTAATTATTGCATTGATACAATCACGACAGTTTTCTGCCATTGAAATATATAAATTACAAAAGACGGTGGTCATTGCCTGATACTAAGCGCGATCAACTGCTAATGTAAGGTTTCCCGGTTCAACTCCGGGCTTGGGCTTAAAATTTCGTGACCGTCTCCGTGCTTTGGAGGGCACGTAAAGCCGCCAATTCCATCTTAATGATTTGTCTTCGTAACAATAAAAAACAGGCACATCAAGGGCTGGCTGTCACAGAATTCATTTGAAAAAAATTAGTAAAACGAAGGTCCCAGACGTAAAGTAAGAAGAAATCTGTAATCCAGACAAATGTGAAAATCATGTAAATCACGTGCCACAACCATAAATAATCCATAAAATCTGTACTATATTAATATATTGAACTGTATTTCAATGCCTAGCCAAAATTCGGAAATATCCAAAAATTAAAATTAAAAATTAACATGTAAATTTGACAAAATGTAACAAAAATTGTAAATTAAATTTAAAAGAAGGGGGAATTGAAATTTGGAAAATGGATGTCCTTGTGCGCAAACAAGGAACTTTTACGATGAAAGGAGAAGGGGGCCAGTCTACGCCGAGCAGTCGACCGTAGAGGACGCTTGAAAGAGTGGTCGCTAAGGAGTCGAACGGATAGGACGCTTTGAGCGAGAAGTTTATAAAATTTGTATAGTTAATGTTGTAAATAAATAAAGGAAAGCGAAATTTTAGTTTAAATTTGAAAGAGTGTGTTTTGATTGAGGTGGATGAGAGAATTTGAAAAGAAAAATAAAATTAAAGAAAGGATTCCAGAATTCACAGATTACAAAAAAATAAATAGTTGGTCGCTGGACAAAAAGAACACGTCAATATTTTATAAATAGGACGACTTTTTGCAAAAAGGAACCAAGACACAAAATTTAGAAAGCTAAAAGCGCCAGTAATTCTTTAAAAAAATTATTAGCTTCGCTTAAAACGAATTGCTGAAAAAATTATTTACTTAAAATACCATGCAACTTTATTTTAACATTCTTTCAAGTGGATTGACTCCTTTCTGTGGAAACTCGTTCAAATTATATTAATGATTATTATTCAGGACTTCAATATGAAGCAATCCAGAATTCTTGGTATTGTTTCCTATTCGATGTGGTTGGCGAGGCAGTGCGACCTAAATGCTAATTGTTCGGATTTTCTTTGACCTGCCCTTACAAAATATTGCGGTTCCTCAAAATACAACCAAGTCTTCACAATTCAACTCAGGATGAATGAGTGAGTGAGTAGGCGCTAAGGTTCCAGTAAGGTTTTTTGGGTGATATTAAAGCGAAAACAATTACAAAAATTCTTCTATCTTTTCTATGTTTACAAATGATAAATTTTAGCCCTTCGAATCTTCACATGGTCAGCGTTGCAGGGTATGGCCACAAAAACTTTTTCGATAATAATATTGGTCGTTTGGAATTGACGTTCGACAGTAGGTCCCCATACTTGTGAATCTTTTCCAATAAGGAAAGGAAGAAGGAAGTTAACGTTCAAGAGTAAACGATATAAAGTAGAAATTGGCCCACAAGCACTGCTTGAAAATAAGAAATAGACTATTTTAATTTTTTTTTTGATAGGGGCCGTCCATTAATTACGTAAGGATGATTTTTGTAATTTTGGACCCCCTCCCCCCCACGTAAGGGTACGTAAGATTGTGGACCCCCCCACATCTTATGTAAGGATTATTTAAAAGAAAATTAATTTTGACCCCCCTCTCCACCCCTAATATTTATAAAATATGAATAATAATCTATATATATAAAAATGGATGTATGTGTGTATGTTCCCTATAGACTCCTAAACCGTTTGACCGATTGGAACCAAATTTGGCACAGTTATTATGTAGGTCCCTGTGCATGTTTTTGTATTGAAATAGTGCAAAAATTCGCAAAGGAAAGGAAAGTTGATTTTGAGTAGCCTGCCTACTGCCTACTCAAAATCAACTTAAAAAACAATAATGAATGCTGTCAATCTGTCAACCGATCGATAATGCAAATACGCGTGCACGTGCTTTACGTTTCTATTTGACCATCTTAACCAAATTTGGTGTAGAAGTTTTTTACAACGCTACGAAAAACATAGGCTACTTTAGAACCTAGGAGTGAGGCCGAAGGCCGAACAACCACGGTCTACACGTATGCCTGCAATACCCTAGAGTGAGGCCGAAGGCCGAACAACCTCATCCGACACGGTCTAGATGGCTAAAGGCGGCCGGTAGGCCGACTGTGCCAGCTAGTATATTATACTATTATGCCACCATGTTTAATGATTTTTAAGGCGCTGATACACATGCTACTTACTGGCACGAAAATAATGCTATTATGACGTAATTGTCGTAAAATTACGTCTATTATGACGTAAATGTCGTAAAATTACGTCATAATAGCATGCTTTTCGTGCCAGTAAGTAGCATGTGTATCAGCGCCTTTAAGTACTATATATTTCAATATATTTGATTTTTTATCAAATATTATATTTGATTTTTAAATTTAATTAAAAAAAATATTTTAAGAAACTTACGTAAGGAATACATCGGACCCCTCCCCCCCTACGTAAGGGTCCGTAAGATATCCAATACCCCCTCCCCCCCCAAAACCTTTACGTAATTAATGGATGACCCCATATAACTACTACAGTTTTAGAAGGGTATATTTTGGCCAATAATTTTACAAATTTTAGGAAAACCGATCGATTAAATTAAATTCGTTAATTGAAGCTGTTAACCATTTTATATATTTTTTGTTCTATTAATAGAGTATCCTATAGGCACAATTTTTTCCTTGACTTCCCAAACGCTAAATCCCTCATTTTGTCCAGTCGGGGGATAAAAAATACATCAGATAATTAACCTAAAAAATTATGTCTTGATTTCCTAAATTTTAATATTTTTGGGCGTTTCTCTCATTATTTCAGGAAGGCTTCAGTAGAGGCTTGGACACTGACACATAATACCACAAGGAGAGTCGAGGCCTTTGAGATGTGGTGTTATAGGAAAATGTTGAACATTTCATGGGTAGACAGAGTAAGAAATGAAGAAGTTCTGGTGCGTATGGAAAAGGAGAAAGAGGTGTTGAACATGTTGAAGAAAATTGGAGTATTTGGGACACTTCATGAGGGGAGAGAGGTATGGAGTTTTGAGACTGATATTGCAAGGAAAGATTCGGGGAAGGCGTGGTGTGGGAAGAAGAAGAATCTCTTGGTTGAAAAACCTAAGAGAGTGGTTTCATACCAGTACAAGGTCCCTGTTTAGAGCCGCCGCGGATAAAGTCAAGATAGCCATGATGATAGCCAACCTCCAACGTGGAGAGGAACTATGAAGAAGAAGAAGATTTCAGGAAGAAACAAACAAAGGTAATTTTAAACCTTGTCTTAACCTGTCTTGTAATTTACGGTTTTGTTATCCCTTAAAGTTCTAAAAAAAGAAAAATGTTTGCGTAATATAAATAATGTTTGTTTTCCTTCATCAGTAAATCAAAAACAAAGTATTGAAAATTTTTATTACATTGAAGTATAACTCAATATGTCTCAGTACATGAAGCGAATAATTAGCTGCTATTGAATATTTTCCTGCTCATTGTAATTATTATGGTAAAAGCCTAATTAGTTACTACATTATTAATTATAACGACCGCAAATTTACTTACTATATAATTTCAAATATAATTACGTAAAGCACTATACTGAAGTATTATTATAAATAACTTAACAAATAGTTATTGATTGAAAAGCAAATTATTTATCAAACGTTACAATTTTGTTCACTAACGATCTCTTAACTTGGGTTTCTCAACAACAAACAATAATTGTAATTTTAAATTTATTTTACTTTTATTTTTAGTCGTGCTAAGGTTGAGGTTGCGTTTCAACAAAATATAGGTTAACTATTTGAACGATTTTCTAACCTTCAGTTCATGAAGCTGTTAAGTATTAATATCTGTCGATTTTGCGTTGTGTAAATATATCGCAATTTATTTAATTGTTTTCATTTTTAAAGACTTCAACAAAGTTATTAATCCTGTGGGCGTACTAAGTACCACACCGTTCAATAAAATATTTATATCTTGATACGGACCGAAAGCTTATTATGCTGGAAAATCTCAAGCTCGAGAATAAAATTGCACATTTAATATAAATCTCACTTAAGTTATTATGTAAATAACCATACTTATTTTTTATTACCTTGATTTTTTGTGAGTATAAACTGCAACGGTTGTTTCCTATTAAGGAATAGGATATTAGTGACCAACAGTACCGGCTTTAGGCTAAAAACGAAAACTTATTATTCGGTTCCCCCCAGAACAAATCCTCGTGGCGCCTTTTTTAGGCGTGTTTAGACTAAACGAGAGGATTGTGCAAGTTAAATCTAGTTTCAAAATAAAAAATTAGATTAGTTACCAGGATTTTAGTAAATGATTTGCAAACCGGTCCTGAAGTTCGACTAGGTACTAATTAACAAAATGGCTTTTCTACAATAACAAATTAATACATCAGAATAAATAAACAATTTCCGTAAAAGCGAACTTAAATTGATTAATGTGCTTTTTTATAAAATTTAAAATTTTTATACTTTACAGTTATATCACTTTTTTCAACACCTACATTTTCACGACACGCCTAATAGTGCTATCGCATTTTAAAATTGAATAATAATAAAATTTATGTAAAATAGGTAAAAGTTATAGCGTCCGGTTAACTTTAAGTGTGTCGACAAGCCTGTACAACCTTTGACTTCTAGGGTCACCCATAATATGCTAATCAAAAACCAATAACTTACCATAACATTAAATTAATAAAACATAAGCACGTCGCTTTTACTTTTAATCAATGAATACCGCGATTATTATTGTTATTCAAGAACTAGCGGTTGATGTAACGACAAAGAAATAAAATACAAAAATTGGTTCCAAAACCAAAAAGTGTCATAATTAAGGCACAATTTGTACCACGAATATGGTAATGTCATGCTAAATTAAATGCACACCCGCTGGCAATTTTTCGTAATACCAATAATTTACAGTTATGAAACTTAAGCATGGAGCTTTGGATGATCACAATTGCCGAGTTGTAAATTTTCTAAATACGTCACTGTTTATTTTATAAAATGCATTTCGCTTCATAAATATGGATTACCGAAATTATCCCATCTAAAATTTGGGTGTGATAATTATTTGTATGAAAGTTGTAAGCAGATTCAACTTTGTATCTTAAATCTGATAAGCTTACATGGTAAAAAATTCGAGAGTGGATCTACGTGGTCCACTCTGATGAGGGTTAAGTTAAATGTTAAAATTAACAGTGAATTGCTTACTCCACCCTCAAATTGCGTGTTAGAATTAACCTCAATTTTTTTACAATGCAAGTGATGAGAGGATAATGAAAGTGCCACTTCAGTTTTTTAATCCTTTGATATTTCACGTAATTAAATTTAATCGTTAAATTGTAGGTTTGCAATTAAAATTTTAACAGTAATTTTTTCTTTTCTCTTCTCTTTTTAACATTGCTGGTTCAAGTATCCTGACCTTTCCTTCATCAGCAACCTGATGCAAATCGTTCGAACCTTGTAAAATGTAAATCTCTGCTCCGTCACCACTTGTCAGATTTTTAATTTTGGCAATTTAGCATTGAAAGGATCTTAATTTTTTGTTTTCTAAAGTAATCATTTTAATACGAAAAAAATGAAATATGAAAAAACATTAATTTAGCAATTTTGCAACCGCCACCGACATATCTCCATTAAAATCTCTAAAATCTACGGTATCCTTTCGAACCTACACAAGAAAACTGAAACGTCATTAATACTTAAAAGATTTTAATCAGAAACTAATTAAATAACCTATAAATGGTGAATACTGTATTAGGCAAGGCTTTAAGAATTTTTTTTTATAATTCTATCACTTGTCTTTGATTGTAAACAATAAAACTTTTGCAATCACGTACCATTTCGTTAAACATACCTTGAAGGTTCTTAAAAAGCTATAAACATACATATAAATGTAAATTACCATTTCTAGACTGAAAAACAAAAATTTAAAAAAAAACTGAAATTTCTTGTAGTACTAGAAAAAGTTAAGCAAGTGTAATGAGATACTCGACTAAATACTTCTTCCTTTAGCACTTATAAAAATAATTAATAATGATAAATGTACAGCGATCTTTTTATTGCATATTGTAAATACCTACACAGTTTTTCTTGCGTTTGGATCAGTAACACATAAAATACATTTTAAATTATTAATCGTTGACAATACTTTCAGCCTGATTGACAGCTACAACTTTTAATTGATTGCTTAGTTTATGAGTTATACTCAATTGATTTTATAATCGTTTTTCATCAGGGTTACTCAAAATGTTGGTTACCTACCAGCAAAAAATCTCTTATACCACTAACGAATTCTGCTACGAAAGTATATGAAATTATAATGGGCAGTACCCTGCGATGTTTAAACGTGCATAATTGAATGAATAAGTTAAAATTTCAATACGAAATACATTCGGTGAATCAGTGAAATACCGACTTCAGAGGTTTTTTTACTAAAACTTTCTAAACTTCAAAGAATTTACATACATTTTGTTGTTTCTCAATATTTCCTTGTATTCTAGAAAACTTTCTTCAATTTACAATAGGTAAATGAAAGATGTTCGACAGATATTCTTATCTTTGATGGTAATCTCTCTCTGGGCAAATATTTAGAAAAAGAAGCAAATTATTTTCACTATTTATATTTAAATATTTGTAATGGCTATAAAAATTTGTCGGTTTTAAAAATTAACATCGAACTCGACAATTTCCGTTTTCTTAAAATTAAAGTTAGGCATGCAAGAGAATTAAGGGTCGCATTTTCTGGGGTACGTAGTTACATCAGTTCATGTAATAATTTGAAAGTTGAACTGCCATTATAATTATGGTGACCATATTATTTTTATGAAAAAAAGGACATTTCGGCGAAACACGGTAAACACCTAAAAAAAGGTCAACGGCGCACAGTGTGGTGGAGGCGGACAAATGGTGATTTTTAAAGTAATTCATTTGGTCTGTTTAATAATAGTTTCTTGCTAGGAACATTCCAAGGATTCAGGAACACAAAAAAGATCATTAAAAATTCGCTTGGAAAGTGTCGAAAAAATGGGGAAAAAAGTCAACCTTTTTTATATACATAAATTATACTATGTACCGTATACATAGGTACTTTAACTTTGCTTAAAAACGGAAATACATTGATTTTTTTCAGTTTTCAAGTTGAAATATTATTTCTGTTTCACTTTACTAGCACACAAGTGCCAAAACAAAACAAAGAATTACATTTTTAACGGTTTGTAGACCTAATTTCGACCTGAAAACTCAATGTTTTTAAATGTTAACTTCTCTTAACCTTTTAGTTGTGTGAGAACGCATGAGACACACCGAAAAATTTTTTTGTGGTATCATTGGTATCTCTAGTACTTGTTCTCCAAATTTCAGCTGCAGATACTTGCAGATGCGAACACAAGAGCATTTTTACTGAGACTTGTCCAATTTTTACCGAAGGTATTATTGGATTAACAAATCAATAAATTTTTCCCAAATGCCCATGTAAACAATACATAAGCAGAACGGACGATACAGAAAGATATTAAAAACAATTGAAAACTATTTTAAAATGACGAACTTTAGCATTTCGAATCGTGGCTTATGCAATATTCTGTGGGAAAACACAAAAATTATTGTTTTCTTCTATTCTATTAAGGACTAGCTGGCACAGTCGGCCTACCGGCCGCCTTTAGCCATCTAGACCGTGTCGGATGTGGTTGTTCGGCCTTCGGCCTCACTCCAAGGTACTAAAGTAGCCTATGTTTTTCGTAGCGTTGTAAATAACTTCTACACCAAATTTGGTTAAGATTGGTCAAATAGAAACGTAAAGCACGTGAACGCGTATTTGCATTGTCGATCGTTTGACAGCATTCATTATTGTTTTTAAGTTGATTTTGAGTAGCCTGCCTTCATTTAAGGAATCTCGATAATCCATTCATGCGCGTCCCTATGGTCGGGAAAATCACTGGGAATTCCTTAAAAATTATTGCAAAATTCCTTAGAAACCCGCGAAGTTTTTTGGAAATCGTTGAAATTTCTTGTAACCTTAGAATTTCTGAGTTCGGTGTTCTTATTTATCTATTTATTGTTTAGAAATCACTAGGAAGTCCTTACAAATCACTGAAAAGTTCTAAAACATAATTGGAATTTGTTATAAATCTCCGGAGATCCTTGGAAATCTTTGAATTTCTTACTTCTGTGTATTTATTTAAAATCGCTGAGAAATCCTTAGAAATTACTGCAAAATACTTTGAAAATAATTAAAATTCTTTAGTAATCTGTGGAGTTATTTGGAAATCGTTGAACTTTCTTGTAATGGTTGAATTTCTGAGTTCAGTGTTTTTATATTTATTTTTTTACGTCTTGGAAATCGCTGGAAATTCATTGAAATCACTGAAAAATTTTTTAAACATAATTAGATATCGTTGTAAATCTTCAGAGTTCCTTAAAACTTCTTTGAAATTTCTAGAAAATCGTAAGAATTTCATGTATTCAATGCAAGTCCTTGGAAATCTTTGCTGCATTTCTGAGTTCTTTGTATTTATATTTAATTTCTTTGAAATCACTATAAATTTCTTGGAAATTTATTTAAGATAATAATTAGAATTATTTATAAGTTTCCGGAGTCCCTTGAAAATTTTTTGAAATTGTTGAAATTTCTTGTAATCTTTGAATTTCATAGTTCTGTATTCATATTTATTTCTTGCTTTGAAAACGCTGGAATACCTTAAAAATCACTGGAAAATTCTTAAACATAATTGGAATTCATTGTAAATCTCCGAAGTCTCTTGAAAATCTTCGCATTTCCTATGAAATCGTACGAATTTAATGTATTTATTGAAACTCCCCGGAAATACGAGTTCTGCGTATTTATCTTTAATTTATTTGAAAATCATTGGAAATTCGTTGAAAATTACCGGAAATTCCTTGAAGATAATTAGAATTCCTTAGAAGTCCCCGGAGTCTATTGGAAATCGTTGAAATTTCTTATTTATTTATTATACGTATTTTGGAAATCGCTGGAAATTCCTTATAAATCACTGGAAAACTGAAATTCGTTGTAAATCTCCGTGGTTCCTTGAAAATCTTTGAATTTCCTAGGAAATCGTATGTATTCATGTATTCCTTGAAGCCCCTATTTCTGAGTTCTGTGTATTTCGCTATTTATTTTTAGTTTCTTTGAAATTACTGCAAATTCATTGGAAATCATTAGAAATTCCTTGAAGATAAAAAGAATTCTTTAGAAGTCTCCTGAGTCCCTTGGAAATCTTTGGAAATCGTTCAAAATTTCTAATAATATTTGAATATCTTAGTTCTTAATTTATTTCTGGAAAATTTCTGGGAATTCTTTACAAATCATTAGAAAGTTCTTAAACATAATTAGAATTTGATGTAAATCTCATTGAGTTCCTTGAAAATCTTCAAAATTCCCAAGAAAATTGTTGGAATTTCTTAGAGCGTCTACACACGATCCAATCTGGTCGGGCCGACAAGCTGTCCTACACGTGAGTTGAACAAGGACACAATAGCCGCATCCTTATTCAACTCATGTGTAGGACAGCCGGTCGGCCCGACCAGATTGGATCGTGTGTAGACCCTATTATAATAGTAGGTACTTAAATCATTAAAATATTTAGAAAATCATTGGATTTCTGAGTTTTGTGTATTTATTTTATTTTCTTCGAAATCGCTGTAAATTCATTGGAAATCATAGAAAATTACTTAAATTGCATATAAATCTCCGAGGTTTCTTGGAGATCCTCTAAGATTCGTGGATATCGTTGGAATTTCTTGGAAATCTATCAATTTCCGAGCTCTGTGGTTTTATTTGTTTTTAATATCTTTAAAATCACTAGAAAATCTTT
The DNA here is from genome assembly GCA_932274525.1 of Podabrus alpinus. Lineage (NCBI taxonomy): Eukaryota > Metazoa > Arthropoda > Insecta > Coleoptera > Cantharidae > Podabrus > Podabrus alpinus. Next base: position 62,687,470 of record OW026454.1, on the reverse strand, counting down.
TAAATTAATTGGAACTCGTTATAAACCTGCGAAGTTTCTTAGAAATCTTCGGAATTTCTAGGAAATTCTTCGAATTTCTTTTGACCTTTAAAATTTATAGGAAATCTTTGAATTTTTGAGTTCTGAGCATATATTTAATTTAAATTTCTTTGAAATCACTGGAAATTCCTTGTAAGATAATTGGAATTCTTTGGAAATCTCTGGAATTTTTTTGGAATTTCTTGCAATTTTTGAAATTTATAGGAAACCTGTGAACTTTTGAGTTATGCGTATTTATTTTAATTTCTTTGAAATCACTAGGAATTTCATGACAATACTTGAAATTAGAAATCTCCGGAGTTCATTGGAAATATTTGAACTTCTTTGGAATATCCTATAATCTTTGAAGTTTCTTGGAGATCTTTGGATTTCCGAGTTGTGTGAATTTATTTAATTACTTGAAATCGCTGGGAATTTCTTAGAAATCACTGGAATTCTTTGAAAAGCAGTGAAATTCCTTAGAAATATCAATTACGCCTAGCCCTAGACGCAGAACGGGTCACAGCAAACCGTTCCCGCTCCGAATGGCGTTATTGGGAGACAAACGTCTCTCAATGTGTATTACGATGCTTAAACAATTCGTAGAAACCTGCTGATGCGATTGGTGTATAATTTTTAAACCAATTATGATTCATTTAAATCAAGCAGTTCTTGCAATGTGAATTTAAGAATCACGTAAGGAAAAGTTTTAACGTCCCGTATTTCTTATCAGTAACACCAGCCCCGAAGCCAGGTTTGTTTGGCGGGGGAGGGGAGAGTACTTATGATTTATGAAAACAGGGACGGACCCACTGAATTTTTTACGAAGACTGTGGAGGGAGAGACTCTCCCGGGGAAGAAGAGGTCGGGTCTCTCCTCTGCATGTTTTTAAAAGTTAATGTCGCTTAATGTTAAGCTTAATAAGCTTATGTAAATAAGCTTTTAGAACTTCACCACGCAATATTTTGGCGGAGACTTCTGTCGAAACCCTAAGTTTTTTCTGAAAAAGCCAAAGATTAATTTCTGGGGGGGGGGGTGTTATGGGCCTGGATAACATCAACTTATTCTATCAAAAAAAAAATAGGAATAGAGAATAAACTACATTTCTGTCGTGGTTTGTAAAAATACCTAATGCAACGTTTCATGAAGATTAATTAAGAAATATCAGAACAAGATATCCTCTAACCCGTTTAGAGACTATTTTGTAGTCAAACAAGGTTTAAGGCAACTGATTTAAATTTAATTGCTCTGAAACTACCAAACCGATTTCAACCAATTAACAAACCAGTGAATTTTGTGGTTCATAAGAATGCTTAATTTTATACAAATCAACTAAGAAATTTAATACAACCTGTGTATTAGAACTAAAAGTGATAACCCGTACAAGAGAAAGTCTAATGAATAATAATATTATCATCACCACTGTGTAACAGTGTAAAAGTTAAAGCTTCCTATTTATGGGATATTGTTTAACTAGGGTTTTAATTGGAAATTTACTTATATGTAACTAACCCTTGACCCTCAGCCTCGCACACCGCTGTGTATACTGTGTACGCTCTACAACTAACTTGATTAGTTCTTAACCAAAACTACCATTCAAGGTCAAGTAATGCTATTAAAATCCCACAGGTGAATTCCAAATTAGGTAATTTATTTGGAATTACATGTTCAAATAATACAAACGGAGTAATCCAAATTTTTATCACCTTATACACGGAACTTGACGTACGTACGAGTAGGTAATTGTTACGGTACTTCATAAATCACACGGTGAAAATTGATTAATACAGATGACCTACCAACATTTTACATTTCAATTAAAATATTATAATTGCATGAAATGAAATTCTTAAAATTTCTTGCACCCACCCAAACAAATTTTGGTAACACCTCATCGCAAAATTCCTATTTTATTTGTAATAGGCTGCTTCATAAACTTTATAATATTTACATAATTATTATGTTTAAAATTGCTTGGCTAATTTGCGGTTAAAACCATCAAGCAATTCAATAAATTTAACACAGACACTTATATCTCTTCAGAACAGTTTTACGTGCCAACTATCAAAATCGCCGATAAATGTGAAACTTTTACGAAAATTTATTTTAGGTATTTTAATTATTGCAAAAATTAATTAACACTTTCTAATTTTTGGCAACGCTCTAGTAAACAAAATAAAGTGCTTTTTGGGAAATTTTTAATTGTTCGATAATACAAAACTCGATTTTCTTCGTGACCAAGCAGAATTGACGTGGACTGGAAAAAGTTAGAAGTGAATTTTTGGGAAAAAACTGTTGGGAACTCCTGATAAGGACTACCTTGATTTTAGTTTACTACTTGTACAAGAGATTGGCATTGAGAGAAATAGTAACAGTATATATGTTGATACAATTAGATTGTAATATGTAACATAATACGACTTGTAGATTGATTATTACTATCGGTTCTACCAATTACGCACCTTTAAAATTTTTCACATAGTTAGTTACCTTTTTGTAAAGGAAATACGTTCAAGTATTTAAATGCTAATAAATAATAAATAGCGTCACCAACCAGTCGTTTGTTATATAACCTTTTAGTCGTGATTCTTCTTCAAGAAATTTTTCAAGTTCAATTCTTCAGATGGAAAGAAAACGGATGGTGGGAGTAAAACTTTCAAAAAAAGTATCACGTTGGAAAATCCGGAGTGCAAAACTTAATTTGTAATGGTGGTAGAAATGAAGGGACCGTTTAAGTACAAAAATTAAAGTGAAAAATATAATATGGAGCAATAAAACCTTTTACTAGCGACAGGACATGTTCAATGTGTATCAAGGTCTTTGTAGAGTGTATTTACTACCTATATGTCCATATCTACATTCAAATACATTTTTATGTGCGTTTTTATTTTTCAAGAGAAAAAAAGATCTACGTACACACATTTCCAAATTTTAATTTAAATCGTTGTAGACAAAATGAAAAAACATAAATCACTCACCTATTGGGATACGTTTAACTCGAGTGTATCCTAATCTAACTGTATATGTGAATGTTTTTATTGATGATGTATCTGCTAGGTTTAGATAGTTTCGTTGATGATTGCGAACTTGGGTGGAGTGAAGAAGATGCACTCGGGGCGTGTGATAGTTCAAGTCGTGACTTGGCTGATACTCCAGAAAAACTAGCACCATAACCTAACGTATTAAACTAGCCTCGCCTAACAAATTGTCTTATTATTCTGTCTGGTACTTTTTCCAACCAGGAATTTTACGTTAAACTTAAAAAAGTACTACTTATGGTTTCCAGAAGACTGAACCTGAAATTGGATCCCACAGTAAATAATTTGTGCTACCGATCAGGATACGCCTCCCTCCTCATATTAATATACGAAATATTGGGAAAAACAGTCAAGTTGATAGATAATATTCACATTTGTCCTAACAGAGTTAATGTAAACATAAAAAAAATTTACAAATCTTTTATAATCAAAAGCGACGCCTGCACAGTAATTTAAATATTTAATCATATTGCAAATTATTAAAGCGTCACTTTGAAAAACCGGTCTAATCAAAACTAAAAATTAATCAAAACACCTTGATCGATATTTTTTAATGTTAATTTTGTGCGGTTGTATAAAAAAACCTAAAAAAAATAAAGACCAATTTTTTAAGAATAATAATTAATTGGGTACTTTCGAGACAATTTATCACAGTCGTAATATAAATAAGTTATAACAATTTTGCAATAATTGTAACAGGTTAATTTGAATAATGTAATGATTTATGAAGACCTTCGTTAGAATATTCATTGGTATTAGTTTCACAACTTAAATAATTTAATACCGTCTTCGTCAGTGAGTGGTAAAAGATGAGCTTGGTGGAAATTGATGTCTTGAGAAAACAAAGTCGTGCCTACTCAATCTCGAGATACAAGATGTGCAACCTACTTGTTCTTTACACAAAACCTCGCTATTGTCAACTACAGTCTTCTTACACTAATCAGAATCTTTAATTTCATTTCGTGTGCTTTAATAATTTAAAGTCAGAAAACCAAAATTAAGCAGAACATCCGAAGATATCGTACGACCAGGAAAAAACAGAGGTTCAATCGAAATTCTAACATCCCATTTTGAAAATTTCTGCATTTCAAATTATATATTCAAAATAATAATTAGATATTCTAAGCTGAAAATGTGCTGAAAAAATAATCAAATCTATAATCTTGCATTATACAAGAAATCTTGTACGTTATTTACCTGAACGTAATCGAACTATATACCGGTAAAGCACAAACGCTACTCATTTACATTTTAGACAAAGCTTGAAAATGTCACACATATTATTCTCGTTTTGCTCTTTACTACCATTTGCATGCATCAAGTATGTAAATAAAGAGAAGTTTAGAGAAATCTTTAAAATGTGGTTTACGCAAAGAAATTTTAAAAGGCACGCGGAGAAAATCTATAAAATGTTAAAACATAAGTAGAAAATTTAATTATCCACAGTAATTATATAGAAATTCATAGGTGTGGGACTTTTTTGTTGAATATTATTAAGATGTTTTTGCAAATATGTCAATTATTATGGTCATTTATCATTGGCGTTTTTTACTAGTACCACTATTGTAAGATCAACCGTAATATTGAACATAGGGCGTACAGAAAGTTTTGTATAGGTGGGTTGGGTTGATAATAATAACAGATCTTCGAAATCTAAACCTTATAAAATATTCACCGAAAAGGTAGTCTGAGTTGTTCATTTGGCTAAGTTCATTGAATCGCCCCCCCCCCCCGGCCGGAAGTATTAGAGGTTTTTTAAATTTCAAATTATGGAAACTGTTCAATTTATGGATGAACTGAACGATGAGGGCACCCATATAATTTGGGCACAGAATTATTTTGTGTCCGATTTAACGATTAAAGTAAATCCTACCTTTTCACAATGCGTTCTAGTCCAACGGCATCATATTATATTATAATATATTTCATATCATATTAACTAGTTGAAAGTATTATTATAATATATAATATAATAATACTATATTATTTAATTTATAGCTCATCATAGTAGTTATACAGGTCACTACTCTCGAGGCTGGTACTGTACATTTTGTTATTATTTGTAGATTTGCAAATTTATTACCATAAGTAATACCAAACTCAGAAAAAGTATATCAGCTGTATATGAATATATAAATTATCTCCAAAGGGCAGACACGAAATCCGGTAAGCTCATATTAGAAATCCGCCTCAAGTCGGATTTTTTTTCTTATAATTCTATTCTGGTATTTTAAAGACAGTATCTGGTGTTGATCAACTACAAAACTTCGGCACCGCAACCTACGCTGTTTAGGGGGTGCTGCTGCGAAATTACATAATAGTAACTTTAAAACTCAAATAAGGCAAACGATTAAAATATTAATAATAATAAATCTGTAGTAAGATACAAAAATTATTTATAAATATAGTGTTTTTGAAATATTTGAATTAACTCAAAAAATGACCGAAAACTCGTTAAAACGTGATTTAAAGTCGCGAAATTGTGGTATCGCGATTTTTCCATCATAAGTATTTTATTATTATTGCATCTTCCCACAGATTCATAATTTTTAATCATTTAATCGTTTGTCTTATTTTTTTAATTTTGCGCGAACAGGATTGTGGTTAAAGAATACGATATGACACGGTACATTTTTTGTTTGCAACTGGATAAATCATTATTAGGTTCAAATATTACAAAAATTGTACAATAGTCCAAATTACTAAGTTATTGAAGTAAAAAAGTTGCTTGTATCCTAATTTTGTTACTATTCCAGATTTGAGGCTTCTTCCAACTTTTCATGATTTGGTTCTGTTGGACATATTTTAATACTAAATAGGAATTTTATTTTAGAACTCTTGCATGAGATACGGTGTGTGCTTTACATTATAAGGTTTATGTCATTAGTGGATCTGGTCCAAGTTTAAAGGGGTGGGGTAAGAATAAATTAATCAGATAACGATCGTGGAGGGCGACGGGACGCCGCTCTCTCTCCAAGTAAAATAGCATCTCAAAATTTTTTAATGCGCATGTACTGCTGGCACCATAGAGTTCGCCCTGCATATTTGCTACAATCCGACATTACTTGGACCGTCAACGGAACCTATAAACGGTAACCTTCACTAAAACGTGAAAAATGTAATTTTAATCACCTCTCAATTATACTCGTAGCAAACCATGAGCCTCCACATATAATCAGGTCAGTTTTAAACACCCATTCCTTCAAGGTAGTAGATTCGCAACATTAAATTTATTAATCTCCCCCCCCCGCCCCCAATAATTTGGTAGTATCTACACAGGGTGTTCCGTAAGGTGATGTGGTTACTATTAAATAACAATTATGATGTGATTCTGAATCAAGTTTTCACTTTTTAAATTGGCTCGTTAATTAATCTCCAGTGCGGCCTTTAAAGGCCGCACAGCCAAGGCCGTCATATTCTAGATGGCTACTTAGCTGTATAATAATGTATACACCTACCGTAATATAATAATAATTATTATGTAGTGTCCGTTTTGGATTAAGAATTAATTACTTTTATCTAAATTATTTTCTCACTTATTTATGCATTCATTATTTTTCTACTACACCTTTTCCACTTTTATTTGAGAAAGCGTTAATTGTAATTCTGATTAGTTAGTTGTATTTGAGAAAACGTCAATTTAAATTCAGATTAGTTGACTATAATTTCAGCAAGCACAAAGGTTATTCAAAATTGTGAATATTTTCAGAAGCATTACAATTTGTGGATCTGAATTATAATTGATGCTTTCTCCAATACAATTGACAAATCTGAATTTCAATTGTCGCTTTCTCAAATACATGTGACCGTTTCTGAAATAAAACTGGAAAAGGTGTAGTGTGTGATTATTATGGTTGTGCAGCCGAAACTTTTTCAGGTTGGTAGCAAAAATTTCATGAGCAAATAGACATCAGTGGAGTTTTAAAGTCGCACTAATTCGAGTATGGTGTTCCACTAGCACAAATACCTAATAACAACGTAAAATTTCTAGTAAATACGTAATACATCTTTGAAAACCCCCTTTCGGTTTAGTTTATTCGCCCCCCGCGTCCAATCAATTAACTTAAATAAACGAATGCTGCCTGGACAGGACGATTTTAGTCTTTCTGATTGGCTATATGATATAATATATTGCCCTAAAGAGCACGTGTCCTACTATCCAAAATCGGAATCAACAACTATCTAAAAATAATAATAATTTTATGTAAAAAGCCCCCCCCCCCCCGCTCGCGGTTTTTCTTTTCATTCTTATTGTTGATTTGAGTATTTAATTTGACAATGAAGAGTATTAACTTTTTCAAAGTAACACAATAATATATAGCTTTTCCTTTTCTTAAAATGTTGTCCCCCCCCCATTGAAACAAGTCACGAGCAGCCAATGATTACAGTTAAGTTTGACTTTTCAAATTTTTAATATTTTTAGATAATTTAAGTGCTTTTTTCTCGATTTTTGAAAATTCAAAGGGGGGACCTAGCCCCCCTTTTTCCCTTGTATCTACTGTTGGCGTATTTGTGGTGTATTTATACTCACTATTATTATAAATTGTTCAGCAATATTTCTTGCTTTAATTCTTTAATATATAAAGCTTTATATAAATATATCGACCACTAAAACGGTCAGAAATGGCCGAACGCCGATCTTTTTAATGGCGGCCGTAGATAGATTTACAAGGTAGGCTAGTGCGATAAATTTGACAAACTTATTAAAAAATAAATAAATAAAATATAAATGCTGTAAAAACATTACCATTAAAATGTATAAACTAATCAGCTCAGTCTTCGGCCTCGTACCTTAGATCCCTATAAAAATTTGTTGACTCGTCGTTCTCAATATATTTCCTCCCTTTGTCGGACTAAACGATGCCGTTACCACAAAAATTAGGCCTTGTAAACGCCTAAGTTATTGCGGTGGTGTAGGTCTTGTTCGAGTCCGATGCCGTTGGCCAATTTTAGCAGAATTTCTTTGCTGCTAGTGTTTAAGATTTTCACCCCTCGATCTTAAAAGCCTCGGAGCTGAGGTTTAGGTTAGGCTAGGTTGGGATCGAGTAATCGATGGATTAGCGATTATTAAAAATTATAGCAACCTGTTTGATGAGCATTTGACTGTGTCTCGACGAAAAAGTAGAATTAAGGCAGATGTCGCAGCTTTTAAATTTGAAGATAAGCCTACAGAGCACAAAAGTGAAAACTACTGCTTCAGTTCGAGGACGTGCAGGACTCAGGTACGCAACGGAGTGCGATTCAGGATACACGTCCCTTAGAATGAAAAGTTTAAAACGATAGCACTGAAGAGACTTTTTTCCGAAAGGTGAAAAAATGGGTAAAATCCAGAAGAATATGGGCGAATCAAAGTCGAAACCATAGATACGAGAAAGAAAACCTTCCACCAATGCTAATTAGCAACCTCGAGGTTTCTTATCCAGAGATCTTGATTAGAATCAAGCAGGATCAAACTATAGAGGAGGACGAAACACTATTCTCTTATTTATAAAAAGAATCACTGTCAATTAGGCAGATTTACAACGAAGAGAAAAGTCTCGAAAGGGCGGAATAATAAAGAAGAAAAGAAGCGGATGTTATACCGATGGAATACTTTGCAGTGAAATTCAATAACGTTAAGAGAGGGGCCAGTGGTTAGAAATATTATAATACCCCACAGTACGGTTTGATGGTGTCTTTGCAAGACTTCCCCTTCCTACAAAAAAATGTTAGGTTAGATATAGGTTAAATTTAGATTATGTTAAACCCCTTACTAAGGGAGGATATTTTAGTGACTAGAACTCAACACTACCTTGTTCAAGACTTTCTCCTTCTTACGTAAAACAAAAGAGAAGAGGTTAGGTTTACATTAAGTTAGGTTAGATTACAAAATCCAATAGAAACAAAATATAATACGGTATATTGGTTTAGCCTGTTGCGAATTTGTTTTGATTCATTTCACATAGGCGGAAATATGCTAACCTTGTGCAGCTTTGATGATTATTTTAGATAAAAAAATAATCTGTTATTGTTAGCATACCTACATAGTATTCATATTTATCAATTTAAAAAAAAATTAATTGCAAACTCACAGTATTATACCTTATAATAAAAAGTTATTCTATGTGTGCAAATGAGGAGCTGTACATATTGAAAAATATTAGTGAAAGGGGGGGGGCTAGTAGCTTAGTATTTTTTGAATAGTTAAAGTTTTGAAAAGTTATAGAGTAGCTGTTTAAAGAACATTTTTGTGAAGTCGACAATCATTTTTCAATATTCGTTACAAAATCATTTTTTCGCCATATAGGAATTTTAGTAATACCAAAGTTAAGAAAATATTTTGCTATTTCTGCAAGTATTTTACTGAATTTGTATAACACATTTTCAAAAGTAGTGATAAAAACTTGTCACATTTAATCGTTTGTTCCTGAATGATTTATTTATCATATTAAAGCTGTTCGAAACTGTAGGACGCAGTGGGTTGCTTAACCCTCAGTATAGTTGCCATTTTGAAATAAATTTGTTATCTTTTATTACTTCTGGTGTATTGATTTCAATTACCATCGACCTACTGTCCTTGTTACTGCATTTTAACAGCCACATTGCAAATTGGAAAACACGAAACGTGGGCTGAGTTTTCCTTTTGGAAGATAAGATGACAACTAAACTTGTAGTCGAGTATCGGAGGTTTGAGTCTCGGGGCATTTTTAAAATTAAAACACAGTATGTAGTATGCATTGATTAATTTTAAGTGGATTACAATGCCAAGTGAACAAAACAAAGGCATCAGATTAAGGAAGAAAAATATAGAAGTGAAATCTTTAAAAAGCACTTAAAATTTTATTGAAACGTCATTTTGTAATATTTTTACAATTTCCTTGTAGATATAATTTTCAAATACGTGTAGTCAATATTATATTTACATCAATAAACAATTACTTTTCTGATGCATTTCAAAACTGTCAGCTTCCCACGGTTCACTGTGAAAAATAATGGTTTAACAATAAAGCATTGATTGCTATTAGTTTGCAAAAGTGATGTAATTCAAAGTACCCACTGCCTACGAGTACTTGGCAAAATATTCCAACACACTTCTTCCAAACTTTTAATTAAAAAAAAAAACTCAACATCGCTGGATCAGCCGAAGAAAGACTTTTACAATTTAGAAAAGAACGTAGAAAAGTTTCAATTTATGGTAGTACCAGAATGTCTAAAGAGCTTTTACACAATTTAAGGCACATACAAAATTAATATAAGAAACATTGCCCTTACAACTGCGGTAGATTACAACTCATTCGCATTGTAAAATAATAAATTGCTCTCGTTATCTAATAAAATTTTGCAATGCGAATATCATAAAAACTTGCTTGACATTCATTGAATGTTCGTAATCCGTGGAGGGCACTTAATAGGGGTTGGCCATATCAAATGTTCGGAATATACGATTTTAATTGCGATACCATTTATTTATGCACGTAAGTTCGTATAAAATATATATTACATAAATATTCCGCAATGGTGTAAAACGGTGGCGAATAGCATGCAAATACTTTATAATATTTCATTTTATCGCACTCGTTTATGTACATATGACATATATAAATATTTCTAAATAGGATTCATTTACTACTTTCAAGAAACTCTTAAATAAAATAACTACTGTATAAACAAGTTTTAAAATGGCACTTAAGACATCCATTTCTTCTCGTGCAATCCATAATAAAATATCTGGTGGAAAGAAACCGAAGAGGTATTTCCCAAAAACCATATCTCATTATAAGTATGATAAAAGCCTGCCATGTGACCACTGTTGCGCAAAAGAAGGCAATAGACCAATAGAATATCGGCAATAGACCGGTCCTACTAAAGTAAGTCTTTCGCGCACACCACGTGACCGTCGTTTTAACCGATTAAAACTTGAGGTGTGGAAAACGCAAATAAAATTCGTGCGGCGGGCCCCCAATCTGCATAATTAAATTCATTTTCTTCTGCATGCAAATTTAAATATTACAGAAGTCGTTTCTATTATACTTATACATCGTATAATATACGATGATGTGGTTGATTTATAATTTTCGTATGAACCGTTTTTACTGTAATATTATTCGACGTTAGTTTACGTTTTATTATTTCGTGTCTTTCAAACATTTATCATTTTGAAACCGTGCAAAAGCACAACAATTTATAATTCATATCAGAAATAGGTAAGTAAATCAGTAAATATTTAATATAAGAAATTTTATTGGCATACCTTGGGTAACAAAGTTTAGTTTGGGTCGCATACCGAAGGAGCAATTTTCTATTTAATCTGCGATTGCCCGGTAATTTTATATGTTACGTATGGTATTGTAAGAAAAGCAACAATCTCAATAAAGTCCAAGATATTTAATTGCATATTTTACCATACACAACATTGGTTGGGTGGTCTCTTCGTTTATCTTCACATTCCACCTGAAGAATCAATTACGCAAATTTGTAGTGGATCGTAATTTCTTAACTGAATATCATAGAAAATTCATTCCCAAGTATTAATTTTAGTGTCATTTGCAAATCTAGCTATGGATAGTATAAAGACTGGTCCCGGTACGATGCCTTGCGGCGCCCCTTAATTAATCGATTTGAGTGTTGGTAAGTTGTGATTTATGAGAGGAATGCAAAAACAATTTTCGCAGTTCTTTTTTACACACGAAGAACAGATGTAATAATAAAAATCGGCAAAGCTTTTCGCAAACATAAATAACTTCTTTATCCTTTAAATTGATATAATAAACCAATATCACATAACTAATCGATGATTTTAAACAGATAATTTGCATTTTGCGTGACTAATACGATTAACATACTGCCTACTGTGTATTATTGTAACATATAACTTGGAGTAATAAAAAAAACAAGAAGTTAACTTCCATTGTTATAAAATAAAAAATGTTAATGTAAATTTAAATTATTAGTTTATTTATAACTCCGGTCTGTTCAGTTTATTTGATTGGCGTGCGGGCCTTGATTGTAATAAAAAATTATAAAATAAAAAAAAACTATTTATTAATTTTACTTTTTCGCGAAAATCTTCTCTTTCTTCCACACCGATAAGCAGTTAATTTAACCAAATTTTGTGTAGTAGAAACGTTAATAGGTCCTACCGATAAAAATTCGTGTATAAAAGTGATTTATTTGAAGTGTAAAAGATCGCAATAATTCTGACGGTTTAATAGTTGAAAATATATAAAAAAGTTAAGAGCGAACCAAAAACAGGTTTAATAAAATTTTAAAAAGGCATAACACAATCTTTGGAATTTGGTTTGCTTTTCAGCTAAAATCAATTCACAAAAGAAATTTTTAATGGTAATAAATTGCGAAATGAAAAGAACACAAACACATAAATGGAGTCATAAAACGAAAAGTTTAATGAAGAAATTAAAAAAATATAAATAGCAGTCGACATTTCAAATTGAAACTGCAAGTAAAAAACACTAACCTGGAGTACTGTTAGCTTTATCCAAATTTGGAATATTTTTGAGCCTTTGTGGTGGATATTTAGGTACTTGTAGAACGACGGGCGTTTTGATGCTGAGATCCACGGGTTCCATCTGAACTGGCGGTCCCTCAGCCTAAAACGAACTATATTGAAAATATTGTACATATTATAACAGTAAGCATAATTAAACAACAAATAAAAAAAAGGTTAACACCTTGCGTGAACGGAAACTCATTAATTTTTTATGCCAATGTTGTATACAATGCAACAATTTGTATTTAATAACCAGTAGCACATTTCATGTTTGGGGTCCATTATACAAAATTGTCCAATTTTGTATCAAATCGAAAAAAAGAAATACATGGTATAGCACAAATTTAGTTTGATAGTTACAAATGACTTTTACATTTTCCTCATGTAATGTAACGTTAAATGTGCAGAGTTTGATAACTAATCAAATACGGTGACTTGAATATACAACTTTTAATACAGCGTGTAACTTTCGTAATTGTTCTTGTGTTGGTTTAGGTCCAGATACGATTTGTGAAGCCGATCAGCAACTATTATGCATAAGAAGTGACGTCGGCATGTAGCGTATGTTAGTTAATGATTCTAACATGCTTAGATCCAAGATATGTCATATCGAATTACATTTGACCATTTGCTATTTATCCACACAAGCAGATCAATTCAATATTCAAATACTTGCATCATATTATGTCAGTATTTGACATAAAATATACGAATAATGTATTGTAAATTACATGTGACTTAAACGTATCCTTTTACATATTTTTACATAATTTAAATCAAGCCAAATGAAAAAATTCCATAAAACAGAGAAATCTACAATCAGGTGGGTTTTCATTTGCACAATGAAACTCTTTCATATTAACGAGATGAAAAAGACTTTCATTAGCATACTAATTGGATCGGATTGATAAACACAGTGGTTCTCAAAATTTACACAACATTAAAAAAAATATTTTTTCATTTCCTCACACTCATCAATACTTCCACGTAAGTTTCACTATTTTTGAATACCGTGTAATATCGATGACGTCATCGAGATGGCCGCCGGTAAATTAATAAAATCGTTAATATCTCCATTATGTCCACACCAATTTGAATATTTCAGTCCTATTTAGCGTTTTGAAGGCCTACTTGTTCTGTTTTATTTATTCTCAATTCAACAGAATCCTAGCGAGGGGCCACTAAATGCGAAGCCCTAGACCAAAACGTGTGACTGTCTGGTTTAAAATAATTGCGTACGGACTATTATCTCTATTTTTAAAAATGGTACCCCAACATTATTTACTTTCAAGTTAATGGTTTCTGAGAAATTACTAATATTTACTTTATTATTATTTGTTGGAAATTTAATACAAGGTGGACTGCAAGTGGTCTTCACACAAACATTTTATCATAATATGTACAAAGTTGTTTGGTAATATATAAAAATAATTAAATTTTACTTTTCCACAGTAATCGATCGTGGATTGACCTACACCCCGACCTAAACTGTCGCAGGACTTTTGGTCCTGAATTATTTACTCATCTAAACAAATGTTCGGAAGATGTAATTTTAGTTTATTGCAATTTTATTAGTTAATTACAAATAAGACACTATTAACCTAAATACCATTAAAAGTAATTAAACAGGTAATATGATAGGTTTACTGAAGTTATGTCAGGTTCCTAAAGTTATGTTAAGTTAATAGTAATAAATAACAACCTGTGGTGACACCACTATTGTATCAATTTAGTCTGTCTAAATCAGAGGCCGGCAATCCTTTTAATTTCAAGAGCGCCATGCATAAATCAATAGAAGGGCGAATACATGTGCAATGCCATGTATATGCCGTTTCATGGTGTGCTCAGCGACATCGAAATTAATCAGTGCATCCTTAATATATTATAGTTCTGTTGCAACAACAGCGCCCCCTGATTGTACAGCGCGATGCAGCGGCGGGCGGGACGGTTCTAGCCAAAGTTCATAAGGGAGTTTTGACTTAATTTTTTTTAGCCATTTTGGTCAGCGGCAGATTTTTGGTAACTACCAGGTAGCTTTTTTTGTTTAACACTTGGAAATGTTGCGTATAATTTTGCTTTCAGTGCCCACGCTTAAAAAATTAGGCAGGGAGGCTCTGAGCTACCCCACCCCAGTCCCCTTCTTGAGTCAATCCTAGATCCGCCACTCATTTTGGTGCATTTAATGGTTGTTTTTTATCTTACCCCCCCCCATTTACTGATACATAGGTTTATTGGGATGTATTGGACAACTTTAGTGTTTTTGAGGGAAAATCGAGTGGTGGGGCGTCGCGTAGCCAATCTTTAAAAAAACATTCATCATAACGAGGAATAACAGATGTGCTCCTCTTTAAAATCATAATTAAGGAAAATATAGAAGTTTAATAAATTATGAGTTCAAAATAATCTTACCAGATGACGTTTCAATCTCAATCTGGTATTGCCGAGAGGTGAGGGCATATACTGAAAAAATTGTGTACACAATACTACTTGTAATTCAAGTGGCTACCAAGGAATTACAGTGATTTTCAAAAAATTCTCAGTAATTTTAAACGAATGTTTCAAAAAAACAGATGATTTCTAAGGAATTCCGCGAATTTCCAAAGAATTCCAAAGATTTTCCAGTGATTTTAAACTAATTCAAACTAAAGAATTCATAGAATTTCCAAGGAATGCTAAGGGTTTCCTAAGGAATTCCCAGTAACTTTAAACGAATGCAAACTGAATAATTCATAGGAATTCCAAATTAGTACATAATTTTGCAGGATATTTATTTCTTCAGATCCGTATTCTTCCAGGCGGGTGGAGCGGAACATTCCTTATTAAATAATATAAAATATAACTTTTTGTTTGATTGCATGCTAGGGCGGTAATAATGCAATGAAGCTGACGCCATTCTAGCCCCCCTCCTCCATACGTATAAACACGCCATTGGTATTGATATACAAAAATCAATATAATCTACAATCCACAGCTAATGTGGAATGTAGATTGTAGAATGACTAATAACCTCAACCGCTATTTGCTTAGAACGATGCAGGTCGAAAGATCGTTTTTCATGTAGTGCCAATATGAAGAGTTTACAGGTGGAATTAAAAAATAAATTCCAGTTACCATTACTCCAAAAATTAAAAGAAAAATTTATTGCCATAAGGGAGAGAAAAATTACTTACAACTTTAAAAACAGTTAAAACAGGAAACGTTTTTTCTTCTTGTTTTAAAAGAACAAAACCGGGGGGTGAATCACTGGGTTTGAAAATGTACACTATACTGCTATAAATACTGCCTAAGGCTGCATGCAGATTGATAAAGCAAAAGTTTTAAGACAATCCTTTTGTTGCATTAAAAAGCTTTTTGTTTTATCATGAAACGTATTGCTGATCAAAGCAAAAAAGTTGTCTTCAGATCAAGCAAAACGTTTTAAGACAAAATAAAACACTGTAAGACAAAACAAAACATTTGTTTTTAGATAAAACAAAATGTTTCGTCTTAAAACGTTTTGCTTTATCAGTCCGCATGCAGCTTTATACTGGCGATACTGCCTGTACTGCTACTTAAGTGTACACTATACTGCCACAGTGATTCACCCCCCGAACAAAACCTTTACTTCAGAATTCACCTCGAAATTCCAATTCGGAAACTCCTCTCTTCCCTCATCAGAAATCATCTTACATGTTTAACCCCCCACTCCGCCTTTCAGGCCTGACGTAATGACTATGTGCAAGTTCACAACTATTAGCGCCCCCTGGTTGGGCGCGCCGGCACTTTTCAAGGTATATCTTTTATTTACCAATATAAAAATTTGAAATTAATTACTATATAAATGAATTTGAAGTAAAATTTATTAATGTAGTAACATATTAGTGAACTAGATGATACCCCGTCCGAGGACGGGCAGCTAGAAGGACGGGCAGCTACCCAAGGTCATATGGCTTTTGGATTGCACTGAGAGCTTTCCTTAATCTTCATTCAACTTAAGTTACCTTGGGTAGCTGCCCGTCCTTCTAGCTGCCCGTCCTCGGACGGGGTATCATCTAGTTTAAAATAAGTAAAAAAATTTTAAATATTGATTAAGTTTAATTTAATTTAAAAAAATATATGTAAGTTTTTTGTTTATTTATTTAATGTTGTTCTCATCTCTTATTATAAAAGGCCAAGTCCTTCCTTCCTTCTGTCTGTCCCACGGAAATACCCGAAGCAAACCGAACCGAACGCATAACGGATAATTTCATAACCAATCGGATGAACGTGTCATCGTATCAACGTATCATCGTATCATCGGATCATCGGATCAACGTATCATCGGATCAACGTATCAACGTATTTAAATTTCCTATATAGGTGAAAAATCTCTTATTATAAAAGGCCAAGTCCTTCCTTCCTTCCTTCCTTCTGTCTGTCCCACGGAAATACCCGAAGCAAACCGAACCGAACGCATAACGGATAATTTCATAACCAATCGGATGAACGTATCATCGTATCAACGCATCATCGGATCAACGTATCGCATGGGACTGAGCGTCAGCAGCTTGCCGCGCTTGAGTTTCTTCTAAAGTTTCACGTTGTTGACGTATCGCATGGGACCGAGCATCAGCAGCTTGCCGCGCTTGAGTTTGTTCCAAAGTTTCACGTTGTCGACGTATCGCATGAGACCGAGCGTCAGCTTGTCGCTGTGATCGAAGCTGTTCTTCTGTGTATTTAGCTCTTGTACGTGCTTTTCTCTCACGATTCAATCGCCGTCGCTTTGCAGCAGGATTTTAAAAATTTTCATTATCCATTATGGAAGTTCACATAATGCTTTTTTGGAAATAGCTGTCCTATATAGACAAAATGATACGATGATACGTTGATCCGATGATACGATTATACGTTGATACGATGATACGTTGATCCGATGATACGTTGATCCGATGATACGTTGTGCGTTCGGTTCGGTTTGCTTCGGGTATTTCCGTGGGACAGACAGAAAGAAAGAAAGAAAGACTTGGCCTTTTATAATAAGAGATATTTTTTGCAGCAGGTTAGTATAATTTAAAAGCATGGATTTTGTTCTTAAGTGTGGTTTTTCTAAAATTACAAGTAATTTTGATTTAAATTCGCAAATTGTAAAAAAAAGGAATAGCGTTGGTTGAATCTCACCATGTAAACTACGTAAAAGAAGTTAGAAAAGATGGAAAACACGAGATTGATGGTTTCGTGATACGACAAACGTCAGTTACATCGCCGCCGTACAATGTAAAATTAGAAATTAACGAATATCGCCAGGTGATAGCCGCAAAATGCACCTGTGTGGCGAAAACGCTGGAGCAATGTAAACATATTTATGCTTTGATTTATTATGTTAATACAGATGAAAGCCAATCAAAGACAAGTGTGGAACAAGAATGGGGTAAGTCTTCCATAAACCAATTGGGAAAAGAAATGTACTCCAAAGGAATGGAAGTTGCCGAATTATTTCAGAAGAAAATGAAAATAAAAATTGAACGACCAGCTAGAATTTTTCGTCCTGAAGACTTTGAAGGATTTCAATCGGCTGCTGGGGATATAATAAAAGAAGAGTACAGAAATAAAGAAGAACGTGAAGCACGATTAGTATTAGAGATATCGCAAAAACCGCGCGAAATATTGATGAAAATATCGATTAAATTTTAGAATTTTTTTAATAAACACAGGTTAAAATTTAGGTTAACATAGCTTTATTGTTTATTTTTTGGAGTAATGGTAACTGTAAATGTAGTTCTTATTTAACCTCGCATGTAAACTCCCCTCTTGCATATTAACACCATAATGCCGGGTTTCCACCAAACAGACAAAACAAGACACACAAACAAAAACGTCAATGATTTGTAAATACTGAACAGTTCTTAAAACAATTTTGTCTGAAAACAGTGTTTTAGCAAACAAAACACTTTCCCATCTCGAGTCGGCAGATCAAAAAGGAAAACAAGTTTGTTCTTGGTTTTTAGTCGGGTTGGTTGAAAGGCGTACTTTTGTTCTCTGCAACATTTGCACTGAAGTTATCAATAAGTGTTTACTGTGATTTTATGCAGAATTTGTTCTGCAGGATATAAAATAGAACTGACCCAATATCCCGGTTTTTTTCTGTTTTGGATATCATTTATAAAAAAAAAGACTGTTAATAATTATAAAATAATCGTAGTCGGACATTTTTTGAACATTGGATAAAGAGGACAAAACACTAGGAGCAAAACCTTTGGAACAGTCTGTTTATAAAAACCAGAACTGTTCGAAACACCAAAACATGTTTTTGTTTTAAATTTTGAAAATAGAACTGTTTTTAAAACTATCTGTTTGATGGAAACCCGGCATAAGTAATTTCGGGGCAGGTTTACAGATGATAAGCTAAAGTGTTGACCTTCTTTTCTCGAAGGGTAGTTAACACATTTTTAGCAACTACATGACGAATTAAGGCAGTTTATATCTACCCATCCCTTCTGTATTTTTAGAGTAACCTAAAAAATGTACAAAACACTTTTTAGAACTAAAACGCGTTTTTTAAGAAACTCCAAACACGTCGGACGTGTCACGTATTTAAATTTGAGACACGTCGGACGGGTCACGTAGTTAAATTGGAGACACTCCGAGCAGTCGAACTTTTATTTTTCTTTCAAGTTCACATTTTTTCAAACTAAAATAAATAAAGAAAAAAATATGAAACATTTATCCAAATACACAGTCCGTAATGTACATAAATACATTTTTACATGTGAAATTATAAACTTCTTGACATTTATTTCATTAAAATATTATATAAAACATGATAAAATAATTATAATAAGTTTTTTAATTTCATGATTAAAAATGCATTTTCATTACGGAAATTTAAAAAAAAATTCGGAAAGAAACTATGCTCGGCTGTCTGACGTGTCTCCAATTTAAATACGCGACACGTCTGGGGCGTGTGAAGTCGCTCTACTTTTAAAAGGCAAAACCGAATTTTAGTGCTATTTTAGTTCGTAACAGTATTTTGTGTATTTTTTAGCTTACTCTAAAAATAGTGATATTATAAATAAAATAATAGCAACGTGCGGAAGGTAACAGCCCGGGACTGTCATCGCGGGGCTGTCATTTTATGTAACAGAATAAGGGAGATGATAATATTTAAATGTTGCCTGACGATAGCTATCTTGAATATCGATTTTCAGAGGACTTCAGCCCGAGGGACATCCCACAAATGACTGTCAAAGGGCAACACGGCCAATATTTATCAGTTCCCGCAAATTACAGCCCGGAGGTGGCTGTTCCCGTCCCGCAGGGCTGTAATTCGCCAAACAGACAGCGGGAAGTGATAAATATTCGATGTACTCTTTGACAGTCATTTTGGCATTTTCTTCGGACTAAAGCCCTCTGGAAATCAATTACAGTCCGGGAACAGTTGCCTCTGGATTATAATTCCTTAAATAGTAGTAGTTGTACATTAAACTCGTCTTACACCATTATGGTTATACTCATTATGGTTATAATCTGCGCAGAACGCTATGCGTAATGTGCAAATTTCTGAACTCGTCTCTACGCTTAATCTCACCATAATTATTATTGTAATCATTGATAGCGTACGACGGGTTTTAATCAATTGTTTTGAGTCTAAAAATTAAAAAACAAATTTTTTTCTGTTTCATTAAAAAAAATATTTATTGGTTGTTGCTTGCGTAAAGATTTGAGTAAATAAATAAGTGTGGTTGCAATTTAAAACCATCGGAAAACTGAAATAAAATTTATAAAAGTGTGGTTATTCCTTGAAACCATTGGACTCGAAAAGGTTAACAAGAAATGAAACAAATTGCGAAAGCGCAGTCGTCAAGGGAAAGTACAGGTTAAAATAGAAAACTTACCTTATAGTATTTCTAATATTTTTGACCGAGTAGGGGGGGGGTCCCTCGAAGTCTTTGCTGTTTTAGCATAAAATATAACTGCAATTGTATAACATACAGTTACCAAAGATTTAATTACAGTGAAACCAGCATCACTTTCAGAAAAAGAACCCTTTAAAAACAACGTAGGATATTTAGTTAATAAAATCCAGAGTAAAAGAAAACTTATGAATATAAAAAATTAAACCGAATAATTTGAACAAAATAATAGCTTACGACATCACATCGCTAATTCGGTTTCTTAAACCATGATCATATGTAGAATAAATAATGATTGGATCTTCTTGCCTTTCTTTAGGATTATTTTCCTATCTTTAATCAATATTTTCATAATTATAAGCTCTCAAGACGATTGTCTTTTGGTTTTTGATCAATCTGGTTATGTACATAGGTTATCCATCCAAAATGTTTGCGAATTGCAGGTTTCTCGTATATTTGTGTTCGGTCTCTTCTAATTTTTCCAAGTATTCTTCTCAATGTCTTCATCTTCTACCACTTCAGTTTGTCTTTTAGGATCGATAAATGATAATTAAAATTTGAAATTGGAACAAATTTTGTCAGAAAAAACAAGGCGGTGGCCAATTTTCACTGTTATTTTAAAATCCGATTTTAAGTCCGATTTTGTGTTTTATGTTCTCTATGATCATATTTTTCTTCAATTTCTTTGTTATTTTTACCAATTATTTATCCACCTTCATTTCACAGCCCCGTGCAATTAATTTTACGTTCTTTCTCGGATCTTTACTTCAATCCGCATTTTTTATTATTTTTTTGATTTTTTAGGGCTTCCAATTTTTTTTAACTTCAATTGTAATTAATTTTTTGATTGAGCTTGCCTGGTGATGGTTTAACTCTTCAGTGGTCGCGCTATGAGCAAATCGCAGTGCTGGTAATTTTGAATGACTCAAAGAGGAACCGCCTATCCGGGTCTAGCTGAGTTTTACACCTTCCCTTACAATATTTGAACCCCGTTGTAAAAATTGAGCCATTTGCTTTCCGTATAAAACTGCTTGTCGTAAAAACCGAAAAATGTTAAAAAAACTATGCGTACAATGAGGCAAATATTTATGCAATGAACATGTAAACTATATTTCTTGTTCAGTTTGTTTGAATTCTACCATTTCGACAACATCTTAGTTAATAAAATTAAAGATTTAAATGATTTCAAAATACATAATTTATTATTTCTTTACGAATATAGTACAAGCTAAAAGTATTGATAGTTTTTGGTTTATTTATTCCAAGTAGATACCAGAGCTATAAATTACAAAAATTTATGCAGCATATCCGAATTGCTACAATAGCAAATATACAACACATTTTTATCATTTGACGCTGTGCCTCAAAAATGCTCGTATGTAACAGCACAAGAGCAAAGAAAATACTCAAGATGAGCTGAGTATCAGGTTATTTATATATTGCTCGAGCTCGTTAGAGCGAGTGCAATATCTCTAGGATATTGACCTAGGGCTCATTGTATTTGCAGGTATTATTCGACGGTGCATGAGTTGTATCCGTATAATGTACAATGTAAAATAGCCCACGCTGATTGGTCGAAACGACCATAATATGACCCTGAGTGGAATTATTTAGTATACTGAAAGTGCGCTTTTTTTTTAACAAGGAAATACCTGTAAACAATCACTTTTTTTTAATATATTTATGTTTTACCGTTAATCTACGATTCCTGCACCCTTCCTCATACTGTATAATATATAATTAATTAAAATTTTCATATTCCAATTTCTCAAGAAATAAACTTTACAAAATATCCAAATGCAACGAAACCCTTTGGGTTATTATTCTATTGACAGTTAAAATGCTACCATAAACATCAGACAGAGCTTGTGGAATTTATTGAACTGTTAGTCCGATTAAGTGCTATAATTCGAAAAATACTATAAATATCGATATGAGATTTTCACACACTAATTATTATAAGATGTTGAACTATTTATTAAAGCAAAAATATTATTTTCAATTTTCAAATACCATTAAATTTATTCATTAATATTATTGTTATTATGATTATTATTGTTAATAATAATAATCCTACATGTTATTCTAATTACGTGTAAAGTAAAAACCCTAAATAATCTGATGTTTCTAAACTTATTTTACTTAAAATTGCGATATATTGATCAGAAAAATGGACATTTCCTGCCGTGAGAGAATTGCTCATGCGCGACCACTGGAGGAATAAAATGCATAGCGACCACTGATGGGTTGATGAAACCGAAACATCGATGCCATAAGCTATCATTGTATTCAAATTACAGTGGAAGCTCTCTTAACCGACTTGAACTGGACGGAATGTCGCGTGTCGAAGTGATATTGAAAACCACGAATTAAAATTTTTGGTTAAAAACAATTTTTATAACTTGTTGAGAACCAACTTACTCCCTTGAAATCGACAAGCAAGATTAGAAAAAAATTTCCTGACCAGGTACTTTGTCTCGTTAAGAAGTTCACAGTTCATCTTTAATTGAACCCCAAAAAAACGAGTGGTACCAAAACAATGTGCTGGTAAATAAAAATTGGTACTCTTTTCATTTTGATCTTCCACTGCAGCCTTCTATTATAATATTTAAACAGGAACAAAAAGATGTGTAATTGAGATATTAACCATGAAAATTTATTCAACCCTTAAGCTAAATACCTTTTCAACGAGCTTAGAAGTGGTAGGTGTTTATTACTTCCATAAAACATGGCTCTTCGATAACGATGTGTAGCTAAGTATCTGGTTAACTAGATCGCAGATCACCTTGTTAGTACTTATGCTCATCGTTCATATAAACGATTATTGGAGTGTTGTGTTCATCTTTCAAGTGCTTTGTGCAATTAAGAAAGTAGCAATTACGCTATCCTTCGAGGATACAGAAACTTTTTTTAAATTGGAATTATAATAAAAATTGCTGCAATAAAGAGCGCTCGTTTTAAATAATATGACTTTTCTTCGTATTAGTTCATCAAACGTAAAATTGTAATAAGACAGTAATACTGCTGGAAGCTCGTTGCATTTCATATTATTTAGCAAAAATTTCATAGTTACCTATCAATTTAAATGTCAGTGTATGGTTGATATTAAAAAAATCCAAATAGGTAAAAACGAACAGAATAATTGCACCACTTACAAAAAGTGGACAAGCAATAATTTCTAATGATACCAGAAATTTTGCTAAATTAGGAATAGCATTTGAAACATCATAATTTAGCAAATAACTCGACTGAGTTGCAAAGTTATAAATTGAAGAACAAATTAATAGCTGAAGTTATGTGGTACATTTTCTCCATGTATTCGTAGTTAAAATATATGGCTGGTACTGTTGTACTCCAACAATAACGATATATTTTCTTCCCAATTAGTTCAATTAATTTTACCTTTACCCTGATTTGTCAAAAAGCCCACCTACCAATATAATGATCACGCTAACATTATTTATTCCCAGCATGGTTTAAAATTTGAATACTTTTTAGAAAGTAAAAAATGGGCAAAAATTGTAAACCAATTTTATAAAAATATTCTATTAAAAAATTGCTATTGAAATGCTTCATGTTCATAAAGGTGTTAACATCAACTAATTGCAAAGTCATTAGTGTATCAAAAGAATGCCTCATATTTACCATCTGTTGTGAGAGAAATAACTGTATGATGTAAAGCCTACAAAACATAATAAAAATTATCTATTGATTACATGAAAAGAAAAACGTTCCGGTTATTATGGGTAATAATACTTGAAAGAGCAATTTTACAACTTTGGATGATAAAAGTCACAGCACCTATGCCAATAATACAAATAATGAAGAAGAAGTGTATTCGACTCCATCGGAATACCCAGTTCAACGATCTCTTCATATATCAGATATATCACAGAAAATGTATCAAAAATTTTAATGTTTTTAATTTTATGTTACTTAGCCTCTATAAGTCCTTGATATCGTCGTTAATAAAATAGTAAATAAAATTACTAACAATTAGACAAGTGCAGAATGCATTCATTTTCTAAAATAGGAATTATAATTAAAAAATTGTAGCCAACATTTTCTGTGTCGAAATGCCAGCAATTTGTCTCTGCAAAAATTCTCGAAGGATTCTGTATATACTTATTACATCTGATTTTACAACTAGAAAAACTCATTGTAAGAGATGATCTACTTAAGATTTTTTTATTTTTTAACGTTGAACCGTCATTAAATTGGTTAAAAACGATCTAATTCACACTTTCACCTGGTACTTGTTTGCATTGTTGAGCAACTTTAATTGGTATCGATAATAATTATTACACGAAGCAACCATAATTAATAAAATGAAATCAATTAACAGACATGAATAATTGTTGCAAAATACTGTAACAAATTTTTGTTGAGGACAATTAGATACTTTATTTGGCATTCATTAACAATACGAGCAATTAGTAGCACGTGTTTTTTACTTTTATGATTTTTCAATGTCAGTGCAATTTAAAATAATTATATTGCCATAATTTATACTGTAATTCACTATTTGTTGATAATTGTAGATTAAATGACGCACCCACTGACATAAAACAAAGCAAATTAACTGCTTAGAAGTTTTCGGAATCCTTTCCACGATTGTTGAAATTTTCCGTAGTACCCCATCAAGCATTGTCTTATAATTCTTTATATACTACCCTATAAACCATCTTTGGTTCTTTGATATATCGTAGTACGAGTAAAGCTCAAAGTTATCCGTGTTCGAGGTTGGTTAAATTTTTAACCCATGATAACACCTTCACTGGTTTCAATAACATCTGTGTGATGATCCCATAATTGGAGATTAAGCAACATCACGTTTTATTGGTACTAAGGAAGCAATCAAAATTTTCCTGGCGAATAGGTACTAAATTTTCGTGCTTTATAAGGCCGTTGCTCTCTTTAATTAAGGACATTCTTATTGGAAGTCAAAAGTGAAGCAATTTGGAGACATATTTTATAAAAAAATTTCTTTCTTGCCAAAAGTTTGTTTTTTACAATCGGTGGTAATATATTAGGATTAGGACTTCGCTCTGTCACTAAAGAGGTCGTTACTTAACAAAATTGGTAGTGCTAAACCCATTTTTTGTATCATTATACTTGAAAAATATGACCATAAATATCACTGAAAGTTTATATTAAATCAGAAATAATCTAATGCATATATATGTCCCGTGGCAGTGTACTTGTACTACTGTACACCTACTTCTTGGTACCACTGTTACATACTTTTAAAACTTAAAAGACATAACTCGCTTAATTTCATTTTGACGGAAAATTTGAATCAGATAAAAATTGAGAAGAGCATGAAATTCTTTACAAAATAGCGTTTTTCGTAATTTATTTAGAACGGACTAAAAATCAGTTCCAGAAAGCCAAAATGTGTTTAATTTTTAAACATTTTTCAATAAAAATTAGTATTTCCGATAAAATTTCCTTAGATGCCATCTTTACAATCTGAAGTGAGTTTTGAAAGTCTATTTTGTGAAAAATTTTATGCTCTTCAATTTTAATCTGATGATAATTTTCGCTAAAAATTAAATTAAGCGAGTTATAGGAGAAAAACCACGTTAGGGGAACTGAAATCCTGAATTGAGAAAAACCCGACAGAGGCTCTTTTGGAGGGGTTCATTCCGGTACTTAAATACACATTCTTGCTAAATTTCAGTTTACCTTGATTTTTTTAAGGTAATAATGTTACTTGCCTGAATTAAAAATCAACTGGATATTTTTTATTTTTACAAATTTTCACGAAAATTCTGTGCAATGCGAGTTTTCGAACTACCTCCTGCCCACATTAGCGCAGATAATCTGGGTTCTACTGGACATACCTACATTTTTAAATAAGTTATCATGCGTTTCAGGTGTTTTCAGATTTCAATAGGGTAATTGTGGGCTACTGTGATAAAGAATGTAGATAAGTTAAATACACTGGCTAGGGGTCGTCCATAAAGGACGTCCGCAATTTTTTCCGACTTTTCAACTCCCCCTTGTCACAGTTAGTCACAATCTTCAGACCTCCCCCCTTATTTAATCGAACTGGACACCATGACATTGTTTACACGATATATGGAATTTATGGAGTTATACAATTTTTTTTACAAAATATTACATAAAAAAATTATTCAAGCTCGATTTTCATGGAATTCTTAAAAATTGGATTTTTATGCGGACGTCACATTTGTCCCAGCCCCCTCCTCCTTGGTCACATTTTGTAAACCCTTTACTTTAAAGACGACCCCTTAGTAATGGATGAGATACAGAATATCAGCCTAAAAAACCCTTGCCTGGCTCTCTCGCTTCACGCAGGCCTTCCTTTCTATTTCGTAAAACAACTCCGTTATTTTATTAGCCCCCCCCCAAGCGATTCACTTAAATAAACAAATACTGGCTGGACACGACGACAATATGTTGTGCATGTAAAGAAATAAACGAGACATTTACATGATGTTTAATTTTGTGTCGATACAGTCGGCTAACCCTGAAGTGCACGTAACCCCCTATCCAAAAATCGGAACTATCAAAAAATAATAATTTTAAATAAATAAGTAAATAAAAATATTAGTAGATATTCCAAATTAAGTTATAAAAAATTGGCGGCTGCAGTGGCCGGGAGGATGTGGATACCCCCCCCCCCTGAATATAGTGATCTGAATGGCCACCTTGATATGATGACGGTATTCCCCCACAGATTATTTAATTTGACAATGCCGAGTATTCATATTTTCAAAGCAACTCAAGAATAAATTATTATATTTATAGTTTCTATTTTTATTTAAATTTTGTGCCTTCCCATTGAAAGAAACGTCAAACGAATGTTAAATGAGCACAGAACATGTTTTCATGTTCTCAAACAAAGTGGTTCGGCTTCTATTTAAATTTTGTCAAGCTCAATATTTAAAATCTGGAATTTTTGAGCTTGGAAGATGAAATAGTCATAATAGACTAAATGAAATTAGGTGAGTTGATATTGAAAAGGCTCGAGATCTTATTTAACACTTTAATCTGTTCCACTCGCAATAAATTATATCATTTAAAATATTTCAAATCACAAATAGTATGCCGACAATTATGGTGAACCAGCCTAGGAGGCACAGTTAAAGTCACTGTATTGGTACATAAATATCGCCAATTTTTCGAAATCGGGAGTCTTGGCAATACTTTCGAGGATTTCATCATTCATAGATGTAGTTTACTTAAATATTGCGGTAGTTCCTTTTCTAAGTCCCGTATCTCTACTTGATGTTGATACTCTGCTCTCCTATGTTTGGTGGGCGCGTACGAAGAGTTATCACATACATAGGGAACCTACAGTTTAAGGTGAGCTGCAAACAACGTTGAATACACTTCTTTTTTCTTCTTTTAAGCATAATTATTACTATCTGCCTTTGAAAGTGTCGCCGCCTCCTTCTTCCTAGTTATGGGAACCTACAGTGTAGTATTGCATCAGAACAACTAAATGTTATTAAGTGTTTGAAAATCACAATAACAATAACATTGATTTAAAAAAAAATTCTAACATCACCATTGTACAATCCCACGATCCCCCTTGGTTGTTGTTACGGTTACGATAGATAAACTTTAACATAGCTAAATTAATAATATTCACAAAAAAGTAGAAACGTCATACTATACGAATGCAACTTTTGCAAAAAATAATCAAAACTTAAGTGTAAGCGATAATGAAATAGCGCCAATAGCGCATAATCCAGGTAATGTATACAATAATAAAAGCGCTCTTTTATTATCGCTTACGCTTAAGCCTTTGTTGTTTTTACAAATGTTGGATTCGTCTAATATGACGTTTCTTTCAACAAGAACCCTTTGTATAATTACAACTATAATTTTTGTTTCAATTATATAATTTACTTCAAGCTACAAACGGATTGGGAGACTTTTATCGTTATAAGGGCCCATATAATTATATACAGCAAATTTAAACGTGTTAGCGAAAGTAATTGTTCAACAGAGCCCGTATAAACGTGGTAATAAAGTGTTCAATTTATTAATTGAAACCTTTAAATTTAGCATAATAATTTAAAAGGTGTTTTAGTGATTAGCCGAGTGTATTGTCTAATTACAAGTATTTAAAATATATAAATTTTAATTTTTTAAATTAACCTTAAATACTCGTATGATAATTTAATTTTATGATTTATTTATAACCCATTGCAAAAGCTTATGAGAATATTTTTATTTTAATTGTCTAAATTACTAACCTGTTAATTTTTAAATTGTAATTTAATATTCTACATATTATTATAGCTTATACGCAATTTTCATCACTTACTATGAAGCAAAAAATAATCACATTAAATTTATTGCATGATAGTAGTTTGCTTGAAATATTTCTCAAGTAATGATTTAAATTACTTTTAAATATTTATAGGAAACTGCCATATTATAGCAATAAAATTCGAAGACAAGCCGGAAAGTTCTGTAGTCGATTTAATAAAATTCAATTTATTTACTGTAATTTGGTTGAAATGTGCACAAATTTTACATAAGTTTCAACTGATATGAATTAAGGTGGGTTTATGCAAGTACATTTCGCCCCCCCCCCTCTTGGTAAAATTGTTTATGAAGTTTTTGATCTTCCATTCAAATCATTTGCATCACACGGATCGTAAAGTTATTCGCTCAAACGATAGACACTAATTTCATTACAATAATCGTAGTAGTGGGGGGGGGGGCGAAATGTACCTCGGTGATTGAAGTCTGGAATTTCCGCTCTGTAAGTCAACCAGCGGAACGATGACATTAAGCTACTGTCGAGGACTACCAAATTATTTTTTATAGATGATGACGACTTGCGCAACTCCAAATAAGAAAATGCTGGAATTTTATAGAACTGTTCAAAAATCTCGTAGCTTAAAATATCGGGGCTATTTACTTGTGCATGTTTCGTCGTAGTTTCGATGATAACAGTGATTGTAGTATATTATTTGGACTCTTTCACAGCAACTTGTTCTTATTGTGACTTATTTTCTTCACGTAAACTTATTTAAAGCGGCCATATTTGCTTACATTTGTAGCGCCACCAACGTTAATTTCAGTTCCCAATTGTTTTCTTTTTTAATATTAAAAAATAAAATATCAGAAATCGTTTTCCCAATATTTGGAGTTAATTTTAGTAACAAAACTTATAAAAAGTAAGACCCGGTTTTACCACCTCTAGTCAAGTGCTAGTTGACGCTTGACTAATAGTTGACGACAGGTTTTGCAATAGCAAAATGATCGTCAACTATTAGTCAAGCGTCAACTAGCACTTTGACTAGAGGTGGTAAAACCGGGCCTAAGTCTTTTTCTGTAAGTCCGTTACTTTATCTTTCGAGGCGCGTTTCAGGAATCTACAACACTCCCAAAATTCTGTGCTACTTGCTCGGAGCGATGTTTCACAATATTTAGTATATTTTTTAATGATTAGTATTTATTTGATTAAAAAATCACGATGGAGGGAGGGGTTAGCATTTCTACAGCTCATCTCAAAATTGTTGAAAACCATTCAATTTATATTAAAAATCTTTGAAACTCAACCGACAAAAATAGAAACTTATTGAAGCTCAAACAATAGGCACCAATTTTATTAAAACATTCGCTTAAGTCTTTGTATTGTGGATGGGATGAAAAGGTTCTTGGCTAGAATGTTTACTTAGATGTTCCTGATACCCTGCACTCTGTTTGGCAATTTCCTCTTTGATAGCATTAACTTGAAGATTTTGATTAATGACATGGTTTGGGACATACCACGGTGCATTAGAAATGCTTCGCAATGTTTTGGACTGAAATCGTTGCTGCAAAAGTTTGTTATCCAGTGTCAGATAGGAGTTCTTCGATCTTCTTGCCATAGTAAACGGGGGGGGGGATCTTGTTAGGGATTTGTGACTGCTTGTTGGTAAGTCTGCTGTGTACAGTATAGATGCAGCAAGGTTCTAAGTACACGCCCTTGTGGAACTCCAGATAGAATGGGAACCAAAGATGTACACGCTTCTCCGCATTTCACCTGAAAATGTCTTTTTGTTATGTAAGACTCCAGAACTCTTATGAAGGGATGTGGGAGGTTAGTCTCGATTTTGTAGATTAACCCCTTATAGCCACTTTATCAAATGCTTGCAAGATATTGAAGAATGTGCTTCGATCAATTCAACGTCTTCCGCTTTACAGATCGTCTTTAATCTTTCTGGATACCCAATGAACTTCAAATTGATAAAATCTAAATTGATAACCTTTTTTCTTCTACATATTTCAGGTTTTAGTCAAGTTAGAAGTAGTTTCTCAAACACATTTTGAACTTTAAAATTCTTGCCAGGTTTTTGTGTCACAATAATCTGTGCGACCTTCCAATGCGATGGAAAATGTCCAGTTCTTGTTTAGTCGAGTTAGAAGTAGTTTCTCAACACTTTGGAATCCTTGGAATCTTTGAATCCTGGAAACTTTGGAATCCTTGCCTGGTTTTTGTATCATGATAATCTTTGCAACCTTCCAAGACGATGGAAAATCCCAGTCTTGTTATTGCGTTGAATATTTATAAGTATATTTATAAGATCAAATTTTGAAGTTTCCTTGTGATTGAGATTCCTGGTTCTAGTAAAACCATAAATGAATATAATATGGCATTATATTATGAAATTTTATTTAGAAAAAAATAAATTAGAAAATAAATTTATTTCTCGATAAATATAAGATATTTTATATTTATGTACATGAAATTATAAAATTAAATTAATAATTTAGTTTTGATTATACACGTATAGTCCAGTCAAATTACGGCTCAAAATGGGTTTATCAAACATAAAATTAGGGGCATTTCACGTGAAGCGGACAGCGAAAAAAAAGTGACGTTCTGAAATTTGTTCATATTCGGCTCAATTGTACTTCTAGTAGGTATGAATGTGGACACACAATTTTTTTTTGTATGATGTTTATTTGTCAAGTTATGGGCTTCTAAAGAATTGTCGTTATTGAAATTCGTATTTTTTGAAAATAGTTTTTCGAATTGAACAAATTTATTTTAAAATATTAAATATGGCGACTTAAATAGAAAATTTACCGTTCTTTCTAAATACAAAATAAAACTGCATTTTTTAATTTTTTTTTAATGTACAAAACCGGAAATAAACTTTCCAAATCAGAATTTTAGTAACTTCGACCAATTTTTTTTTAAATTTTTTTAAATCAAAATATAGCCTAACGTACATTTATAATACACCAGAAGTTTCAAAATGGGATCTGCAATAGTTTAGGAGATAAATGAATTAAAGTACATACGTGTCGCACTGAGCGTAGTACCTAGCCTTCCTTAGGTCGACTGGTTAGCCCGAAAAAAAAACATACTCAGTAAAATTGCTGTGCTATCATAATAATTACACAATGAGACAATATTGTAACAAAGGAGGTACCCATATTGTAACAAAGGAAAGGTCCCTTTCCGTGAGACGTTGCGTGAAAATGTATCTCTGCATTCGCATTGAAATCTTCTTTGTAATAAAATAGATTCACAAAGTTGAATCTATTTTTAAAATGTTGTGAGGCCCCGTGATGCAAGAGATAACATTTTCACGCAACGTCTCACGGAAAGGGACCGTGCGATGGGCTTGGAGGAAACCTCAAACGTTTAGCAACGCGTGCAAGTGCAAGCCTACAGTTGCCTGCAAGTAACGCAATCGTTACACCAATGCGATTATACGAATGGGCAAAATCATCTTTAAAACAGACAGCCATTTACTACTGCTCCAAAGACAATATTCAACGTCAGAGGATTTTTTTGCAACCCCGGTTCGATTCAGCAATCACCATTCCGCGAACAAAAAAGTTGCACGCCTTTATTCCAACAACCGAAGGCCTTTTGGTAAAGAGAACCAGTTCTAGCATTGGTTATAAAACTGTAAAAAATTTTAAATAAAATGGGTACCTCCTTTGTTACAATATTGTCTCATTGTGTAATTATTATGATAGCACAGCAATTTTACTGAATATGTTTTTTTTTCGGGCTAACCAGTCGACCTAAGGAAGGCTAGGTACTACGCTCAGTGCGACACGTATGTACTTTAATTCATTTATCTCCTAAACTATTGCAGATCCCATTTTGAAACTTCTGGTGTATTATAAATGTACGTTAGGCTATATTTTGATTAAAAAAAATTTAAAAAAAAATTGGTCGAAGTTACTAAAATTCTGATTTGGAAAGTTTATTTCCGGTTTTGTACATTAAAAAAAATTAAAAAATGCAGTTTTATTTTGTATTTAGAAAGAACGGTAAATTTTCTATTTAAGTCGCCATATTTAATATTTTAAAATAAATTTGTTCAATTCGAAAAACTATTTTCAAAAAATACGAATTTCAATAACGACAATTCTTTAGAAGCCCATAATTTGACAAATAAACATCATACAAAATAAAATTGTGTGTCCACATTCATACCTACTAGAAGTACAATTGAGCCGAATATGAACAAATTTCAGAACGTCACTTTTTTTTCGCTGTCCGCTTCACGTGAAATGCCCCATTATGTAGTTTGGAGATTATTAGGGATCGATAGGGGGGTGGATTCTGAACATAAATTCCAATTTGAGGGGTTCTCCGAAGGTCAGCTGTACCTCATTTCGCTAAAAACGCGTTTAATTCGATATCTCGAGAACGGTTAGCGTTAGGCAAAAAATTGTAGAGACCTTTTCTCTTCTAAATTAAATTTACTAACTTTTTTATCTGAAACTTTTTTTTTAACATCAATATTTTTCAACTTATTACTTCCGAAAGGCAACAATTTTCCTTTCCGATAAATTCCGAAATTTCCGAAAAATTTTCCGAGCGGATTTCGCTCGGTAAAGTAAGGTATAACTCCGAAGGTATTGGTAGTAGAGAAAAAAGTTTTAGATAAGTTTTAGAAATTTAATTTAGAAGAGAAAAGGTCTCTACAATTTTTTGCCTAACACTAACCGTTCTCGAGATATCGAATTAAACGCGTTTTTAGCGAAATGAGGTACAGCTGACCTTCGGAGAACCCCTCAAATTGAAATGTATGCTCAGAATGCACTCCCCTATCGATCCTTAACAATCGCCAAACTACATAATTTTATGTTTGAAGATTTCGTAATTTGACTGGACTAGTATGAAATATTATAAACGACAATAATAGACAAAATACAACGGTGTATAAAATTTCTGAACTGTTACAACGGTTTTTATTGATATAAACGTGACGCGCCGCAAAGGGAAGATGAAGGTGGTTTAACATGAAATTCGTGTGATAATATTTTAATCATTAATAATTATATATTACATAATGTAATTTTATTATGTGCATGGCCTAAATTCTTTCCTGGTCTGGAATGGGTTGCGTAAAAATCGCTTATTCTCGCGATTCATAATCCAAAACGTGTACGGTAATCCGGACAGATAAAATTCTTCCCCTTCCGGATTTTGGAATTTTACTCAGAATTTTACTGATTTTAACAACAGAAAACTGTCGGATTTGGATTCAAAAATTCGGACAGTTTTCTGCCATTGAAATCTAAACTCCATACATAAGAATCAAGTTTTCACCAAATTTTCATTTAAATTTAAAACATTTTCAAACTAAACAGATTGATTTGAATTTTAAATTATTGTTATAGT
This sequence comes from Podabrus alpinus, assembly GCA_932274525.1. Taxonomy (NCBI): domain Eukaryota; kingdom Metazoa; phylum Arthropoda; class Insecta; order Coleoptera; family Cantharidae; genus Podabrus; species Podabrus alpinus. The sequence goes on along the minus strand of OW026454.1, from coordinate 62,653,429 downwards.
TCCACATATTTTATGGCAAAAAGTTTCCCTTTTTATATGTATTAAGAAGCGTTGATGTATTTTGCTAACGTTCAAACCAATTAACTTTTCTTCTGTCAGCTGTAACTGCTTGAACTGGCTTTATAATATCTGAAGAAAGCAGCTTACGTTATAACGATCATAAATTTGTTGTTCATACATAGATCGTTGTAGGAATTGAATCGTTTTTCTTGTCGTGTAATAAAATGTGTGAACAACTCACCATAACGTCAAAATTTTCCGAAGCAAAGTATATCACTGCTTGACAAATGCTGAACTATTGAAGATATCGAAAACTTTTTTTCAAAAAAATACCATTTATTTTCCGAAAGCAAAGAACTTGACTAGTTTTTCAAAATACATTGCTACGCTTCAATTGGATGTGGATTTATCTTCTTGCTGGTAATTACTCGTCAAGCATCAGAAATTGCTTCAAACACCATATGTGTGAAAATAATAAAAACGAAGTTGGTTTAATTGGTGTCAAATTTCATAATTAATATTAACAATGATGCTTGCCGATCAAGTTTTTCACGTAGCGAAAAAAGTTACAATTATATCGGCAGCTTCACTGTTGCATCTAATAAGGTCGATTGCATTATCTAAGAACTTAAAAGAATAAGCTACATCATTAGGATAGAACACTCAAGCGAGGTTCTTTCATGCATTTCTTGCTTAATTGCAGACGGTAATGACGATACCCATTAATTTTACTTACTTAAGGTTGTATGAATTTTTGCAATACGTCCACGTATAAGGCATAACAAGAAATTATTTCAAATATATTTCTTTTTTGCGACATTAAAAATTTACAAATTGACAGTTTTAATGTTTGATTAAGTTAATAATTTAGATTTTTAACTTTCAATAACATTGAGGTTTAAGTTATTACGTGGTTCTAAACTTTCGATATAAAAAATGTGAAAAAGTGCTCGGGCTCGGATGATCCAGCACCGCACGAGATTTGGAGGTTTTCGTAGGAAAATCGATTGTGAGGGCAATTTAGAAAGGATTTTTAAGATTTACCTCAGGCGCTACTGGTGATGGAGGCATCCCTGGGCGAGGAGCGCCGCCCATCCACCGATTTGCCTCGGTATGACATTCGTCCTGAAATTAAAAAAAAATAATTAGGTGTCAGTATAATTATACATATAAATAGTGAAGTTAATTTGAACTATCCAAAAGGTATCTAAGTTTAAACGTTTTAACGATCTCCGCAATAACTAATCCTACATTCTAGAGGCACGTTTCCTTCTTAATAAATTATCTATTAGTAGCCAAGTGAAAGATGAAACACCTATGCCGGTTTTATTAATTTATTTGAGCATCACGATTTATCTCTAACATATTGCTTTACTTGCAAAACACGGAAAGTAATTCATAATAAATAAATATTAAGTGTAGGTATTACCTACAGTATGTTGCATAGAAAGTAAGTTATTGCCGTCCGATATTTTACGATTATCCTTAAAAATTTGTTACAATTTGAAAGTCAACGCTTCCAATTTTCGTGGACCTTTTCGTAAAATATATGATTTTAATAAATTACGCTTGCCAGTTACATCATAACCACAAATTTATTTATTTATTTATTTATTTCATAAGTGAAGTTCCAATTTAGCAATTTTAATTTAATAATTCAATTAATTAATATGAGTCTGCAAATGGCAAATCTTTATTTATTTTATAAACGTAAAGAATTAATGGGTGGTCTCAATTGATTATTGGATTTTATAAAAAGTGTAATAAGACTAATTACTTATTTTACTTAATCGATACGCTTTCTGATTGTTAATTAATAAGGCAGGTATAAAATTTTCCGTAATTGAATTAAGTAACAGCAAGTTTTCTTTCATGTAATAATTTGTCGAAGAACTGAAAACGTAAACAGACATTTTTCAATTTACAATAATTAATATCTGTTATCCTTAGCATATAAATCAAGATAAATTATATTATACATACAGATACAACCAGTTGATGTGCGTGCCCCTGATAATATTCAGACTCGAACGAAAATATGTGCAAAACATTAAAATTTGTAAAAATTACTAACTAACGACTTAAATTACATTTCAAATTATAGTAATTAATTAGCACTAATTATACTAATATAATTTATGATCTCCATTATCATGAAGAGTTTATCCGCAATTGCACTGTATATTTTACGTAACTTTACAATATCGAAAATAATTCCATCTTATAGTAGGCAATAAATTTACAACGGTATTTTCTCAAAAGCAATAAACATACAATTTTTAATGAAACGAAATTATTTTCACTACTTATGGTTAAAAAATTTAATAAGGATTAAATTACAATATACTTTTATATTCAATTTCGTACGACGTAACGTACGTATATTTTTCAAGTTGTAAAAAGCACACGAAGAAATTATGTAAATTTACAGCAACTTAATATTCATAAACAAATAAATTGAACTTATACCAGCACCGCCGCAACAAATTATTAATTTTATATTATTAATATATTAATTCGGGTGCATGTGCTCATTTTTTGTGTCGATATCTTACAAAGTAATCGATTTAATAAAATTAAATTCCTATATCAAAGCTTTCCGAATATATAAAGTGTCAATTTTATTAATATGAACTAAAACAAGTCAATTAAGTTAATCTACTTGTAAACCAAGTATTAATTAAAACCAAATAATAAAATCGTAAAAAGTCAAAATCGTTGTGTAACGATATATTTCATTAATTTAAAATTTTGGAACGTTGCTGATTTATTAAAAATGCAATGTTGATTCGGTCTAAACGAAAAGGTTAATGCAATTTGGCAGGATTACACTATAAATTCATAACAGATTCAACAAACTGCTTGCAGTCAAATATAACCGTTTCTATGATTTGTTAATGCGGAAAATTTTTTTCTGCCATGTAGGTAACTCCTCATAGCTGCAAATTAAATTTGATTAAAACTAACAGTTTTTAATTTTAAAAAATGAGCAATATTAAAAATAACGTGCATACGTTGCTATGCTTAATTTAATTCATAAAAGCAGATTCAAGTCGGATCAAACTGGATCAAATTAATATTGATCTTATACCCATATTGAAATATTCTGACCGACTTCTGTTTGAAGAAGCAGAGCAATACTTTTGTAGTTTTCAGTTTAGAACTTTTAGTAGGTAGTTTATATTCATTTTCGTAAGTAAAAACAATTCCTGATTCAACTGATTTATTATATTGATTCGGCTACCATAAGCTTAACGTTTAGTGTAAAAAGTTACGTAAATGAATTTACCAGTTTCAAAGAGCTGTGTAAGCCTTCCTGATAATGAACAAAACAAGCTCATTTAATTTTAAGAACATGCTCGTCATTATCCCGAAGATAAATTTACAGTATTGCACTTCTATTAATGCTCTTTTTGAAGTTGAGGATTTCTTACTAATTTTAGGTTGTATGTCGAATTTAATAAAAGACCATCAAAAGAAAAACAGTTTTGTGAACCACCTTACATAGTAATGCGGTTTGATTAAGAGACATTCTATATGGAATAAGTATGGCCATTGGACATCCTAAGTGCTATGAAAATAAATATAAGCATTACAAAATTCTGATCTCCGTAATGATAAAATGTTCGGTCACTTGTGGACCACCTAGAAAGTTAAAATTTTGAACGGCCGTAAGTTCGACATTCCATGCGCTGAGAAAAATCGAAAAGATGAAGAAGATAAACGACCAAGCCGTGGTGCTTCATAAAGTCATATTAGAAAATCGAAAAACGAATGAAGGGTCCTCCAACGGAAAAGGTTTTATCGTTCCAAAACATCATTTTTATAATTTTCTACAGTTTTTCTTTTTGTGTGTTAAAAGCAGATTTAACCGGAGCGACCAGATTCAGACCAGCGCCAATTTCTGAAGCCAATAAGCCTCCAAATTCCAGAGCCTACCGTGATAGTCAAGTTCATCGTTTCTGATCAAGATCCCAGCCAGACTCAGTCCAGCGCTCAACCCAGAGCTCGACAGCCTCTCCGTTCGTACCACGATCTTCATCGTTCATAGATTCTGACCCAAATCAGTATAATATGCCATGTTCTCCGCAAAAACAACGAATCCTTCAACTATAATGGTCATTCTTGACTATTCCCAGAATGATAGCAAGCAGTGATCGGCTCGCGGGATAAAATATGGGGTAGGCCAGCAGCTTGTTAAGCATAGATACACGTTACTGGTAGGGGAGTTTTTTTTATATAGTAATGTACAGGGTCTCACACACTGATCAATACAAAGCGCGAAGATGGTAATAGGAGCCGTTTCTTACGGAAAACTTAACTGAAGACCTCAACAAGACCTTTTGGGGAAGACCTCATAATTCAATTTTTCTTAATTCTATCTGCAAGCGAGGACTATTTTGCTCCCCCCCCCCCATTCCGAATTATTTAATGACATTATTGTCTAACATTTGAGCTCCATAAATACCGTTTGAACCCCAAAGGTTTTTTCATAAATATTCAATTCTTTAATAAAACTTTGAAAGGGGCTGTAGAAATGCTGTTTTATTGATGTGATATATGTAACAAAATAAAGATCAATCGATCGAGAATCACTTGAGATCAAACGAAAAGATCAAATTAGATTTAGTAAGAAAAACGTCAAGGTACATTAGATTAAATAAGAACAACGAATTTTAATTTTGACAACTTTGAACGCTTATAACTCTGTAAATACGCCATGTAGAGCAATGATTCTTGCTCGAGTCGCTTCATCTCGTAAAACTACTACATTAGATTAAGTGACAAAAACTTCAAGAACCATTAGATTAAGTAAGAAAAACGTCAAGGTACATTAGATTAAATAAAAGCAACGAATTTTAATTTTGACAACTTTGAACGCTTATAATATAACTCTGTAAATACGCCATGTAGAGCAATTATTCTTGCTCGAGTCGCTTCATCTCGTCAAACTACATTAGATTAAGTGACAAAAACCTCAAGAACCATTAGATTAAGTAAGAAAAACATCAAGATATATTAAACGATTAAAGTTTCAAACAGTAAATGCTTCATTTCCAATCGTTTGAACCCGAAAGGTAAAACGCTAAAGCATTAATTTGAGAGATTGTGAAATTGTAAATTTTACTAATATCGCTCTAAGCAAGCAGTAGCGCTCAAAATTGGTGTTATTTTTCCAAAATTGTTCTAAAAAATTCAATTTTTATTGAAAACCTTCGAAACTCGAACGGCGGAATAGAAACGCATTAGAGCTCAGACGATTGACACAAATTTCATTAGAAAATTCCCATTGGGGTGGGGTGGGGGGGAATTGAAACCCAAACGATTCTCTATCGATTAATACCATTTTCATTAAAAAATTTTATCACTTTTTTAGCAGACTATTTTTATCGACATGATACTCGTTTTCTTTTTTAATGTTAAAAAATAAAATATATTTTAATTGTTACCAGCAAGACTAAAATTTTGTGCGCTACTTGCTCGGAGCGATGATGATTTACGATTTCGCAATCTTTGAAACGCTCTAACTTTTTTACCTTTGGGGTACAAACTATGGAAATTGAAGCTCCGAATCTTACAAAAGCATTTCTGCACCCCTTCCCAAAATGATTCTAAAGAATTGAATTTTTATTAAAATCTTTTGAGGTAGGTACAAACGATTTATATGGAAGCTTATTGGAGCTCAATCGAAGTTTAAACGTTTGGCAATAATTTCATTAAAAAAATAGCGATGGGGGGGGGGGGAGAAATGTACTTTTTTAAATTTTTTAAAATGGAAACCTAAGATGCGAGACCTAAGGTCGAGCTAGGTAAGGTCCATGTTTTGCTGAACTAGGAAATACGACTGCTACTAGGCTGCCTGTACTAGCTAGTCTCTTATTATTGGACAGATAAAATCAGTAGCATATTAACAATTATTTGGGCCTTTGGCACGTTCTAAAAAGACCCTTTTGTAAATAATATTAGGTGTAAATGAAATTTTTGCAGCATTTTTTGAACAATTTTACTGCTAAAATGATGTTTTTTTATTAACTTAAAAAATAGGGTTTTTATATTTTTACGTGTAACCAAATTGTACAAATTTAAATACTACAGAGATCTCAAATATTTCAGGCCCTAGGCACGTGCCTAAAATGCCTTCTACATAATACGACCATGGATAAGACTCAGGAAGCTTTACAATACCGTCTCTATTAGCTATTGAGGATGCCACTAATAAATTTAGAAACCCATCAGATACACAAAGATAAGATAAAATATACCAAGCAAAGTGCTTCATCTACTTCATCTACGTGGTTTGCCATTGCTTCCGAGGGGAGGTCAAAATAAAGTTTTTACTGAGCCCGAAGTCGAACCAGGTATTCAGCATTAGCAGCAACGCACTTAACCCCATCATAATCTGATAACTGTTTTCATCGGCCGTGGTCATCATAACAATTATTTTGAATGGGAAATAAATGAATAAACCAAACAGAAGTATCCGGTTTCCAGGGAGTCAAGAAGAAACTCTTGATAGAGGCCTAAGTTGTGAGACATTTCTTAACCCTGAATTTTTTCTCAAATAAAATGTCGACCTGCGGCCTGACACTTCAGCTCGGAATTCAGAGTTTCTTGACTTTGTCGTGCTAATAAATAAATGAACCAATCAAAGGTGTCAGATTTCCAGGTAGTCAAAAAAGTCTTAAAGACCAAATCTGCGAGATTGAAGGCCGAGCAAATTATAACGCCTACCTTGCAGAGCTTTTATAATTGCACCGCATTGCCAAATATCCAAAATATTGTAGTCTGAAATGAAGCTGTATGAAATTGTAGATAAATGAAGACCATCATATTTCAGGCAGAACTTGTATGGTTATATTGCACTCCGTCACGATATTCAAAGAAAATTTAATTAACGATTCTGTTCGATTGGCAGTACGGAACGATCTATAAAGCTGATATAATTATTAGTGATTACTAGGATTACCTCGGGTCTGGTTATTAATTCAATGATAACTGATTACTCACAACCTTCTAATGCTAATTTGTATTAAAATACACAAAGAAAGCTTGTTAAGAACTATTCCAATTGGGTTCCCCGCGGCAATAAAAACTGTTAAATGCACCGATCGTTAAAACCCTCGACAACGTGTTAAAACAACACACCGGGGAACTACATATTATATTCGAATAATAGGATAAAAGAAATTGAAGTTAAAAAAATATTGGTCTTGTAGTTGGATCCTTCTTGTTAATCCATCTTGCGCGTCAGTATCGGTAGTCGATAAGTAATCATTTTTATACTGACGCGCAAAATGGATTAATAACAACATAACGTTTGAGAAAGAAATTACCATACATTATACAAAATAACACTTCATGAAAACTTGTAGGTGCAGCGGGTGTGCAAATTGGAAACTTTGTACTGAAATTACTAGATATACTTGTTTTACAGAACTGTTAAAATTAAATTATCTGCTTTTACAATCAGCTGCACAAAGCGATTTGAAATTTAAACCCGGTTTATAAAAAAAATGTTATAATAACCATAAGACAGTCGGCATCTAAAACCACGTTATCGCAGATATTTCTTTCGGAACAGCGTGGCAAAAATAAAAATGGTTATAAATGGCCCACCCTGAAGAACTCTGCCCACCAAAATAAATAAATTCAATCTTAAGTTAGAGTCGATTGACAAGTAGCACTGCTGGGAGCAAACCACTGTTGATTTCAAGGTTGTATAATGTTTAATGTGTCTGTCCAATTTTTCTAAGTGCATGATCGTCTTCGTTTTGAATAACATTAACCTGCGATGATTCGTAGAGACCTCCATTTTCTTTATGCATAATCCTACAATCCTTGAAATCAAAGTCTTGAATACCTTAACCACTCCAAAAGCTTTTCAAATGTTAATTTATCAATGTTCTACCACAATTAATCAAAAGTAACTTAATAATTTTAACTTGCTCCATATCTTTTATTTCAAAACAGTAAAGTGTGGGTTTTGTAAACAGAAGTTGATCATAAGTATACATTTACGTCCAAGTATGAAACGCATTACAATTATTATTACGTAAAATATTTCTCATATGATTTATGTTGATATTCTTTATTGATAAAAGCACTTAATATTAAAACTTGGTAAGCGTTACATGATTACCATAAGTTTGAAATTACCATAAACAGTAGCAGTTACGAAGAGGGTGAAAAAATGTACGGTCACGTTATTTTGCGTAATTCAAACAAATATGAAATTGGATTACATTCACATAATTTAAAACACCAATTAGAGTTTTTCCAAAACTGCCTGCCATGTTATGATTTTTATCCGAAAGATAAAGTGGCGATGGCAATGAGATTGCTGATTTCGTAGTAGCATCACAAAGGAATCCAAAAATAATCAATTACGTAGGATAATATCGCGATTATTTTGTAAATAATGTCGACTAAGTGTACGATTATACGCATTGCTTTTTTCGGGCGGATAAAAAAAGCAAGGAAATGGTCGAACGAAAAATAAGTCACTGCGTTGCACAGGAACCTTTTTTTTAATGAAGTTTCTTAAATATCACTTAATCTTAACTGAACCGTGCGTAGATAAGCCTTGTAAAACGCTATTTGTTAATGTAATATAAATAGCAGTTAAGTACATAAATATCTGAGGCCAAGCTTCCTTAAAATGATAACAGCCTTGGGAAGGTCATAACACGAGATATGCCAAGTGCGTATTTTAACAGCCTCGTGTCGATTTGCCACTCGAGTTTTTTGAGAATAAAATGATAAGATGATGATGACGATCTTTGTAGCACATCGAAAGGGATCAATTGAAAATCATAACAATAAAAATATTGGACGTCCAAATACGATAACTGTATTCATCAGATGTAACTCAACAGGTTGTTCGATCACGAATTTTATAATCAATCAATCAACTCGTCAATAATTTTATAAAGAATAGGAGGTTTGGTTTACACGTTTATATTTAATACAATCAATTACCGATACTAGAGAAGACTATCGGAATGCTTTTATTTTAATATCAAAGTGCAAGTTCTAGTTTGATATCTGCAATTAAAGTGAACAAAATATAATGTGATGATGATGTACAAGATAGGAACGGTCGAGTTTACTGTTACTCATCTGTTTCATTGTATTTTGTGAAGAGTAATTGTAAAAGACAAAGCAGATAGTGATCTAAATGTCATCGCTCTAACCTTAAAATATTTATAAAGGTAAAAGTTTGTAAGGATGATTCTTGTCATTTGCATACGGCCGTGCCCCACATTGAAAAAAAATTAGCGCATTGTTGTTCGTCATTGTACTTGCTGATAATACTATTATGATTTACTATTGTTGACATTACTAAGCATATAAAAATTTTTAATAAGCAATTGTCTGTTTGCAATTCATAGTTGAAAAATTTCTAAAGTATGATTATTACATTTTTTTTCACCTATTCAATTATCGATCCGAAGCTTCAATCAATTTTTAATAACCCCAAGAAACCATAATTTTATTATCAAAAATCATTTTCCCAATATTTGGACTTATAAAATTGTAATACCTTTCCTTCTGAGTCCTTTTACCCTAATGAGGGTTTGGTGACCCATCTCGTTCTATCCCTTTCTATGCATATGCTGTGCTTTCAAATTATTTTCACATACATAGAGGACCTACTTGTTTAACGTGGGCTCCGAACCACGGGAAGTGTACTACACTTCATTTCGAGATAGATTTTCTTGGAAAATTACCTCGGTGGTTTTCCATTGCCTGCCGAGGAGAGACGGTCAGAATAAAGTTCTTACCCTGCCCGGATTCGATCCGAGCGTTTCGCATTAGAAGTAGACGCACTTAACTGCCAAGCTATGACCGCCTCTAAGTAATACATGGTCTACCAATAAGGGGTTTGTTTTTAAATTTGGTAGAATTAGGTTATGTTGAGAGTTCTGTCATTCAGTTTTTTGACATATGCACGGTAGAAGGTTTAGAATTTGTTATAATGTCTTTAATTTTGCTCGAAAATCGTATTAAAATAATTAGAATCCATTATGAAAATGGTAGTTCTGTGAAAACTACATTTCGTAAAATTTGCAATATTTTTGGTCATCAAGATCGGCCATCGGAGACTGCCATTGCGAAGTTAGTGAAAAAATTTGAGTCCATCGGTTCAGTAGCAAATGTAACCACAAAAATACGTGCTCGTGCAGGCCGTTCAACCAAAAATATTGCTGCAGTAAGTGAGAGTGTTGCAGAAGACCCAAATTTATCGGTTTCACGACGTTCTCAACAATTGGGCCTATCCACAATGACCACATGGCGAATTTTACGGAAGGATTTGGCCCTAAAGCCTTATAAGGTTCAACTGGTGCAAGAATTAAAGCCAACAGATCATTCTCGACGTCGTAGATTTGCTGATTGGATCTCTGAACATGGTGCTGGGTTTTGGTGATGTCAACTGGCCACCCAGATCTTGCGATTTAACGCCGTTAGACTTCTTTTTGTGGGGCTATGTGAAAGATAATGTTTATAAGAATAATCCACAAACAATTCTAGAGCTCAAAATCAATATCGAAGACGTCATCCGTGAAATAGATCCACAATTATGCAGAAATGCGCTTGAAAACTTTGTTAAAAGGATCGACGTCTGCAAATAGTCGTGGTGGACATTTGCTTGATATTATTTTTCACTCATAAATTTTTTCAAATCTCTACATCATATTTCAATAAATAATTATAAAATTTTCATACAAAATGTGTGTTTCTTTTAAAATTTAAAAACAAACTTCTTATTGGTAGACCCTGTATTTCGAAAATTTGTAAATATTATGAAAGCAACTGTGGAACTCGAAACTCTCGAGTGCCACTTAAATTGTTTAAATAAATGGGACAATGAGCATAACTAGCAATATGATAATATAATTATTCTATATTTGGTAGCGTAAAGCCAAACTAATTGGGTTGCCTTTAATGTGACCAAAATAAAATGCACATTACAATATGTAGAGTACGCAATTAAACGCGGATTGGTTATAAAAATGGTTCCTTTATGCGTACCAACTGCGTGAACGACTTTCTCTTGATGCACAAATAGACGAAGATATTACCATGATGTAATACATTCAATTCTAAAAGGGTTTATAACCGTGAGAACTTTTAGTTGATTTGATTTCGCTTTCAAATCGGTACTCGCACTTTTTTCAATTGCTTGGGGCAATTTTGCAATTCGCATATAAAGTTTTATATGTCCGGGTAACCACTATCGAGCACATGTGATACTAAAAAATCCTTTTATCAATTTATAATTTCCTCATAAGGTGGAACGAATAAAATCTAACAACATGTAACAAATAAGTCACCATAATAAATTCAAGAGCTGCTCTATAAAAAATTTTACACAGCGAAACATCTCGAATCAAATATCTATCTATTTTATATAAATTAAATCATGTCATTTTAACATACCAGATAGTCATTAAACCAGTTTTAAATAATTTTCTTTTCTATATATTTATATTTAACATTATCATAGAGCACGTAAAAACTGGTTGAAGTCAACAAACTTAAAATGTAACAACAATCATTACATTTTAAATAATTAATTGCAGTTAATGGATATTGGAAGAATTTTTTTCCATTATCTATTAATCTATCATTTTAATTTCTAAAATTTGCACATTATTCTAATACAGTTACAGGACTCAATTTCCAATCCAATCACCTTTTCGAAAAGCGAATCTGTTTTTCTCAAACATTAAGTAACGTATTATCACCTATCCTTTTGGTTCATACAATTGCGGATGTGGTTTTTGATTATTTGCGCATCTTATATTGTTATTATGGTATTTATATCGATCGACCGCCATTATGATATAAAAATAAAACCACATTACTTTGTGGTTTCCATATCTTCAACAAAAGTATTTATTTTATATTATGATACTTTGTATAATATTATAACAAATATAGCACTTAAAAATAAAGCGTAGAGTTTAACGTGGAACTACACCGCTAATTATAAATAAGGCTTCTTGTTATACTTTGTATAGAAGCCTAAAAAATACACTTTTTGGGTGTTTTAGAAGATTGGGTCATCTTCATGGTAATAAACCACATTCCAAGCAATTTTTAAGGAATCATAATATTTTATATAAAAAAAAAATTAAATTATATTTTTTACCTTCGTGAGATAAAGAAATACTATCAAATTAAAGTTAAAATATTTTTGCAATGTAACTGTAAAAGAAATAAATTATTAATTAAAAAACAGTTACCACATAACTTCAAAATTTGAAAAATTATGTTTTGGGAACTTTATTAGTGTTAATATCGTGCAATATATCAAATTAATCTTCTTGATCATCACTACGATAATCGTAAAGCAACTTAAGTTATAAAGACTGAATATTCATCCTATTAATTTATTTATTATAGTATAACGTGAGCGATTCTCTTCCTAAAAGAAATTACATTTTTTTAGCAATTAAAATAGATAATTAAATTATTAAAGAAAATTTACGTTAAGTAATCTTACAAGGTAGTTGTTTTAATAGTTATTATAAAGTAGTGTACAAATCTACAAATATGATTTAAATCTTTTTTAACTTTATGAAATAGTAGGGGAGCATGGGTAACGGTGAGACATTTAAAATATTTTTTATTCTATTTCGCTCACACAAATGGCACTTTAATTTATTATATTTAACCATGTATCTGTGATGGAAGTTTTGGCAGTTATGAGGTGCTAGTAAAGTAATTTTCTGAAGTAATTCTGCATAAATCAAGCAACAAGTGCATAAGGGGTCATCCATTAATTACGTAAGGGTTTTGGGGGGGAGGGGGTATTGGATATCTTACGGACCCTTACGTAGGGGGGGAGGGGTACCACGTATTCCTTACGTAAGTTTCTTAAAATATTTTTTTAAATTAAATTTAAAAATCAAATATAATATTTGATAAAAAATCAAATATATTGAAATATATAGTACTTAAAGGCGCTGATATACATGTTACTTACTGGCACGAAAAGCATGCTATTATGACGCAATTTTACGACATTTACGTCATAATAGACGTAATTTTACGACAATTACGTCATAATAGCATGATTTTCTTGCCAGTAAGTAGCATGTGTATCGGCGCCTTAAAAATCATTAAACATAGTGGCATAATAGTATAATATACTAGCTGGCACAGTCGGCCTACCGGCCGCCTTTAGCCATCTACACCGTGTCGGATGTGGTTGTTCGGCCTTCGGCCTCACTCAAGGGTATCGCAGGCATACGTGTAGATCGTGGTTGTTCGGCTTTCGGCCTCACTCCAAGGTTCTAAAGTAGCCTATGTTTTTCGTAGCGTTGTAAATAACTTCTAAACCAAATTTGGTTAAACACGTGCACGCGTATTTGCATTGTAGATCGGTTGACAGATTGACAGCATTCATTATTGTTTTTTAAGTTGATTTTGAGTAGCCTGCCTTCCTCTAAGGAATCTCGATAATCCATTCATACGCGTCCCACAGGGACGCGCATGAATGGATTATCGAGATTCCTTAAAGGAAGGCAGGCTACTCAAAATCAACTTTCCTTTGCGAATTTTTGCACTATTTCAATACAAAAACATGCGCAGGAACCTACATATTAACTGTGCCAAATTTGGTTCCGATCGGTCAAACGGTTTAGGAGTCTATAGGGAACATACATACACACATACATTCATTTTTATATAATACTAGCTGGCACGGGCGGCATCCGCCGCCCTTAGCCATCTAGACACAGAATAGATCCGAGAAGGCCATAGTTGTTCGGCCTTCGGCCTCACAGAGAGAGGACCATGATAGATCCGCGAAGGCCATAGTTGTTCGGCCTTCGGCCTCACAGGGGGAAGACCATTCCGTGAAGGCCATAGTTGTTCGGCTTTCATCTGTCATCTGTCATCCGTCATCTGTCGTCCGTCATCTGTCATATATACATACATACATACATAATCCTCACGTAAAGTTACATCTTCATGTAAAGTTAAATCTTCCGCAAAGAGGTGGATCTTCCACGAAGAGGTGGATCTGCGTCTTCTTGCACAATTCCGGCGAGTTCTGCGACCTATATAAAGTGCTCCGATCTTATTCGCGGCATTCAGATTAATTTGTTTGTTGTTTTTCATTTTTCGAATTAAAGCCGCCCTCCCGCCATCTGTTGACAGTATTTTGAATCACTGACTGTACGTCAGATTAATTATTTGACAAATTAAATTTTTTGTCAAACTTGTGATTTGATTTTCGAAAAAAGCGAATAACTTTGCTCCCCCCTCGAATTTCTTCTCCATATATGCGAGAATAGTTGCGCCTGGAGCTACAAAATAACTGTGCAAAATTTGGTCGAGATCGGTCCACGGGTCTAGGAACGTATAGCGAACACGCACGCAATCACGCAAACACGCAGATCTTCTCTTTTATATATTTAGATATAGATTATTATTCATATTTTATAAATATTAGGGGTGGAGAGGGGGGTCAAAATTAATTTTCTTTTAAATAATCTTTACGTAAGATGTGGGGGGGTTCCACAATCTTACGTACCCTTACGTGGGGGGGGGTCCAAAATTACAAAAATCATCCTTACGTAATTAATGGACGGCCCCTAAGAGGACACAAGGATATTAAAATTCACATTTTTAAATTAACAGTGAGATTTGCGTATTTTTTTACCTTTGCAAATTTAAGCGACATGGGTAACAGCGAGACATTTAAAATGGGTAACAGTAAAACGTTGTGCTTCTTATTACTATGTTTTTCAAGTTCTGTTTGGTGTAGGAAAAGCTTCAAATAAAACTAATTTTGGAACATTTTCTGACGAAAAATGAGTAGCAGTAGAAGCATTTTATTCTTAATGAGCATTTAATTAGTTTTTATTCAATAGATATTTACTGAAAACTTGTACTGAAAGCACAATATTGTTTCTACATTTTTTGGTAAATAAAGGGTAAAAACTATTTTATTTATCCCAAAAAGTAATGTTTCACTGTTACCTACAACATGGGTGGGTAACAGTGAGACGTCGTATGCCACATGTGTACATTTAAAAAGTCTGTATTTGAGAATATTCCATTCATTGCCAAACTGACCAGTGAAAACTAACAACGAGGTAAAAAATATATTTTAATTATGGCTAATAAATATTATTCTAGTTTAGGAAAAAAAGAGGAAAAAAGAAAAATAAACGTTTCACTGTTGCACATGCTCCCCTAATTAATAAAACATAATTTTTTTAAAATTTAAGTTACCAAATTTATAGTAAAATATTATGGTTTATAACATTAAAAAAATATCACCTTAACATAATCTATATTTACGATGGTTTTACGCGTTAATATACAGTTGACTCGCGATAATCCGACAGTTACGGGACCGAGGGGGTGTCGGATTATCAAAAATGTCGGATTACCAAACGTTGATTTTTTAACACTGAATTTTGACTTCTAAGGCAAGAAAATTTAAGTTGAATAAAACAAAATGAATAATACAAATTTATTACATATTTATAACATTAAACAATACAAATTGCAGCAATTACCTATGTACCGAGAGTACATATTTACGGCTTAAAAAAATCTGTAATCGTTTTCTGTTTCTTTTTACGTAAAGAGTAAGATCCGACGCGGCGTCGGACTACCGAGCGTGTCGGATTACCGCGAGTCAACTGTAGTATTTATTTAAACAGTGGCGGTTTGCGACTTCTTTTAATGGAAGAGTACAACCTTTAAATAAATGAAAAGAAAAACCAAAGCTTTAATCAATTAAAAGTAACACTTTATTGACCATAGATGACCAAAACCCCCGAAAAATAAACCACACTGCTTACCGAGACTAGCGACATTTTGTGTTAATTTGAAAATTTCATATTAAATTATAAATACAATAGACAGTGAAAATAGAAACCGAGGCGGTATGGGGGCCATTCCAATCCGGAATGGGACCTCTCGCCGTTCCGTCCAAAATTTGCAAATTTTGATTTTTAAATTAAAATAAAAACCCTAAACAGAAAGAAGTTTTTCCTGTTAAAAGTCTTATACATTTTCTTATGTAGTTTAAAGCTTTCATGGCGTGAGTCAAATGTGCGAAGGAAAATACAAGCCAACAAAGCTTTAAGCTTTAAAAGAAAATTTTTATGCAACAAATTTAATTAAAAAAAATATTTTATATTTTTGAGTTCACCTATATAAAGCTTTTAACTGAATAACCTTGATTTTTACTTAGTTTTTTATTTTAATTATTTATTGTTTTAATTCATTACACCTCCTTCTTCCACCCCTGGTATATCTATAATATGTCTTTCAAAAAGCATAAAAGGTTCAGGTATGTCTAAAGAACATTTTGATTTAAAAAATGTAATAAAATAAATTTGTCGCGAAGGCGACGAGGTGTCCTAGACCGATCCTAATCATGGTATGCTGGGGGGTATTCCATACCCCCCAGACCCCCGGTCACTGCTGTCATCAATTTCAGTACGACTTGTGAATTTATTCAATGGGAAGGCACAAAATTTAAAGAAAGCAAAATATAAATTTTCAGTATTTTTATTTAATTAAAATTACTATTTTTTAAACAGTTATTATTTGCCATTTTAGATATGAGAGCTTGTGCCCTTTAGGGTAAGCTGCCACTGATTAACACGCTATATAAACATTATTTAACCCATCAGAATAACTTGTAGTAAATAACACATTTTTTATATTAACTCAAACAAAATATTTTATAACTCGACGTATTAAAGATCAATCTTGAGAACCTTGTCAATACAAATCCCACAGTTACAAACATTTTTGTATATATAAATGTAAAAACCCTTAAAAAGTTGAATATAACAAATACACATCAAAAACCTTGAGTTACATAAAGTTTTTCAATAATTTTAGGGTGATACTAAATAATAATAATTAATTATAGTAAGGCATAAATATTTATTTACGATTTATTCGGTTGTGCGGCCTACAGGCAGCACTGATTTAGCGATATAGAATAAATATATTTTTGACTTCGTTTTTTTATATTTTTCAATAGAAGAATTAAGGCTATTATAATTATATTTTAATAATTAACATGTGAAAGGAATCTCAAATTAAAATTTAAAAATTTACAAGTTAAGTAAACACTTTTTTCATATAAAAATTCATAATGATTATCTAAAAAAGCAATAAGCTATTACTGAAAGCTTTTTTTCATCTGAAAAATTAAGCTTGTAGTCGAGCCTTAGCACCATAACGAACGTATTTGTTTCTACCGATTGGTGGGTGGGTTATAACAATTTAATTTAAAAAAATATTATTCCGAGAGATTCGGAGGGCGACGTCCTGTCACCCTCCCTGAACCAGCCCGCCAATGCATTTAAAATGATTTGATTGAATTCATCAAGTTATAATTCTTTCAGAGCGAAAATGATTTTATCATCCCAATTAGCTCACATGTTAATTTTTTGAGATGAGAGGTTATTGAGTTATTTCAGGTTATTCTGGTTACATTTATGGTATAGAAAACAAATAAACTGTTTAGCCCCCCCCCCCCCCCCAATTGGAGAATTTGAACAATTTACTGTCATGAAATTAATAATTTTGTGATTAAG
Source organism: Podabrus alpinus (assembly GCA_932274525.1). Taxonomy (NCBI): domain Eukaryota; kingdom Metazoa; phylum Arthropoda; class Insecta; order Coleoptera; family Cantharidae; genus Podabrus; species Podabrus alpinus. The sequence continues at coordinate 62,635,841 of OW026454.1, read as the reverse complement.
TTTGTTTTCTCGGTTACGCGTGGGGTGCGCATAACCCGGGCAGCAGGACCCAAGGGCGGAAAATCCTAGATAGAAACTAAAGGAGAACATAATTACTCGTATAAAAATAATATTATGATTTACTGGTTAAAATTCTGAATTGAAAAGTTTGAATTGAACATATAAATAATAAAGAACTTCAATAATATTATGTCCTAAAGTGTCCTATTTGAATTACATATTATTATGCATTAGCGAGTCAGAACTTATAAATTAAAATTATAAATTTGCTACTTTAGATGCAAAGCAGTTTATCGCCAATTTATGCTCAAAGAACTACATACTAATAATTAGAGATGAGATTTTTAGGTCGTATAAATGTTATACCAGAGAGCGTTAAAGGGTTAATTGATACACGGCCCCGTTTCTTCTTTCTTTTTCATACAGCATAACTTTCGAACGGGGCCGTGTATCAATTAACCCTTTAACGCTCTCTGGTATAACATTTATACGACCTAAAAATCTCATCTCTACTAATAATATATTAGTAAATACAGGTCGTAGACCTAAATTAGGTAAAGAAGATAATAATATTAAGAAACTTCATTAATTTATCACATTTAATTTTTAGGATATCAGCGTTTTTCACCATTTTAGATGATATCGGCGTTTCCCAAACTTTTTTGGTTACGGAACTCTTTTAAAACCTTGCGGAACTCTTTTGAACGCAAATATATCTAAAAGAATTCGAGAGGGTTAGTTAATTTATTACTATATTTCATTTGGCATAATATCTGATGATAACTAGAATGTTTTGGTATGTGATTACAATACTTGTACGGCCTGAAGGCCGCACTGATCGGAAGGTTGGTGATGGTTTGAGCCACAGCATAAACAAAAATTAATTCTTTTATGAGACACCCTGTATATAAGACTAGCTTCTAGTCAGTATTCCTAAACTGCTTTAATAAACGGAATCCTTTCATAACATTTCAAATTTGGCGGAACCCTCTCATCTATAAAAATGGTGTCTATAAACCCAAAATATTTTATGAATTTCAAATTTTTATTCTCGCTGAACCCACTTTGGGAAACGATGTTTTAGTGTGTGATTGTCATAGTTGTACGGCCTAAAGGTCGCACTGGAACCTTTTCTGTTTAGCAACTTAAAAATTAACCAATCAGAAGTGCGCTAGGCAACGATAGAATTTGGATTTTCCACATAAAATAATTTGATTCTGTACATGAATGTTTCTGAAACTGCGTCAAGCCGTTTTTCGTCAAGTCGATTCGCCAATCTGGCAAATGGAAAGAATACCTACACGCAATGCACGTCTCTGTAAATATTCCAGTTTCAGTCTCGGAATATTCTTCATATAATTCACTTCAAAAAGTAATTAAGAAAACTTCATTAAACATCCCATTTAGTTGGCTCTCTAAATTAATTTTTATTACTTTGTCGAAATCCACAGAAAAACCTCCCTAATCAAAGGTACACATACGGGGGGGGGGTTAACCCCCCTAAGAATCTTCAAACGTCGAGAAAAACACGAATAAATGCACTAAAACTAAAACAAAGTTAAAAATGTACTTTGGAAACCGCTGCGTCAAATTATTAAATAATCTAGCCTAAAAGCTTTTTAGTCTTATTTTTATATGTATAGATCCTGTCCGTTAAACTAATTTGTTCAATTATATCTATGAGAAATGATTTTTATATATTAGCTAGCTTGCTGTGCTAGTCTTTGATGTGCCTGTAACCTGTTTGTTTATTGTTATGATGGAAAATGATTAACACAAGGCGACCAACTGAAAGGTTATTATTACAATTTTTAAAACCTGATAAGATGCACTAATTTCCATGAGAGATTTAGGTTTTCGCTCAAAAAACGGCTTCCATTTGGGCGGAGGTAAATGTGCCACCAGTAATGTTATTCTACCTGCTACGAATTTAGGATATTAAAAGTACACAGGTATTTGTGCCACCGGAGAAAACGGCATCTACCTGATGCATCTCCTACATGTAACATCGATTATTTTTTGATTTTACACGATTTTTTGGGGGTGAAACGTAATAGTTTACCGGAGCACCCGAATTGCACCACGAAAAGATTAGTTCACAAATCTCCTACCCGAATTGCACCACCGTAATTTCAGGTAAACACCTCACCAAGGGTCGGTCGTCCGAATTGCACCACCTCTATTGTAATATTTTAGGTAAGGTGGTTTTATTGTTAAAAGTTAAAGCACAATGCTGGAGTTTAACCTGATGCCTCCTACATGTAACATCGATTATTTTTTGTTTTTACGCGATTTTTTGGGGGTGAAACGTAATAGTTTACTGCCCCATACCGCAACTATACTTTTTAATGCTATTTCGAGGGTCTCTCACATCCCGGTTTCATTTATCCCGGTTTTTCTTGATGTGTGGCGCCTTCTCGTATGTTTAGCCTAGTAACCAGAGTCAAAACCGCCCTGGAGGGGTGCAACGCGGAGCGGAGCGCAGCGGCGCCCCGTAAGGGTAGGTTTTGACGATGGATTACCCTCCTTATCGAATGCACACCCCAAAATTCGAAGGCAAAAAAAATTTAATTTTTTCACTGTTTTGGGTTATTATTTTATTAATACCTGCTCCGACCCTGTATAATATAATATGATTTAATATATTAAACTCGAAATTTAAATTGCAAAGAATTTAGATATTTGTGTATTTATTTCTTTATATTATCTGTTTGCTTGTGATACCTGCTCGTGGTGCAATTCGGTAAAGCGATTACGGAACGACATTTGACCGTGGTGCAGTTCGGTCAAGGGATTACATTTACCTGGGTACAAGAAATGACCCCTGATAAGCCGTGGTGCAGTTCGGGTAGCACCTAGTTTACTGCCCCATACCGCAACTATACTTTTTAATGCTATTTCGAGGGTCTCTCACATCCCGGTTTCATTTATCCCGGTTTTCTTGATGTGTGGCGCCTTCTCGTATGTTTAGCCTAGTAACCAGAGTCAAAACCGCCCTGGAGGGGTGCAACGCGGAGCGGAGCGCAGCGGCGCCCCGCAAGGGTAGGTTTTGACGATTGATTACCCTCCTTATCGAATGCACACCCCAAAATTCGAAGGCAAAAAAAATTTAATTTTTTCACTGTTAGTGGCACAAATACCTGTGTTTATTTAAAGAACCCTTTTGGTCGGTGGCACATTTACCGGTACCCTTTTCTGGTCAGGTACATTTGGTGGCACATTTACCTCCGCCCTTCCATTTAAACGCATCAGAAGGAACTTGAGCATTAATATACTATTACAGAGTTGTCTATCCAAACAAGTCGCTCTTGTAAGTAGCAGTAAATCATATTATATAGTCCAGGACTTTTAGATTTTGATCCAGAATAAAATACATATTGTAAATCTGAAGTCTCCCAAGATTTCAAACCCCGGTTTCATTGATTAAAAATTTTTACCCTGCAGCAATATTTTAAATTAAAAAATGTACTTAATTGTAGTTTGCTGAACAATAGACTAAAAATTCTAAGACCTGAAACTGCGGTGACGTTGGTTTCTGTCTTTGTAAACCTAAAACTTTTGGGAGGAAAATTTAAAAAAATTGAATGAATGATGAAGTCGGCGGAATTTTAGTATGTTGTTCAGCAATGCCTCAGGATTATTTGAGTTAATTTTGAAATTTACAATGTTTTACCTGAAAGTTTCGATCGGAAGACTTTTTAAGAAAGAAATCAATTAGCCCAGTGTTTTGAGATCTTGAGAATTTTAGTATGTTATTCAACAATGTTTTAGCCAATTTTTAGAATTACAATTTGTTTTCTGAGTCACAATCTAATAATTTTTGGCGGAATATTAACATTACAAAAATAGGTTTGACTGAAATTTATCTAAAGTATTTGGGCTAAATAACTGAAGTAGTCACTCAAAATATGGCACTCACATGAGGGAGTGGCCCAAACCGGCCCGCGCCGGTGTAAAAACACAAAAAGAAAATAAATTCAACAAAATTTTTCATATCTGTAATGGAAGAAGTTTGCACATTGTAATAAATTTAATTCTAATAAATTAGGCTATTCCCTCTTAAAATAATGAAAAACTGCCTCCGGCGCTCTTTTTAACTCTTCATTCTAAATAAACCTGCATATTATGCGTCTGATTTGATGGCAGTCAGACTTCGGGTTTGAGTTTAAAAATTTCTTGACCGTCTCCTTGCTTCGGAAGGCGCGTAAAGCCATCGGTTCCCTTTGTTAATGATTTGCCTTCATAACAATGAAGAGTAAGGTACAAGCACATCTAGGTCCAGTTTAGCAAACTATCTAACATGTAAAAACCAATAATCATGCTCACAGAACTAATTTAAAAAAATTATTAAAACACAGGTCCCAGACCTAACGTAAGAAGAAGCGTCTGATTCGATCCGACGCAGCACAGTTTGCTTCAAAAGATAATAACGGAATATAATCATTCGGATTATGGTTTAGATCTACTCTGCTGCGCCTAAGTCAATTAAAAACTTCCTAACTCTTTCTCTTGTGATTGGATGTTAGTAATCAGTGCAGATGATGTATAATTATGAATAATTTCCTAGTTCTTGTGACGAATATAATCACTTTTTATATAGGTACTTAACTTTAGATTCACTTCATTGATCAACAACTAAACCATACACAACTAAGAAATGTTGGAAATAATCTGTATATTTAATTATTACTGTGTTACAATTAATATAACAACATAAACAAACACAACATTCAAATTCTTTCATGGCTTTCAGTAAAAGGTTATTGATTACCTTCTTCAGTTGCTTCGCCAGAAGAAGGCAAAACTTATTGCTGATAGCCTCCGAAATAATTTTAATTTGATAAGAAATTATCAAATTAAAAAACTAAAATCAGAGCTTGGAAAAATTTAAATTCACTTGGGTAACAAATAAATTACACTGTTTTTGGCATGAAGCTGTTCAAAAAATTTCCATTTGCATAGATTTTTGGAAATTCAATTTATTGTACTTAAATGGTCCGAAAACGGGTCACGAGCAAAGCAAGTGTAGTTCCTGAATCCTACACGTGATATATGGTAAAATTTACTTGAAGTTTTTGAGTCATTTGTTATTGTTTTTTATCTTGTTGTTGTTGCTTTTTAGGTACTAAACCCGTTACTTGAATATTATGTTAACGGGTCGGTTAAAATTAACATGTTGTCTAGCCTACTGTAACAATAACATCGAAGTGCTTTTTAACTAGACAATTCATACACTAACCCCTGACGTCACCAGGCGGCCATGCTTGATCTGAATATTTTCGCGCGACTTTTTTTTCAATTAGAATTGTTTTGTTCAAGTTTCCTATTCATATTTAATCAAGTACAATGCAAGTATTTAATCAGAAATCTCAAAATTGTCAATAAAAAATAAAATAGTGTCAAGAGCAGTATAATTGAGCCCGAAGGAAAAAGTACTTGAAAAACAACGAAAAATTAGTCGTAATTTAGAACGGTTTTTGGTTATTCTTTAGAAGAAATTACAACATAATTATTATAATTACGTTGCACCTGCAATAGAAAATTAATTTGCCTCGGTTCTAACAATACCTGCTCAGCTGATGTTAAAACACAATTTGTTATTCAATATCTAAATCAATCATTTTCGTACAAATTTCCACACCATCCTCGAGCACTTAAAAATAAAACTGACAACGCTTCAGCAAGGTTTATGAACAGGCAATCTATTTTATTTGCAAGACGCACATGAGCTCGAAAAACGCACTTTTTCCAATATATTGGCTTCAGAAAGGTGGTTACAAAATGCACATCAATCAATTTCGGAATCATAATAAGATATCTTGATGAAAGAAAACGTCATATTAAGATAATTACTTGATGTTATGGTACCTTCGGCAGAAGCAGCGTAATTCAATTAATGATCACGCAACAAACTACACCAAACTCTAATTTGACGGAAAATTGTACATCGTCGATTAAGTAATCACGAAACTTTTTAATCACACCAGTGGTGGATTCATCACAAGGATGAGTTGAACGCCTGGCTATTTACGCGGCTCACAGTGGGACAAAAGCAATACGTAGTCGAACAAAAAATGTTGGTTTTGACCTACAATTTTAGGTTTAAAACTTTTTAATATATTGTGGCGCCTCAGGATAATAATGGGGTAGTCCAAAATAAATGTTTTTACGAATTTAGAAAAAAATTGTACTTTTACGGGGGCAAATGTCTTGCCATCAAACGTGATTTGTTTCTACATTTAAATTTAAATGAAGAGCCGACCTTTAAAAATATCAATAGATCGAAACCCATTGAATATCATTAATAATAACGTAATTTGTTGGATGACATTAACCATCGAAATTCATTATGTTAGTTTAGTAGGTTTGACATAATTACGAGAGTAGGTAGATAAACGCACAACTGCACATCAAAATCTCATAACATTATTTCTATTGAATTTTAATCGAGATAAAATCTGATACCTACCATATTAAAATAATTAAGTATAATTTGAACTACTACCGAGTTGGTTCGATATGAAAATAAAATAAAAGCGACATCAATTTTATTTTAGCGTACAAAATTTTATGTCTAATGTTATATCATTAGATGTACATATACACGACGATTAAAATTTACAATCTATCCTAAAACACACCTCAGGGGTTTAATAATGTATTTAGCTTTCTATTTGAAATTAGGCGTTTCTCATATTCTGAATATATAAATAGTACTTTTTGAGGTTTAAAAATTTAATAATTGAAAGTGATGTTGCTGTAGTTTATTCGAGCTGCAGGCCAAACAGTTAAATACATTTTCTTTAATCGCTTTAAATTTAATTAGAACGCGCTGTAATTATTGGTCATTAGTTAATAGTTTATTTATAAGCATTTAATTTCAAAAAATTGATTTTTAATGGTCAAGGAATATTAAACATCTTCCATGCCGCAAACGCATGAAAAATTCTAAGACATCCGCTTCATTTGAGATAACGCTACATTAAGTTTGCAAAAGTAACTTATCTGAAATGTTAAACATGAATAAATTTTAACTGCAAGTTGCAAAACTGCAATTAGCTTTTTTAAGATTTCTGTTTCCCATCCAGGTCCAGCCAAAGTTCATGCAAAATTCAGCTACAGTTTTTAAATTAAGAGTAATTTAAGTTCATTTAACCCCCCCCTCCCTATGTACCGACAAATAAGATTTTCTCAAATTCTTTTATTAAGCCGGTATTTGATAGGGATTGAATAGGGCTATTAATAAATTAAACAAAAATGAGTGATACGCTATGTAAATCAATGTAATAAACTTTTTACTGCATCCGTCCGGAATGTTTTTCATGGTGATTATTGATAAGTTCATTTGTTTTTATTTTGTTCTCTCAAATAACCGCCAGCATATTATCAAGCAAAGTAATAGTTTTCATCTCATCTTTTTTTCCAAAATTATTTCTTCAACAACAGAAAATTGATTTCTTCTGCTTTCAATTGATAGCATTGTCATTTTTAACTGTTAGTATAGGAAGCAAAAAAATTAAAAAACAACAATGGACCGTATTTTATTTCATAATATTCGGGTGTAAAGCCTGTCCACCCAGTATACATTATAAATATACATGGGCGCATATCAGTTGAGATTACCTGTGGATTGTAGATTGCATTGTTTTTTCATTTATCAGTCCGGATCTGAGAAGATGAATATCACAGATAAACCTGATTAACATAGAAATATGTGATCCGGTAAGGTTATTTTGAATTTATAATTTAACTCTTAATAATCCTATAGTCATTCAATCGTGATTCTGAAGACGGCCCCGGCTGTTGGTGCTCTTTTCATTATGAATATTATATTAAAAATAAGGTTACCAGACATACACTTTTAATTTTTGTCCACTTTTTTTTTTGTTTTGCAAAGAAATGTTAGTTATGTTACAACTGAAAGTATTACGTCATATATGTGAATAATTGATTATGGGCCTCATAGGTCACCCCGTATTGTATTTATTAACAATTATAATAGTTTAGTCGACTAAAATGAGGTATGCGTGGAAATAACTCCGAAATGCAATTATTTTTTGCTTAATAATAATAAAACCTTCAGTTTGTCATCGGAAAAGAGCCCCTAAGCTTTCGACATCAGACTTAGACCGGAACATGTGTAAATTGCCCCTTTTCGAAAATAAATAATAGTACAGAAAACCTAAAAAATTAATATTTCCCGTTACAGCATTGAAAAATCTTGTCGTTTTTATAATTGCTCAAAACAAAGTAGGTTTTAGTTTTCAATGTAATTTTTTTCTATTGGTCTGGTGCAAAAGTGGTCCACAGATAAATGAAAGTAAACTTAATTTTCTGCAAATTTTCGCATAGAGCAACTTTCTAACCCTAATAAAGTCCTAGCTATGAGCTTTCAAAGTTGATCGCTTTTTATCCTTTTCTTGAAGAATATTTTTCTGGTTTTAGCTTTTCGAAATTTACTCAGTTTTTGAGTATCTTACGACATAAATCAACGAGTTAAGATTTATAGTAAATAAAATTCTGCGTAATTACATTTTATATTTTTCAACTAAAATTTAATGAAAAAATATGTTTATTTTAGGAAGCCGAGTCTCCAAAACTATTTGGATTATAACATGTTTTCGTAGAATTTTATTCTCTAAATTTAACACTTGAAATGTTTAAGTTATATCAAAAATGTAAAAAATGACAGAAAGGTTAAAAAACGATAAACTTTAAGAGCTCACAGTTGGGGACTCATTTGGACTACAAGGATGTTCTATACACTATACGGGAATTTACAGATAATTGAGACTACTTTCCCTCATCTCGGGACCACTTTTTTGTCAAATGAACAGGAAAACGTCTACTACAAAATCTTAATCAAAAATATAATCTATTAATCTACGTATAACGAAATCAAAAATTACACCACAGGTGCTAAAGCAATAATTTTTCTAGTTTTTTTCAAACAATTTAGCATTTCAGTTACCTACGTAAGATTAAAAAAAAAGATAGTTTAATTTTACTAGTACAGTAGAACCCATTTTATTCGAGTCTCGGCGTCCGATCTGTAGCTGTAACTCTCAAAACAATCTTCCGTGTTATTCCAAGTGTTAATAAAAATCGTTCCTAATAAGGAAGGAAGCCGAAAAACAGGAATATCTTGGAAAATATTAAGGCAAGTTGAAATACGTTCGAGTACACGAATGAGCCCCCCCCCTCTCGGTGAGCTGCTTTCTCATTTGGGGATCTAGCAACGCTAGTGTGGTTTTAGCCTATAAAGGATAAAATTCTCTACAAAATAGATTTATCATAATTTGCATACATTGTAATGTTTCTGAAATAAAAAGCAGTCCAAAATTGTGTTAAAAGTTCTTAAATAATAAATTAGTTTTTTCAAAACAAAATGCTTTTTCAGATCATCTGAAGTAAATTCTGATAAATCTATTTTGTGTTCTTCAATTTTAGTCTGATGATAATTTTACCTAAAACTTAAATTAAGCAAGTTACAGCCGAAAACCATGTTGAAGGAACTAAAATCCGGGGAGAAGTTGGTAGGGAAAGTTTCTAGGAGTTAATTCGGGCACTCAAATGCACTTTTCTGCCATTGTTTAGCTTGCCGGATTTGTTTGCAAGCTACGACTTAACTATGTTACGTATCTGAACTGAAAATCAATTATAAAACTATAATTATAAGAAATATATTCATATTATTTATTTTTAAGAAAGTTCTGTGTAATCCGAGGTACCTCCTCCCTACATTGGCTCGAATAATCGGGGTTCAACTGCATACATACATTTTAAAATATGCGATTTTGTAACTATTGAAAATTAATATTAAATTATACTTAAAAAATTAACTGGTTAAATAAACAATAAATCAAAATTATTTTGGCAGATAAGCTTTCAGCAGTGTTTACTGCTATCTTCATGTTATCTTATATTTACTTTAATTTGTTTAATAAATTTAATATGTTGTATCTCTTTTAGGCGTAGAATGCAATCACAACTTTATAGTTTTTCAGATCTTCTTCACCAAATTTACTTCCGATTCGAAAGTTTGACGTCAAAAACTAAGAGGCTCTTTTCCCATTCTAGGAAATTGTATTTCCATTTAGATTGCATTTTTACTATAATTTCTGAAGATTACTGAATTTCGAAGGAACCACAATATTTCACATGTGACAAGTCAAAAAAAAGGCACCAGAACCGGACAATATATTACCCCCTACAGTTATGGTAATTATTATTACTTAAGTGCGGCTTTAGGCGGCACAAATTTGGCAACCATGATATTCATGCAATGGGACAGAAAACAAGATCAAACCGAATCGTGCCTGTGACATGATTTTCAAGTGTGAAGTTATTCCTAGACAAATTGATGCAATTTTTGTGGAAGCAATCTTATTAAGTGCGACAACCACGGAATCTCCTACTAGATAGCCAGTGGTTTAATATAATCATATTTATAAAGAACTATAAAATACAAATAAATAAATCGCTTTTTTCTAGATGTTGTTTTTCCTGTTAACAATACTATTTTTGAACTTTTATTAAAACAAATATTTTTTTAAATTAAATTTTTGAATATCTACGAACGCGTTATTTTCAAATTGGCAATTGGGAGTTTTCATAAAATTTCTTTTTAAATTTTATTACTGAAATATGAAAATATTTATGAATATTCGCTTAAATTAGTTTTTTAATAATATTTTGCAGGTCGTAAGGGCTTAAAAATTACCTTTTAAATTTCAAAATGCGAGAAAACACGAACACTACCTGAAGCGATTGTGACGTAATAGGTCGTATCAATTCTCAAAAACAAGCAAATCAAGCAAACCCAGAATTAGGCGTAAACGTCAAATGAAATATTGTATTTGTCTATGCATTACAAAAATTATTGTCACAAACGCTTCGGGTTGTTGTCGATTATCTTCGCACTTTTCAACCGACTTCAAAAAAGGAGGAGGTTCTCAATTCGGCTGTATTTTTTTTTAATGTTTGTTACCTCATAACTCCGTCATTTATTAACCGATTTTCAAAATTTTTTCACAATTCGAAAGGATATAGTTTCAGATTGGTCCCATATAAATTTCATCAAAATCGGTTGAGTACTTTGGTTTTTATTGATTGTAAGCCCGCATTTGCGAAAGCCTCTTTTCACGCTGTTCACTACTCTCTTCTGAAATAGTCTTGGATCTAGATTTTCTACTTTGAGATAGGCGTTTCGCCCTTTCTTCGCTTGTCTCATTTGAACGGCGCTGTCGCATATGGGCAGTGCGTTTAGTAGGTCTACCCATATTCGCTTTCGATAAATCAGTTAAGGAACGCAAGATTCACTAAAAGGTAAGAAATAAAAAAAAAATTTTACAATAAAAAACCGACTTCAAAAAAAAGCACTACAAAAAATTGCACTAAAAAGTAAAAAATACTTAGAAGTTATTAGAAGAAGATTTAACAGAAATTAGAAGTATATTTTTACAGTGCTGAGCATAAAAATTAATGTATTACGTCAATAATATACAATTATTGTTATTTTTGGAGTCGGTGCCAGCCAAGCTGTTAAGAAATTGGTACTCCGCTACTTCGTTAATACACGTTTGTTAACCTTGGCTGGCACCGACTCCAAAAATAACAATACTAATTGTATATTATTGACGTAATACATTAATTTTTATGCTCAGCACTGTAAAAATATACTTCTAATTTCTGTTAAATCTTGTTCTAATAACTTCTAATTATTTTTTACTTTTTAGTGCAATTTTTTTGTAGTGCTTTTTTTTGAAGTCGGTTTTTTTTTTGTAAAATTTTCATATTTTAAATTTAACTTTAGAGCTGCGAAAAATTATTAATTCAAGCATATTCTTATAAATACTTTCAAATTGAAATTTAAAAAGAATTGCTGCAAACACCCAATTGGGACTTTGAAGTCGCAATATGTTTAGTGGACACTTGAAATTGGCAATTTGCTCTTAATTGCCAATTATAATTGATATCTTGATAGAATTGGCAATTCAACATTAAAATAATAAGTAAATAACCAAATAAGTAATAAAATGTTAAATTACCAACTGTAAGTGTCAAGTGAGCAAATTGCCAATTATAAGTGTCAACTAAGCAAATTGCCATTTCGAAGTCGAAATTGACAATTACAAAAATATTTTTTACTACTGGCCTCAGGACGTCTTCCTATAGTTTCCAAGTAATAATTAATTAAATATGCAGAAAAAATATTGCAAATAAACATGAAATAGCTTGTAATATCAAATTACCGTTCGTTATGTATTTGAATTATTTGATATAATATTTTCAATGAATTTCATGAATGTATAATCGATGGATTGGTGGTTAATGTAGTGAAAATTTATATTAATCATAATCTGAATTTTAAACTTAATATAAAAAATGCACAAAAACCTTTTTTCAGTCACTAAAAATCACAAAAATGGTAAAATTACACCATAAAATATTTATAATTAGTAAACGCAGTGGGGGCTCGCGACTTCTTCCAATGGGAGGGCACAAAATTTAAATAGATAGGATGATAGGAAACATATAGATTTTTTTATTTGTTAGAAAATAATCTAATTCCAAAACGGCTTTATTTTATAATATTATATTAACCGGGTGGGTGCGGGGTTGAGGGGGGGGCGCTATGGAATACCCTCCACAAGAAATGTAAAGTAGAAAACAGTATCGTAAAACAATTTTTAAAACGTACCAGATCCCCGGGTCTCTGAAACCTCCTATTTTTTGAACCTCATTTGCAGTAGCGGATCGTGACTTTTTTCAATGGAAGGGCACAAAATTTAAATAATAGAAAGGGCTACTTATTTATTTTTAAAAATAATTTTGTACAGTTGGTTCCAATTTTGGATAGGTGAGCGCATGCCAGTGTGCCCTCAATATGAAACATCAACATCATTTAGCCAATCAGATCGACAAGGTACAGTTTCCAATGTCCCATTTAATTCTTGACATAAACGAGATACTGAACTGTCTCGCCAACATTAATTTGATTATTTAAGTGAATCGTTTGGCAGGGGAGGGAGGAGCGAATAAATTAATCAAATTTTATTTTATTGTTTTATTGCCGACATTTTTAGGTGTTTTTTTGTGTGGATTTCTGGGATGGTAAAAGTCATCATCATCATTATTATGGACATATATAATAGCCTAAATATATTTGTGTGTGGGTCTGTCTGTCTGTTACGTTAAGTGGAGCCGATAATCGGCACCCTCAGTTTAGGCCGCACAACCTGGACAATCACGAATCGGTGCGAAACGCACTCTCATTGGTTTATATTTTGGTTACTAACTTAAAAATTTATATCAAAATAATTGAATCTATATTAATATGAATATTATAAAGTCATTGCCATGAAAGAAGACGTCTCGTCATAGATTGACTGAATATAGCAACGACGTATTGCTTATGAGCATTACCAGTCATTTTGTATTGATATGACAAAGCACGAAAATATATTGCACGTGTTTCCAGTAACGACATACGCTGTTGCGTTTGTTAGACGATAGTAAAAGACAGATATACTCATAGCATGTCGTAACTAGTACCGGAAAAAGAATTTGATTCGCGTAGTAATTTATATAAAATTTCTGTCACTTTTAGTATTTTTGAAGTTTGGAGTTTTCGTGGTTTAAGTTTTCGGTTTGTGGATTTAAGCTTGTCAAAATTAGTCAAAATACAAAATTAGTTCTTTTCAGAACTCTCGAAATGTCTAGTTCTGTACGTGGAAGAACATTAAAATCTCAATCGCAACAGTTGATTTTAAATTTATTAAATTATTTTGAACTTGAAAAACAGCACGGGGGCAGTTTAATTCCATTACAGTGTGTTCAAGAGGTGAATATAAAAAGATTACTTTACATTAATTTTATATTTATAAAATATTTTATAAATTGCAGCGTGTTGCCAATGCTTTAGGAATCAGTGTATCTTCTGTTGCCCGGATTAGAAACCGTAGTTCACTAAATCCAGAATTATCAAGTCCCGGTAAAAACCGAAAACGTAGGAAAGTTAAAACTAGCGATTTACCAGAATCATCGAAAATGAACATTAGAAACACAATTTATAACATGTACAGTCAAAGTAAGTTTCGTTGTCATTTATAATTAACACAAAATGTAATTTGTGTATTTTTTGCAGAAAGACATTTAACCGTTGCTTTGTTAAACAAGGAGATTGAACAGCTGCATATTTTACTAAGCAACAGGAGCTTAAATCGTGTTTTGCACGAAATTGGTTTTAAATTTGCTAAAGAAAATAATCGAAGAGCATTGGTCGAAAAAAGCAGTATTGCAATAGATCGAATTCATTTTTTTCAGAATTATAGAAATAATTTAAATTCTCAGTTTCAACGTGATGTCGTGTTTTTAGATGAAACATGGATTTTTTCTAAAGGTAATCCTGGAATGTCGTGGCAAGATGGCTCTACAAAAAGCGTTAGGAAACCAGAAGGTTATGATGGAAAACGTTTCATTGTACTTCACGCTGGGTCAAAATCTGGATTTATTAATAATACCTCATTAGTGTTTGCTTCAAAATCGCAAAAAGAGGATTACCACGGTGAAATGAATGGTGAACTGTTTAAAAAATGGGTTGCTGAAAAATTAATATGCAATTTAGAAGAACCATCTCTCATAATTATGGACAACGCATCGTATCATTCTACTGTAGTAGAAAAAATGCCTACTTCGGCATGGACAAAACCAAATATTGCAGCATGGTTAACTGCAAACAATATTGAATTTGAACCGTCCTGCTTTAAACCAGAATTGCTAGCTCTAGCTAAACTACATAAAAAAGAAAAACGCTACGAAGTGGACGAATTATTAAGAAGCCACGGACATGAAGTTTTACGGTTACCACCATACCATTGTGAATTCAATGCAATTGAATTAGTATGGGCTCATTGTAAAACTTACTACAACAAGCACATTGGAAGAGATGGTTATGGTAATGAAAACGTAATTGATATGTGGAATGAAGCATTAGAAAATTGTTCTCCTGAAGTATGGAAAAACTGTGTTTGTCACACCGAAAAGGTAATACAAGATTGGTATGAGCGAGAAAAGGCTTTAGATATAACGGTCGATGAACTTATCATCCATGCTAATGGCTCCAGTGATTCTGAAGAAAGTGATTACGACTGATTGTTTCCGGAATTTTGGATTTTTGTTTTTATTTTTGTTTTGTAATTTGCAGGAGTATTTTGCATTTCTCGCTAAAAATGGTGAGAACCAAATTTGTAGAGAATTAAATTCTCCACCTTTTTTATACGAGAAATTTTGTTGTAAAATTATTATTTATTGCTAATTAATGCTAATTAATATGTACAATTTTTATGTCCAAAACATTAATTATATTTGTTTGATAATTAATAAATAATTAAATTAGAGCGATTCTTTTTTTTTATTGTTGAAATAATTAAGACGTTGTTTAATCTTAATCATCCTACGACTTCCGAAATTCGATCATGGTCAGCGCTACGTATTCCCAAATTGAGTGTTCATCGTAAAGCTCAGGTTTCAGGTAAAGTAACCAAAAATTTTCGATGTGGTGGCAGTTAATCCGAAAAATTTCAATTAATTCAACTCTTTAACGCCGTGGGGTGTTACACAATTTTGTTTTTCTTCAGGTCTGTGTGAAAAGGCAAAACAATGTAATTGCCAAAAGTTAGTTTTGAGTAAAGCTCTGAACAGATTGACAAAGAAATTATCAACGCAACGGTACAAAAATCTCAAAATCGCAATTTTTGCCATTCATTGTTTTGCTTTTGCATTGCACAGGTGCTGTATACCTATACTTATGCTGTGTCTTATTTTGAATTTGTTCATAACTATTGCTTAATAAATAAATAAATTTGGTAAGCGACAATAAAAACATAAAAGTTTCCTTTCAGCATAACCTATATTTGGTTTGACAGGTGACAAGTTCAAATTTGTTAAACTAAAAGGAAAGTGAGAAAGAAAATTAAAAAAAAAAGATAACCAATATATTCTTATTTTAAAATACACTTCATTTGACTAGGGAGTATTGGCTTATAGTTCAGACGATTATGCTTTTATGACGAGATGTCAACTTTCGTGGCAATGACTATATTCAATTCATGTGGATTCTGAAAGCGGAAAAGTTTTTTTAATGTAATTTTCAAGGATCACAAGTACTTATTAGCGTTATAGACTTAAAATTTGAACTTATTTACTTAAAATTAGAATTTTAATTTAAGTTAGGGGTTAGATAGAAAATAATGTAAATTCGCGGATATACTACTTTTCCGGGGGGGGGGGGGGGGGGGTTACTAAACTGTTAAAAATCATCTGTGGACGCTTGTGGTTTGATATAACGAGGTAGAGGTGGTAGGGGTGAGGGCGACGACTATAAGTGAAATTTTTAACCTTTCAATCAATTGTTTTAAATCTGTGCCACCGTTTACGGCACGGCATGGAATTGTTCAATATTCAGCGGCGTATTGCCAATAAAAAAATATTATTCTGATTAATTCTGTTTTGGGAGGACTGCGCCTGTCACCCTCCCCGTACCAGCCACCACTGAGTAAACGTTTTTGTCACACAGTACGTACATCTTCAGGCGAGAAATCATTTTTAAATATACTGCAAAATTTGGTTTCGGGTGGGGATGGTGGAGGTGGAGCGTGGAAATACAAATATATGCGTTTTAATGCCTAAAATATATTTTTGGTTTATATCAAACAGTTAAATTTCAAATATTTTAGCATTTAGATAAGGTTTTGCTAAAATTTCTAATTAATTTAAAAATTAACAAGCTAAGCCTGCAGCCAAAAATGTTATAAGCTTTCAGAAATAGGAAAAATGAAAATGAATCTACAAATGAAAAATAAGGGGAGGGGTTTACAAAGATGACAATAATAATTAAAACAATATATTATCGTTGTTCAAAAAATGAAGGGCAATTTGAAAAGTACAAAACATAAAATAAAAATACTTAAAATAAAAAATAAAAAAATGTAAATAAAACAATAGTAAGGAAATAAAGATAAAGAGAAAGAAATTTGGGAAAATCTAAAATATAGGGATTCTTAAATTAATAAATTGTGAGAGTCAAAATTACAAAATAAATTGTATAAAGTAAAAAATGTAGCTTTTTATTTAGAATTGGTTTAAAAAATAATTTGAAAAGATTAAAATATATCACGATATAACCAAGAATTCCAATTTATTTAAAAAGTAATTTGTTAACAGGGGCGATATAAGGTAGGTAATAAGGGTAGATAATATAAATTTACAAAAGTAACGTGAGTGAAATTTTAAAATAAATTAATTTTAACTGAAGTTTAAATACATACAAATTTAAGTGAAAACATAGTAATTTATCAATGCATTAAATTATGCTTGCCTGATGAGTGATGAGATTATAATAAGATCGCAACAACTACTATTATACTAATCTACAATTTTCAATAATGCAGAAGACACCCACCCCCTCTGAATTTTATATAAAGACGATTATTATAGTAAATATGCAGCGAACTACTTTTAAAATCTTTATCTTCCAATTTGAACGACTCGACATAATATGGAAATTTTCGAAAGGGCAATTAGGGCTACCGACTTTTCAAGTCTTTCGCTTCGAGATATTGCTCATACAGCCACACCAAGATAATATACCTACAAATTATTTCAGCCATATAGCAGTGTTCCCGTCCACTGGACGGCTGAGCTCCCAGTTAGTTCTACACGCATCCAACTGTAACAGCCAAGACATTGCTGCGATCACTGGTAGCCTTATTTAAATAAGACATCGTGCATAACTTGACACTGCGTAAGTGTAAATTTTCTATACATGAGCGATTTGCGATAAAATCTTTGACATATCGTGCGGCAAGAAAAGGTTGCAGATCTACTTTTATTCGGAAATTCGCACGTTCCGTTTGCCAGTATAGTAAGCACCCCAACACCTTATTTAAATTTTCATTTTTTAACGACGGAACAATGAAAGGTAACAATGGCACATTTGTTTATAGTGGATAATCACAAGAGCGTCTCGTGAATTCAGCTCAATAGACGATGTAGTAGTGGTTTAATATTATAATAGACCAAGTCGCAGTCACTAATAGGCTTATTCTTTGAAAGATGGTTAACTACAATGTGTATAACCGGAAATGTGGGTGGTAATTGAAGCAGGGCAGGTTCATTGTTATTTAGTGCTTCCGGTTTACGCCTTCGTGGTATTTGTACTCTGTACAGTGTCGTAGATTGATATCACACCCAAGTTATCAAACACACAAAGAATATTTTTTTTGCTATTTTTTTCCAAGTGGTGCAAAACTTTCATGGTTATTATAAAGCAATTCTGATCGACCTACATGCAAAGCAAATTTCGCACTGCAATGAACAAACGTTGCTTATCGCATCTACAGTGCAATAAAGATAACGCTACTGCAGTGACTTTAAACTTGAATATTGAGTGGCCATTTAAAAGATTTATATCATACAGAACGTATAACAAATTTTGCTAACGTATGAATGGGAGAACCTTTATTGGAAAATATTTTATTACTACCTACTAATTCGAAAATTTTATTGAAATAGTTAGCATTTATGTTACGTGGTTGGTTTATGGGTTATACTGAAACCTACATCGATCTGTTATGTAAATTTTTCATAATATAGTAATTCTTTTTTAAAGCACCGCACACACCAAAATTTTATTTTCTGTATATGGAGGTTGGCGCTCCTGTCCAGACAATTTTGCAACTGTGCGATTTTCGCATAGGTCACTCTTTGCCAAAAAGTCTGATATGTAGAAGGAAAGTAGGAAGCAATCTTGTAAAGTTTTAGGTTAATTTTTTTCTGAGGATTATTTTCAAGATATTTAATATTTCAATGTCTCGATGTATCTCAGGTATGTTATTATAAATAGATTACTTTTAGACAAAAATTTCCTCATTTCAGGATGTGCATTGCAACACTGCTTGAATTTTGATTTTTCCATTTAATATTATTCTAGAAGTCGCGTGTCTATGGTACTGCTATAAAAAATTTCTACTTTTTTATTGCTAACACTTAAATGTTATATCTAACATAATTCCTAGGCCTAAAAAGGTGAAAACATGTATGTCCAAGAAAGAGTTGTACAGTGATTTCCTTTTTAAATTTTACCTTGAGCACAACTGGTACGTCATTATTTGTGATGAATCGAGTGGATCAAATTTGATGGAATTAAACGTCTTCGTCGATTATTACAGAAACTAGAAAAATTAAACCACATTTTTACGAAAACGCCATAAACATGAGCCCAAGTAATTGCAGCTCTATACCCAACCGAACGACTTCTATCCTATCCAACTTGGTCGTTCAAAAAAAGATATTATTTCAAAACACAATAAAAAAAGTTTACTTAAATAAGATGTACGTTTTTTTGTAATGACCGTAATAACCTTTTGAGGATGTAAAAAAGCATTTTACACGCTTTAATCTAAAATCGCAATTAGATGATTTGGTGTGAAAGGTGTTGGGTCAAAAAAAGTTTACCAACATACAAATTATTTAGTTTGTAATTTTGTTTTTATAACGCATTGCGAAAGCTCTTGGTTTAGAAGACTAATGCCGTTAATTACTAAAAATTATCTTCATTTTGTCGGCATTAATTATTTAAACATACATACACACACATTTAATAGACATAATAATTGCTAGTTTACACATGTTGATCTTTTTGTATAATTTTGAGTGAGATATACATACACCAAGAAAGAGAGTTCATTAGACGAGCGTTAGATGGGGCGTGTTAGATGATTTAATTAAGAAAACTCCAATTTGTTTCAAACGTATCCGAGCCATTAAACAGAGATTAGTATAAAAAAGGCGGTAAATAATTAAAGCAACGGTCGGTGTCTTCCATTTAGATACCCAGATAGGTGTATATGAGTAAAAGTGTTCTTAAGTATCGAAAGAGTCTTATTATATCCGCATTTCGCCTTCTTTTTTTAATAAGTTTTCTCGTGTGTAAAGTTGGCACCGTTTGACCGCAATACACATAACCGTTTATTAACAAGAAGAACGGAAATCTTCTCTTAGCTCGTAACAAAATAATTTGAACAAATTGAATTTTAACTGCAGGACGCATTTACGCATCGTATTTTACTTGTATACTCCGATAGAAATCAGTTATATGAACTTCGCCTCTCAAGAATACTTATTCGGTTTATTTTCAGAAAATTACGAACTTCAGAATTGAATAACCATAGGAACATCATTTAACAAGAAATGTGGGATCAGATACAATTCGGGGATTCCCAAACCCTTGATTTATTTTTATGGAATGAATATTTTTTTATCCATTACCAAAAATACATTTAATCGATGCATCCTTTGTGAAATTATGTTCGGACAGTGCCCTCTCTATCCGCTCTATAGAATTACGTAATGTTTACAGAAAACTGAATCAAAATAGGTGCATTTTGGGCAACATAACCCTGCATAATAACAACACCAATGGAAAAATAAATAACACAATTAAAGAATTCAATACGAACACTAGAACAAGAATAAAAATCGCAGACACCCTTTCTAAAAAAAGTTGATAGCTCGAGTTCCACATATGAACAGATCATCCGGGTGTTTTTTTAGCTACATGAGATCTTTCAATATGGATAACTTTTGAATAAAGTTTGTCAAATTGACAGTTCTTTGACATTTGTGTTCAGAAAGGTTTGCCATTTAATAATGAATAAATTAACACTTGAACAACGTTACCACATATAGTGGAAATTTATTTTCAAAGTCAGAGTTCCGTTCGCGAAACTTATAGAGCTCTTCGCCCATTTTATGGTCGACATAATCGACCTTCTGAGCAGGCTATTGGTGCGGTGATGGATAAATTTCGTACCACTTCTTCATTGCATGATAAAAGACCTCCAACAAGACAAAGAAATGTGCGTACCGAAGAAACTATCGCTTCTGTGAGTGAAAGTGTGCAAGAGAACCCAAACATTTCAATTCGCCATCGTGCTCAACAACTTGGGCTTTATCCGTCCACTACATGGAAAATTTTTCATCAATATCTTGGTTTATATCCTTACAAGAACCAGTTGGTTCAAGAATTGAAGCCTAATGATCATCGATTGCGTCGTGCGTTCGTAGATTGGGCTCACAACCAATTGGAAGTGGATCCATTTTTTTATCGCCAAATTTTGTTCAGTGACGAGGCACATTTCTGGTCGAATGGGTATGTGAACAAGCAAACTTGCCGTACATGGACTGAAACCAATCCGGAACATTATCTTGAGACTCCATTGCATCCATTAAAATTGACTGTTTGGTGTGGAATACACGCCAACGGCATCATCGGTCCATATTTCTTTCGAAATGAGGAAGGAGCTACCGTTACGGTGAATAGTGTGAGATATCGACACATGCTCAATACATTTTTGTTTCCAAACATCCAAGAGTTAAAC
Source organism: Podabrus alpinus (assembly GCA_932274525.1). NCBI lineage: Eukaryota > Metazoa > Arthropoda > Insecta > Coleoptera > Cantharidae > Podabrus > Podabrus alpinus. The sequence goes on along the minus strand of OW026454.1, from coordinate 62,614,398 downwards.
ATCGACAACTTAAGGATCCAACAGGATGGTGCTACGTGCCACACAGCTACCGAAACCATCGATTTCTTGAAAGGAAAATTTGGCGACAACATTATTTCAATGGTCCTAACAATTGGCCTCCAAGATCGTGTGATTTGACGCCTCCAGATTATTTTCTTTGGGGGTATGTTAAATCCATGGTTTATGCTAACAAACCAACAACTCTGGAAGCATTGGAGGTCAATATTCAGCAAGCCATTTATATTGGAAAAAGTGGTCAAAAATTGAACTGATCGGATGCGCTTCGTAACGATTAGTCGTGGTGATCACATGCCGGAAATCATTTTCAAATCATAAATGGCACTAAATTTACTTTCATAAAAAAATTATTAAAAAAACATTCCATCAATATTTTAATGTTTTATTTTAATTTGAAGTTCTCGTAAGTTCTATGTAAAGCATGAGTACAACCAGTTCTGACTTAAGCAGCAGAGACAACCAAAAAGACAATGAGATCTACAGAGATGAAAACGCTCAGTACGATAAATTCAGGACGTTGGTAGATGGGCCAGAAGGAGAAGAAGGTTTTGGAGAGACCATATAGAGAGAATCATAAAAATAATGTTTATACAAAGATCTAATACCATTAGGCCTCGGAAGACCCCCAAAAAGATGGAACAACAACTGGATGTCTGTAGCGATGTATGGATGTTGTCGAAGCGAAAGAAATACGCAAATATACGAAAGTTTGAGGAGGTCACTAAAGACAGATTTTTAAAGGAACGACCTGATTAGTCAAACATGGCGACATACCGAACACCGTAGAATGTCGCAACATCCTGACGATTATTCGCAGCGTGTTAAACAATGAGATATCATCTCGAGCGCCATATCCTCTTTGAAGTAAACTAAACAATGGATCGCCCGTAAAAATATAAAATATATCTTAAAATAATTGTTTAATAACACTGATTAATTTCTAGGATATAAAATTTCGTGATTCAATTATTACTTAATTAAATCTTTGAAAAAACAATGTTAAGGTCAAAGTAATTTATTTTTACATCCTTTTCGCGTAAGAAAATCTCATGGTCGTCAAATACTAACGCGATGGTGAACTAATCCTTATTGAACCATCTTTCTGTTATTATTATATTGGATGAAATTTTTTTATTATTTTAGTTTGGATGTGGCATTGTACTTTAAATAATAATTATTGCATTGTCTGGTCCGTAACTGAATTTGTACCAATTAAGATAAAACAAAACTTGTAATGAATGTAATACAAATCGTCGATACAGAACTGTTGGTTAAACATCGCATAATCATAGTAATAAATGTTCAAAATAAGCACATATGAGACTGTAATGCATTCGTGTATCTAAACTTGACGTCAGTTATGTACTTTGAACGCGCTTTTACAAAACCACGCCTTGGTTGAGAAAAGTAAAAATGCGAGGATGACACTTGCTCTCCTTGAATTGCTATAATGTAATGCTCTCTGCTTAACCTTTGTTTAAAATACAAAGAAGTGTTGATTTTAATAAATTTCTAATTGACACATCGTCCTCAATTATTTACATATATAAGATTAATTTTTTTTACAAAATCAATAACCTTGTAAAATATAACATAATTCAATAAATGCCAAAGCTGTCAATACGTACCCATACATGGACAGTAAATGTAATTATTACATTCAGGTGTTTTAGAAATCAAACGGAAAAATTGTGATCATTAAAAAGTGTTTGTTCCAAATTGCCCAAAAGCTTTACCCCTAGGAGTCGTCGACCTATTAATTGTGTAACGCTAAATTAAGCTACCGGCGGCAGACTTATTGCCTTCTAATTATTCGTAACTCGGTTTAGCTCAAAAGCGAGCAACCAGGCGCGGGCAGTTGTGTTAGGAATAACCACCCAACCCAATTTAAAAAAGAAGCCATATTTATTTTGCCGAAGTATCTAAAATTATGAAAACGTGAAAGCAAAATCGAATAAAACTATTATGGAGTGTAAGTACTACGTATAATATAACAAAATTAATATTCAGTAAACTGCAGTCAATAAAATATCAAATAAGGAAAGAAATACACATGCAGTAATTCAGGTCAGACGCAACTTAACTAAAAGCCGAAATTATATCTAATATCGTTAATAGTGTCAAACAAATGAAGGCTCTCGGCTTTACAATCTGGCATACAAAATATTAGGATATTAAGATGATTACATTGACCTTCAATTCTTCGTTCGAATACACACGCGTGGTATCGACATCACATAATGGTAACGCGAACAATTTCCCAAATTTAACAATAAATATAAATGGCACGCCCACCCTAAATAATACCATATATGTCTACGTCACTGGTTAGGAAGTGACCACTCCATCATCGGATGCATGAATTGAATCACCTAGCCAAACTTGTACTGCTATGGTGATCATGATTTTTAACAATACGAAGCTATCAGCGATTCTATATCAAATAAAAATGTGATTATGAGATTTAGTTGTAGTATTGTAAAAACAGTAGTCCCCAAAATTTCCTTCAATAATAACGATAATGATCCCATGAAACCAATTGACACCTTGATGGCGCGTAATAAAATAAACAAATCAAGTAACATCGACGAAATGTCCCACAACTGATGGTCCCAAGCAATGAATTTGAAGTGAAAACCTCTTGCCAACCTTCATGAAACAAAACAGCATATATAGGGTACTTCCGAATAAGTTGGCAAGTACCATGTTATGATTGCTAATAACCCAGAATATTATATTTTAGAGGCGTTGCCCATAAAGGAAAGTTCTGAAACCTCAAATGTCCTAAGGACCAATTTTAATAAATTGCAATTAAAATTTATACACTGGAAATTTTCTGTTACCTCTTAGGAATATCGGAAATCCCCGATTAGATAACATTTATTGGTGGCTTATTATATTATAATGAATAATTACTGATGAAATGCGTCAGCTAATTTGCGATTCGGCATATTCGTTTTGTTACTGTTATACCTAATATTTAAATTAGAACAAGGCGAAATATTTTCTATCTTAAACCCGAAATAGATTATCTATTAAGAGTTATGCGCCTATAAAATAATGTGAAAATCGTTCTCAGTCTTTGGTTTAAAAAAATTCTTATATAGAATGATTGTTAACTTGGGCTGAATCCAAGTTTTTAATTTAATTAAAGATAATAACCAATAACTTGTAGCAGATCCGACAAGTGAAATAGTTTGGACATCTGCTACGTATGGTGGATAAAAGATGGCCAAAAAAAGTGTGCTTATGGAAACTGGAGAAAAAGAATGAAAGAGGACGTCCATAAAAATCATGGATTGGAGACATGCAAAAGGCAAGAGTTGAGGTTTGGATGAATGGCCAAGGGATGCACCAAAAACGGTCAATTGACAAACTTTGTGATTGTGAGTTTTAGGATCTTTTTTGACAAATATATCCCGGTTCCGGTCTGATCTTGATGTCGAAGACTTAAGGGCTTTATTCCAATACTAAAAATCGCATTTCCGGGTTATTACTACTTAGATCCCATTTCACCGCATAATGGCCTTTATTTAGATCATGCCTAGGGCCCAAATGCTTCCTCATGCGCCACTAGGACTTTAACATTATCTATGCTATAAATTTTAAAGTTTGTTCGTCTGTATGTACTACATCTGTCTAAAAATCTTAGAATTGTAATAAATAGTTTAATAATTTCCGATTATTATTTTAGTGTCCTTCTAATTTTTAATGTTAAACTTAGAAAAAATATTCCTGAGTGCGACAGATCTAAAAGACGATAGATCCGAAGAAAAAAACGGATCTAGCTTTTAACGAAAAATTTGGAAAAATTTGATGCAATACGTTTAACCCTACAGTGCATACGTAGGGCCTAGCAGGCGCGAGTGAACATTTAAATGAATATAAAAAAAGAACCGTTGAAATAAATTTCACCATATCATTAGTAGCTGTCTAAAATATGAAAAGACATCGATATGTGTTTAAAAATCTTGAAAAAGTTGAATGGATTGCCAATAAAAGGGCTTTGGGCCTAGTAGGCCCGACGTATGCACTGGCGTTACTATTTTATATTAATCGGATTTCTATCGAATTATAAGCTTTGTAAAACAAAATTTTAGCTGGTAATAACAATTAATGGTAATCATTACTCGCAAAATAATTTTATACCTAATAAAAATGCTATAATTTCCATGTAATTCAATCATATTATCAAAAGTATCTTTACAATTCTTGCACGTCATCGTAATACAATAATATACAACTACAATGTGACTTTGAATATTTCGCAATAATTTATTTGATTTAACTCAACAATTTTGATTTTTTTTTAATATTCTAATTGTATGAAGTTTAATAAATTATATAGATTTCAAAAATTATCTTAGTTTCCTGAAATATCCAAACATTCATCGATTTAAAGCTATGGGCCTGACAGGCCCTAATACGTATGCAGTGGTGTGATTTTTATTGACGTATGCACTGTAGGGTTAAAACGTACGATGAACTTCTGAGGTAAAATTTTGCTGCTTGCTTTAGGTGGAATTGGAGGATATTTTACGAAAGGAGCTCGCCTTACTCCCTTCATCGGGCGATTGAGAAGCTGACTTTGAATGTAATGTAAATCTAATAATTTACGTGTGGGCTTCGAGAAAAATTATCAAAATATATTTATTAGAAAAGTAAAATTTACACAATTAATAGTAATTTAAGTTTGTTATAGTTTTTGAAGTGTGCACTTCCTCTACTATGTTTGTGAGGTTGGTCAGTATGATGAGTTCTTCTGGTTGGTGAAATGTCAAGTCACAGGAAAAAATTTTCAAAAACCTGATAGAAAGATTACAACCTCAGCCGGACTGATATACATAAGAAATTTATATAAAACCACACGGACCGTCAACAGAATGTGTGACGTAGTCCGCCACAAATCGACTGCGTCTGATTGGTTGAGTTCTCGAAAATAAACTATTTTCAATATCGGTTACTGCCAAAATTACAGGGGTTATCGAATTTGTCGGTACTTTCTTCGCTTAATTTTAATGTTTTCTAACTAATTCCATTAAGTTTTTAACGAAAAACTTCGTATCTTCGGGTGGAGTTTTACGTGCTCTTCCCTGCTCTAGTTTCAATAAGAGTAATTTTAAACGTTAAAATTTTCAAAACTCGATTAATAAATTTTTAAATTTTGTAAGATAATATAGCAGATTAAATTGTACGCCCAACGTACGATTTTGCAATTGCAAATCACCCTAAGCGCGTATGAAATTGAAAGAATTGCAAACAATTTTTGTAAACAATTCCGGACATTTACATCATGCACACCAAAATTGCAGAGCGTTCAACACCTTGGAAGACTATTCGACCTCTATATCGCCATTAAAGTCGTTCTCAGAAAATTTTACTTTATTATTCAATTTGTGGAAATTGTGTGATCGAAAATTGCTACTGTTTAATGAGAAACTGCAGAACATCCAAATTGGAAAGGGTACGAAACGAAATTATTAGGAGAAGAAGCAGAGAAGCAATCAGTTGTTTAACTGATATGGTTCGGATACACAAAAAGTGGAGGAAAAATAGATGGCCAAAATGGATCTCGCCAGAACGGAGGAAGAGGGGACGGCCTAGGAGATGATGATGAAGAGACGACATAGAAGGCGATGAATTCCACAAATTTGGAAGAGGAGTTATGCTACGATAGGAAGAGATGGAAACTGGAAACCTTAGAAAAAACATCCGTGCATCATCCAATATACTGCATTTTAATTGTTATAACTGTTTATAATTTTAAACATAGATTATACTTAATAATCGTTTCTGAACTATATAACTATATATATGCATAAGCTCTGACTGTAAATTAAAGAAAACACCTCAAACATCCAAACATTTATAGAATTTTAATTGTAAGTTAATTTTTCTTGTAAGTTGAAATGTTCAGCTTCGTTACTTTTTGGTACCTACTAAAAGGTTCCTATAAATATGCATTTCAAGTTTTTATTAACTGAGTTGGATGACCTTTTCAATATGTGACATATTGGAATCTATGGTCAAATTTTGACCTTTTTATTTTTAATAAATTAAGCATATTTTACAACGCAAGTTTTCATTTTTTTTTAAATTGTAAAATCATCAATACTATTTACTATATCATAAAAAACTTTATTCAAATCAGTGCATCCTTTACGAAGTTGCGTTGGCACTGCAGCGCCAGTATTGATCTGAAGAATTATGTAATATTGACAGAAAACTGTATCAAGATGGATGCAATTGTTTTGAAGTAATGAGAGACTAGACAAACAAGCGTTCGAAGAAATAAGATCACACCCTAAAAAAACTTGCTCCGTTCCGCCGGAGATAAAAATAGGAATTTAATGGGGTACTTTACTGTTATTACTGCTGAGAAGTTCACTTTTTAATCGGTTTTTAAACATCAACTAACCGGTGTTTTAAAAAAAATTGAAATAATAAATCACTCGGAACAAGAAAATAAAAAAATTGGAAAATTCTATTTATTGTCAAAAAGACGGAATTCCCACAAGCACAATGATTTTTGCCAAAACATTTGGAGTAGGTATCCAGTAAAATTGTAAACAGACGGAATTCAGGATTAAAAACTTTGGAGTTAGGAGTTTCGAGTTGTGGAGAGTCCATCAATTTTCTCAAGTTTTTATTGGCGGCATCTGTCACAAATTAAAAAAACATGTAACATTAATATTCAAGTTGCAAAATGAAAAACATGTTTGTTGTCATAAATCTTGCAAAATGCCAATAATCATAATTCATAAAGCACTGTTACGTTAAGAAAATTCAATTTCATTGCGAGTTGATAGATAGAATGTAGGTACGAAAAAATAGTACAACTAAATCCGAATCGTGTGAGCGATCAATTTCTATTGCCCATTGCAAAATGTCAAAATGATTAAATAAATTTTGTATAAAAACAGTTCGTGTTCATCGAACAACATATTAAACGTAACTGTAAAAAGTGTGAGAATCTCCAGGAGGTTCTATTAGAAGTTATGGTGAACGACGAGCTTTGTCACGAAAAGTGTTGAAAAAAATTGGAAGGCGGACGAGGGCGCTTTCTTGTGTAATAGGTGGTCGAGATTACCTTATGGGATTCGAGAAAATTTAGAAAAAGTGCAGCCTTGTATTGAATATCGACCTTCACATTGTTACAGTAAAAATATAACATACAAAAGAGATGTAGGTAGATCGGTATTACATTATTGTTACATGTATGAAATCATCGAACTTTAATGTTGTTACTCCCATTTGTGTCAACAATAGATTTGATCTTTACATAAAATTATTATAGTACTCTAATTTTTTAAAACTTCCCGTTTTGCATTTTGTGATTTGCATAAATATGATGAAAGAGAGCATAATAATTAATTGTTGTTGTATACAAGTTGGATTTTTTGTTTTAGGAAAAATAAATATGTATGTGCCCTTAAGACTACTGGTTATTAAAATTGTTTCTCTATTTGAATAAACATAAAAAAAGCTCTAAACAAATTCCAAGGAATTTTTACTTTGTAGTTAAGCTGCTTAAAACATGCATTTTTTCGATTGATCACCTTGGAGTAGAATTAAAAATCGTAATATACAGTTTGCGTGCTCGTAAAACAATTCTTTTTGTAATCACTTCGATTTAAACTTACGACCTTACTAAAAGTAACAATAAGTATTTGCATACCTACTATACCTACAAAAAATAAACAAATTAAGACAAATATAAAATAATTACGTGCAACCGTAATCATTTCTAAAATGCCAAAGGGGTGCCGCAAGGAACGGTATAGGACCTATTACGTTGTAAATATGAGGAAACTGAATTTAATCGCACATAAAATGCTGCTGGTCATAAAACGATCGGTAATAAAATGACAAAAAAACAATACACCAACACATAAAATGTTCCAACAAAGAAATAAATCATTAGGCTAAAAATGAAAAAAAATTAATTGCAAGTACAAAATTACCAACAAAAAAAAAGAAGAAAACATTGAAAATTAAAGACGAACTTACCATTAAAACCATGAATATCTTCTAAAGAACAAACAAAACTAATGTTCCATTTACTGCGTACAGTGAGGTGTGGTGAAGGCGGTTCAGGCACTTGGGAATTTTCGAAAACAGTTTAACACTTCGTTCGCACAAATCAAAACTAATTTTCGTATAATTTGGTGAAATCGACCTGCAAAAAATAAAAATTTTAGTTTACCTAAAATATCGTAATCAAAAATGATAATATGCGAGGGCGTATACGCGCTCTTATCGACGATCACGCGCTTATAAGTTATTATGTAGATGTGTGGGATTGTGTGTGTGATACAATAAACTCCTTCTTATCAGTTAATCAACAAATTTCAACAAGCATTTAAATAATAATAAATCACATCAATAATAAATATTATTTCGGTATCCTTGCGGAAATGATGACCAAAATTTTCGTCTTTTATGTTCGCTTTTAAAAATAACATCGTAAAGATAAATATTTACTTGGGAAAAACCGCATGCAATAACTTGATACAGATTAAAGTAATTTGTATTACGAGATTCGAACCATCGGTATTCAGATTCAAGAGATGACGAGTTTTTTTTGGAAAATCGATTAAACCGAATTTGGTGCGATAATCATTAATCTATTTTGTAAGACACTAACATAATTCCATACGCTAATGAAAATCATTATAAACACCTTTTATCTTATATTACTCAATTAACCTTAGTCGTGGTGAATTAACAAGAATAGGGACGCACCACCATAATACATACATGTAGTTGGAGTGCAATTTTATACGGTAAGATTTTATATGAAAAGTTGCTATAAAACGATCTCCAGCTAACTTAATATTGTTAAGGTGCCATTAACGTCTAGAAGAGAAATTGTGTTGGAACTAATAACAATATTTATATAGTCGATAAATCAGGGCCGACACATTAGTAAAAGAATAAAAATATAAGCAAACGTAACAATATATTCATTTCAGTTTTAATTGAGAAACTCCCTCTCTTCAAGTCGAGTTGTTTCTACAAAAAATTTCCGCTATATCAAACCATTTAGAAAGACTTTATGCAGTTTATTGCATAGCGCCGTTCTCTACGCTTATCAACTGATATTTTTATTTTCATCATGAAATAAGGGCTTTTCAACAGGAACCTTGCTTTCAAATTTTAAATGAAGCACACATTTTGGACAAGTTTTGTGTTTCTAATACCGGACAAATGTCTACCAAGACCACTTATACAGACGTTGATCCTTTTTTCAAAATTTTTGATTACATTTTCATAAAATTGCGGCTCTATCGTACCATTCTGATGGAGGTAAGAAAGTTTCGATATAGCGTCGATCCGCACGGGTATGTTTGTGAACTGTTGCGCGCAAGAGGTTCGAAATTTAAATTTAGGGATGTAGGCGTTACGTCCGGGGTTTCGAGTTTTCATCTCAAGGCTGCAAATTTGCGATGCAAATGCAGAATGGCCACCACGTTTTGCTTTAAGAACAACGATAATGTATCCGTGCGGTCTTACCACCTGCAAATAGTTGGAAATGATTGGCGGTTGCCAAGAATGGGAATGCTCGATTTTTGTGTGTAGCGATCAATGCGGATTAGAACGACACTCGACATTCGTTTTTGTATTTGCGTTTCCTTCCATTTCGCTTGACTACTTGATTTGCGACACCTGCCATTTTTGGGATGCCTCATTAGCTATCAGTTAAGTGCGCCTACTGCTAACGCAAAACGCTTGGTGCGCAACCGGGCAGAGTAAGAACTTCATTCTAACCGTCTCTCCTCGGCAGGTAATGGCAAACCACCGAGGTAATTTACCAAAAAAGTCCGTTAAAAAGTAACGGAGCCCACGTTAAACATGTAGGTCCTCTATGTATGTGAAAATAATTTGAACGCACATCACATGCATAGAAAGAGATGGATCACCAAACCCTCATTAGGGAAAAAGGGCCGAGAAGGAAGAAATAAGCTATTGGGTTATCGAGCAGTTCATCATTATTAATACGAAGTTGAATTACCAACTGTCATCTTCATGGAGTTTACGAGGGGCTACGTCACTTGCCGACGTAGTAATTACCTAAGGGGGTGGCAACTCATTTTCACTCGTAGCCATTATGTATATTACACCTTAGTTTCGAGCAACAGGCATGAGAGATGTCTCTCATATACACAAAACACATTGTAATATCAACCCCATCTGCAACAAACGCAGAGTACACCTGGGAGAGCTTACAAACGCGCCACCCAGGTACCAAAGTAATCCTTTGACGAAAGTTGCCCCAGTGCCAATTTGTATCACATGGCGGCCAAGAGATTCAGGAGACGAGGAGAGAATCTCCAAATCCAAAGAGGTAGCAACTCTTCTTCCTAAGTCGGTAATACCACTATCTACGTAACTGCGGAGCTATAACCTAACAGTAACCGGTGCTGGTCCTATTGACCTCTCGTGTCTCTTCTGACAGAGGTAATAAGACTTGTGCACGAAAATTACTGGTACCTTGAGACGTAGACCAAACGTGTCCTTGATCTCGCTAAATGAGGAGCTATGGTTTACAAGCTGGCTGGATCTCATGAAGGATCGGCGTGCTATTCGATCCCGGCTTCGTCCTGTTTCAGACGGAAATCGGGTATTGGAAAATTTACCCGGCCCTCACCAAGGGTGAAAAGAGTCCACACTCCGATCGAATTAGTAGCCATAAGACCACGTATTGTACAAAGCGTCCGAAGGCAATCTGCCCCCCCCTGGCAACCGAAGGGACCACAAACATGCTGGGCAGGACTATGGTCAAATCCTGACTTGAAAAATTAAATGAGACGTTTTGTCATCTTCATGGGTTAAACAAGTGCTAATTAATTAACAAATGTTCCTTGTAATCTCTGTATACGCCAAGTTTACCATTGTTTTTTGATTATCTATCAATGATGTTGTATTACAGATTTTGATTTTATGCAATTATATCTGTATATAATGTAGAATTTTGTTAACCTGATCGTCGCAGATCTGTGGATTAGGGGTGAGTAACCTTAATTGCATTTTCATTAATAATCTGCATTTGTGTGTTATTGAAAAGAGTCGATGTTGTCTCACATTTATCTTTTTGTAAATATGGGTTACTATTGAGATTTTGTTTAGAACCATTTTAATACCATGTCAATTTTGTATTAACTGGCTTGAAGCTGATAATGTGCTATATTGTATGTCGCATTTATGTACGATAATTTTCATTCTTCAACTTTATTAAACAAGGTTGTTGTTGTTATTGTTGATACCTTGTTTATTTTGAAGCGATCAACATTTAGTAAAGCACCCCCTACCCTCGCACACCGTCTCGAGTCTTGCAGAAAATAAGATGCATTGATTTCTCTACATTCACGGATTCTTCTTCAATCACTGAATTCTGTTGGGTAAGTGGAGAAAAAAAACGTGATATAGCTTTCCAATAAGTAGTTCATAAGTTGATCAATTTATTTACAATTCCAAGGTTGCTGAATTTGGAAAAATCAATAATTTCTTATTCTCGGTCAATTCGTTGGAAATTTGGAATCTGGGCGATATTCACAATATTGCCATTGAACTTTATTCGAAATTATGGTATATCATCAATTCTCTGGTTCATTTGAAGAGATTATACAAGTCAAATTATCCTATTTGGTTTTCAAGAGCGCTGATTTGTTTAATTAAAAACAAAATACAGGCTCGCAAGACTTTTAGGCGTACTCAATGAGAGCATGACTAATTATCATTTTCCACCATCCGTAGAGGCTCTTCTAAGGTTGCATTCACTACAATTAGTATTGGATAGCCATGGTAAAATTACCTCAAGAAAAGGGTATCACGCCCTGATCTTCAACTCAATAAATAGCAGCAACATTTTAGGGACATCCTAAAACCTTTTGGGTCTGTAGTGCCTGAGAACGGAAAGGATTCAAGAGCTAGGTAGATGATGTGACACCATGTAGTACACAGATGGATCTAAAACGGAGAAAATCACAGGTAGATGCGGAAAAAGACCAGTCCATGCTTCCAACATTAATCTGGGATGTTTTACTATTGTAGTTAAGGCAGAATTAATTGCAAATTGGTCGTTTGAAGGGGTAGAGATACAGTCCAAGGTCGTAAAACAATGCCTCGATGCACTGATAAAACTGGCGACTCGCAACTGTGTCGCGCTGAGGTGGGTACCGGGACACCATGGCCTAAAGGGTAACGAAGAGGCAGCCTGTTTTGCTAAGAGAGCTACTAGCAAATTCCTAATGGACCCTGAGCCTACTTGCGGAATTTCATACACGACCGATAAGGAAAGGATCAGGGACATCCTTCCTGAACTGTGACTATCGCGGGTGTTCTTTGGAGGCCCGTCACATGAGTCCAGGAGCAACGAAATTCTTATTCAGCTGAGAAGTATTCTAGGACTTTTACAGGCACCTCAATATTCTTGGGGTAGCTGAAAATCCTACATGGAGAATGTATGGTGAAAAGGATCGAAACTACCATCACATACTACATATTCATATGAATGCCTTGTCTGGTGGTTGTTTTCTAGAAATTTGGAAGGAAAATTTTATTTACGCCCTTATTTAAAATAGGCAAAAGAGGCGAAATCAGTAATTTCAGAAGCATCTCTATTCAATCTACTATCCCCAAGATGCTTGATATAATGGCCTTGAATCAAGCCTCCTCTGTAACACTTTTATTGTTGATGGTCATCATGGATTCTTTCCAGATCAATCAACTTCATCGAATTTACAGTAATTTGTTACATATTCTCTCGATGCATTCGAAAAACATTTGCAAGTTCATTATGTTTACAGACTTTCCTAAACATTTAATAGCGCTGGCCACTAGGCTCTGTAGCATTTTGTAAAATAATTAATATAAAAGATTACTTGCAATTTTATTTAAATTTAGGTCACAGGTGTGCATAAAAAGAAGAAGAAATGTTGGCCGCCCGCGACGAAGATGGAAAGAAGTATGAAGACGGAACAGGCTGCACAAAGTCTAATCCATGAAGTGCAGAAGAAGAAGTGTGCATAAAAAGAGTATTTAATGTAAAATTTGCAACTGGAAGTAGATTGAACTCTTTGTAAGGGTCATTCTCAAACCCAAAAAAGGAGGGGAGGTTTTTTGGTTGGTCTAAAATAAAGATCGATATTGTTATCGACGCTCTTCCACGGTTTTCTAAATTTTGTATTTAAAATTTAATTAGTGTCTATTTTGAATTTATTAATAAATCGAATTCCGTTCGTCTCCAATCATTGGGCAAACAAGACTACTCAAGGTGTGTAAATCACGACATATTATTTTATAGTTATTTTTGTGTTCAACCAAAGCCTGAACCAAACAACGCAATTGCAGCAATTCAATATATAAATTTTAATTACCAACAATTAAAATTTCATTGAGGAAGGTTTGGGAGTAGATTGGAACGTCTGCGAGGAGAAGGAGTAAAGAAGAATCCGTACTACCAGGATTTCTCACCCCTCAACAACAAACCTCTCTCTTGTCGAAATAAACAAAGGGGTTACGGTTAATTTTAGCGAAAATTTCTTCTCTTGGTTTCAGCCCTATTACCATAAAATGGCTTAGAAGTTACTCAATGGGTAGACCTCAAAGAATTCAAGTTCTTCATTATCGATTTAGATAATTTATGTACCTGGTTGTACGTTGCACAAGTTTTTCAATTATTTCCATTATAAACATGGGCTTCCAATTGTTGACTTCTCTGATGATGATTGCCTTACGTTTTGTAATACGAGATCCTTAGCTCATAGAAGATTAACTTCCAACATGTGTTTTGTTCATGGCTTGTTAAGTGCTAAAATTGCTTGCAAATATTTGCTTGATTGTTGTCGTGTTTGGAAGCCAAGAACATTTACCAGATCGAAACGGATTTTTGAAGAAACTATCATGGCTCCAACTATGGCTTTTACGGCCAGGTTGCAGCCAATCGTTTTAATGTTGTGGAGTCCTTGGACTTTTACAAACAATCTTTAATGATGTTCAAAAGAAATCTGAGAGGTTTAGATTTTGCAGTGCGGATTGTAATCTTCTCGCTGCCTTATCTGTTTGCGCCTCTCTTTATTTGTCGTCTGTTTTCAAAGAAACAACTGGCGCTATTTATTCTACGTCCCAGATTTTGGAATTTAAGATACACCACCTCTTCGCTTCGACTCTTTAAAATCGCATGACCTTTGAAGTATTATCGTGTGTAATTATTTTCGAAATCAAGTTATATTCAACGCATTCGATTTTTTATACAAAAAGCTTGGGTCAATGGCGACCCGCTTATATGTCAGTAAAGGTTAAAAATTTTAATCAAAACGCCGCGCTAAAATTGTTGGAAATTAAAATTACATTTTATCATATCGAAATTTAAATTATTACCATAGCTATAAATTAAATGTGCACGAATATATTAAAAATAAATAGTATGGTGTTGCAAAATACCTTTCAAAGCAAACCACAATGAAGAATTTTAATATTAGGGATTTTAAGATAATCAATTTAAACCATCAGGTTAAAGAGGTGAAATGATTGCTGTGCTATATCGCCTAATAAGTAGTGGGTATATAGCAACAACTCGGTGGTTCTCAAACATTTTAAAATAATGGCACCTTAAATTAAGCGTGTAATGTTTACATCCAAATTCAAGAAGTTTTATAAAAAAAACCCAAAGTCAACTTCACCTAACGACAATAACATTTGAAAAATGCAACTAATTTACTTTCCTTGAATTAATCACCTGGTGCGGTTAATATGCAAAGTTTTCCTAATTTATGGTCGGTAAGAAAAATTTACAATTAAAATAGGATCGAAAGCGTCTGCTTTGTTAAAATGCGATAATTAACAAATAATGCGATTGCTTTATCGTGATTTTAACGTTGTTGTTGACTTACAAAAAATTCATACATAATTAATGTAATTTAGTCGATCGATTTGTTAAGTGTCTGGGTAAAATTCGTCATTTATATTAAATTACTATATTTCGGATTATGTAGGCATCTACACTGAAAACATGTTGGCATTTATAAAATATTTGAGTAATTACAGCTTGGCGACGTCTTGAATTAAAATTCGCTTCCCCCAGTTTAGTTTTTGATTGCTATATACTTACTTTGGATTATGTCAGATCAGATGCAGAAATGCGTCAGAGAGGAGCAAAAAAGATAAATATTCTTTGATTTACAGACATATTTATGCGCGATAATGCAGTCCTTCCGAACAGGAGCGTACCAGATAGCTCACGCACACTGACATACCAATATCGAGTTAGGCAGGTTTTGTACAGTAAGTATTAAAATTCCATGTTATACTGGAGTTTTACAAGTGTATCGATCGCCTTAAAAATAATATAAACAGTAAAATAAAATTCTTCCATAATAAGAACACAAGTTCGACAGTGTCGTGTCAGAAAATATTATAAAAGCTCATGCTGGAAGCCATCCAGAGTTTTACCTTAAGATACAACAATATACAGAGGAATAAAGAACTATGTAAATTAAACAGAAAATATAAAAATAAGCATGATTTTATTGCAAGACTACTTATTGCATCTGAAACGTGTTTCGCATATGCACTCGGCCTTCGGCCTCACCCCGAGCGATATTTTTTTGCAATAATTAAAGCGAAAATGAAATCCTGCTAATGAGCTATAATCTATCAATTTAACATTCAAATTGGATCCGGTTCGCTAATTGGTTCATTCTAAACCAATCTTGATTTTTTGATGAGCGAGTGAGGACTTTTAGCTTTAATTTTAACTAAAATTAAAATATTTTCAACCTTCACGTATAACTGATTTTTTTTTTGATTTTTTTACTTTAAGAGTGTAGTAACTGTGTATAAGGATTGTAAGTTCATCATTGTAAACTATTGAAAAGTGGGTAGGTATTGAAGAAAGACACGAAGCACCAAAGCAATCTTTCAAGCAAAGTGATTGAGTAGTACAGCAAAATTGATAATCTCCATCATAAATTCGTCCGGTTCCAAGGCGGAATGTTTAGTCATTTTCAGTTAATCTTTGACTTATGCAAAAAACATTGTACATTTTTTCAGTACAAAGGTGACATCAGAAATTTAGAAAATCTATTCATTATAAAGCTCACTCATCAAAAAATTCAATTATTTCATAGGTAATAAATTAATGCATTGAAAATATAATCTTGTCATCAACATAACATAAAACTGCCATCCCCGATTGACTGACCACTTCTAGACCACCTGAAAAGTTGAATTTTGCACGGACGTAGGTTCAGAATTTCAAGCGCCCGAGATAATTCGTAAAACACTTAATTTTACCCTGCGGATTTTAACCGACATAACCTGGATGGGGTCGAGTAACCTAAAGTTGACCACCCCAAATAAAATTAAAAATTTTCTATTGCAAAGAGGAAGGTTTATATAGTATGCTGTTAAAATTTCACATGCGAATGTATTATCAAAATTTTGAATAAATCGATTTTGAAGTTCGCAAATTTAACATGTAAAAGCCGACTGACGCGCGGGAATCTCATATGAGATTCACTTAGAAAATTTCGTCAGATGCTGCTTGCACGTCCTATAGGTAACATGACTCGAATCCCGGTTTTCTTGAAGGATGGCGCCTTCAACTATGTTTAGCTTTTGCCGCGTAGCGGCCAGGCGATGAAAAACCGGCCGGAGCTCCGGAGGAGCGCAGGCTCAGGTTTTTCGATGCCCACAGCCGGACGAGTCTCGAATCCAAATCCCAAAATTTCAAATTCGATTTTTTCAAAATTTTGATAATACATTTGCATGTGAAATTTTAACAGTATACTATATAAACCTTCCTCTTTGCAATAGAAAATTTTTTATTTTATTTGGGGTGGTCAACATTAGGTAACTCCCCCCCCCCCTGGATGAACTTCATTCTTGATAAGTATGTATGTACATCCAAGGAATAAATAATATCCCAAAACAATTTTGTACATTAATTTAGATTTCCTTGGAAATCCAGGAAGTGCATGGAATTGTTTTAAAATTTAATATTGATTTTAAAGAATATCGAGTGCTGTGTACCCAAATTTTTCAAGATGTTTACCTCTCAGTCCAGCCAGTCCCAACAAACCCATGGAATGCTCCCTCCCAGCCAAGAAGAAGAAAAAGAGGTCAATATTAAAAATGATCCCAAGAAAAGAAAGAACCGATCAAACAATTTGAAAAAGTATAAAACCCCAAACACCACAATAAATCTGGAACTTGCGACGCCCAAATGCCGAGAAAATTATAGCGACCGTAGTTCATGATTGGCTTCCATTAATGCTTAAAATCAAAAAGTTTAATTTTGTAATTGCTAAATTAAGGCATTATCAATATGAAAATCCCAGAATCGCTATTATCCGCGATCGTCCAAAATCTATCAAAATTATAATAAAATCCCAGGTTGCGATTCTATCTGTCTGCTAACTCCTCCTTAACTAAAGGACATAGAGGGTCACCAAAGAGGAATCAATAGAATCCGGGCGAATTTGAATCGGGAAACGCCAGATACGAAATCCCGAGATAACGCTAGAGAAATCTGAACCAGGCGAATCTTTACTATAATTTGGGACGACTTTGCTGTATTTTGAAGTGCCTTAATATTTTATATAATATGCTTAGGTTAAAAATCCTCCTCAGTGCGGCCTTTAGGCCGCACAACCTACACAATCGCGTACTATATGACTAAAGATAGTATTTATAATAAAATACAGTTTATTATAAATACCCTATAAAAGATTGAGATTCAGTTTTTTTTGTTTAGATTGAGAGTTCCTATCTTTTTGGCCACTGAACCCTTGAAGCTACAAGGATTTCTAAAAAAAATAAAGAATGTTAGATTCGTGTTTTATTAATTCCATTTCCATAATACCTTACGATTTACGAATAGAAGGTACTGGTGGATAATTAAAAGTGTTTTAGGGAAGAAAACAATTTAGATTTTCTACATAAGATAATTGGATTCACATGGTCTGAGAACCTGTGATTATTCTTGTTTTGTTAAGTTGCTGTGCCAATCCGGAATGGCAACAATATTAAGCCTAAAATAAGAGCAGCAGAGATGAAATTTTTGCGAGCAGTAAAAGGCTGTACACTGCTGGACATGAATAGAAATGAAGATATCAGAGAGGAACTGCAGATCTTTTTGGTGAAAGACAAGGCTTACGATTATAGGCGCCAATGGAAGGAGCATGTGCAAAGAATGGAAGATCAACGATTGCCAAAAAGTGCCATGAAATATTATCCGAGTGGGAAAAGAGACGTAGGGAGTCCAAGGAAGCGATGGGTTAAATAAAAATTGGAACAGACCAAAGGCCTACACCGTAAAGCAGACGACGACGATTAAGCCTTGGTGTACTTGGGTTAATTTGATTCAAAAAGTAAATAGGGGAACTTTTTTAAATTTTTCATTTAGTTGGCCGTCTAAAAGTAATTTTTCTTAAAGTTTTGTAATCCACAGAAAAAATTCCGCCTGAATTTTCTTGAATGAAGGGATCCTGAGGATGTAAAATACTGATTGATATAAGGTATCTATAACAATTGTTAAGATGATTTGCAATGTTGGACGATGTCATATTTTTATTTCCTCAGTTTTCCCATTTTTCTTTGGCAGAATTCTTGGCTTTAATCTTGATCCTGTCGAATTTCTAGATTTGGAGATAACAAGCGACATCTCTACATCTTCAAATGATGAAAAGATGGTTGAAATAACGACTCTTCTTCTTCGACACTCTCATATTTTCGATCTTTATGATGTTTGGATTTGGGAAGCTCGTGGAATATCAAGTTGGTACCCTGAGTTTGAATCGAATTCATAATAATTAATTTAATTTAATCGGTTTTGTCTGTGACAGGGTTTGCATTCCATGTTAAACTGTAGGTTGTATTTGTACAAAATGATAATTGCTGTTTCAAAAAATTGGGGTTAGCATGTTGGACAATTATTACACGAAAACATTTAAGAAAACATTTAACAAAACAATCGAGTATCGAGTGGCAATTTCTAAGGATATCAAAAATACATAATCAAAATTGTGATGTCATGAAGACTTATTTTAAGTGCTTGTCGGATTCCCTGATGTTGACTATTAATCGAGATGAAACCAAGGTGATTTCTTTCAAGGAAGTGCAATTAACTAAGTGGCTTCCTATTTCCTTTCCCAAACCTTCCTGTATCGCTGATACGTATCCACACATAGGATTTTTTTCAGAGTGGGGCAAATAAAATTTTTTTAAAATACACATTAAATAATATAGAAAAAATTATATCAACAAAGCAATTAACTCTTATATAGGTGCTGGAATGTAAAATTCTCAAAGGGGGGTGGGATAATGGCCGCAGAAGAAATCTCTAGATTTTTCAAAATTAAATCGTCAAATTAATTTAAATCGATATGAGGAATTTTCAGTTTTCTGGTGCTTTATTGATTAAAAAATGCAAAATTACTGATTGAAAATTGAAAACTAACTAGTTTTTACTTCAATGGGGTACCGACAAATAAAATTTAGTGGTGTTTTTTACGCAAATACGCTCATTTAGATATAATTAAATAATGAAATTCAAATAAATTTGAATTATTTAATCAATCTCTGACGTCATATCACACATTAGTTAGTAAATTTTTAGTGCAAAGCGTCATCCATGCCAAGTCATGCGTATACCAATGGCGCTTTGCACGGAAAATTTACTAACTAATGTGTGAGATGACATCACAGATTGAATAAATAATTCAAATTTACTTGAATTTCATTATTTAATTACATCGAAATGAGTCGCTTTTAGAAAAATCTAACCACATTACATGGCAAAGGACATCCCAAGGATCGTATTTACGTAAAAAAAACAATACTAAATTTATTTTCGGTGCCGCCATTCTCATGAAACGCTTTATTTGATGAAAATATTTTCATAAAAATGTTAAAAAACCAGTCGAGCTCGAGCCCCGGAGACCTCCGTATTAGGTGCCTATGATCTTCTCTCAGATTTCTATTATTATATTTAAACCTTGCGTATGGAGTAAATTTTATTTATCCCTTTTTTTACTGAAATAAAATACCACACCATCAATAAAACTGAAGTATAAACCACTTTTACAACCTGATTTATCGTTGCTATTTTATTAGTACTTTGTCTGAACCAAAATTTATTTCTTTAATCTTTTCTAAATCATAAAAGTAAAAAAAAAATTTAAAGCCAGAAGCCAGAGTGTAGCAACTGCCCCCCCCCCACCCCGCAGTGATGCCCATGTCTTCAATGGTATTGCAGTGATTTTCCTTCATTTCGAGTGGAGATGATTAACTTAAAACTTTGTTTTCCAAGTAAATATTTCTAAAGTTTTCACTTCATATTTTTTTTAAAAAATAGCAGAATTCATTGTTTAATATTTGGACGTTAAACAGTGTAACAACTGAAAGCCCATGTTAATTTATATTTATGTATTTTTGCGTAAATCACTCAGAATTCCTATTTTAATCTTCTACCCCTAATTTTCTAATACTGTTATTTAATAAATTAAATTCACAATTTCCTTCTTCATCAAATCATTCTAAAATCGTCAATATTATGTTGATCCAATTTAACACCCATCTTCTTCACAATAAAACTCAGCATAAACAATAACAAGAAAATTACAAATAATTTTTTTAACGTAAACACATCGACCACCCTCTGGTCAAAACGAAACTTGCTGTATATATTTTGAACCTTCCAAATGAAAAGAGGCAGGTTAGTATTGGCTGAATCTGTGTCCAGAGGTTTTATAATTTTGAGTTGATATTTTCTTTCGTTAATTATATTATTCGAATTGTGTCACATGACGTTCCTCTTTGCCGGTTCCTGTAGAAACGCCATGAGAGGTCGAAGAAGTGGAAATCCAAAGGCCCTTAAAGTTCCATTAAAAGGCAGGTATCGAACATTATTACCGTAATACTCGTACTCCGATTAAAGTAATCCAATTCAATGGAAGCTAGTCCAAAAATCTTATTGATCCATTAGCTTTTTGGCAATCTTGTATTATTTAATGGAAGAAAATGTTATTTCTAAAGACCAGTTCGATTTTAAAAGATATACCACGATCTAGCAGGTGTATCGACTCACTCAAATTAGAAATCAATATCTTGTAGAAAAACGATACTACTCAATAGTATAATATATGAACTTGATGTAATCATTTGATAAGGTGTGGCATTCGGAATTGCTATGTAAAATTAAAATACCCCACTCCTATTGGCAAATTTTATCTCTTGGATTTAACGTTTAAAGTTAAATTTGAGAAAGAATACCTAATCGAATTTCTGCTGTAGATTTACAAGACTATCTCAGGAAAATGTATGCAAATCAAGATTAACCCTAAATGTATCCCAAAACCAATTTGGGCTTATGGACTCCAGTTTTAGAGAACAACAAGGCACGCAAATGTTGAAATTAGGACTAAAACATTGTTTGTAACAAAGGAGTGACCTGAAGATATAAACAGCAAAAAGAAGAATCTAGCAGTGAGTTCACTTGATTTAGACAATCAATCATGGTATCCGTGAACTTGATGTTCGTGTAACTTGGTGGAAGACTTTTAAACTTGAACTATAACTACACAACATGTTGGGGTGCTCAACCAAGTATAACAAACACAATTTCTATAACAATCACGTCGAAACATCAAGGTTCCATCATTGTATCTCGACACAAGTCGCAGGTAAATGGCACAAGATGTTAGCCAAAAATCATCCAAAAATTTATCAACGAAATTAAAATATTATTTGCATCCATTTACTTTCTTATTAAATAATTACTGTTAATATGAACCTCACTTTTAAAAATATAGATCACGAATTCATATAATGAAAGATAAACGAAGTTATCACTTTTCTTAAAACGACGACGTTAAATTTAATCAGTAATGTTAAATAATTATAATAAATTTAAAAAGAAAACGCGTGCTCATTAATTAAAAAATTTAAATATAATGCAAATAAAAGTTAAAATTGTTTAAACTTTTATTAGGCGTATAAAAACATGCAAATTTTATTAAGTAAATCTAACTATGTGTAACAAAATTAAAACTTATTAAGTTGCAAATAAGATGCAATTACACCTAAGAATTTTAAATTATTTAAATTTCCATCGTTTAATTTTTTTTGGACTGTTAGCATAATTTATTACTCGTATACCTATTTTAATTAACCGTCGTAGTGTTAACTGCATTAAATTAAATTAATTTTATTTTTAGCAACATATTTCGAATTTTTTTTTGGTTCCCGGAGGTAAACCTGAAAATGATCTCCCACCTGTGTACGTGTCAAAATAATCAATTCCTTACATCCTACAATTGACATTCAAAAATTGACACTATAAAATTGTTAAACTTGCAAAAAACCACATCAATCAAATTCATGCTGTGTGCTAAATGGAACATAAAAAACTAAAACACAGAGTTCGTGTTTAGAATTTACCTAAATAAGTTTGAAGAAACGTTAACACGATGTGTCAATCAATCTATGACAGAAAGTAATAGGTAACTTACTTATTTAGTGTTGATAATATAATTAAGAAGTTTATGAGTACTCTGTTGAATTAGAAAAAAAAGTAATTAAAAATATTCACTTGATAAGTAAGCCCGGAAGGCATATGAGTAAAAGTATGTTGAATCTCGTTTGGAGAGCTCGGTTTATTCTGCTTCCGAATGGCCAAATTTTAAACCTAACCTAAGATTTTTAATATAAACCCTAATCATGATGATATTATAAAATAAATAAGCAAAAAGTTTTTCAAGCCTCGTGCCTCACCTTCAAACGCAATGCTGTAACAGCAAAATATGATTTAGAAGTTGGACTCTGTCCCAGAATAATAAATTACACTTCTAACATTTGACCTTAGTGATTTCCCTGCTATCCGTACCAACGAGAGCATTAACACTTACCTATCACTTAATAAATAATAATAATAATTAAAATATAATGGCAATAAAAATAAATGTAAATTAATATATTCACACTAAAATCAATAAAGGTAGCCATCTACAGTAGGCGCTCGGTTATCCAAATACTCGATTATATGAACCATTCACTACAGTGAACAGTCAAAATTTAACACAGTAGATTTTTGGAGACGAAGAAAGTGTCGCAAAGCAATTCATATTTTAATATACTTTAAACATCAAACATTTTTTATCAAAGCGTTAAACTGTAGGTTCCCCATACTCAACCTTAGCACTGAGGAGAATATGTGGCTGAGTTTTGGAATGAGATGCTCACGATGATGAATAATTTATGAATATAATATAAACACTACGATATAGCGGTTAGGTTTTATGATAGGGCTAGAGAAATGTGAGACAAGTCTAGAATCGATTCTAGCAGGATCTTGTAGCATATCACGATTTCAAATTGTCAGACGGTTTAGATGAAATTCGCAAAAGGACACCATTGGAAAATGACCTAAGAATAATTTTGAGATGTTCTACAAAAAATGCATGTTGAATTGATACCGACTTAGGAGCTCAATAAAATTGACATAATATGACTACGGGGTGTTGCAAAAAGGTGGTAACAATTTTAGGAGCACCCAGGAACTCTTAAAAACAAAACACTGTTTTATTGATTTTATTGCAGAAAAGGTGTTTAACTGCAAATTAAGTTGTTTTTGGACCTATTTGTGTGTTTTGACGAATTTAATCTTTTATCAACACCCTGTACGTAGTATGAAATAAATCGAGAAACTTACAACTTGAGTGATTTTCGCTTCGTAATATTTTCAAGAAGCATAATATACCTACTTATTAATTAGCATAACAGAATTCATTAACCTATGTTGTATGGTTATTCAAACAACGACCTTCCGGTTTGCTGCTAAACAGCCTTTCAGGCAACATCAGATAAAAATCATAGCAGACGTATATTTAACCCATACTGTTTTGTGCCGGAAATACAATAAGACCAAATTTTCACACGTGTTTTAGTGATAACAAAAAATAATATGGGATAAATGGTATAGCGTAATAAATTAAGAACCAAGACCACCCTGTAAAATGTTATATTTAACACTAAAATTTCAGGTGTTACATACCTATTTAGTCGAGATTCCAACAAAATTGGAAATATAAACACTAGATTTTTTTGAAAAAACAAAATATTTCGTAAGTATTACTGGCACAAAATATAATTAAATAAAAAACTGGCAAAAAAACTGGCATGTGTTACTATAAATATTTTAAAAACTACGACATTAAAAAATTATGTTGATTAGTTTTTATGATAAAATAAAAATTATTTAAATAAATAAAGTCAAATTATATTGTCTTAAGTCGATAAAAATGTTTTTAGCACCACGAGAAGGCACCGATTGTGATTACGTTTACATCGCAAGGAAAAACAAAAATAAATAGCACACACCCACCATACACAGCGTTAGAACGTTACTGATTCAGTGTTGTTTAGAAAACATAGCGCACAGCTCATCTTTGCCCCTTCTATGTCCCTCCCAACAACGGTAAAAGGCCGCAGTATGAACATTCTAATGCCTCTCGCAACCGCAACTTACATGATGATATACTCGTAGTATTGGGAACTTGTATATATGTGACCCTGATGGACAAACACCTTTATACATGTTTGACGATTATAAACCAATTATCCATCCATATTATAACTCAGGTGAAAATAAAAATTGGCAACAATTACTCAAATGTGAAAAACTCGTTCCAACTACCTCAAGAATGGAGAATGCAAATCAATAGATTATCGGTTGTTGAGATTTTGAACGCTTCATCATATTATAATATTGCATTTATTTATAGGCATGCCGTACCATAATCTTAGATTGGCAAAAGATAATCTGAAAATATGATCAGATATTAAGTCATAACTTCTGTTGGTTCTCACTAACCTCCATCACTTTTTTTTCAATTAAACTCTAAATTTATTTGGTGACGTATGTCACCAAACTATAGGAAAAGTACATCAATTAATTTAACATTAACCTACATACAGTAAACACTACTAAACAAGCATTTTGTAGATACTACATACATTTTAATCGTCGAACTATAGAAATTATGATCGTTTTTAAGTGTGAGAAAATTAACCTTTTCTGTATTTCCAGTGCAGTATAACATAAGATAATTAAAAATATTGAGATGGTTTCCGTGTCGACATGCTTCCCAAAGAGCTTGAATTATAATAATTAACAAGTTTATGATTTTTAAACTTCATTAACTATTAACTTATTAAAAATTTTGTTAATGCAAAACTCATTTATAATCTTAACGGTATGGCATTTCCAACTCCATCATCTTACAACATCGGAAAATATGGTTAAGATTGTCTTGTACATCATCATGGTGCAGAATTTTTAACAACAAAATAATAATTTGAAAGAAGAGCTTCCAAAAATTAATTTGGCGATTTAGGCAGATCAAACCTCCAAAATCTGCAATTTCAAATTTGCATTTCTACTCCGAGCAATAATTTTTATTATTAATATGTAGAAGTAGTAATGAATATACGAATTGAAGGCCAATGTCTTTTTAAATTACTTTATTGCATTTCCTTTTTCTCTTGTGTTATTTATGTAATATTGCTAATGCATGTCGTTTAAATATTATAAAAGCTGTTTTATCAGATAATTATTAAATAAATGTTTATCAAAGTTATACAGTTAGAACTAATAATAGAATCATGTGTAGGGTAAGTTAGTAACAAATTGAAACGCTTTCCTTATCTTTTCCACGAAAACTCGGTCCATGTTAAACTGGCGCCGACGACAGACATCAGTAAAACCATCAGTAACTTTGTCTGAATTTTAACGTAAGAATAATGTTCTGACTAGCTGTTAAAATTTGGTGATCGGTGGTAAAATTTAAATAAGCGAAAGTTTATTTACAAAATGGCTACCAATTCTACAGTCTCAAACAATATAAAAAGTAGATTATCGTATCAAACCAAGTGCATCCACGATATGAAAGTATTACAAAGCAAACTGGCGAACGGAAGGTAAAAATTGACAAATATAGAAAACAAGAGGGGTCAATTTGTAAGGAACAGAAAAGAGATTGCTAAGATAGTAGAGGATTCTACAGAAAATGCATACCGCAACAGTAAAAGAACCTCATAATAGGAAGTTAGTTGTCATGGACGTGGGTTCAGAAGAAATGTCCGACATAACATCTGAAATTGGTAAAGCACTGTTACAAATAAAAAATAAGAAGTGTCGCCAGGTGAAGACGGAATAACTTATGAAATGCTTAAAATGGGGACCGACACCATGGATCAGGTGCTAGCGGTCCTTTTCAACAAATGTTTGCAGGCAGACAAAATACCTGATGGTATTATGGTTATTCTTTTTCTTCTTCAGGTGCCCTTCTCCTATCGGAGGTTGGCGACAACTTCAGCAAAAGCATCCCGATCTTTAGCCGTTGTAATCAGCGTTTCAAAGTCCATCTCGGTCCATTTCCTGATGTTTCGGAGCCATGACATCTTCTTCCTTCCCAGACCTCGCTTTCCCTCGATCTTTCCCTCCATGATGAGGCGAAGCAGAAGATATCTCTCATGTCGAAATACATGTCCAAGGTATGATGTTTCCGTCTCTTTATCCCAAGCAACGACTCTCTGTCTCTACCTGCTCGACAAAGCACCTCCTCGTTTGTAACGCGGTCAGTCCATGGTATCCTAAACATTCTTCTCAGAGTCCACATCTCAAATGCCTCGATCTTGTTCATGGTTGCCACCTTAAGTGTCCACCCCTCCATACCATACAGTAGTAGGGGCCTGTCTGGGGAATCTGTACCGCAGGTCAAAAGCTAGATCTTTATTACATAACAATGTCTTCATCTTCATGAAACCCGCTCTAGCAATCTCTATTCTTATTTTTATTTCTGGGTCAGGATCTAGTTTTTCGTTTAGCATGCAGCCCAGGTATTTGAATTTTTCTACTTGCTCGATACTTTTTTGATTTAAACGTATATGTGTTTGTATAGGTTGATTCTTTGTTATTACCATCACCTTTGTTTTATCTAATTATATTGATTTTAATACCCATAGCTTTGCTCTCCTGATTAATTCGTTCGAGCAGGTTTTGTAGATCGTTCTCGTTGTCCGCCAGCAGAATTGTGTCGTCAGCAAAACGTATGTTATTTATTAGTACGCCATTTACTTTAATGCCTTCGGTTGCCTTGTATAGGGCGGCGCGGAAGATTTGTTCGGAGTATATGTTGAACAACAGTGGCGACATTACGCATCCCTGCCTGACTCCTCGACACACCTTAACTTTCCTTCTTGTTACGTTTTCGTCCAGAAGTATCTCTGCTTTCTGGTACCAGTACAAGTTTTCAATGATCTTTATATCTCTCCGTTCGACACCTATTTGTTGAAGAAGTTGAATGAGTTTAACGTGGTTCACAGTGTCAAAGGCTTTCTCGAAATCGATGAAACACAGAAATATATCTTTTCGCTGATCTAAACAGTTTTGTGCCAAAACCTGTATGGAAAACAAGACTTCTCTGGTGCCCAGTTCATTGCGGAAGCCAAACTGTGTGTCATCGACGATTTCCTCACATCTTCTAAAAATGCGGTTGTGGATAATCTTTAGGAATATTTTAAGCATATGACTCATCAAACTAATCAATCTATAGTCTTTGCACTTCTTTGAATTTGGTTTTTTGGGAATGGGGATGAATATGGATTTCAACCATTCCCTAGGAAGTGTTGCGGTTTCGTAGATTTTGTTGTACAGTTCTACTAGTTCTTCGAGATTATCTTCTTCAATGAGCTTAAGCAAGTCGGCATGTATCTCATCAGGTCCCGGAGCTTTTCCAGATGTTGTTATATTTATTGCGTATTTAACTTCACTCTTTAATATAAGGAGATCGTTGTTGATGTGTCCATCTCTTTCCAAATCTGGTCGGTCGTCATAAAATAACTCTTCAACGTATTTCTCCCATATGGCCTGTATTTCTTGTGGTTCTAGTACAATTTGGTGTAGTTCGTTTGTTATCATTGGCTGACTTGGTTTCCTGTTTAACCCTGTTACTTCTTTTATTTTTTTGTGAAGATTAAACGTGTCATGTTTTGCTTGTAGGTTCTCCATTTCGATACACTGATTTCTCATCCATTGCTCCTTTGCTTCCCGTATATTTCTTTCAATCATCTTATTTATTCTTCTGTATTCTTCTACGTGTCTGTTCTTGGCAAGTCTTCGCTTTTCCATCAAATCCAATATATGATCCGTCATCCAGTGCTGTTTTTTAGTGATTTTTCTTGATTTTAGATGGTTGTTCGTGGTTGTAGTCAAAATACTTTTCATTTCCGTCCACTTTGATTCCACCTCTTCAACGTTATTCGTATCTTTCGTAGTATGTACCTTTGCATTCTTTTTCAAATAGTGAAATTTGTTGTTTAATTCTTCTTGTACTGCAAGTTTGGTGTCTTCCTCTTTCAAGAGCTCCATGTTAGCTCTTTTATGTTATTTCCTTTGTGGTATTCTCTTGCGTTTTAATTTGGCAACTATCGGATTATGATCACTTGAAATGTCCGCCCCAGGATATGTCTTTACTTGAAGAAAACTGTTTCTAAATCTTTTATTCACCATAATGTAATCAATCTGGTTCCTCACAATATTATTCTTTGCATCTTGTGGTGACTTCCAAGTATAAAGTCTGCGAGGTGGAAGTTTGAACCACGTATTCATAATTACAAGATTTTCTTCTGTGCACATCTGTAGTAGGCGATCACCGCGATCGTTTCTTTGTCCAAGTCCATGTTCACCTACGACGTCCTGAAATCTTCTCCTGCCAACCTTTGCATTGAAGTCGCCCATGATTATATTGCAGTCTTGATTTTTAGTTGTTCCAATCATGGTCTTCAGGTTTGAATAAAATTCCTCGATCTCTTGATTTCCCTTATCTGCAGTTGGTGCATATACTTGTATAATATTCATGTTTATTGGCTTGCCTCGTATCTGTATTAGCATAGCCCTTTCCGTTAATGGTATGAAGTTTGTGACGTATTTATTCATTTCCGCTACTATCAGTATGCCGACGCCATGACGGTGGTTCTTGTCTGTACTTCCGGAATAGTAAAATGTGCCGTTTTCTAGATGGATCTTTCCGCTTCCAGGCCATCGCGTCTCAGAGATACCCATAATCTGTATCTTGAGCCTTTTCATCTCATTTGCCATGTTGTCTATTCTCCCCGCCTCACAGAGTGTTCTTACATTCCAAGTTCCGATTTTCATCCGGAGGGGATATTGAGGTCTGTCTGCATTCCCCAACAATCCACCATCTTCAGTATCTTCGTTGATCATGTCAAGCCCGGATATTCTTCCCACCCCTGTCTCATTTAAGTGACGCCGGTACTCGGAGCCATTTTAAATATGCTGAATTGAATACTAGGGATGTAAATAGTACGGTAGTTTCCCGTTGCTTTCCGTACCGCAGTGGTAGAGCCGTTACCGTTGTTGCAACTGCGCCTCTACTTATCCGTCCATGAACTCTTAAGGAAATTATTTTTCAGTGACCTCTGAACGGTATTGAAAGAGCTGCTGCCCTCTTCCTGAATCACCTTCATCTTCCCGAATCGGTACTGAGGATCCGAAGCTCTGCACCATAAAATTATCTTTCCTTTTTTTCGTGCTCTAGGGTTTTTGATAACTAGGGCCGCCCACCCTGGGGTATCACTAAGAATGCCCTCTTCCTTCCGAGCGCCATCCAGTCGTCGGCACGACATCAAAATCTTGACTTGGGAGGGAGATAGGTGTTCGTCTCCGATTTGTAGAGACCTCTTGCGTTAGCCCTCCACCGGGGTTGATTACCCTATCTCTGAGAGTCCTCCAAAGGTTACCATGAACCACCAGCGAGGAGGTGAGAATAGAATTTTAGTCCCCTAGCTTAAGAACTTCAATACATGGTTAGGCACTTCAGCCACGGGTCTTTTCCAGGCAACGGTTGACCATATAAGAATAGCCATAATAATAACCATAAGGCAGCGAAGACTGCAAAAAAGAAACAAAGACAGACTCTTTTAAAAACAAGACTATACCGCAGATTTAACTTAGAACAAGACTTTTTAATGATAGAAGACAATTCGTCCAATTTTCCATTGTGGAGGAATTCGTGGATGTGTGTGGTTAGAGGAATTCAGAAAAGCCTTTGGAAAACCCTAGTTTAAGGGGGTTCCAAGGAATCTAAAGAAGACCATAGTAGATTCAATGGCGGATATTAAAAGAGTATCCGTCCAGGAAAAGACGAAATTACAAAACTTGACTAATCCGGAAAAAGCCTCTGAAGCAACATCTCCATATCTACTCGAGATAATCGACAGCATAAAGGAGCGAAAACTTCAACATAAGAAGCCATTAGACAGGTTAATGAATGCACCCAGTAGGTGACCAAGATTAAGTTTGAAGTTCGAGAGACTAAAATATAAGTTACGGAAGAAGTAACTGGAGGTATGGGAAAATAAAGGCACAAATGAACGAAATGACTAATTACATGAAGAAGACCAACGAGGCTGAAGAATCCTTTAAGACGACCCTCGACACGCTTTACGAGAGGCAATTCGAGACCTCCTCATTACCACCCGAGCAGGCGAACAGAATCCAAGGCCTTGTTGAACATATGAAAACGTTTAACGAAATGCTGGGTAACCTCCAGAGGAATATAAAAAGTATTGAAGATCCCAAAGATTGAAGGCCCGTTGGCCTCAGCTGCCCAAATCTCCCGGCCAGAAGATCGGGTAATGCAGATAGGCTCCCAAATAAAACCATTGGAGACAACACTGAAAACCAATTATAGAGAAGTCAGGGTCGAAGACAAAAAGTCAAAAAAAGGACTGAAGCTCAGAATAGTAAAACAGAAAAGCAAACAGCGAAATTCACAAATAATGTAAGGATGAAAGAGTTGCAAACCACTTCAAGGCGAAGGGTGCGTAAGAGACCACCTGCTATATTAAAAATACTAGCGAAGCACTTACATACATATAAAGATGCTTTAATTACTGTGAAACAATCTTTAAATTAAGAAAACAAAAAATCCTAGCCCTTCGCCTATCCTCCGATGGGACCGAAATGGGGATTGTTAAGTGTAACGAAACGACCATAAGTCAATCAATACAATACGGCAGATTCACGATTGGAATGTAAGATGGAATTACCATCAAAATCGAGCAAAAGCTCCAAAAGCAAAATGAAGGTAAATTTTGAAAATTATAAATAGTTTATTCTATTCAACCGGCTTTTCACTTTCCATGAAATTTCATGGGGAGGGAGAGATTATCCCCACCTCACCTCTTTGTATCTGGCCTTGCTGAGCCTAAATCATAAAATATGGAAAATTATGAAATAATTTTTATTACAAAATGTGTACAAAATTTTTAAATTCTAAGCATTCATTTCGTAATTGTGTGAGATTGAAACTTGTAATCTTCCATTTCCGTTACTGATCGTAATTTACCACCCTCTATATATTTCTTCCTACTTTGGATTTAGATAAAAATGTAAACACCATTTCCTAATTTAAATATTCCTCCAAATTATTGTAAACAATAATTTAGTTACAGTTTGTTTTGGGGAGTTATAAATTTGATAGTTGGAATTTTTATTTTCAATAATTTTCCAAAAAGAGGAAGAAAATTTTCGTTCAACGTTCCAAAAGTTCGGTTCCGAATATAACATGCCTCTAAATATGGGGTTTGTCGAATTCTACAAGGCTGTTGACTCCATAGAGACATAGACTTTTTTTAAAAACAATGGACGACGCTTAAAAAATATATTCCAGCACGTATCAATGCATGTAAAAATTGACAATGATCAAAAGTCACATATGAGATCATTATTAAAAAAAGGGTTCGATAAGGTGACACGATTTAATCCAAACTTTTTACCCTTGCAGTGGAGAGTGCTTTCAAGAGCTGACAGTGCTTTTCCTACAATGGGAAAGTTAATGAGTGAACGTGAATGGATAACAATATGAATCATTGGCGGTTTGCTGATGACATCGTTATTTTTAGCAGCGATATAAAAGAGTTGGAGTTGATGTTGCAAGAGTTCGCCCGAAAATGAATAAAATAAAGAACATGATGGAACTTATAAATGGAGATAACAAACACGACAAAAGTAGAAGCAAACAAATTGAGAACAACGCAAATAGCGATGGAGCGTTGTTACTTAGGAATCATCTTGAGAGAAATGAGGCTATAAGAAAAAGAATCAAGGTTACCGATATAATGGAACGAGTGACCAGACTCAAGTGGTAATGGGTGGGGTGACCAGACTTAGTCAAGAGACAAGAGAAGTATGGAAAGATCCCAAAAGAAATGGTTGGACGACACAAAGAAATGTGCGGGAAGACATTGGTATCAAAAGGCCGAAGTCAGGCAGGAATGGAAGAAAATTGGAGAGGCTTACGTTCAGGAGTGAATGACCAAGAAAAAGATAAAGATATTATCTATACTATTATAAAGCGTAGTTCGTCGATGTTTTGGCTACTTCTAGGCTACCTGCAAAGTTGAATTTTTGCACGGATATATTTAGGTTACGTTTACGAGAGCCCTTGGTAAAATCTGAAACCATAATAAAAGCATATCGGAAACGAGATTAAAGCAGATTTCATTAAAAAAGTTTGAATAAATTTGCCTCTGTCATTTTGAAATCTTCCTTAGTGCCATTTAGTTGCATTTTAGAAAGATGGACTGAAACGAGAAGTTTAGAATGACCTGAAAAAATTAAGATTTCGAGTTATCGAGTTTTATTCTCAAATATTCCAAACGCTATTGCCCATATTATTTTATTCGATTTATCAAAAATTCGACTTATTGAAGTTTCGTTGTATAGTTGTTCTTGTCATTTAACATATTGTAGTTCAGGGATGATGGAGGGTGTAGGTGCTGACGTCACTTTATATTGTAATAGATTTTCTGTTCCAGCTCTGCCGTCAGAATTACAATCCAGAATCGAAAACTGACATGATGAAGTAGCGAATCGTGAATTCTAAATAGTCGAGAGAATCGATTTGCGTTTGAGGAAATTTTGCAACGCATAATTTCTATTTGGATGAGGTGTACTGTACTTACTTATTTTACAATCAAATAAATTAAATTCAGATAATTACAATAACCTTTGTGTGTCTTCAAGGCCTTAATACGAACTTTTTTCTGTTAGGCTGTTAATTTGAACCCTAGAATTAAACTCGTCACTTGTTTCAATGGGTGGGCACAAAATTTGAAGAAAAAGGTCAAATATAAATTTATTTTATTTACATCAGAGGAGAAGGTGGTAATATGACCCTGCTTTCAATAAAGAACTGCTTTCTTTTAGCGAAACCACTACGCCACCCGTTGGTGATAGTTATTACTAGTATCAAACCGTTAGAAAACTGGCGGGTAGAGCGTATTTTTATTGGTTATCAATCGCCTTTGTAAGCGACTGTTGAGAAGTTTTAACGGCTATCAGTCAATATTTTGTATTGTATGTTTAAATGAGTTTTCTTTGAGGTGATTAAGAAATAATCGAAAATTACAAAACCATTCTTCGCAACTCTGCAGAGAAATGTGACCAAGTAAAAGAACATTTCTTGGTAGTTTAGTTCTAGAATTGCTATACTTCTCCCACTTCGTGTACCCACCTAATTTTTGTACTTCTCACTTCTGTAGGTCTCCAATTGATTATTAATCTTAGTGCACTTCTCTCATCTTTCCATATAACATTCTCGATCCTTCAATTCCTTGCTCCTTTTTCGTCTGACGATATCCTTCTTCCCCATGATTTTCAGTATTTCATTGTTCGTTCTTATCCTGCGTTTGCTGACCCTTTCTATTCCCAACATCCTTCTCATATCTTCCTTTCAAATACTCTCAGTTTTTCTCTTCTTTTCCTGTTAAGTTCATCACTTTTGATGCATATGTGACTATTGGTCTTATTGGGGTTCTACACATCTTCATCTTTATTTCAATGAATACACTTTTACTCCTCGGTATCTTTCTGTTTCCGAAGTAAGCTTTCCATCCCATTTGTATCTTTTCCTTTATCTCTTGATTTCTCTCATTATTGCTGTTAATTTGGATTTCCAAGTAATTAAATTTTTCTACCACTTCGAAGGTCAGATTATCAAACTAGAGTTTTTTTAGATGTCCTTTTATCTTGTAATTTTGATCCAATTTCGTATATTTTATTGTTTTTTTTCGTTTATCTTTAGCCCCATTACTGATGATTGTTGCTCTATTTATCGAAAGATCTGGATCATTTTCCGCTTGGTTCTATTTATTATGACAATATCATCGTCGTATGCCAATATTTGACATTCCTTAGTTGCTATGTTACGAAAAATTTTCACTTTTCGCAACAACGTTGAATTTATAAATTCAACTTTTAACATCTAGCGACATATTTCGTAGCACTCTGTATAGCGAACGTATTTGACGGAGATTAAAACTCGCGCATGCTATGATAAAAATTCATTGGTGAGCTCAAAAACGCTCCGGTCATGTTTTAAAGTGCTGTGAGGTAATTTATCATTAAAATTTGGTTCAAAATTTTGAAGAGGGATGATTCGATTTTGTGAGGGTTCCCATCCATCAATACGAATGGTTTTTTGGATCTTGCGCTCCAAACCCTTCATGGGGATGTTACATTCGTGATTTGAGGGATGGTTGATTTTTCCCGGATCGTACATTTTTTGTTGGACCCATGGTCAATACTTCCTGTGAAATATTACTTCATTTCACAATGGTAAGTCACCTAATAATTTTGTTAATTGCTTCACAGTTACGTGATAATTAATTTGGCCAAATGTTCTTCCGTACACCTGGAGAACGATGACGTTGGAGTTCACCCTTGACCAATTTATGTATTTTTTATGTGTAACATTTTGGTTTGCCTTTTTGTCTTGCATTTTTTATTCTTAGAGTGGTCGCCAAGATTGCGATAGCCTGGCAATTTTATATTCCTGCGGCGAGGTGATATCAGTTTATCTTATCCAGTTCGCACTCGCAAGTGTGAAATGGATCGAATGTTCAGGTTGATATGTAATAAACTTTTAATTATTAATTATTGATATTTGTGTTTTATTTAATTAACTTGTTCAGGGTATTTATTTCCACTTATAACATCGAATAGCTTATGGTAAAATGCATTGACGGAGGAATTCCAAAATGATCGTAGTACGTTCGAATTTCATATTTGAAATTCTATGTTGAACATTTTTTTGTGTGTTTATTTTGCTTTATGTTTATTTTTTTATGAAAGGCTGCGATGTTCGACCCATATACAGGGTGCGGCATTTCACCGAGATTGCTGTCTTTTGTTTTATCATTGGGGATTCGATATGGTTCCACTTTATCGTGGGATTTTTATATAACCATTCGAATGTGCCCTTGGTTTATGTTTGGGAGTGATTTTCGGTGGCAATGTCGTTGCTACTGTGCTTGTTTTGGTCGGCTAACACCTCTTACATCCGACATCGCGTATATCTTTGCCTTCTGACAATGAACTTCTTATTGTTAATTTTAATTGTGTTGTGTTAGCAAAGCTGTTTCCTTGATCTCTCCGGGGTGTTTCTTTCACACGATCCACGACTCTCGCTTCCAGGCTATAACGAGCTAGTTTAAAACCTAACACCAGGGCCCCACGCAAATTTAAAGTAGATGGTTTATCCTTCTGCGTGGACTTAATCTTTTCCGAGCTGACTTCTCATTAGAGCAGTAAGGGAAGGATTTTGTATCAGCTATCGTATTGTAAGCTTTACCGAGGTGCTGGAATTCCTCAATGTCATCTTCACAAGTCTTCTCAACTTTGCTGGGATTTTCATCTCGTTCAGTGCTTTATACAACCCTCCTCTCCTCGCCGTATCGAATATCTGTTGTAAATCTACGTAAACTCTACGTTATGCTCGTGTGACTTTTCATTAATGTGTTTCATGACATGTAACGCACCTAGCATTGATCATTCTTCCCTGAACCTACACTGGTAATCTCCTATCATACCCTTGCTTAAGTCTTTCAGTCATCTGTGAATTATCGTTGACATTACTTTGCAAGTAACTGGCAATAATGCAATTTATGTATAGTTTCTACATTGTCCAAATGTTTCTTCAATATTTTTCCATTTTCATTATCATTACTTTCCAATCTTCCATTTGTGTCTCTCATTTTTCTGTATTTTATACTATTGCATTTTCTTTTCTATGTAATTCTTTGTCAACCATGTGGGCGTTTCACCATGTATTCTTTGTTCTCTGTATTTCTTAGTTGCTTTTTTCTTTTCTTTGCTGTACATTTTCATATCTTCCTCTCTTTTGATTTACATCCGTTTATCTCTCGTTCTTTTCTCATTCTCACATTTTTCCTCGCATTAAATTATAGATTGATTTGTACTCCTTTTCTTGAAACCCACAATTCTTTCCCCACATGCCTTTATGACCATTTTTATTCTTTCCAGATCTTTATTCATACTCGTATCTTGTTCTCTTTCCTTGTTGTCCATTTTCTTGTATGTATCTTTCTCATAATTTGCTTTCATACTATGGGTATTATTTTATATCTATCGTTTCACTTATTTCCCTCTTCTTCCACACACTCGCTGTTTCTGCTTTCTTTTTATCGTCACTAGAAAATGGTTCGTATATGCATTGATTCCTCGGTATGCTCTCACGTCAATAACTGCTTTCATCTTATTCTTTGACATACATACATGATCTACTTGGTTTCCTATTTCACTATTCATTCCTGGTATCATCAATGTTATCTTGTGTATTGGCCATAGTTAGGAACATTTCCTAAATTGCGGCCATATTCATATTATGTGTTCTTGCAATCTTTCTTTCCAGTTGCGTTTTCCCGCTCAGGGGTTCTAACTTTTTTGTTTCTGCCAAATAATTTGTTACCTGGATTTTACGCTCGCGCGCAAGGTAAATTTTTATAGTATAGTTTCGGTAAAATTGTAACGGTCTTCCGTTAATTTCCTTTGAAAAGGAAAATCCTCTTCATACGCCTCGAGGGTTTGTTAATTTTCAGAGGTCAATTACGATTAACAATTTATTTATGTGTAATTTATCCAACCAATTTTATTTAACGAAACAAATTTTATATTCCTGTTAACGAGAACTCAAATTAAATGCGTATTATGAATTATCCGCGCCTATGGGTTAGGTGACCCATCGATCGATACGAACCGAACGATAAATTTCAACAAAAAAAATCAAAGTACCTAAAAATCCCTAGGACAACGAAGGTTGTTAGAACAAATGTTAGTAAGACAAATACGTAAGATTTATAAATCGAATCAAAAAATAAAGTTATTTGAACAAATTAATAATCAGTCGGTGTTAAAAAACCCTACTAAAGGTCGGGCAATAGTCCCGAGTAAAAGACAACACATTTGAAAATAGTTTATCGAGTGATAAGCCAGGTTGTGACCATCAGTGGTGAATTTGTGTTTCGGCCATTTTTAGGTTGTATAAATGAAGCAAATAATTTGCCAACGGTACGGATTGCTTCAACTTCTGCCGAAATTATTGGTTTAATGATAAGAGTAGCCGGCCAAGTTCTGAGTTGTTATATTAAGAAGCAAAATCCTTTTTGGATATTATTTATTCAAGTACCAGGTCAGAAATCGCACGTGCTATTAACGAATTACTTCACCAAAATAAACCATTAACATTAGAAAAGAGAAATGTGTGTGTTAACCAGAGAACTACTAAGACAATTTGAGTACAGGATTCAACAAAACGATTTGGTATCAAAAAGCTATTTAAATTATGTTATTAAGAATTTGTAATCGGAATTATCTTCAATAATTCATTTGCCTTTAAAAATCTGCGAAATTATTCGCATTGTTTGTGCCTCATATAAGTGTGTTCTTTCCAATTATTTCCAGTTCCAAGTCAACCGGAGGGTCTATCAATTCACGGACCAAACCTACATACGCTCGTTCGAACGATCGGAAGGGGGCCGCATTTATCAACAAGTAAGTAATTGGAAACGTACAATTACTTACTGTATGAGGTCAAATCAAAAAGTTTGTACAATATTTATTCACTTGAAATTACAAATTTGTGATATACATAAAAATCCGGTGCAACCATTCAGTTTTGCATTTGGCATCCGGATAAATAGCATTTCAATCATTCCATTTACACTGTACCGGCCAAGGAGAGCCCTGCTGACAACGAAAAACCTCGGCAGACTTATCATTGAAGTAAATAGTTGTTGGTTGGTTAACAACCCTAAATTGACATTTGCGTTGGTTTATTTATTTATTTGTATTACCTGTTGTCTTGTTCGACTTGGTTATTATAATCTCCACTACAAAGTTAAAGATAAAGTCAGTAATTATAAAAGTCACCATTGTTTATTTATAAGACAATTGTTACCATTTCTATAGTTCCTGTTTATAGTAATTTATCAAGTTATCCTGTTAATAATAATTCATCAAATTGTTCACTTATAATAAATTATTAAACTGTCCATTAAACAAGAGTTTTTGCTAATCTTTGTATTATTGTGCCTACTTGCGTATACTTGTGTCAATTTTGTTTATTTTAATTTTGTTGAGAAAGCCAAGTATCGGAGCTCCTCTCGATATCTTGTCCTTCTCATCTGGCGCCCTGGCTTTGCTATCAAGGTAAAAGAAGGATCGACAAAGTTTAACGATCCCACGAAGGTTCGAAAATACATCACGAACCACCCTGCTCTCCAACACAAGAGTAAAAATCTATGAGTTAGCCGACCCGTACAGGAGACCTACGGTCAAGAAAAGCGGTACTTAGAGTCGCAACAAGCAATTGTGGCTATAAGAATTTGGCGCCTCAACGTGTGGAGCCCGTTTAAGAAATTGACGCCCATGCGTGGAGTACGAAGTGATTCGATAACCGAGTTGCCGATTTTAAGAAATTGACACCTCAAAGATTAGGACTCGAACGCTACGAAGTCGACCGTTAGTACCATCTGTACGTATAATACCATTACCGATAGCAAAAAATTTTAGAAACACGAGTATACAAAGTGCCACAAGCAAAGTTATTATTATCTATTGTTGAATTGGCTATAATTGAATTATCTACTAACGAATTATTTATTAACGAACTATCTATTATCGAATTATTAAACGCAGTAATATTAAACCCATATTTATAAATTTATATCGAGGACAAGCATTGCATTCTGAATACAGACCCTGCAATTATGAGATATTTAAACAGGTTGCTCGCCGATGAACTCGCGTGGGAGTTATAAGTTAGGGGGAAAGATTGCGCAAATTTAAACGTGGACGAGAAAAGAGCCCTTCTCAGAACCGCACTTCGAGAGACGGTCAGAGAAGTGGAGGCACCGACAGTACAGTTCGATATCGTCGAACAATTACAAATCTGTCAGGATAAGTTTGACTTGATTGAACCTTTAGTTCTAGATTCAGTGAACTCTCCTAACACGAAATCCTGCGAGGCGCACCTAACGAGACTCGATCATATCCTTTCTCGCCTTAAATATTGCTTAAAAAATTTATCTCCACCCGAATTCGAACAGCAAAAAGCACAACGTTTACAAAATCGTTGTTTAGAATTAATAGAGACCGTAGAAACGTTATTAGATTCACCGGCGACTGGACGCAATGACATTAGTCAAGCGTTGAGTAATTTATCAATTGACGATTTAACCGACGTACTCGGTGCAGATCAATTACGAGCCATCGCGACAGCGCGATTCTCTGAATCTCAGGGAGTCGTGGGTTCAACGCCCATTAGGCAAGAACCGGATCGGAGCTTGACCAGACCAGATCCTCTTCCGTTAAAGGAAGTCGGACATTTTCCGGGCCAAGATCCGTTCCTTTATCAAAGGCAACCGACGGTGATTAATATCCCCCAGGAAGGTCGCGATAATCAATCGAAAATGCATTCTCAGAATGCCAAACCCGATACTGTCAGCAGATGGAACATTAAATTTTCCGGTGACGAAAAGTCGCTCGGCGTAAATGCGTTCCTCGAACGAGTAAATGAATTACGTGTCTCCAGACGTGTCTCGGAACAGGTCCTTTTCGATAGTGCGATTGACCTTTTCGAAGGCGCGGCGCTAACGTGGTTTCGGTCGGCGAAGAAGTATGCCAACTCTTGGCAGCAACTTGAATATTTGCTTCGGGAAAATTATTTACCGTCCAACTACGACGAGTCACTTTGGCAAGAAATAATTAACCGAAAGCAAGGAGAATTTGAACCGGTACGCGACTACATAGCGGCCATGTGTAACCTCATCGCGAGGCTAACAAGTCCTATGAGTCACGATAGAGAATTGTATTATATAAAAATTAATTTACTACCTATTTACCAAAAACAATTATTATTTATGAATATTACGAGTGTGTTAGAATTAGTGAAAGCTTGTAAACAAGTAACCGAGGTTTTCGAAAACGAAAGGACTCGAAAGTTACATGTACCTACTATTAATCCTTTAGAGCCCGAATTGGCAATGCCCAAAGAGCGACGCCCAGATCTTTGTCCGCGGGTAAAGCGTGAAGTTCATGCCATGCAATCCAACGTCAAGAGCTACAGCTCTAGGACGTTTGGAAAAAGACCACCATCCGCCAATGCGAAGTGCTTTAATTGCAAAGAGTCCGGTCATTATTACCATACCTGTCCAGCCGAAAGGCGCATCTTTTGTTATATTTGCGGAACTCCCGAAGTTACTTACCCTAACTGCACGAAATGTTCAAAAAACGTAAAAAGGCAGGAATGAGAAGTAGCCCTCTTGTTCCTAGCCCTTTCACCATGAAGGCTACATGCCCCGAGTGGCAGTATTGGCTGAATAACGTCAGGTCTTTTTGCAGGACCAAACCCTCAAAAGTTGAGACCCTTTTTGCCCATCGTCCATTTGACAACAGGGCCTATTTGAAACTCAATATTTTAGGAGTGGAAGTTCTTGGTTTTCTTGACCCGGGCGCGAACCAGTCTGTTTTAGGCCGCGACGGACTATATATTTTAAATAGATTAAATTTACCAATTGAACGCAGTGACATAGCATTAAAATCCGCGGATGGCACTTTACAAAAAGTGTTAGGTACTAGCATCTTGCCAATAACGTTAGACGGCGTGACCAAAAATTTATCTGTAATTATTTCTGATACAGTCGAGTATCCACTCATTTTAGGTTACGAGTTTTGCAAGATTTTTCAAATCAAAACCGATTTTGGTACGGATTCGTACACAACCCCCGCTGCGTTAAACGCAATTTCGACCGAAAAAATTATCCATTCGAGACTAGACCTAAGTTATGACCAAATCCAAAAATTAGATAAAATCATTTCTTTATTTCAAAAACTCGCACCTAATAAGCTAGGAAGAACGTGTATGGTTGAACACGTCATCGACACCGGCGATGCGACGCCCTTGAAGCAACGCCACTACCCTCTTTCTCCAGCAATGTTGGAGAAGGTCAATGCAGAGGTGGATGAGATGATACGTTTGGGAGTCATCAAAAAGTCATTCTCTGCATGGAGCTCGCCAACAGTAATGGTGAAAAAGAAAGATGGTACGATGCGATTCTGCTTCGACGGTAGAAGGCTAAACGAAGTTACTAAGCCCGACGCTTATCCGTTGCCCTACATCAACGACATTTTGGACCGTTTACGCGATGCGAGATATTTAACATCGATAGATCTGCGTAAAGCTTTCTGGCAGGTACCACTGGCTCGTGAGTCACGAGAAAAGACCGCCTTTACTATTCCAAGGCGTGGTCTCTTTGAATTTAACGTTCTCCCTTTCGGATTAAATAATAGCGCACAAACGTTGCAGCGGTTGATGGACTCGATTTTTGGTCCCGAATTTGACAACGTCTTTGTCTATCTAGACGATATTATTATTGCGTCGAGTGATTTCGAAGAACACTTGAACACACTAACTCAGGTGTATAAAAGGCTGAAAAAAGCAGGCCTAACAATAAATTTAAAAAAGTGTGAATTTTGCAGGGAGTCTCTGAAATATTTAGGTTTTGTGGTCGATGAGAAAGGTTTAGGGACCGATCCCAGTAAAGTCGAGGCTATTGTTAATTATCCCGTCCCGAAAACTTCTACAGAAATAAAAAGATTCCTCGGTATGGCAGGATGGTACAGGAGATTCATTCCTAATTTTTCTTCCGTGGCTGCGCCTATTTTGCACCTTTTAAAAGGTAAAGCCAAAGGTCAAAAAATCTCTTGGTCCGAAGATGCACACCGAGCTTTCAACAATCTTAAGAATTTATTAACTACATCACCAATATTATCAAGCCCCGACTTCACTCTTCCGTTTATCATCCAGACAGACGCGAGCGACTCCGGCCTAGGAGCAATCCTGGTTCAGGGAGAGGGGAATGACGAAAAGGTAATTGCTTATGCAAGTCGTACTTTGACTCGCGGTGAGCTTAATTATCACGCTATGGAGAAGGAATGTTGCGCTATTCTATTCGGAGTAGAAAAGTTTAGGCCGTACATCGAAGGAACCCGTTTTACTGTCATTACCGACAACCAGGCGTTGAAATGGCTGGGCACAGTCAAATCTCCGCTGGGAAGAATCGCCCGTTGGAGCGTTAGATTAAACCAATACGATTTCGGTATTGTACATAGAAAGGGGAAATTTAATGTAGTAGCCGACGCTCTCTCTAGAGCACCAGTGAATATTCATTTAATTTCAATAGAACCAGGAGACATCGATCCTTGGTATCAAAAAGTCCTCGACAATATTCGAGAGAATCCAAGTCTTTTTCCCAATTTTAAAATTGAGGACGGTTTCATTTTCAAATTTGTAGCTAATAAGCACAACATAATCTCGAATCTTATTGAATGGAAACTCCTGGTACCAAAGTCGCGTCGCCGAGAAATTATGGTAGATTGTCACGACAACCCACTCAGCGGACATTTCGGTATTTTTAAAACGCTTAACAAAATTAGCGAGCTTTATTATTGGCCTCGCATGAAATCCGACATAACTAGGTATGTTCTTAAATGTGATATTTGCACCGCCAGCAAGGCAACTAACCAATTGAGACCAGGTCTAATGGGAAAGGAAAAGAAAGTCAGATACCCCTTTCAAATCATCTCGATTGATATTATGGGACCTTTTCCCAGAACCAAAAAAGGTAACGCCTTCCTTTTAGTTATTTCGGATTGGTTCACTAAATTTGTTC
Organism: Podabrus alpinus; assembly: GCA_932274525.1. NCBI lineage: Eukaryota > Metazoa > Arthropoda > Insecta > Coleoptera > Cantharidae > Podabrus > Podabrus alpinus. The sequence goes on along the minus strand of OW026454.1, from coordinate 62,571,261 downwards.
TTGTGCAACCCTTGCGGCAGGCCACGGCAGCGCCTATAGTAAAGTTCATAGAAGAGACCTTCTTACTTTTCGGAGTACCCCAAATCGTTACCACGGATAACGGACCCCAGTTTACCGGTAAATTATTCAAAGATCTAATGACCCAATACAAAGTGCAGAAAGTATGGCCCACTGCGAATTATCATCCGCAGGCGAATTCCGTCGAACGAACAAACCGTGTCATCGGTACCTGTCTTCGTTCTTTCGTGGAAGACGACCATAGGTCGTGGGATGTTCACATCCATAAAATAGCACATGCCATTCGGAATGCCGTGCATGAAGTAACGGGGTACACGCCTTCACTATTGAATTTCGGTAGATCAGTGCCAAATAGTGGCGACTACTATGGGAGGTTAGACGCAGCAGAGATGAGAGAATTCTCAGTAGATAAGCGCGAACAACTAATAACCGACGTAAACAATTTAAGCGAGTTACATCTAAGGGTAGTTGAAAAAATAAAAGCTGCGTATCAACGCAACAAAACTCATTACGACCTCCGTAAGAGGCCGTTAACATTTAAGCGTGGGGACACTGTCTGGAAACGTAATTTCGTTTTATCAAGCGCTCCAAATAAATTCTCTAAAAAATTAGCTCCCAAATTCGTAAAATGCAAAGTAGTAGAGGTAACGGGCACTCTCACTTACCGTCTCAAAGACGAAGGCGGCAAAGATCTGGGAATTTTCCATGTTAAAGACTTAAAGGTTAACCATGATTAACCCTTTTATTTTATTAATGAATTAATATGTATTTGTTCTACAACCCAATTCTTAGTTATAATCTAGGAAGTTATTAGATCCGAGGGCTTTATGAATCTGCAAAACAGGTTCGACGCTTTTGATCCTCCCCGGATGACCGATTTTCATTTTAGGTGATCTTTTATTTAAAGGATCCAGAGTACCAGCTCTCATCCACCAATTTCACGTTGTTATATGTTACTGCTTCAGAGCAGGATAGCAACCCATTTTCCATTTTGTGATAAGTTCGACGACTATGGCTCCAGGAACTAACTCAGGTTCTTCCCGGTTGTCCAGTCGAACTCTCATGACTTCCTGGGTAGTTTTTCAGGAAGTGACCGAGATGATCAATTAATTTTGGTCACAAAATCTAAAACCGCTCCATAAGGACTGGAATATCCTTAGGTCGACAGACGAGTTAATTCAACTTTTAACCTTTCAAGGGCAGTACGATGTGTTCTGTCACTAACTCGTCGATAGAAAAACCCGATTCGTTTTTTTAGGTGTTTCGAGATGAACGTTTTGCCGTTTGTTCGAAACAAGCCAGAATAAGTTAGGATCGAAACCCATGGTCTATAGCTATACTAGATTATAACCCCATATGTTTTTATTTTATTTTAGGTGTTCTTGTTTCCTTTATAGGTATTTGTTACATACTTTTATAATTTACAGAAAAAAAAGAGATTCGTTAAATCTTACTGTTTTTCTGAAAATAACTAAAATTGTGATTCGTTAATGCGATACTTTAGCTAACCGTAATAACTGTGAAAAAAGGGATTGTTCCAATTATATGTGAAATTGAACTGCTGAAAGAACAAAGTTTCTTTCAAAATTTTGTGTTTAAAATTTGGATGAGTCCGTAAAACTTTATTTTTCAGCAAACACTAGAGCTCAGCTCGAAGAATCGTCTAAGATTTTTCCTTGGTTTCTACCAGCATTCTCTTGGAAAATTTCGCTTACCTTTTCTGCTTCCTGACAATAGCTGATGGCAGCTATTGATTTTGCGGGGGGGGTGTAACGGTCTTCCGTTAATTTCCTTTGAAAAGGAAAATCCTCTTCATACGCCTCGAGGGTTTGTTAATTTTCAGAGGTCAATTACGATTAACAATTTATTTATGTGTAATTTATCCAACCAATTTTATTTAACGAAACAAATTTTATATTCCTGTTAACGAGAACTCAAATTAAATGCGTATTATGAATTATCCGCGCCTATGGGTTAGGTGACCCATCGATCGATACGAACCGAACGATAAATTTCAACAAAAAAAATCAAAGTACCTAAAAATCCCTAGGACAACGAAGGTTGTTAGAACAAATGTTAGTAAGACAAATACGTAAGATTTATAAATCGAATCAAAAAATAAAGTTATTTGAACAAATTAATAATCAGTCGGTGTTAAAAAACCCTACTAAAGGTCGGGCAATAGTCCCGAGTAAAAGACAACACATTTGAAAATAGTTTATCGAGTGATAAGCCAGGTTGTGACCATCAGTGGTGAATTTGTGTTTCGGCCATTTTTAGGTTGTATAAATGAAGCAAATAATTTGCCAACGGTACGGATTGCTTCAACTTCTGCCGAAATTATTGGTTTAATGATAAGAGTAGCCGGCCAAGTTCTGAGTTGTTATATTAAGAAGCAAAATCCTTTTTGGATATTATTTATTCAAGTACCAGGTCAGAAATCGCACGTGCTATTAACGAATTACTTCACCAAAATAAACCATTAACATTAGAAAAGAGAAATGTGTGTGTTAACCAGAGAACTACTAAGACAATTTGAGTACAGGATTCAACAAAACGATTTGGTATCAAAAAGCTATTTAAATTATGTTATTAAGAATTTGTAATCGGAATTATCTTCAATAATTCATTTGCCTTTAAAAATCTGCGAAATTATTCGCATTGTTTGTGCCTCATATAAGTGTGTTCTTTCCAATTATTTCCAGTTCCAAGTCAACCGGAGGGTCTATCAATTCACGGACCAAACCTACATACGCTCGTTCGAACGATCGGAAGGGGGCCGCATTTATCAACAAGTAAGTAATTGGAAACGTACAATTACTTACTGTATGAGGTCAAATCAAAAAGTTTGTACAATATTTATTCACTTGAAATTACAAATTTGTGATATACATAAAAATCCGGTGCAACCATTCAGTTTTGCATTTGGCATCCGGATAAATAGCATTTCAATCATTCCATTTACACTGTACCGGCCAAGGAGAGCCCTGCTGACAACGAAAAACCTCGGCAGACTTATCATTGAAGTAAATAGTTGTTGGTTGGTTAACAACCCTAAATTGACATTTGCGTTGGTTTATTTATTTATTTGTATTACCTGTTGTCTTGTTCGACTTGGTTATTATAATCTCCACTACAAAGTTAAAGATAAAGTCAGTAATTATAAAAGTCACCATTGTTTATTTATAAGACAATTGTTACCATTTCTATAGTTCCTGTTTATAGTAATTTATCAAGTTATCCTGTTAATAATAATTCATCAAATTGTTCACTTATAATAAATTATTAAACTGTCCATTAAACAAGAGTTTTTGCTAATCTTTGTATTATTGTGCCTACTTGCGTATACTTGTGTCAATTTTGTTTATTTTAATTTTGTTGAGAAAGCCAAGTATCGGAGCTCCTCTCGATATCTTGTCCTTCTCATCTGGCGCCCTGGCTTTGCTATCAAGGTAAAAGAAGGATCGACAAAGTTTAACGATCCCACGAAGGTTCGAAAATACATCACGAACCACCCTGCTCTCCAACACAAGAGTAAAAATCTATGAGTTAGCCGACCCGTACAGGAGACCTACGGTCAAGAAAAGCGGTACTTAGAGTCGCAACAAGCAATTGTGGCTATAAAATCATAGAACTTATTTCCGTTTTTGTAACTTTTAAAAATCAAATATCGTAAGTCAAGAGAAAGTCAGTTATTTTAAATTCAAATAAATACAATTCGATGCTTAGTTAAATTTTATCGTTCGAAAATATTACCAAGCTAATGCTACCGATCTAGGTATAAGAATGTCAACTTACGTCCTATTGAAATTTATACGTTGGGGAGTAACGCATCAAACTGACGTAGCACGAACCTGCTGGCAAAAATTTATGCTGACAATACCTTTTTAAATTATAGATTGATTTTATATTCACGCCGTTAATTTGTATGTGATAACAAATGCATGAGCTATTCGCGTATAGACATTTTCACGTGGAATGGAATAAACCGCTTGTAGGCTGAACACGTGCGGATACAAGTGTTAGCTTTACTCGCCTTATCGAGCCTGCACATGGTAAATTGCAGTTCTATTTTGTATTTATGTCGAAATTTGCCGATAAAAAGGAGCAAAAAATTAGTAAAATCGAGCAAATATCCAGCTGCATTTTCTGATATGAATCAATAAGGAGCAAGGCCGGTCAATTGCATATATGCTGTCTTTTATTTTACGGTCTTTTTCAAAAGCGGGGACCAATTAGAATATCGAACCGCCGCTTGAGTCCCCGAAAATGCATCTTTTACTCCGATTTTACGGGAGCATTTATATAAATAACGTGCATTTGGTTGCAATCGACACTTCTTTTGAAACTTTTCAAGTGCCACTAGAAACTCTGCCCGAAAGTGGGTAAATCGCTTTAAGTGGAATTAACATATTTACTGCAAGTAAATTAAATTAATCGGGCTTTATTTGTGTAAAATACTAGTGTCTGTGCGACAGGTAAATTGAACCATTATCATTGCCGTTGTTTTAAATTATTTTACCGCTATTTTTAAATTGTTCTAAATATTTCACAAACTTTACGCTAAACCATTTCCGTATTAAAGATTTATGAACATTATTTTTGAATTATCTATCGTTATTTCAACTTCTTCTTCTTCTTCTGCACTTTCCGTATTAGGCATTTAAATTCCTGTTACGGTAAATATTTCAACTAAATATTTTTGTGACGCTCGTATGAATTGTTCATACGAGCTAGATCTTAGTTAGATCTAAGTTAGATTAGTTAGAGTTAGATCTTACCGTTACGATATCACACTGAACTCGCAGTGTAAAGATCGTGGTCGCATTTAAAACCCATTTTCGAAGTCAGAAGCCAAGACATTAATATCGTTGTTAATTAAAATTAGTTGTTGAACTTTTTCTACGATATTTAAAAATCTGCCGTACCGAATAAATTTTTTAATCATTTTTAATCATGCTAATTATGGTGTATTGTTCCGTTTAAATTTTTAAACATTTCGTGTCGTTATCGACGAATTTTGTGAACTCTCTTAAAGTGGTTCGTTTAGAAACCAACCGGTTTTATCGGATAGTTTGGTTTATTTCTTACCAAACATTTTTGTACGCAAACATTTATGTTACGGCGTGGTATTTGTTACTAAATACAGTGACGAACTCAGGATAGGTCGGAAAGCGGTGAATCATGTCGACAGTCATTCGTTCGAGTTTCGGTTCTTCAATTATCGAGAAAATGGGAGAATTATAACTCCCATATTACGGCGAAATTATTTCGCACCGGATCCTCATCCGAGAGGGACCTCCGGGGGAGAAGCCGAACGCACCTCGAAGGAGTATTTTTTTGGTATCGCATTTTTATCGCCTCAATCATTGGAGGGATTCAATCAATCGACGTTTATCGATATTCTCACGCTGGGGAACATCTGCCCGAGGACCGACCCTGAAGATAAGAAGCCTTCATGTAAATTATTACGTAAGCATTTCTTTTATTAATATTAAGTTTTATTGTACCAAGTGGTCCCATTGACCACTATATATTTTAAGAAACATTCCGTTTCACCTCGTAAGACGAATTCGCAACCGTGTATTCCTTTTGTCTATTTATTAGTGTTAAATTAAATGTGGTATTACCATCAGTATGCCATGCCGTTGGTGTTTTAAAGTTTGTTTGTTGCAATAACGTAACGATTATAATTATTGTGTTTCATGTCGAATTTATACTCCTACTTATGGGATCTCTGCATTCAAATTTTGTAGTTTAATAAACCATTTTTTACGCTGCCCCATTTCGTGAACAGCTGTTGGTGTGCCAACATTCATATTTTTATCGATAACTTCTATGTTAGTCAAGCCACCTGTAAATATTTTGTCAGTCTGCAATTGTGTTTGTAAATTTTATTGTAACATTGTTGTATTTTGTCAAAACCCCTTGTTTGTTTCGTCTTTATTATATCTGTGTTATTATTTATTTATGTGTTTTATTGTCGTCATATATGTGTTATGTTTAGCTATTTTTGCCGAAGGAAAATCTGTCTACTGTAAAGGTAAGGTTGTTCGGAACGATTTTCCCAGAGTGAGAATTAGCGTGGAAGATCAGAAAGCTGTCGCGAACCAGCTTGGAGGGGCGATATTTCATCCCCTTCGAATAAACTCCAGTTTAAGTCCGCGTGGCGCCCATTTAATTACCCCTCGTGTAAATTTATTCCCCCCGATTGTGACAATATTCCGGATCACGATTGTGGATCACCCAATCGTTGATAAGAGACCCGAAAATCGCGACGTTACGTCACAAGCCCTTCGCGACTCGAGCTAGTCACCCTATTTATTTTTGTTCAGAAGGTGTCTTGTTTGCGATTTGTCAGGTAACAAATTCTTGTTCATCTTTTCTTTTTTGTTTTTCTTCTTCTTCTCTTCTTCTATTGTTCTCTTTTTAAGTTCTTCATTCATTTGTTTCAAATATTGACGGGTTTCAGTTCTATAAAGAGCAAGCAATGGGACATAGTCAAAACTGTCAGAGAATAGGGAGAATGTGATAATTTATTCTTTGATTAAGCTCATCTGATGATGGCACAATAATACCGAAACACTGAGACCGCGAACTTTTAGTTTTTGTTCTAATTTTTCAATTTAATTTACTTAATTTTTTAAATTCATAATTTTACTTTCCCATTTAGGTAGTAAAGGATTGCTTGAGTTAAAAAAATTGTTGAGTTAGCATTTTTGCCATGGTTTATGAATCCAACGAATTATTTAAAACCATTTTTGGAATGATGTCGTTAACATGTATAGTTGAATTTCTTGTATTTAAAATACTATATTTTACAAATAAATGCTGTATTTTATATTTGAAATGCTGTATCTTGTATTTCAAATACAGCTTTTCATAATATATCTAGTCTATCCCTAGTAACAAATTGGCAAACCTTATGGGGGTTTTGGAAACATCTCTTGTAGTTGAAAAGGCAGTCAATATGTAGATAGCGCCATATAATTTGAAATCGTAATATATTGCTTTATTATTGTAATTCTCGTTTATATTCCTCAAGCCATTTATTCTTCCTTCCATTTTAGTACTAGGACTTTCCACAATTCCCATAAAGTTTCCCTATATTAAATTCTGATTTATATAAAAAAAAAATGAGAGCGGTCGTCGGACCGTCCACAGAAGCTATGCTTCTTACGCACAGAGCAAACCATAATAGATCCTTGAACGACATAGTTGTTCGGCCTTCTGCCTCACAGGGCGAACCATAATAGATCCGTGAAGGCCATAGTTGTTTGACCTTCGGCCTCACAGGGGGAAGACCATAATAGATCCGTGCAGGCCATAGTAGTTCGGCCTTCGGCTTCACAGGGCGGACCATAATAAATCCGTGAAGGCCATAGTTGTTCGGCCATCGGCCTCACAGGGCGGACCATAATAGATTATATTTATATGCCTTCAGCTGTCTGGACTGCTAGTCCGTGATTGCCAGTTGTTGTTCGGCCTTCGGTCTCACAGGGGGAGGACCATACTAGATCCGTAAAGGCCACAGTTGTTCGGCCTTCGGCCTTTTTGTGAAAAATTTTTAAAATTTTTTCGACGTTTTTTGCCGACCCACGGAAAGGTTTTTTTTTAAATTTTTTTAGTTTTGTCAAAAAACTATTTTCCCTAAAAACCGGTTGGAGGTTGAGGCGGCGGGGGCGGCGTGGGGTCGGGGGGGGTGGTTGCCACCTCCGCCCCCTATCCATAGCCACCATTCCCAGGGTCCTAGCACTCTCGGTACCGGAGTTATGCTTGCTCCCACTTGCTTTTGAGAACACGGGTCGGGTCGGCCTCCAACTTGCTTATAAAACTACGGGTCGGCGTCCCACTTGCCTTTCAAGAACACGGGTCGGCCTTCGGCCTCCCACTGGCATTTAAGAATACGGGCCGGCCTTCGGCCTCCAACGTGCTTATAAGAATACGGGTCGGCCTTCGGCCTCCTACTTGCTTTAGAGAACACGGGTCGGGTCGGCCTTCGGCCTCCCACTGGCATTTAAGAATACGGGTCGGCCCTCGGCCTCCAACTTGCTTATAAGAATTTCTTATAATTTTTTCGACGTTTTTTGCCGACCCACGAAAAGGGAGAATGGGGGGGCATTTTTAAATTTTGTTAGTTTTATCAAAAAACTAAAACTAGCTTCAAAATTTTTGAAAAATAAAAATTTTGAAAATTTTTTTGACGTTTTTTGCCGACCCACGAAAAGGGGAGGGGGGTTTTAATTTAAAAAAAAATGTTTTAATTTTTTTAGTTTGGTCAAAAACTATTTTCCCTTAAAACCGGTTGGAGGCGGCGGGGGCGGCGTGGGGTCGGGGGCGGTTGCCTCCCACTGGCTTTAGAGAACACGGGTCGGGTCGGCCTCCCACTGGCATTTATGAATATGGGTCGGCCTTCGGCCTCCAACGTGCTTATAAGAATACTGCTCGGCGTTCGGCCTCCCACTTGATTTAGAGACCACGGGTCGGGTCGGCCTTCGGCCTCCCACTGGCATTTAAGAATACGGGTCGGCCTTCGGCCTTCGGCCTCCAATTTGCTTATAAGAATACGGGAAAATTTTTTCGACGTTTTTTTCCGACCCACGAAAAGGGAGAAAGGGGGGGGGCGGGAATTTTTTAATTTTGTGAAAAAACTAAAACTAGCTCCAAATTTTTGAAAAATAAAAATTTTGAAAATTTTTTTGACGTTTTTTGCCGACCCACGAAAAGGGGAGGGGGGGGGTTTTAATTTAAAAAAAAAAGTTTTAATTTTTTTTAGTTTTGTCAAAAAACTATTTCCCCTAAAAACCGGTTGGAGGCGGCGGGGGCGGCGTGGGGTCGGGGGCGGTTGCCACTTCCGCCCCCTATCCATAGCCACCATTCCCAGGGTCCTAGCCCTCTCGGTTCCGGAGTTATGGTGTTTGAAGGGAAGTTTGAAATTTGAAAGTCGCGGTCGAAATTTGTGTGACGAATTTCCGTTACATATTTCCGTGACGATTTTGTGTGACGATTTTGTGTGACGAACGATTTTTTTCAGTTAACTGCCCGTGCGATACCCGTGCAAAATACACGTGCAATACCCGTGCGATAAGAAGCATAGCTTCAAAAAATATATTCGCTCGTATTTGTTACTTTTAATTTGTAACGAGTTTGAATTTAATGTTTATAGAACAATAATTTAGTTAGTTTATTGAATTGTTTTGAGTTACCATTTATTTACTGTATTATTATTTTCTATTTTGATAATTATTGTGTTCGATGAAAATCGTTTGTGATTGAAACGCGTCACAGATAAAAAAATACTAGAATAAATACTGTTTATTAATTTTTATTAATTTTAAATAACCTCGTAAATATATTTTACGTATATTATTTTTCTCATTCATGACTGCAAATATGATTTCGAAAATTTTAAAGTTTAGTTTCAAGTCTGTAGCATAAAAACAGACTTAAAATTATTATTTTTAAATTATTTTTGGGCAGTTGTTTCAGATTTTGGCTAGGAGGGCCCAGACCTTTGTGGCTTTTAGGGTTAAGGCACCACTTTAGGCAGCACAACCGTGCGTTTTTAAGATGAAAGCATTGCCAAAAAAGTCCGCCGAAATTCGGCCCTTGGAATTTGAGAAAACTGCAAAATACTGACAAATTTCTTCATTCTTTACTAACAAAAAATTGTATCTCGGAAACCGTGCGATCGATTTAAAAAAATTTGACTTTGTTCAATAGAATAAAATTTTCTAAACATTTAAATTTTACAGAGTTTTAGCTTGCGAAACACACTTGTCTTTATTAAAACCTATGTATAGAATCTTGATCCTAAATATTTCAAAAAGTAATATCTTTCAATTAAACAATAAATTTAAATAATAAAAGATAGAAAAATAAATGCTGCATAAAATGGGCGAAAAAGTAGTAATTTTGGTTTATTACTTTATTACCGGATTCAACTATTTCCATTTTAGTAAAATTTAATTTTTAGGAAATAATTTTGTTATTGGGAATCCAATGAGTAATAGTTATTTAAATGAAAGTTATATTTTACTTAATTCTGCGTAATTTACATAATTTTCAATAAAAATATTTTATGTTTCTACCGAACGTATCCTTAAAATACTTAAAACTATTAGAACTCAAAAAACATTTTTAGTTTCACACAGAATTTTATTTACTTTAAATCTCAACTCCTAAATTTCGAAGAACGGAGACCCTGAAAATATAGGCACTAACTTTAAAAAATGGTAAAAGTTGTTAACTTTGAAAGCTCACAGATAGGTCCCTCTTTGGGCTAGAAAGTCATTGATATTCAATGAACAGGAAAGAAAGTCTATAATAAAATCTGAAAGCTATGTAATTCTGAATAAAATTTAAAAAAGACGTTTGTTGGAGGGCTATATTTGAATGATTACATAAATTCTATAAATTAATTATCGCTTATTTATATGACTTTTATGATTTATATGAATTCTGTCTTGGTAAAAAGATTTCATTTCACAAAAGGTAGTTGATTTTCTACCTTGGCGCCACCTTGTGCGATAAATCACAGCGATGGCTCCTCTTAAGCGTGAAATTTTGATGTTTTAGTTCTAAAAAACGTTTATTGTATTAGCTACGCAAAATGGTTACTTTTGAAGCTGTTTCGGGTCCGCAAAATTCTATTTTAGCGGCCTAGTACTTAAAGTCGTCTTAACAACACTTTAGCGGATTCAAATTTGTTGATTCCAAAATCTGGCAATTGAATACAAATTAAGTATACAAATTAAGAAATAAATTAGAAAAAAACACTAATTCGAAATATGAAAATGAAAATGACAGTTTGTGGCATGCTTGAAGCTATTGTCTGAAAAGGAAACAGTTTCCAAAGAGGATGTTGAAGCTTCAGCTCCTTGGGTAATAACTTCTTCAGTAACAGTCATGCTAGTGGTAGCCTCAGATGATGATTCGCCTTGCTTCTGACCCAAAATTAATTTTGACACCTATCGTTAAAATATTAAACATTACAAATGTGAATAAAATTTAATTATTAAAATACCTTTCGTTTGTTCTCTAACGATTCTTCAATATAGCATTCTGCTACAGCCGTAGACTTCCATCCGCCGTGTCGTTTTAACGTTATTATTTCGGCACCTGCATCAGCAACAAGCGTTGCAGATGTGCGTCTAAAACAATGCCCCGTGTAAAGTTCAGGATTGGACAACTTTAAGTACTCGGCTACCATTCTAGGCATTCTTCCAAATGTATGAATTCCCACACGTTGAATTGTGCACTTTTGATTACGGTATTGTAAAAAAAGATAATTATGCTGCACATTTTGTGGCCGAAGACGTGCATATTTATGAAACAATTCTAATGGTTTCACAGCTTCACCTTCCGCAACTACAGAAAAAACTCGCTTGCGATTTGTTTTTGTATCGGCCAGAGTGATAATCAATGAATTACCGGTATCCACAATGTCTGGTAGTTTCAGAGAATGCAGTTCTTCTCTTCTGCAGGCACCGCAAATGCCAATAAAAAGAGCCACTTTAACCATTAAATATGTGCCGTCTGGAGTCTCTTTCAAAAAGCTGTTAATTTCCTCTCATGAAAAGACCTTTGATTTTTTAGCTTCATACCCTACGGATTGTCTTTTTAAAAATGCTGTCACTTTTGAATAATTTTCAATGTTTAAATTTTCTTTCACCGAAAGAGTAGCTTTGAGCATTGAAAATTTTGACCACAAAGACGATGACTTTAGAGTTTTTGACTTTTCATGAAGATAAGTCAGCATTACATCTTCATTTATAGCAGTAATTCCGTTTTCTTTATTTCAGTTTTGAAATACTTCATATTCCTTCTAGTATTGGCTACGAGATTTTTTCGGTAGCAAATCTAGTACAATATTCTTTGCCCTTTCGGCAATTGACTCTGGTATGCTTACATCCACTATCGCACTCATTTTGCACAACAGGATTCTTGTCCAAAATTATAATTATAATAATTGTAAATAATATGTGGCTAATTTTAGACACAAAACCAACACATTAATATTTTTGCGTATTAACAAACGCGTCGTTAATAAATAAACCGGTTTCTATAAACATTTTCGCACAGCCTTATAATATAGGTACATACTGCTGTGATATTTTGTCAAAATGGAGATTTGTGCTTTGCGAGGGTTTTTGCTTGACTCGGGTATGCGGATTGTCATGTTTATGTTCAAATTAGAACAAACTAAGATTTGTGCAATTTTATTAATTAGCGTATATGCAAACTTGAATTGATACAAGAGTCAAAAATGAGGTGACTTTGACATTCCCTGGTCCATGCAGCAATAAATGTCTCGAAAAATGTAATAAGAGATATTTTAAAATACTCATAAAAATGTATTATACATTAATAATAATTAAGCAATTAATTAAAAATTAACAATGCCTATAGCGCTTTGAACAAAATGATTGATGTTAATAATAATGCGCAAGATCGAAGCTGAGCGACGTATAAAATAAAATTTGGAGAGAGATTCGGTCGTGGAGAGTCGGATCGAACGCAAGTCTGAGTGCGTTCGAGATAGTTTGGAGGTTATGAAAATTTTGACGACCACTGATGATTAATAAAGTTTTGGGAGTATAATTTCGTCCTAGAATTAATTTAAGTTTGGATATTGGTAAATGATTGGAAGATGAGAGTATTGGATGATTACTGATTTACATGGAGTTTTTCGCTACATTTGGTTAGAGAATTGATTTGGATTATAAATTTTGGTGGTATCAACTTTAAAGCCGACTCATATAGTTCAACTGCTAATCGTTAATGGTCATATTTAGGAAAAGGAAGAGAACCAGATTATGAATAGTTAGAATCTAAACGAAGTCATCAAAGAACAGTAAGTTTGTAACTTTGTGTTTTAAACTATTAAAATAGAACGGTTGCGCGGAATAAATGCGCGTATTAAATATTTGACTGTGCATAAAGTTTCGGTTAAGATAAGACAATATAATTTCGGGTTTGATTTCAAATATTGTACAATTTAGGTAATGTTAATTTACTTTGTTGAATTTATCCATTTTTATGATATCAGGAAAGTGTTAATAAATTCCAAAATTGTTACATGGTACAAGGTTTGTTTTTTTTTTATTTTAAAAAAAGAGAAGTTTTCGCAAAGTTAGTAAAAAAGCACAAATAAGTAATATTATTGATTTCGCGTTTTCGATAGGGGATTTTGAATGTTTCTTGGAGCCCGCCTTTAGCCCGGAGAAAAAGGAAAACTCTACGCTGTCAAGCCGAGGCAAGAAAAGCTGCGCGCGATATAAGAAAAGTAGCATTATATGATTATATCATAGCAATACGTATGTTATTAATGTCTATTTAAAATGAATATTTTAATTCAAGAAAATATTTTTTGCGAAACTAATACAATAAAACGTTGTATGCAATACGTACGCAAATAGTTTTAGCGTAATAGTATAAAATAGGTACTATTATGTATTTTCTTTACGTGTTGGTTATATTAAAATAGTAGCGAGATTGGAAATTGCACTACTAGAATACCCTTTTAAAATAAGTACTTTTAGTTATTTTATGGCATTTCTTTGAAGGGCGTGACAAATTTTATGAGGGTCGGGGACTATTCTAACAGAAAATATTTTAGTTTACATTTAATTACCGTGCTGGGTATTCTGAAGTTTATTTTCTGTGTAATAATGACAAAATACCAACAATTGAGTGAAGCAAAAACAAACCAAATTTTGACATTATTGTTGTCAACGGGGATGTCAATGCGCAATGCGGGCTGTAAGTCCAATAGTTAAGTGTAGCCATTCTGCAGTTTCGCGGTTATCGAAAAAAAAAGAGAAATAGGTGAAAATTTGCGGAAAAAAGGCACCGGGCCGAAACATAAAACAACGGACGCTTATAATCGCATGTTGAAGAGATTGTGCTTGAAAACCCGTTTTAAAACGGCAGTGGATATTCGTTCTGAGTTTGAAAAAACGACCGGAGTGCAAATAAAGCGAGAATGCAATTTGTTAGTTCATAGACCGACAAAAAACCATTGCTAACAGAAACAATAAAGAAAAGGAGATTAGAATGGGCCGAAGACAAACAAAATTGGACTATACAAGATTAGAAAAGGGTTGTGTTTTCAGATGAAAACAAATTCAACATTATGGGGCCTGATGGTTTGCAGTACGTAAGACGTAGACCAGGTGAACGGCTTCTCTCTGAATACACCAAGAAAACGGTGAAGTTTCCTGCGAGTAAAACGCTCTGGGGGTGTTTTTCTTACCATGGGGTTGGAGATCTTGTTTTCATAGAAGGCACTTTAAATGCGGCAGGATATCAAAAAATTATAAAGGAAAATTTGGTACCGTCGTTGAAAAAATATTTTAAAAGAAAAAATAAATATATTTTTCAAGACGATTCTGCACCGTGACATCGAGCAAACAGTGTGAGTATATTTATAATTTTTCGAAATCAGTAATTTTCTATTTACAAAATTACATATAATTTGTAATTATTTTTCTATTATCTCTTTTCAGGCAAAATAGTCCACTGCATTTAGAATTTTGATACGGAATAATTCATACAAAACGTTTTAGTGTGTTTTTGGCTTTAATAGGGTGTTCTAAATAGTTTCTCAAAAGTCCCCAAAGATTGGGTGTCCGCTAAAGTTTTCAGGGCCTGAAAACGGCTGAAATTTCAGTTCCAAAATCAATTTTTGTGAATATCTCAATTTCTATAGGATTTAGGTAAAAAATACATCAGATAAAAAAGTAAGCTGAGGAAATTTTCGAGAAATTACTAAGATAGACATTTTTTCATATAAGCAACCGTATCCATGATACACGCGAGTGAAATGTCATCTGAAAGCAGGTAAGTATAGTAATATAATATAATTTTGAAGGCAAGGGAAGGGTTTTAGAAAAAAATGTTATTCTACATTTCGTTTTATATTTGCTCACTTTATCGATTGAAAGAAAAACAAGGTGGAACTCGCTTTAGCGGCAGTTCTTAGGCTTCTATACAGCTACCTTTCTGGTGTGGAAAGTTGTTATTATCTGGTTAGTTTTGATCGCCATATAATGTAACATCACATAATCAGATAATCTGCACCAATTAAATTTTTTGCGGTTGGTAATTATCATTTACTATATAAGTAATAACAATCAAACTTTTCCATTCTATTCGAAACTTTACTTCTCTGTAATGTTTGGTCCTTTTTTGAGGTGGACCAATCCTCTCCTTTCTCTTTTATTTACAACTTAACTTCACTAACCACATCATTAAAAAATTATTTTTTCACATCAAAGTAAAATAAAATACAACTACTTTTCTGGTAGTTGTGGTAGTGTACTTTTCTGGTAGTGTAAAACTACCGTTATGAACGTCGACATTTGGTTCTACAACGTTACCTACTTCAAGAACAGCTGCGTTTTTACTTCGTGGATTTTGTCGGCGAATTGCATGACTACGTGAACGATGTAATATTTGCGAAGGGGTCATGTTGGCAATTTGCTTTCGCTTTCGAAATTCGCGTAATTTCCGGTCCATTTTTTGAGGTGGATCCATCCTCTTCCTTCTCTTTTATTTACAACTTAACTTCACTATCCACATCAAGCCACTGCTGTTGTTAAAATAAAATAATAAATAATTAGTGCAGATTATCTGATTATGTGATGTTACATTATATGGCGACCAAAAATAACCAGATAATAACAACTTTCCACACCAGAAAGGTAGCTGTATAGAAGCCTAAGAACTGCCGCTAAAGCGAGTTCCACCTTGTTTATATATATAGAGTAGATAGAGTAGATTGGTTTTTAATTTATATTGCAGTCCCTTTGACTTATATAATAGAATTTTTTGTTGGTTGTCAGATTATCCTATTATCGAAAACGTTGCATAAAATCGTTGCATAAAAACCCTTATCTTTTTATATATATACTAGCTGACCCGGCAGACGTTGTCCTGCCCAAATTTCAATTTTTGCCTACATGTATTTTTTAGATCCAATCCGCATAATGGCCTTGCGACTTATTTGGTCATCGCAAATACCAAACGTATTAAAAAAGGATTAAATAAATAAATTAATAAAAAATACAAATCAAGGTTTAATAAAAAAAAAGTTTAACAAAACTGTTTAGTATTCACAAAAACCACAATAATTTCTAATTTTACTTTATTTTATTTTTGCCAATTACTCTTGTTCTTTGTGTTCTTCCTTTTCCTCCTCCCCTTCGTCTTCTAATAAGGAATTTTCGAAAGCACGCAGCGATATTGCCAACTCCTGTTCTTCTTACATACATACATTGAATTTTATAAATATAGATATCGTTCGTTAATACGTTGATCCGTTGAAACGTTGATTCGTTGATCCGCACTAACGTTGGTCAAGCTAATACAGCGCTTGACCAAAGTTCGCGGCAAGATTCTAAAGTAGCCTATGTTTTTTGTAGCATTGTAAATAGCTTCTACACCAAATTTGGTAGAGATTGGTCAAACGGTGTAGAATTGTATAGAAAACATACATACATACATACATACATTGAATTTTATATATATTGCGGTGTACCAAAACCACGTCAATAGAAATGATCACGTTTTGAGTCAATGTTTTTAATTTATTAACAAAGGTAGCACGAGACTTATTTGTTCAAACGAAAGGGTTTTATCCGACACCAAAGGTTTGTTTTAACGTCATAAATTTAATGAAGATAAGGTCACGGAATGAGAAAACAATGTAAATCCAAATGCAACGTTTTAATTCAGTTTTTAAAATAAAGGTTTGTTAAAATTGTAAATTAATTTAAGTAGTGATATATAAAAATGTAATTTGAAATCAAAAACAATTTGTTAAAAGTATTAGTTATAAAAATGTGTTGAAACGTAGAACTTTTAAAATAACAAAATTTACGTGTCAAAGTGCGCCGTAAACTCAATGTACCACGAATGCGAAAAACATATTCTTCAAAAGGTTTACTGGAAGACCACAGGAGATGTTACTACTTCAAAATAAATCTGAAACATAAAAATTTCATTAAAATTTTACAAATCATTTTGAGCTAAGTACGGACCTGGAAATTTTACGTCAAAATAAATCGATTTTATTTTCGATAAATGGAAAATCAGAAGTGCCTTGAAAATACCAGTAACTAGGGTAAAAACAATGGATTGTTGATTAATGGTTGTTGATTGCTTAATAAAAGTAAATGTGTGGCAAATTTTTGTGTCCAGCTAAAAGGTGAAAAATATAATAAAATTTGATTAAGAAAGTGATTAAAAAGTTAGTAATTGAGAGAATACTATACTTACGTATTTCAAAAAGTGAAAATCTGTGCAAAATTGAGAAGATTCGCTATTATTTCGAACGAAAACTTTGGTCACGATACAAAAACTACCACGAGGGAATTCAATCCAGTTAGATCACGCACCCTTGAAGGCCATCGAACGAATACCACCGTATAACTTCATGGTATATGAACCCAACGAAAAGAATTACACCAAATAAAGGTACCGTTACATTAAAAATTATTAAAAACATAAATTTCGTGCAAATTAACGATTAACTTTACACGTGCGGGAAAACGTTAGTTTTATTATAGAATTAAGATTTTTGTAATTAGAAATAAGAATTTTATTAACTTTAAATATTTACATTTGGAAATTAAATATAATAATAAAAAAAAGATTTGCTATAAAACGGAGCATCATTCATGTATGATCATTCCAAAAGCCACTAGATTGCATTTCAGATTTAAGATTTGGCTAAGGAAGGAACTCAGCCTGGGAAAAGGTAAGTCTGTGCTATCCGAAGTAGTCAAGCCGAGGTATCAATTTATTTTATTTATATTTGTCGAGAATAATTTGCTCATATTTCTATTGACGAGGTACTTTTACGTACACTCGTACAAGTCATTAACAGTTCAGAGTGCAAGCCTAACAAAGCTCCGAGGCTACACAGCACTTTTTGGCTAGCCCAACGTGAGGCTACGTCAGCACATAGCAATATAGATATCGTTCGTTAATACGTTGATCCGTTGAAACGTTGATTCGTTGATCCGCACTAACGTTGGTCAAGCTAATACAGCGCTTGACCAAAGTTCGCGGCAAGATTCTAAAGTAGCCTATGTTTTTTGTAGCATTGTAAATAGCTTCTACACCAAATTTGGTAGAGATTGGTCAAACGGTGTAGAATTGTATAGAAAACATACATACATACATACATACATACATACATACATTGAATTTTATATATATAGATAGAGTAGATAATAAGCTTGAAGATTTAATATACCGTTTGTATTATCGACGACAACCTATATAACATTTGTTGATCCGATGATACGTTGATCCGTTGATCCGTTGATACGTTGATACGTTGATACGTTGATACATTGATACATTGATACGTTGATACGTTGATACGTTGATACATTGATACGTTGATACGTTGATACGTTGATACATTGATACATTGATACGTTGATACGTTGATACGTTGATACGTTGATACATTGATACGTTGATACGTTGATACATTGATACGTTGATACGTTGATACGTTGATACGTTGATACGTTGATACGTTGATACGTTGATACGTTGATATGTTGATACATTGATACGTTGATACGTTGATACGTTGATCCGCTGATACGTTGATCCGCTGATACGTCAAATTTACGTCAAATTTACTTCATTTCTTGTAAAATTGACATCAAATTGATGCGAGACGAAATTGCACTTCAATTTGAAGTAAAAAATACTTCAAATCAAAACAATTTTTTCTCTGTACAGAGAAATTATTTCAAATTGTTGCAAGACAAATTCCTACTTAATTTTTTTCTCGGTGTATACTTTGTATAAAACCCTAAAAATATTTAACGGATAATCTGTTTTTTAAGTTGGTGATCATTGCCTACTAAAATACTATATAATACAAATTGCAATTAAATTCTTTTTGCGAATATTTTTGACATCGATACCATCAACTTCCTAAACTTGGGGGTGGTTGTATGTCAGTGGTTTAACTCGAGGATTAGCCGAACCTTATTCAAGTGTTGAACCAGGATCAACGCCAATGCGGTTGTATGTAGGGCGAGTCAACTAATCCGAGAGTTATCATTAAAATTTATGTTGGTACTCCTGAACAAGACATAAATCCCTAGAAAAACAATGATTTTTAACATTTGACATTCAATGATACTAGATTGAAACTGAAAGTTATACCTTATTGCCTGGGAATCAAGATTTAGTTGGTTTAATATTATTTGAATCGAATGTTTCGTCAATCTAAATCTAGCAAAACTTTCCTTATCTGACCAACTAACAAAATGATTTGAACGATCACGAAAAACTTGAGAGTTTCTTTGAATGCTTTCAGCTAAAATTTCGATAAAGTCCTTAAAATCTTCGTCGTCGGTTAATTGATATTCCATAATAACGTAAAGTTAAAATAAATAAATAAGTTATAATAAAAGTTATCTCTTATTATAAAAGGCCAAGTCCTTCCTTCCTTCCTTCCTTCCTTCTGTCTGTCCCACGGAAATACCCGAAGCAAACCGAACCGAACCGAACGCATAACGGATAATTTCATAACCAATCGGATGAACGTATCATCGTATCAACGTATCATCGTATCAACGTATCATCGTATCAACGTATCAACGTATCATCGGATCAACGTATCAAGGGATCAACGTATTTAAATTTCCTATATAGGTGAAAAATCTCTTATTATAAAAGGCCAAGTCTTTCTTTCTGTCCGTCCCACGGAAATACCCGAAGCAAACCGAACCGAACCGAACGCATAACGTATCATCGGATCAACGTATCATCGGATCAACGTATCATCGTATCAACGTATCATCGTATCAACGTATCATCGGATCAACGTATCATCGTATCATTTTGTCTATATAGTACAGCTATTTCCAAAAAAGCATTATGTGAACTTCCATAATGGATAATGAAAATTTTGAAAATCCTGCTGCAAAGCGACGGCGATTGAATCGCGAGAGAAAAGCACGTACAAGAGCTAATAACACAGAAGAACAGCTTCCATCACAGCGACAAGCTGACGCTCGGTCTCATGCGATACGTCGACAACGTGAAACTTTGGAACAAACTCAAGCGCGGCAAGCTGCTGACGCTCGGTCCCATGCGATACGTCAACAACGTGAAACTTTAGAAGAAACTCAAGCACGGCAAGCTGCTGACGCTCGGTCCCATGCGATACATCGACAGAAAGAAAATCGATACCAAAGTCAAGCAATTCAACTCCAAATAAGAGCATTGAGATTTGATGAATCTCACGTTACTCGACACGATTGTGGAGAAATGAATTCCATCTGTCAGTTCTGCGGCTCCAAGAATTTCGCCAAGGAGCGTCCAGTTGATAAACAATTTAACAACTGCTGTCATAAAGGAAAAGTGAAGATTCCGCAACCGCTCGATCAACATGGGAATCTATTGTTATATCCCGAATTTCTTCGCTCTATGCTTTCAGGTTCAGATAATCCTTACTACAAGAACTTTCGTCAGCACATCCGCTCTTACAATTCCTCGGTTTCTTTTGCTTCAATGGGAGCAGAGATTGTTTCAATGCCGGGTAACGGACCATACGTTTTCAAAATTCATGGACATGAAGGACAAACAAGAAAGTTTGCACAACTGTATGTAATGGACACGACAGAAGCGGTCAATGAACGAGTAAATCTGCCTGAGAATAGAGGTTGTCTACCTGAAGTGATTGAGAAAATCGATCGTTTCTTCCGCGTCAACAATCGTATCGCAGCTTCGCCTGATGAAAGAAATTGAGCAACAAGAGCGTGTACGAGCCGAAGAAGAAGGACAACCAGTTCCGGTCGTCAATATGGTGATGCGGCGCGATCGGCAGTCTGATCAAAGACGTTACAATGCTCCAACGTCCAATGAAATTGCAATGGTGTTCGTAAATAATGACGGCGAACCTCCATTTGAACGTGATATCCGTATCTATCCTCGAAATCCTGTCGACAATGCAAATACCCGAAGCAAACCGAACCGAACGCATAACGGATAATTTCATAACCAATCGGATGAACGTATCATCGTATCAACGTATCATCGTATCAACGTATCATCGTATCATCGGATCAACGTATCATCGTATCAACGTATCATCGTATCAACGTATCATCGGATCAACGTATCATCGTATCATTTTGTCTATATAGGTAAGTCTATTTCCAAAAAAGCATTATGTGAACTTCCATAATGGATAATGAAAATTTTGAAAATCCTGCTGCAAAGCGACGACGATTGAATCGTGAGAGAAAAGCACGTACAAGAGCTAATAACACAGAAGAACAGCTTCGATCACAGCGACAAGCTAACGCTCGGTCTCATGCGATACGTCGACAACGTGAAACTTTGGAACAAACTCAAGCGCGGCAAGCTGCTGACGCTCGGTCCCATGCGATACGTCAACAACGTGAAACTTTAGAAGAAACTCAAGCGCGGCAAGCTGCTGACGCTCGGTCCCATGCGATACGTTGATCCGATGATACGTTGATCCGATGATACGTTGATACGATGATACGTTCATCCGATTGGTTATGAAATTATCCGTTATGCGTTCGGTTCGGTTTGCTTCGGGTATTTCCGTGTGACAGACAGAAGGAAGGAAGGACTTGGCCTTTTATAATAAGAGATTTTTCACCTATATAGGAAATTTAAATACGTTGATCCGATGATACGTTTATCCGATTGGTTATGAAATTATCCGTTATGCGTTCGGTTCGGTTTGCTTCGGGTATTTCCGTGGGACAGACAGAAGGAAGGAAGGACTTGGCCTTTTATAATAAGAGATGAGAACAACATTAAATAAATAAACAAAAAACTTACATATATTTTTTTAAATTAAATTAAACTTAATCAATATTTAAAATTTTTTTACTTATTTTAAACTAGATGATACCCCGTCCGAGGACGGGCAGCTAGAAGGACGGGCAGCTACCCAAGGTAACTTAAGTTGAATGAAGATTAAGGAAAGCTCTCAGTGCAATCCAAAAGCCATATGACCTTGGGTAGCTGCCCGTCCTTCTAGCTGCCCGTCCTCGGACGGGGTATCATCTAGTTATGTAAATAAAATATAACTTATATTTGGTCTGCATTGAAAAAACAGATCAACGTATCAACGTATTTAAATTTCTTATATCGGTGAAAAATTATGACAGCTATTTCCAAAAAAGCATTATGTGAACTTCCATAATGGATAATGAAAATTTTGAAAATCCTGCTGTAAAGCGACGGCGATTGAATCGTGAGAGAAAAGCACGTACAAGAGCTAATAACACAGAAGAACAGCTTCGATCACAGCGACAAGCTGACGCTCGGTCTCATGCGATACGTCGACAACGTGAAACTTTGGAACAAACTCAAGCGCGGCAAGCTGCTGACGCTCGGTCCCATGCGATACGTCAACAACGTGAAACTTTAGAAGAAACTCAAGCGCGGCAAGCTGCTGACGCTCGGTCCCATGCGATACGTCAACAACGTGAAACATTAGAAGAAACTCAAGCGCGGCAAGCTGCTAACTCTCTATCCCATGCGACACGTCAACAACGTGAAACATTAGAAGAAACTCAAGCGCGGCAAGCTGCTAACGCTCGATCCCATGCGATACATCGACAGAAAGAAAATCGATACCAAAGTCAAGCAATTCAACTCCAAATAAGAGCATTGAGATTTGATGAATCTCACGTTACTCGACACGATTGTGGAGAAATGAATTCCATCTGTCAGTTCTGCGGCTCCAAGAATTTCGCCAAGGAGCGTCCAGTTGATAAACAATTTAACAACTAGCTGGTAGCCCGTCCGAGGACGGGTAGCTAGAAGGACGGGCAGGCAGCCAAGGTCATATGGCTTTTGGATTGCACTGAGAGCTAGATGATAGCCCGTCCGAGGACGGCTAGCTAGAAGGACGGGCAGGAAGCCAAGGTCATATGGCTTTTGGATTGCACTGAGAGCTAGATGATAGCCCGTCCGAGGACGGGTAGCTAGAAGGACGGGCAGCTACCCAAGGTAACTTAAGTTGAATGAAGATTAAGGAAAGCTCTGTGCAATCCAAAAGCCATATGACCTTGGCTGCCTGCCCGTCCTTCTAGCTAGCTAGAATAGCGCACTGGGTACCCAGTTCTTAGACCTCTATACGCACTGAGTATATTCAACACGATTTGAAACGCTCTGTATGATTTTGAATTATGCGGACGGACGGACAGACAGACGGACGGACGGACAGACGAACGGACAGACACGGAGCCAGATCATAAGGCTTCTTGCTATACTTTGTATAGAAGCCTAAAAATTTGAAATTAGAAAATTTCTTCAAAAAATGTAACATATTTTTCGATTTGGGCTCTTCGAAAGGACCGTTATGTTGTGGATGGATTTTTAACAATCACGCTCGTCGATTGCCGACGAATACACGTTGGACATATTAAATTTTCCTTTCGTTGTGAACCTTTTTTCTCGCCAAAACATTACAAATTCATGCATGTTTATTGTTTTATTATTTTTATTATTCATGGTAATATCTTGGCGAGAAAAAAGGTTCACAACGAAAGGAAAATTTAATATGTTCAACGTGTATTCGTCGGCAATCGACGAGCGTGATTGTTAAAAATCCATCCACAACATAACGGTTCTTTCGAAGAGCTCAAATCGAAAAATATGTTACATTTTTTGAAGAAATTTTCCAATTTCAAATTTTTTTTTCTTTCAATCGATAAAGTGGGCAAATCTAAAGCGAAATGTAGAATAACATTTTTTTCTAAAACCCTTCCCTTGCCTTCAAAATTATATTATATTACTATACTTACCTGCTTTCAGATGACATTTCACTCGCGTGTATCATGGACACGGTTGCTTATATGAAAAAATGTCTATCTTAGTAATTTCTAGAAAATTTCTTCAGCTTACTTTTTTATCTGATGTATTTTTTACCTAAATCCTATAGAAATTGAGATATTCACAAAAATTAATTTTGGAACTGAAATTTCAGCCGTTTTCAGGCCCTGAAAACTTTAGCGGACACCCAATCTTTGGGGACTTTTGAGAAACTATTTAGAACACCCTATTAAAGCCAAAAACACACTAAAACGTTTTGTATGAATTATTCCGTAGTTTGCTTGATTTTTTGACTAAAAGCAGTGGACTAAAAGCATTAATTGAAAATTTGAAAATTTCAACCCTTGGCTGGCTACGAAATAGCCCAGACCAACACCCCATTGAGAATCTATGGAAAATTATTGGCAATAAACTGGATGCCCATAAACCCAATAATGTAACGGACCTAGAAAGTATCATAAAAGAAGTATGGTATGACGAAATTCACGAAGATCTCTTGGATCGCCTAATTGAGTCGATGCCTCAACTGATAACAAGCGGTCATAACCCAGAGGGGGTGCTACTAAAAGTAGTAGCTTCGGTTTTAGTATTTTTTTTACCTACGCCTAAGTACAAAAAATTTATGTAAATATTTTCTTGTTTAGTTTAGTTTTAACAAATTTTTCCTTTTTCCTTCTTTTTTTCCTTAAAATAGAATATCAGAATATTTTTTCGATTCTTTGCGAAAGATTCGCATAAGCCAAACTTCGTAAAATGGTTCAGTACTTAATTTTCAATAATTATTCTGCTAGGAGAGCGCCACTAATAGTATCGTAATATTATGTTGTATTCCACAATGTATCTTACTATCCTAGAATAGCTTTACACCTTTTTTATTTTTTATACGACTAAAATATGCATAAAAGTTGTAGGTTGTAAGATGCGCTTATCAAAGGTCAAGGTGCTGTATATTAATTACTTATAATATATGTTATGTTTTTTGTATTGTTTGTTTCTTTAGAAAAGAAAAGTACAAGTTTTACAAGCATACCTATAGTATTATTACGAAACTGAAAAATAATATATTCAATAAATAAGTTCAACTATTACGGTACTTATAGTAAAGAAATTTGATTTGATATAACGCTAACTTTGAATTTTGAATCAAATAAATGAAATAAGTTCGTCGAAATATATGAATAATTTTATAAGGGGCGAGGCGGGCAGTGTAGAAAGGGAAGGTAAAGTGGAAAATCTCGTTATTTAGAAAACTATAATAATAGATGACACAGTTTATGTCTATTATAATTTAAATTATGACCCATTTCCTACGATCATATTAAAACGTGGTGATTGCATTTAAAACTAATATTATTTGTAAAACAGGTGTAATACATTTAAAAATTTGATGTAAGTAAAGCCTTTATACTTTTACTATACTCCATGCCATTAAGCAATTTTTTTATGTAGGTATACAAAAAAGTACAAAAAAAAACTTGGGCGCATTGATTAAAAGGGATGCTATGTTAGACGTCTACAACTTTTGCGAAAATAACAGTGAAAAAAACAAACAGTGTAATTTAGGTTAGGCGGTCAAAGTGGAAAAATTGATAGGATGGCAAAATGGAACTATATTGTAACAAAATTGATAGCACGTAAATAACATTTTTTTATAATAAAACTAATTTTTGTGGTTTATCTTCTTTCATATTTAATTTTTTATATTAATTAGGTATTTACTATTTCAAAATTTATTCCGACAAATTTATTAATTTGGGACTGTTTGGTTACTAAAATAAGTTTTTAAATAGTGAAAAATACTCCTGGTTGACCGGCGAGCGTTAATATAGGGTGTTTTTTTATTAGCTGCATGAGATCTTTCAATAGGGATAACTTTTGAAAGAAGTTTGGCAAAGTGACAGTTCTTTGACATTTGTGTTCAGAAATGTTTACCATTTAATTATGAATACATTAAAACTTGAACAACGCTACCAAATTGTGGAAATTTATTTTCAAAGTCAGAGTTCCGTTTGCGAAACTTATAGAGCTCTTCGCCCATTTTATGGTCGACATAATCGACCTTTTGAGCAGGTCGTTGGTACGGTGATGGATAAATTTCGTTCCACTTCTTCATTGTATGATCTAAGACCACCAACAAGACAAATAAATGTGCGTACCGAAGAAACTATCGCTTCTGTGAGTGAAAGTGTGCAAGAGAACCCAAACATTTCAATTCGCCATCGTGCTCAACAATTTGGGCTTTGTCCGTCCACTACATGGAAAATTTTACATCAAGATCTTGGTTTACATCCTTACAAGATCCAGTTGGTTCAAGAATTGAAGCCTAATGATCATCGATTGCGTCGTGCATTCGCAGATTGGGCTCACAACCAATTGAAAGTGAATCCATTTTTTTACCGCCAAATTTTGTTTAGTGACGAGACACATTTCTGGTTGAATGGGTATGTGAACAAGCAAAATTGCCGTATATGGGCTGAGACCAATCCGGAACATTAGCTTGAGACTCCATTGAATCCATTAAAATTGACTGTTTGGTGTGGAATACACGCCAACGGCATTATCGGTCCATATTTCTTTCGAAATGAGGAAGGAGCTACCGTTACGGTGAATGGTGTGATATATCGACACATGCTCAATACATTTCTGTTTCCAAAAATCCAAGAGTTAAACATCGACAACTTATGGTTCCAACAGGATGGTGCTACGTTGCCACACAGCCACCGAAACCATCAATTTATTGAAAGGACAATTTGGTGACAACATTATTTCAAGAAATGGTCCTCTCAATTGGCCTCCAAGATCGTGTGATTTGACGCCTCCAGATTATTTTCTTTGGGGTATGTAAAATCCATGGTTAATGCTAACAAACCAACAACTCTGGAAGCATTGGAGGTCAATATTCAGCAAGCCATTTATGAAATAAGGCCAGAAATATTGGAAAAAGTGGTCAAAAATTGGACTGATCGGATGCGTTTCGTAATGATTAGTCGTGGTGGTCACATGCCGGAAATCATTTTCAAATCATAAATGGCATTAAATTTACTTTCATAAAAAAATAATTAAAAAAACCCGAAAAAAACATTCCATCAATTTTGGGCCTGCACCCCATCACAAGGAAAGAATCACACCGCAAAAAATCCTGCTACCAAGCCTCGGAATATGGATAATGACATTGAGAAGTGGAGAGGGAAGATTGGGTAAACAATTATAATTGTACGATGAAGTTGTATAATTACAATGTACCAAATATCCCGAAATAAATAATAAGGTATTTACTTAATATTTATAATAATCCATTTTTGTACTCCTTTTGTTAGAGTACATGTTTTTTTAAATACACAATATCAATTCGCTGTTTTCACTACTATTTTCTGATATAGAAATTATTAATTGACAAGAACATAATTAACAAGTTTTTTTTATCATTTATTGAACGTCAAAGTTGCCGTTTTCACACTGCCCTCCTCCCACCTAAAAACAAGTAAATGCACAAAATACCAGTTTTTGAAATTCGAATAACGACTCAATTAATTATAAACATTAAAATTCGATTTATAAGAATATTTGATAGCAATAATAGTACAAAGATGGGAATATTGGGAGAGCCTAACTTAGAAACTCCGTGATTCGAACACGGAATGCTTAATTACAAGATCACGACAAACTTTATCAAATAAGCTTAATTATTATTTATCGAATATTACTAAAAAATTTTAATGATTATTGGGATATTGGATATAATAAAACTAGTTTATTTTCTTAAAAATATTTTACTTGCAAATTTTATAAGACGTTATATTATCTGATGAAATTTATTATGAATTGGTATTTTTTTTATGCAAAATGACCATTATTTATTTTAACCGTTATATAATACGCGAACAAAATTGCATTGCAATAAAATTAAAAAATTAACTTGTAATGGAATTATATAAAATCGAAATCCTTAATATTGCACAATTGGAGGTTATTAGGTTATATACAAAGCTTTCGGTAAAACCGTAACTTGGAAAGCAGCTAAATGATACACGACAATGAGGTTTTCAAAAAGGTGACCACCTTTTTACGCTTAGATATTCTTAGGCTAGATGCTGGTGAGAAATTGGTTTAGATAATATTATGAAATGGGGAAATTTAAAAGTTAAATTGGTGCTTGATGTATTAGCAATGTGGATAGATGTGACATAAAAGTCGAAACATTGGTGCCCCATGGCGCAGTTTTTAATATGCTCCACAAATCAGAATAAAAGACAAAATTCATATCAACTATGAATTCGACGAATGTAATCAGATTATCAAGTTTATTGCTATTTAAGTTTTTTTATTTTATTATAATATATATATTTCGGGCTACTTAGTACATTAAACTTGCATTACTATACATTAAATACTGCACTATACAATTAAAATTGTTTACCCGATCCCCAATCTCCACCTCTCTCTATCGGTTGCATCTTGTTCCTCCAAGTTCCTCACTGCCATAGCTTTCTTTATCCCATCGTTTCACGATCTTCTCGGTCTTCCACGCTTTCTTCCTCCTGGGGGTACCCACTTAAGTAACCTCTTTGGCCATCTGTCGTCCTCCATCCTTAGTAGATGTCCAAACCACCGCAGACCACGTTTTTCAATTCTCTGGGTTACTTCTTCATTTGCGTTCATTATCGTTCTTATATGGTCATTTTTTAGTTATGTGTTGTAAGCGAGACACCCCGGCACTTCTACGCAGGTAGTCCATTTCGACCGCCTTTAGTCGTCTTTGCATGTTCGCATTTGAACACCAAACCTCACAACCATAACACTGAACCGACTCAACCATAACCATTCCGACCCTTTTTTTATTTTTTGTTGAAATATTTTTGTCCCACCACAATGAGTTCAGCATTCCTATGATTTTTTTGGTTTGTTGAATACGAGTTCGAATTTCCTCAGTCCCCAGACCCTCCCCATTAACAGTAGCCCCCAGATACTTAAACCGTTCCACCTGTTCAACCTGCACCCCATCATCGATTAGGATCTCAAACTTAGCGTCGGTGTTAACTGCGAGGTATTCTGTTTTTTTAAGACTAACTTGGAGTCCCCATTTTTTATACTCGGTGTATAGCCTCTTTATCATGAACTCTTTATTATAATCAGGATAATATTTTGGAAATATTCAGAAATTTAGATTGTTTTTTACTTTACCTTACATTCAGGCCCGGTTCTAGAAAAGTTTTGGCCATGATCAACTACATCAATTAAGTTGACCAGATTGTAGCAGAAAGTGATAAGAAGATAGAGGCAGAAGAAATAAAACATATATTGAGGAATCTGATGGAGGTTGTTAATTGGGGATTTAAAGAAAATATTCTAGAGGTAAAGGAAGTAAAAGAAAAGCTGGATGTAATTAAAAAGAAATAGAGCGAAGAGATGCAGGAAATAAAGGATATCGGGAAGAGACAAGAAAAACTAAGAGTGACAGATGATAAAATAGTGACCGTCGAAAACAGATTATAGATAAATAATATGAAAGGGTAAAGGAAGAAGAAAATTATAATTAGGAATATGGCAGTAACGGGAATATTAACGGAGAGAAAGGTGGAAGATATTCTGAGATAAAAAATGTAGATGCAGATCGATGCCTTTAAAATAGGGAAAATGCCTGGAAAAGAAGTAATAGTGACAAAGCTGAAAGATCGTGGGTAGAAGGGAACCCGAACCTATATAGAGAATGATTTGACTAATTATGAAAAGGCAATACAAGATAAAGTGTGGGAATATGCTAGTAGCAAGATAAAAGATGGGAGAAGGGTGAGAGTTGGCTTCCAAAGATTATAAAAACAGGAAAATATATACATATTTGGAATAGAAAGAAAAACGAGCTGAGATTTGGTGAGACCTCATTACCTAAAATATAGAAAAAAACTAAGAAGAAATAATAGGAATGCTTCTGGATCTACTCAACCAGTAGCACTATTATGTGTGGAGGATGAGTCAAGTAAAAAGAATTGCAGGATACAGGACACCAGATGGAGAAGCAAATAAAGATAATACGAGGAAAGGAAGAGTGAGAAATTAAGGCGGTACCGGTGAAGGGACTATAAAAGTGGAACATGGAATGTGCGAATAATGCTGAAGATTGGAATGATGGAAGAAATACAGAAGGAGTTAAAATAATACAGAATATCAGTGGCGGTGGTGCGGGAAGTGAGTTTGAGGGGTGAAGGAGAGATAGTTGATGAAGAATATGTGTTTGTCTATTCAGAAGAAGAGAAACAGGGAAAAATGGAGTGAGATTTTTTGTTGAAAGAATTATTGAGAAAGAGATAATGTAATTCAAATCGGTAAATGGACGAATGGCGTATTTGAGAATAAGAGCAATACCGACCAATCTGTCCATAATCTGTCCAACTGAAGATAAAAACTCAGAGGAGAAATACATATAGGCTGTGTATTGATTTAGTGATATAAGCTGAATTAACTCCGATGGGTGACACTTTAATAGTTCTAGGAGATTTCAATGCACAGAGAGGATGGGAACAGTGGCGGCTCGTAACCTATTTCAATGGGAGGGCACAAAATATAAATACAAGGTACTTTGAAAATATTATTACTCTCCATGGTCATGGCGATCCTGAAGTCTCTACAGTCAACAATCTTTTAGATCTTCTATGGAAGCATAAAATTTAAAGAGAAAAAAATATATAACTGTCCTATTTATTTACTTAAAATTATTATTTTTGGATAACTGCTTGTTGTGGTTATCCTCGAAAAAGTTGTTTAGATTGTATAAAATATAAATAAAAATAGAATTGAACTGAAGAAGAATGCAAGAATGACTGAAAAATGAAAAAATCTGTAAGTAAAAGAAAAATGAATTGCCCAAGAAAATCATGGTCGAGCTGGAATAAAACTTGCATTCAAAATAAAAACAAGAGCCATGGAAAACAACGAAGTAACGAAAGAATTAAAGATGTATGGAAGACGCACTTTCAGACACTATTAAATAGAGTAGAAGATAGGCGAACGATGAGAGTTACAGAGAATATAGAAGATGAGAACATGGTAGAAGTACCAACCTATATGAAGATGTGATGAACATAGTTAGAAAACTGAAAAATGGTAACGCCCATGGATGCGATTGTAGAAATGGTCAAAAATGGCGGATATGTCCTACAACTAAGGGTGCATAGATTAATAGAGGAAATTTGGATTAAAGAATATATGCCCGAACAGTAGAAAATGGGAAGAATAGTACCAATACACAATTTTCCCATGAAGGAAAAGTAGAAGAGTGTCACAACTACAAGGGCATAATGTTGCTGCCAGTAGTGTATGAGGTACTGTCATCCTTTGAGCAAGAAAGATTAAAACAATATGCTGAAAATAATATTAATGAGTACCAATATGATTTCAGAGCAGGAAAGTCAACAGTGGATGCGATACACATTATTAAGTAACTAACAGAAAGATTCTACGAATGTAATATGGAATTGAAGATATTGTTTATCAACTTCAGAGAGGCTTTCGACTAAATAGAGAGAAACAAAAAGATCAAAACATTGGAGCAAATGAGAATCCCTTTTAAACTCATAGGAGTAATTGAAATGCCATTAGCGTACACCAGGGCAACAGTGAAAACGAGAGATAGACACACAGATAGTTTTGAAATCAATTCAGGAGTTAGACAAGGAGACATATTTTCGGCGACGCTTTTCAATCAGGTAATAGAGCACATAATGAGGAAGGTAGAATGTAAAGGTACAATAGTAACAAGAGAGGCTCAAGTCTTAGCATACGCAAACGATATAGTTATAATCGCAAGATCAAAAAGAAAAATGATGTAACCACTGAACGAGAGGAGAAGACCAAGGATTAGATGGCTGGATGTAATGGTGGAGGACATGGCAAGGATGAGTGTTGAGGTGAATATGGAAAAACTTTCTAAAGAACGCGAAAGTATACAGGTCACCTTAGGATACGAAAGAGACGAGGACTAATCCACCTCAAAATGCGGATTTAGAAAACTTTGATAGAAGTGATAAATATATTCCACCATGATCAACGTCGAAATTATTCAATCTTGCATCAGACAAGATCCCTAAGTTTTCGAAGTTTTTTTTTAATATTTGCTATAATTAATTATTTAGATATGAATTCTTAATTTCCTGTTTTTAGGTTTCAAGTTATCATTGCGATGAATACAATTATGTTTGTATTTCCATGGAAATAATCCTTTAGTTAAAAACAACTGGCGACTGAACAACTGGGCGTAAGATGGATAAATGAAAAAAAATGTTGTGTATAAATTAGTAGTAAATTTGAAATTTTTGTGTATTCATAATATGAAATCTTATATCGTAAATTGCAACACAATTTTTACTTTACATTCACATTTCCTACGCCTGTTCAGCTTTGATATTGCCACAGCTTTACTTACTTGGTTGCATACGTACTGGCGTTTATGGAGCTGTAATAATTTGGAATTGATCATTCTAATAGCAAAAAATATGATTTATTATTTATTGGTTTTATTTTATTTCTCAAAAGGGTAGTCATTAATTAGAAATAGATCGCAGAGCTATGAAAATCTATAGGGTGTTGAAAAAAGTAGGAGCACATTTAAAAAGTATTGTAAAGGGTGGTGACATGAAACGAATTACAACTTACAATGGCGATGATGGTTATAGCGATTTCAGCAATGCTTTCTTTGTTAGTAGACAAGGCAGTGGAAATAAATATCAAAGCACTGTATTAGAGAAAATTCCTGTAGTTAAAATTTTACTAATATTATTATTAACAAAATGGATCTCACTTTACCAACTTTAATAGTGACTCTGAGGACAGCCCTTACCTCTTTGACGAAACAAACTGGACTGCAAAAATCAAATTAAAAGGAAAGAGAAAGGCGAAGAAATCTCTTTATTGGAAAAAAAATTTGAGGAAGCAAGAGAAAGCTTCTGGTAAAGAATATCTGAAGCAAAACATATCAGTTCAAAATCGTGCTCTAACATCTCACAACATCGAAACCACCAGGTGATTGTGTGTTATCCTTCTATTCTTATGTTGAAACCATCGATAAAATGTATTGAACATAAGTATTGAGATGATACCCAGAATACTGCTAATAAAATCCAATTAAATATCTTTTAAAATTAAAGTGTACTTCTGGGGCTATTTCCCTGTTGAGGGACAGAGTAACAATAAAAGTCAGCACGAGAAAAAGGGGCAATTCACATCAGGGATTATTTGAAAGACACATTATATAATATATAAAGGTAGAAAAAGATCGAAGTTACTTTTCCTTTAGGGGAATTGAAAGGGAGAGGTCATCGCATATATAAATATTAGAGCCAGAACGTGAGGCCAAATAATTTTAAGATGACATACACAAACATATGGAGGTGGATATTATCCATATAAATTCCATCTATAATCACTCTATGGGATTGGTAACAACTATTTAAACTTTGTGGCCCTAAAATTTAAGTAGAAGAAAAGGAAACCATGGACTTAAAAAAATTTAGCCTTTTATCCGAAAAATCCAATTCTCACTTTCACAACAAAAAGCAACTAATCAAAATTTTTTGATATCGAAAGTGGTTTATATAAAGTTTTTAAAAGAAACACCTGCTGTGCTACACTTTAAAATGGATTCAATCAAGAAAATTCTGAACACATCGATTTCGGTAGATACCAAAAGACTAACGCGGAAAGAGAAACGCGCTCTTAATCCCCAGGAAGTTATTCCGAATTCAATTTATCTCTAACCAATAAAATAAGTATTTATATTTTGGAATAGTGTAACATATGCCCCGATATAATAAGATGGACCAGAATATGAAGGTCTTGGAATGAGCACATTATCAAGTTTGAACCAGGATCGACTTTCAAAAATCGTTAGAGATGGAATTTCCCATGAAACCAGGCCACAGGGAAGACTCCCCAAGAGGTGGGGGATAGATGGTCATCAGCATCCCAGGAAAACCAGAATTAAACTGGCCCCAGACCTAAAACAAGCAGAAGAAGAGAATAATTAATTTTGTTTCTATTGGCAAAATACTATGGTTTTCTTAATTTTAACGCAGTATCAAGTCCAATTTTTAATAGTAATCTTGAGAGCTAAACTGTATTAAGTGACAAAATTTAATTAAAATTTTTTTAAAAGTTTCCCCACAGTATTTTAATTAGGAATTCCGTCGTCACCTGCAGATTTTCTATTCTTTAATTTATTTATAGAGTTTATTAGGTGTTTGTCGGTACACTTAAAAAAGCTTTCTTCTATACTGCTTGGATCTAGACAGCAATTTTGGGCGCTAGGGTCGTTTCTCTTGTTTTTGAATAGTATCTATAAATATTGTACCTACCCATTGTTCTGCAGTGATTTTGGTGACTTGCTTATATTCTTGACTGGATTTCTTAAATTGTCTTAGCATTGACCAAATCCTCTTTTAAGTCTTTTAAATTTAAGCTAAGTGCAATAGTATCAATTTCCTTTTTAATAAAACATTCTAATAAGAAATCTGAATTTTAGTTAATTATTATTATTGTGCCTGCAAAACCAATATAAGTCAAGAAACATTTCTTGTTAATTTTAATATGTTAAATTTTTCTAAGATATTAATTATTGA
The DNA here is from genome assembly GCA_932274525.1 of Podabrus alpinus. Taxonomy (NCBI): domain Eukaryota; kingdom Metazoa; phylum Arthropoda; class Insecta; order Coleoptera; family Cantharidae; genus Podabrus; species Podabrus alpinus. The sequence continues at coordinate 62,536,774 of OW026454.1, read as the reverse complement.
TGAACTAACAAACCAAAGGTCTAAAAAAAGCAATTTGCAAAAAAATCTTTTAAAAATATGAATGATTTTATGTAGTAACATAGTTTCTATTCATTCCTATTAATATGTCTATCATATTAATTTCAAGGCCCCCTTCATCCTGAGCCCTATGCAAAAGCACCTGCTGCAACTACATTAATTGAGTTACATATAGGCATATAATCACATTCCTGGAGCTAAAATCCCTAATAGGGAAATAAACCTTTTTTAGGAGTTCATTAATAATGTAAGAAAATTGGGCACATTTTGACCAAAAAAATCCAAAATCGGTCTTCTGCAATTTTTCTAAGGATTTTTTCTAACTTTAACATACCAAAAGCTCTTGTGCCTAAACCTTTGAATTCTTCGTTTTATTGAAAATTTTTAATGAAGAATTGAAAATGGTGGTTTTCAGAAAAATGTTTTTAATTTTTTTTAAATTTTAGCTGTATTGTTATCATATATAGCTCATTAAAATTAATAATAACTCTTAAAATCATGAAATGAAGAGTTTCCTAAAAGTGGACAGTCAAATAAAAATTCTGAACCTTTTATGCTATTGTTCTGAGGGCCGCTATTTTTATTCGAAATATCCTTAAATAATACAAAATTAAATCAATTTTTATTTAACATAAAAAGTTACCACTTATTCGCTATCGTATTTCATGTCAAGCCTTCCGCTCATACGCTTAACAAAACTGAAATCAAATTTTCTTGTACTGCCCGTAAGCGCACCAAAATTGCACATAAAATTAAAATTTTTACATTTACAAAAAAATAGCTGAGCGTGACACTCACTCACTCATTCATTATTTAGTCCAGGTAGTTATAAAAGTGGAAAGTTGAAATTTTGCAGAGCAGTGCACTTCGACGAGGATTGAACAGGAAAATTGTCAATTTTTCGTTGTGCAAGTGCATTTCAAATTCAAAAAAAGAGCTGAAATTTTTGCTGGTGAGGGGAGGGGTGACTGAGGGGACGAAACTAATTGTTTTTATTTTAGTTTTTTTCGCAGGTCCTGTGAAGTTCCCCGTTTGTTTTTTCCCTAATACTTCCAGTTTGTTTCTCCGATCGACATAAAATTTGGAAGAAGGGTAGAGTACGGGAACCGGATTTTCGAATTTTTGCAATTTAAGGGTGGTCCAAAGATATCTTCATTTGCGTTTGGCTCTCTTATTTTAGTATTTTAAAAAATGCCAAACTAAATTTATAATTGATTGTTGGTTTATACGATTTGCATCGCACTTCTGGAAGATCATGAAATTGTAATCTTTAACTGACATTGTCTGACGGTGGCAAGGCTGACTGTGAACAATTGTGACGTTTGAGGCCGAATGCCGACGGAAATGGATTGCTTAAATAAAATTAATAGTTATATTAGTAGAATAATATTTAATATAAAGAAAAAATAATACTTCTTAAGTTTAAAAAAACTTTTTAAATATAATGCTTAATGCTTATTTTTTTGTGACACCCACTTCTAAAAAACCTGCACCGAAAAAATTTGGCGGTCGTGGTGGGCGCAGTTTTTATTATTAGCCCATAGTTAAAAATAGTCTTGATCCGGGCCTGTATCGCGTATTTTAGACGATAATTCGCCCACTTAATAATGGAGTAAAATATCGAACAAATTATGTTTTCTTCTTGAAAAAATTTTTTTGTGCAGCAGAACTAAATGCGACCTACATATTGCCATGAAACGCTACTGTAAATTCAGTTGTGAACGATGACAAGGCACTTAATTAATAATGCACCGGCCAGCAGTGCATGAAACTCTCAGGGTGAAAGGTGGGCTCATGTAAATTAATTGGAACACTCATATACGTCACCTTACCTGCGATCCCTCTTATAAAGATTATCTAGATAAAATGAAATTTGTATCTGTTTTCTCCTCGATCTAGTACTGCTATAAATGAAATTAAACTCATACGCTGTTAAAATGAAAAACAATGGAATTTATTCAACATAATAAAATTATTAAAACAAATATTGGTTTTCCCTAAAATTAACAAATTAAATTTTACAAGTGAATGTGTGCAATCAAAACCCCCAATGTTTATGCGCAACCGAACTTAAAAACGTAAAACGATTCGTCTATCTTCGAATATAAAATGTCACACAAAAAAAACTCTTACCGGAGTATTATCGTCCTGTAGTAATTCTCCGATTCGGCCTTTGTCGTACATGAAACGTGAGTGTTGTCGTTGATAGAAACAGCTTCTGATTTCGACTCAACTAAACCAGGTAGGAACGACCAGCGAATAAATCTCTTTCTTCGGATCGTACAATTAATAATCGGTAAGTAAACTAAATGCTTTTATCCAATATTTCCATTAAATTCACCATCGAAACATAACCATAAATTATTTTCAGTGGTTCCAAAAATTTTCACCATAACTTATTTTTAACTTTCCAAATATTATCAAAGTGTCAACCATTGATTAATAACACCTTCCAAACACCTTCCAATTTATTAATTTCGTAATTATCGGGATGTCTTCCTTTATTCAAAATAACTTCAAAAATTCTCAACTAAATTTCAAAACTATTTTAATTTTACTTTGCTTCTTTATTCCTAATCAAACTAAATCATCAACTAAGCAGCGCGTCCGTGTTCTATGACCGTTGGCTAGAGAATTTCAATCACGTCTTAACGTCACCGTGGACGTTACCAGAGTCCTTTCTTCTCGCTCCGTTATCGTTTTTCAAAATATCCCACCAAAGGGTTCACTCGCGCATGCATTTTCGCAAACCGCCACTTTATTTATTATACGAACTCCTACATTAACAACTAAATAAATAAATTTAATTTGTTATCTATTATTTTTAATGAGCCAAACAACCACCAATATTTATCTTTTACAACCCCATTTTTATCTTTCAGGTTTCAACAGCGGATGCATCTTTTGGTTTTTTGAGGCAAAGCAGTTAATTAATCTTTTGGATCAAGGAAAACTCAGATACAACTAATCAATCACCTGTTGTGGTCTTATATTTAATTAATAAAATTCATGAGTGTTTCAATCCTTGACTCAATTACATCATACCACCCCCTTACGATGAGCAGAACATGACAATATACGGTCTAGGCCGTTTCGGCGCAGCCGGTTCGGCGCGAGGCCGGTTCGGCGCAAACCCGGTTTGGCGCGGGGCGGTTCGGCGCGAGTCCGGTTCGGCGCGGGGCGGTTCGGCGCGATGCCGGTTCGGCGCAAGAAAAGAATCGTTATGGAACTAGTTTTTTTTTTTTTATTATTTGACTTCTACCTATCTGATCATGGTTAATTAATTGTTTATTTAACTAATCAAAAATTTTTTTTTAATATAATATTGATAGATAAATAATGTGGATAATAAATTTATTAATGTACAAAAGAAGAGGTTGTTATAGCTGTAATGCTGCAATGATTGTTTTCCTAAATTATAAGACAATCCTCGCAGATAGTCGATTATATCCCGATACGCATAATCACTCACAATGATTTTGATACGTTTATCAGCATCACGATATTTCTTTAATTTTTTTGGTGGCTCGTGACCTGCTAGTAGGTGTTCATAAAACATATCACGACCTTTCTGAATTTCTTTCAATCCGTCTATAAATTTCCACAAAATTGGATGATCCATTCCCATTTACAATTGGAGGCGTCGATGAGCCGCCTCAGCATGGTTATTTGTTCTATCCATGTCGTTCAAAACGCGATTATATAAAGACCACAATTCTGGGTTGAAAACTGCAGGCCTTCTACCATTTCCTCGACGATTCATTCGGCCAACATAAAAATCTTCAAACCATTGCAACAGTGGTTGTAGTTCGATAGGCAACACTCCAGCTAACCTGTCTATTGCATGATCTAAATCTGCAGTTGGTACAAATGCAAGAGACACCACCATTCTAGCATACAAAGCAATATTAGAGTCTGTATTGTAGTTCCCAATTACATTGAAATTTTTGAGTTGTTTTTTCATATTTTTAGTCAAATGAAAAAAGCATCCCTGCATTTCCGCTGTAGGAAATGCGTTTCTAAACGCAGAAATCGCAGCCAATTCAAAATCACATGAAATATGTACTGGATTCAAATTTGGTTCCAAATTTTTCAACATATCTAGCATTGTTGTGTATGTTGCAGCTTGTTTGTTAGGAAGAAGCGCGTATAACAATGGATGAACTCCTCCATATTTCTCCGCCAAGATTACATACACCTGCGAAAATAACGGTGGCGTAATTTTAAAAGTCCCATCTATAAACCAATGGTCACATTCGCTCAAAATGTGAAGGTTTCGTTCACGACCAAAAATAAGAATTCTTCCGGCAACTTGACCACTATCAGCCAGTAAAAAGTTTTCTTGAATACCGGGCTGGAGATCGTAAATTTTATATTTTCCAGGAATTATTAAATCTTGTACATTTTCAGGCGCGGGGGGAACAGCTTGCACAACATTTCTCGTCCTTCGGATTACTTTTCGTAATGCAGCGTGGTTTGGCATAGCGGCTAAAGCGCCTTCGGATAATTCGCCGAGGCAAGCATCAATAATTTGCGAAGTTCTTTCCGGAACATTGTAGCCTTCGATTCTTGTCGTTGAGACAACATCGGCTACTACTATGTTTTAGCGGTATAATTTGACAGAATTTTATAACATCCTGTACATGGTTTTAATTTCTAAAATTTATAAGGTTAAATAGATAGGAACATATTTTTAATAGGAAAAGGGGATAACGAATTTTTGTGCTTGATAGTAGACAAGAAAATTTTCGAGTGCCTGAAAATTACGCATTTTCGGCTTCTAATTGTTTGGAATATCGTGATTTTTTTATAATTGATTTCCTCTTCCGATTTATGGGATTGTTTGGAGCCGAGAAAGATTGATTACTCGTCGTATTAGTTTTGGTTATTATACGGCCGGGAGTAGATTGCTGCATTTTGCAGGAGTAGGATTGCGAAGATAATTTTTTATGGTACCGGATATTCTACCTGTTTTTATCAGTACAATATTTGTATGGGAATTGTCGATTTTACGAGAACTTCGTAATCAATTAACCATCGTTTTGGACCCATCCAACACACTAAATATTAACCTTTTAATTTGTTAATAAGAAGATTTATACCGTCTAACTTGGTAGCCGAGTCTCCTGGAGTTCTTCCAACATTTGATAATCTTTGACAGACGCAATATTTGCAACAACAGCGACGTCCGAGTCAATCCAGTGGCGTATCAACGTTCACAGTTTGGGTAAGCAATTACCATTGTATTTTGCTTTTGTTATTGGAAACGTTTCGATTATTGCACGCGGGTGTACCGGGGCAGATAAGAAGCTTTATCACCACCGTAACTTTTTTTCTGTTTGCGCTAAAGGCCTTTTAAAGACCTTTGTAAGACTTTTTGTGAGAAGCGATATCAGATCTGACGTCGATTTTAGTAAGAATTTATTCAGCTGCGACTGAGACCTTTTTTTTTGTTTCGCCGTTGTGTCACTGCTACTTGCATATAATTTTTTGTGTTCCATTATACGTACTACCGTATCACCTGGTTTTATTTATCCAAAACTTTCACACTTTCAGGCTAAGATCTCGTCGTGCGACTTTAAGTGTGTGGCGCCTAATTTTTTTGTTTGTCTTTAGAGTGGGATCAGGTATTCACTCCTGATCTCACACCCACACCTAAATTGCTCTCTGTTGAGCTAGAGCCGCAGTGTGGCCGGAAAAACTAGAGGATACAGGTAGGTGGTGTTTGCGTATAGTTTTGTGCGCCCAGGAAGGCGTATCAACATCTTCTTCAATTCTTCGCTTCATTGCAGATACAGCTACATCAACCTCAACTTTAGCTGCCGAACTGTCATGAGAATGATCGTTAACCATTTTGACTACAATACCATTTTCAGTGTGAATTCGACCTTTGCAAGAGTCTTTCCTTTCACATCGCCAAAATATTTTCGATCCGGAAGCGCTCATACGATCAAAGATATATATGAATCCATTATTCGAGAACTTTTCCTTCTGGCGCTTACTTACAATATTTAACATTTTTGGATTAGCGAAGAGATCAAAATGATATTTTGAGTCACTACAGTTTTATAAAAATTTTGATACTGACAAAGTGTGGTGCATCATTTATATAGGTAAATTTTTTATCAGAAATACCAATCCAAGAACATTTTCGGATTATCAGATTAGGGGCCGGCACGCCAACCCGGACCGCTTAATAAAAAAATTGCTATTGATAACGTGGTGGTTCCTAATGTCTGCCTGATGAAAATTCAAGTTAATCTTTTAACTCCGAGGCGTTGAGCCGGGTGCTTGTGCTATATACGAATAGAAATTGAAACGCGCAAAAGGCGTAAGGAGGAAAATAATGGCGAGGTCCCGTAAGTAATGGAAGAGATGTTTGTAAAAATGTAATCCTCCCCTTCAAACGGATTTGTAAATCCCGAAAGATTGGGATAGCAATATTCAATATAGAATATAAATGCTACAAATAAAATAAGGCTCGCGTCGAACCGGCTCGCGCCGAACCCGCTGGCGCCGAACCCGCTGGCGCCGAACCGGCCTCGCGCCAACCGGCCCGCGCCGAACCGGCTGCGCCGAAACGTCCCATCCCGGACAATATATTCTTGTTACGTAGCACATCAAATATATCAATAATTCAAAAAATATTATTTTTTTATGATGGAGGACTTCGTAATTAACGGTTAATTAATGAATTTACAGTGTTTGATTACATGTCAGATAACTTTTTTTTATTAGGGAAGCTATTTTCTTCATATTGCTTTTATTTTGTAATCAATAGATGTAAATTATTGGGAAAAAAATTTGATAGTGAAAATGGAGTTTAAACGGAAAATTACAGATATCTCTTTAGAAAATTTAATGCATTACAACAAATAATTCAGTTATTAGTAGGAATACAAAAATAATACTCAATTACAAAATATTCCTTTTCATTCAGAGTAGAGTGATAATATTATTTATTTCATTTTGTTATCATAACCTTGTTTTTTAGCACGGAAATGGGGGCGTAATTTGGCTTTTATAGCCCTAGGGCCTATAAAGTTGCTAAGCAATGACAACAATATCTAAACAAAAGAGTTAGTCCAGACTCGGTTTTTTTGCGCGATCGATCTGAAATTTTGCATATGCCTTCCTACCGACAATTCACGAGGAGGGTAGCTTGCGAGGGGGGGGAGAATTTTTTGCTCAGATTTTCGATATCTAGTGCCGTTTTCGAGTTATTGCTAAATAAAAAAATTAATTCTCGCCCCTCCAAGTTTCTCGCCAAAGTTACGCCTACAGAGCTGATTTTTGGTATACACATAATAGAGCATCCCATCATATTGTTATCTACCATTTTAACCTCCACCCACTTCGCCACCCTTACTTTTGCTTAAATGAAAATTGTTAATAAATAAAATAATTATTAAGCGCTTGAACATTTCCTTACCATTTCAAATAAATACAAAATATCAAAACAAAATAGTGGAAATCTTCAATTTTATTAATTAAATTTTAAGGTTACAAGGGTTACAAATTATTTATTAAAATTAAAAACGCAATTGCTTGGATTTGATATGGTAAGAGAACCACCTCCAAAGCTAAAATGTCCTTCATTTTCTTGAGGTATACTTATCGATGCTTGAGACACGTTTATCGAAGCTCCATTGGAGATGCTTTGAGCGATTTTGATTTTGTTTTGTAATGAATTTTCTACGTAAGACTCGGCTACCTTATCCGATCGCCATCCACCCAACTGTTTTAACATTCTTGTGTCACCACCACTCTCAGCCAATATAGTTGCAGCACTTCTACGGAAACAATGTCCAGTGAACTTATTTGCATCCGGTAATTTTAAGAATTCCGCAATCATCCTAGGTATTTTTCCTAAAGTGTTCTTCCCCACTGGCTGCAAATTGCATTTTCCACAGCGATAGGATAAAAACAAACTGTTGATTTTGGAATTTTTAGGACGCAAAGAAATATATTTGTTGTACAAATCAAGGTAATCTACGGGACCATCGTTCGGAACAATCGTAAATTGTCTAGGCGTGTAAGTTTTAGTTTGACGGATCTTCACCAGCAAGACAGTTCCCTCAAGCGTTACATCCTGAACACGTAAATCATGAAGCTCCTCTCGTCGACAAGCTCCATACATACCGAAAACTGTAACAACCTACAAACAGCGATGTACATTATGAAAAACTAAACAATTAGATAGAACTGTCATACCTTAAACAGCAAATACGTAATATCTGGTGCATTTAACATGAATTGCTGAATATGATCTCGTTGCAGGACCAATGATTTTTTAGCTTCATCACCCACAGAGTTATTTTTCATGAACTCCGTAAGTAAAAGAAACTTCGATATATCAACACTTTCCTTAACTTTCACCATCTTCTTAATCTTTGAATAGATACACCAAAGAGATGAAGGTTTATAAAGCTTTGACTAAGGAAAACGAAAATTGTTAATAAATACAATTATTAAGCGGTTGAACATTTTCTTACCATTTCAAATAAATACACCATAACGAGTTTTTCATCGCAACTGTTGACATTTTTTGCATACCGCCACTCACAAAACTTCTCATACTCCTTCTCGTACAAATCCTTTGATTTTATGGGAATTAATCTACTCTGAGCGACCTCAAATTTGTCCAAAATTTCTTTGGAATAATCTTGTTCGGTTTTATCCATTTTCAAATAAAAAGTTAATTTGTTTACAATAAAACAATCGAGCATTATAGCAACATCAACAATTTACATAGGAACCATGGCACACCAAAAATTCATAGCACAAACGAAATGACATGATATTTTTTCGCAAAATACTTCATTCTTCAATTTTGATTATTCAAGTACCAAAATGAAATAAAACGTTGTATGCACCACGGGCACAATCAGATTATAGCCCTCGGGCAATTTAAAGCCCTCCGCTAACGCGTCGGGCTTAAAATTACCCTCGGTGCTATAATCAATTGATTGTGCCCTTGATACATAAATAACTATTATGCTCAATATATAAAAAGTTAGCTTTAGTGCACAATTTAATATGCTGCGGTAACTCGATTATGAGTACGCTAATTACCAACCAGCTTTATTAATTTAGGGATATATTTTAAGTAAATCGATTTCTTTACAGTTGTTATTGATTTATGTTTTATCAATGTATATTTATTGTTATAAAGTGATGAAAAACTCAACGTTTTTAAAAATCAATTTCTAATCTGCAATTAAAATTTGAATATTTTGGTTTCGGAATTTATTAAAAAAATTGTTAATGCCAGAAATAATATTTAATATAATGCTTATATGGCTAAGATGTATAATTTCTTTTAATAATGGGGGTGGTGACTTTGTAATTAACCGTTAATTAACAAATTTGTAGTGTTTACTGAAATGTGATATAATTTTCTTATTTAGCAAGATATTCTCGTCACTTTATTTTTGTTTTATAAGCGATAGATCGAACTTGAATATTATGTGTGAATTAGTTGAGATAGATAAAAGTAATATTTTTCGAATTATTGATACAAATATTTGGTGTACTTACTTAACAAGAAAATTTAGGTCGCATCTAGTTCTATTCCGGATTCAAAAAGTGAATCTTTTTTGACATATGTATTTCACTCCTCTAGAAATATTTATGAGAATTAACTAAGAAGTCATTGTTTGCAGTATTTAATAACTGCCGAAAGCTTACAAAATTAATTTGATCAATTTTTTAAAGCTTTTTATTTTTTAACAAATATAATTTAGTGATAATTTTTATTAGCCAATAATTGTATATACATATATGATTTAAAAATACATTTATTAATAAAGTAATTTTATTTTATGAAAAAGTATATAGGAGATAAAAGTAATAATAAGAGAACCGTGCAAAGCACATAGTGCCCTATTCTAAGATATTGTGCTCTTCGTCTAGCTTCAGGTACATTATCTAGAGATTCTTTTAGAATGTAAAATCTAAATCCAGGTCCTGCTTTTGTAAAATATTCTTTCCAACTAAATGCACTATTATTGAAATTAAACAGCTTCTTATCGATTGGTTCCAATTCATTCCATAATAATTTTACATTATCTGCTCTGAAATTCCAATCATGTATTCCAAAGTACGTTACGAGTTGTAAACCTTCGTTAATTCTTTTATAATTTTTAACCATACTATAAAAGCCGTAAAATATATATTATATATTATTTCAAGCATAGCTATGAACTTACTTGAGTGATTTTCCAAAACAGTTTCCAATGAAGTCAATTAAATATGCAGGGACTGTGTGCAGTAAAAAAGTTAAAATGGTTACTATAAAAGCGTTTGAAGATGTAACAAAGGCTCTATGCCAAAATTGCTTGATCGAAGGATATTGTGAAGCAATAACTATCCCCAGATCGGTACATTCATCTAAAATAAGAATAATTTTACTGTTGGATTTAGGGCCGGTTCCACCAACTCTGATTAAATACTTTAATCATGATTAGTTGGAGTTAATTATGGTTAAATGAAAAAGAGCGTTCCACCATCTTTTCAATCTTGGTTAAAGCACTTTAATCATGGTTAACTAGACTTCAAACTAATCAACAGATTTTGGGCTATTACACGAGTTTAATCACGGTTAATGGCCGGTGCATGCGCATTTCTTTCAATTAAGTAAAGATAATGTTGACAGTTTGAATACACATAGCCTTAAAAGCAAAACGTGAACATCGTATTTATGTGTTAAAAAATTTGGAAGCTTATAAAAAAAAATGTTTATATAAAATAATAACATTTATTTTTATAATAATTGTTTATTTAATAATGCTGTTTGTAATTTTTCGTTAATTTTATTAATCTTTGGGTGATTAATTTCTTTTCCAGCTCTGCGGTTTCTTTTAATAATTTTAATAATATTTGAGGTTATATTTTCTGTTAATTTTTCCTACTTTATATCATAAATAGCACTACTACCAATTACTATTAGTACAAGTTTTATGTAACTGCATATCAACCAATCAGAGCGGCTTTTGCAAGTTTATACCCGAGTATACACGAAATAAGGCTTCTTGTTATACTTCGTATAGAAGCCTAATAAAACTAATCATAGATACTAAACGCTTGGTGGAACGCTTTGAAATTAATGTCGGTTAAATTCTGAACTTAATCACGGTTAATCATTAATCGTGATTAGTTAACCAACGATTTAATCAGAGTTGGTGGAATCGGCCCTTAAACGTTGAAAGAAAGTGCATTTACTAACTCCATGTTATCCAATTTTCATTACTGCTCACATAGTTATATACCGGAATATTAGATGATACATTTTTCGATTCTTTATTTACGTTCAAGCTTCTACAAAAAAATAAGGGCTAGTGATCTGAAAATTTCAATGCAGTAATTTTTACCTTTTAGAGCCAACACTCCATGCAGCTGAAATCATATTATTTATTACGAAATCAGCAGGAACGAGGTCACATTTATAATGTCTTTTAGCTTGAATAACTCGCACTAGACCTAATTCGATACCCAATAACAATCCCGTTGGACCGAATATGTTATTAGTCCACCCTGATACAGGTTCATTATAAGTGGGGACCACTAAAAATAATTATATAAAAATCGTGCAAGTTTAGGTAGAAATAAATAAAAAATACCCATAGATGGACGACAAATAACAACTGGTAAATCACTTCCCAATGTTTGAACGACATCTTCGGCTATGGCTTTCGTAAATGAGTAAGTGTTTGGCCAACTACCTCGAATCCTAAAATAATATTAACTAAAAGGTGAGATAAAAAGTAAAACTATACCTACTTACACTTCTTCAATAGACTTCAATTTATTTTCATCTAGCAGTTTGACAAGTTGAAACAAATCATCTGCTTTCATACCAGGTTCATAAATGACTTCATCTATTTCAGTTCTTGGGCAAAATGCATATGCAGTTGATACATATTCGAAAACCTAATTTAAAAATTCCACATAAAATAAGATCTGAAGCAAAAGTTAAATGTTGAACTTACTTCCAAAGCAGTAATTTGTTTTGCCAAGTGAATTAAGTCTTTTGTTGCTTGAACGTTAATTAAAGCTGCTGTTTTTAGATTTTCATTAAATCGTACTGTCGCTGCGACATGAAATATGCAGTTTACTTCAGATATGATGGTGTTTCTATCATTTTCACTTAATCCTAAATCAGGAAGGCAGCAATCTCCATTCATCAGGAATAATTTTTCCAAAGATTTGCTGTGCTTTTGTTGCAAAATATCGTACAACTGAAATAAAATTATTTTATTCGAGAACTGTCTTTCGAACATTTTGTGATAGTTCTATTTGGAGCTGTTCTGCGCTTGCAAACGCTATAATTGAGAGCCGCTGAGCAGCTGAAATGAGAGCAGATAAAGCGCGTGAAAGGGTGGCAAAATCCCAAAACGAATTATCAGAATGTGTTGACGGAGCTTCAAAGCGAAAAAAGTTCCAGACCGAACATGGCCTAAATCATGAATAAATTAACACTTGAAAAACGCCAACAAATTGTGGAAATTTATTTTCAAAGTCAGAGTTCCATTCGCGAAACTCTTATAGCGCTCTTCGCCCATTTTATGGTCGACATAATCGACCTTCTGAGCAGGCTATTTCTTCATGCATGATGTAAGACCACCAACAAAACAAAGAAATGTGCGTACCGAAGAAACTATCGCTTCTGTGAGTGAAAGTGTGCAAGAGAACCCAAACATTTCAATTCGCCATCGTGCTCAACAACTTGGGCTTTGTCCGTCTACTATATGGAAAATTTTACATCAAGATCTTGGTTTACTTCCTTACAAGATCCAGTTGGTTCAAAAATTGAAGCCTAATGATCATCGATTGCGTCGTGCGTTCGCAGATTGGGTCCACAAACAATTGGAAGTGGATCCATTTTTTACCGCCAAATTTTGTTCAGTGACGAGGCACATTTCTGGTTGAATGGGTATGTGAACAAGCAAAATTGCCGTATATGGATTGAAACCAATCCGGAACGTTATCTTGAAACTCCAATTCATCCATTTAAGTTGACTGTTTGGTGCGGAACACACGCCAACGGCATCATCGGTCCATATTTCTTTCGAAATGAGAAAGGAACTACCGACACGTGTCCAATACATTTTTGTTTCAAAAAATTCAAGAGTTAAACATCGACAACTTATGAGTCCAACAGGAAGGTGCTACGTGCCACACAGCCACCGAAACCATCGATTTATTGAAAGGACAATTTGGTGACAACATTATTTCAAGAAATGGTCCTATCAATTGACCTTCAAGATCGTGTGATTTGACGCCTCCAGATTATTTTCATATTCAGCAAGCCATTTATGAAATAAGGCTAGAAATATTGGAAAAAGTGGTCAAAAATGGGACTGATCGGATGCGTTTCGTAACGATTAGTCGTGGTGGTCACATGCCGGAAATCATTTTCAAATCTTAAATTGGATTAAATTTACTTTCATAAAAAAATAATTAAAAAAACATTCCATCAATTTTTTAATGTTTTATTTCAATTTGAATCTCCCATGCAGCTAAAAATACACCCCATATGTTCCAAGAAAACCTGTTATAAATTAATACACAAGGGGTCCTTCAATTTGAACGTCGACGTCAGTGCCAACGTCAGTGTTATAATTTATGTATATTACTAAATTTAAATTCCTCATTTACATTTAAATTCTTTACACCAAATCTAAAATACAAGAAATCTATTATAAATATATGATAATTTCTATTATTTTATGAACTATAACTATTTAATAATAGTAAATAATTACGATCGAAAACGGCTTTTTAAACCTTGAAGTTGAGTTTTGCGTCAAAAATATTAAAAACTCGAATTAAAGAAACATTTTCCTAAATTATTGATAACCAACAACCGTCCCGAAGGTAATCGAGATTTCAAAATTTTACTTTCTAAATTTGACTATTCTCTAAAATATGTAGTATAATGCGTATAAAATTTACTTACAGGATCATCAAAATATTCTTTTAGGCGTTCCTTTGCAGATTTTTCTTTCTTCGGCCGAACCATAATATAAATCCTTTTAAGATCTGAACAGGACCGTAGCAATTTTTCTACTAATAATCGGCCTAAGAATCCTGTAGCTCCGGTTACGAAAAGTGTTTTTCCTTCAAAATATTTTTGAATTTTACTAACACTGGCAACATCCTTTGGATAGGAATTGGAATAGGAATCCTTTGGATAGGTTTCTTCGTAAGACCCCATTTTGATCTGAAATCGAATTTTTAGTTTTATTTAAATATAAATAAATAATGGATTATTGCGTATGAAATAGTAATGTAACTTTCTGGGGAGAAATTAGAATATATTTAGTGCATTTTATAAATTATGCAACCAAATTATTCTTACCTGTTTTCTCAACCACCAAATTTCCACTTAATTGAAAAAATATAAAATGGGAAAACACAAACTCTTTAGTCAAAAATTCTTTCACTTGCTGTATATTAAAACATACAAATTTTCTGTCGGTGATAATCGCTTAATTAATTAAAGAAATTAATTCAATCCTGAACCGATAAATCCGAATACCTCTGAACGAATTTGAGAACTGGCAGGTTTCAGAAGAAAACATTTCTTATTTACCTTCAAGATAGCGATGTCATCGATGTTGAATTAATTACATACAAATACGAATGATTTCCAAATACTAAAACATTTCAAGGATTTCGTGTTAAATACGTAAAAATACAAACGGTAAAAATGATCAAAAAACATTAAATGAAAAATATTTGCATTGAATGATATGAATTTTATTTTATAGTAGGTAATGTAGTGTATATATGATTAATTGTATATTAATTATAAATAAAGCTACGCCAAGTAGATTACAGTTAGTTAATTCTAATTTAGTTAGGATTAATTTAAGTATCCACATTCAGTTATAGTGTAAAAAAATTGGATAAATTATGACGACTTTTTCAGTTCTGATTTTTGGATAAATATGTTTAAGATTTGGGGTCCTAATAAAAACTCTGGGATCTCTATTTCGGCGACAGCCCGGAAGTTTTGACAACTTCATTTTCTTTTGTAAACTTTCGTTTTCAAACATCCCCAGAGGAAAATATTAAGGACCTCTTTTAGCAATCCATTTGACACCAAATTGTTCATCCAATCATTGTCGCACATTTAATGTACATATAATATGGGGGTGCACCGTCTTGTTGAAAATGTACATTATGTTCATCTACTTCATTATTACCTTGATTTTGTCAAGACTAATCGATAAGTGGGACAATTTCATTTTGTAATAGATTGTGATACATTCGTTCGGTCAGGTTTCTTTCAATGAAAATTGACACAATAACGTGATTTCGAATTATACCAGACCTTCTGAGGATAGCGTGTGATCTTCTCGAAACACACGGATTTTGATTGTCCTGATACCTACAATTGTGTTTGTTAACAAATCCGTTCTAAAAAATATTTTTTCCAAATTTCAGGTCATCTGCAATTCTCTGGGACATCAGTTCACAAAACTCGATTCCTCTATCAAAATAGTGTTCGCTAATTCGATGATGAATTTTAATTTTATAAGGAAGAAAGCTGTTGAAAATATAGACGTCATCTTACGTCACTATAACGTACGTAGATTGCTAATTATGTTAACCTACGTTTCTGTTATAGTGAAAAAATTCTCAAAATGGTTACATAATAATTATGTTTGTGTTCCCATTAAATTTTTTTAAATAAATTCCTCTGATTTTTCCAGATTTCCCTAACTAAAATTAAAAATTATCCCTGACTTCTGAAAACTTGGTGAATTCCTAAAATTAAATTTGAACCAACTGAACTAAATATACCTAGTCGTGCCATATGATCTGTGAAATATTTACGATTAAATTTAAACTACTTAAAAATAAAAAAAATATAATTTTAAAAAGCCATTTTATTAAATACATTCCAACGAATCTTTTACATTTTAATTCATTCAAAATGACCAACTTTTGCATTCACAAAGGCCTTTAAACGCCGCGGCCAGTCATCTATTGCGGCACGCACCATTTTGATCGGAATTAATGCCCTTGCCTTGACTAAATCTCGCTTAAGAAGCTTGATATTTTTGTGAGGTACATTGCAAGCTTGTTCCTCAAGAATTGTCCACAATTTATAATCCAACAGATTTAGATCGGGACTTCCTGAGGGCCAATCTTCCGCAGCAATAAACTCAGGTACATTTGTTTGAAGCCATCGTTGCGTAGTTTTAGCTTTATGTGCTGGTGCAGAATCCTGCTGAATTGTTTTTATCAAATAAACTGGTACTTAGTGGCTTTGCCACTTGATCCAGTATTTCTTGGTACACTGGGGCGCACTGGGGCAGATGTTTTTACACCCTTTTCACAGAAATTAAGCTGTGTTACACTTTCGTACGACACACCCCACCAAACCATTACCGAAGCTGGAAAATGACCCCTTTCTACCCTAGAAATTTTTTCGGACGCTTCCTTAGAGCTGTAGGCATACCCACGATAATTTTTGTTGTTGAATTTTTTTCAACCGTGAAAATTTTTTCATCGGTAAACAAGATGTTTCGACGATCGTCATCTGCGTTCCGTACTAGAAGGCGTTTCGATCTTTCGTGTCTAATTTTCTTTAAAGCCATTTTAAGGCGCTGTACTGTTGCCCTACGATAAGCCCCAAGCTTTAGGTCACTTCTTAATACGCGTGAGATAGTTCTTTTGGAAATTTGAAGTTCCCTGGCCATAATTTTCTGTTTTCTCAACGGATTTCTTCGAATTCGTTCACGAACCGCTTTAATTATTTCAGGAGTTCTTGCGGTTCGTGGGCGACCACTTTTTTTTCTGTCACTTACACTAGAAGTCTCATTGTGACGTTTGATGGTTTGATAAATAAAAGTTTTATTGATTTTTAATTTTTTTTCAACAAATTAAAAATCGCGGTTACACTTTTATCACACTTATGTAGTGCAATTACTGCAATTCGATTTTCTTTAACCCCCCCAATTCATGTCTATACATCAAAATCTAAAACTCAACTGGTGCCCATTTGTACCCTAACTAATGACCTTTCTAAAAGTACCGTTGAAGGTTTTATACCCTTAAGCCGCAATGGCAAAAATTAACGGTACTTTTCATTCTCAAGAACATATAGCACGACTAGGTAGAAAAATACCAATGCAAATAAAAAAATTTTCATTAATAATTTTAAAAATTGGAAACGTAACTATTTTAATATTCAAATTTTTTTATAATGACCTATTGCTTCACTTAACACGATCGAATTTTAGTCATTTTAATAGAAAATAAAATTTGTACTAAATTAGCGCAAAATTCTAATTAAAAACATACACCGAGTGTTCATTTTAAAAGTAGCCCGACGAAATAACTTTTATTTCAGTAAATTTCAGAAAAACGAAATACAGGTTGCCCAACAAACATTTTAGCTGTAAAACGGAATTGTTTGTTGACCTTTATATTGTTATTGAAAATGTCAAATACGTTTTCATGATACAGACACATGTGCCTTTTCAAATACGTACATTAAATAAGATAAATGTATTTGACATTTTCAATAACAATAAAAACGTCAATAAACAATGCAGCTTTGCACGGTATCTTTAAGCTAATCGACTAACTATAATTTGGAGATGTCGTCACATATTGAATAAATAATTCAAATTTATTTTAATTTCATATTTAATTACATCGAAATAAGCTGCTTTTAGAAAAAAATTAACCATATTAAGTAGCATGTCAAAGGACATCCGAAGGATCGTATTTACGTATAAAAACACTACTATTTTTTTGTCAGTACCTTATTGTATTGTTGTTGCTTGGGATACTATTTTTGCAAAAAATACGTTACGATAAATTATGCTATCGCTAATTGTGAATTGCGCTAATGGCATCAAGAAGTTCTAGATTCTGCCCCTGTAGAGAACGGAAAGGTGGCTCTGAGTAGATGGGAAACCATTTGAATATTCTGTGTATTCGATACCTTAGGCTACATAACTATCAACCGCAGAATAAGGGGATATAGGAGTAATCTAGAAGATCACAATATTTTACGAAAAACGTTGCATGAAGGAAGAACTCAAGGTTTCTCCTTCATTTCGTATGAAGAGTAAAGTAAAACATTAGTCCTTAAAGTTTTTCCCCTGTTTTCCCATTGGGTTAAACCACCCAACGGGGGTTTTTAGGTTCGTTATATCTCAACGGTCAGTGGCGGTCCTAGTAGTTGGAGTGATCAACTACTGATGCTAAAAGCACTGGTTCGAGTCCGGGGAGAAATAATCTTCGTTCTGACTTTCTTTCCTTCCATGACCGTCTCCCCTACCAACCCGCATTGACCAGCGTGGTTAGGGTATGGCTAAAAACCTTTCTCTAAAGAGAAGGAGGTCTACTCCGTAGTCAGCAAAGATGACTGGAAGTGAATATCTAGAGCAAAGAAACATCAAGTTTGTTACGGGTTTAAACAGCGCGAACGTGCACACCCACGTACAAAACAACGCGTTGGCTTCGCTGTAGCGGCAGGGGTGGTTCTCTACTATAAATTTAGCATGTGGCGCTTTTGACAGTCGGACTAGAACAGTGGCGCCACTGTTCTAGTCAAGCTGCGAAAACCTATCTGAGTAAGGCCCTAGCCGCAACAGAGTTGCTGTCGTCCCATTAATTACCATCTTCAGCCTTGAATGGCAAGGTGCGTTGTTCACAACAAGCACTAAAACTGACAGTTGATTTCTCGTACATATCTGCACATAATTGTGAAATAAATGAATCTCTTCTGCGTTCCGTAGCTACAACACCAACCACAGAAAGAAATTGCTCCAATTAAATTTACCTTAGAATCGCTTGCTCCTGGAAGTAGTTGAACTGCTCTGGCACCAACTCTTGAACGATGTTGCGTTCAACGACAAAACAAATTAAAATTAGTTTCATCCATCCAAACAATTTGATTCCCTTCCAGTATGTACTAGTTGTTTAAACTTTCAACATATTCACCACGTTTTCTTTTATTATCGAGTGAATTCGTGGTGTTTGGTTCAATGTTTACTTTTTGTAGTACAAAAATTTCCTTCTAGGTAGTTGTGTAGTGGAGTAATGATGCCCCTTGGTACGTCACAAATCAAATAATTCAGCGTGACCTGGAAATGACAACAATTGGCGAAGAGATTGCAAAGTTTTGTAAAAAATACTATGAAAGACTGGAAAGCCATCCAAATCCATTTGCTGAAAAACTCAGCCATAATAACGGCAGTGAAGTGAGTAGATTAAAGAGGTTTAAACCCTCTGATCTTAAAACAAGATTTGGTGGATAAGCTCGGACATCCTGTGTCTACAGAACACAATCATTATTTGTTGTTATTTAGTCCTAACTAAAATAAATTGTAGGTTGAAGATTTTAAGGGAGCGAATCATTGGATTCACTCTCACAGGATGGTTTATTGAATGTTAAAATATTTACTGAATGTTTATTAAAAATAGATTGTAAATAATAATAATAATATAATAATAAGCCGGCACTCCATTCCATACGGAATATCGCCACGTCGTTAGACGCTCTTCAATCCGTTTTTCAGGGTGGATTAGTCCCTATTTTCCATCATTTAATTTCTCAATCAATTCACTTACAGCTCTCTGTGCGCTTTTGTCTCTTCTACGATCCCTCTCCATATCTTCCTATTAAGTGCAGTCTCTCTCCAGTTTCTTATCCCCATTACTCTCAAATCGTTGTAAATCTCTTGATTAATTTGGTTTCCCTCGTCACTGCCAGGTCTTAACCATGTTTCTTTATGCTTGTTCTTATGTTTGTAATTCGTTGTTACTATCTGTAAGTTACATACCGTGGCCATATTACACAGTCTTTCTCCATTTTCATTAGTTTTCTCGTGTATTGTGTGTTTTGCAGCCACGTTTCTTATATAGATCTCTCTTCCAATTTGGGCATTAAAGTCACCCAGCAGCATCTAATCGTCTCTCTTTGGTATCTTTTCGTATAGTTTTTCTATCTCTTCATAAATTTCTGCCTTCTCTTCATCACTTGCTTGTTCAGTTGGGGCATAAACGTTTATCACAGACAGGTTCGTGTGTTCACCCTTAATTCTAACGTAAGCGAGTCGGCCGTTAATTGAATTAAATTTCATTATATTCTTTGCCATATTTCTCTCTATTATGAAGGCCACCCCGTTTCCACCCTGTTTTTTCTCGCCAGAGTATAGCATTATAATATGTATATTTTTTTATTCTTATTTCACCACTTCCCTTCCATCTAATTTCTTGTATTGCCGCCAGATCGATCTTGTATCTCTCAATGTCGTTAACTATTCGTTCATTCTTCCGGGAAGCAGCATTGTTCTGACGTTCCAGGTGGCCAAAGAAAAAAGTGTCAAAATATTAACCTCAAAAGGCACGACTCGCTATATCAATCTTTCGAAATATATTGTCGTATTTTGCTGGCCTCTTAACAATTTCATGTAAATGAAAAGCTTCACTTTTCTTTCTTTTGTCTCTAAAAAGGTTTCTCTCTCATGCGATAGAATTTGTATTTTATGCAAGCAAGCGTTTTGTTTTTGGGTGGCTGAGCACAGTAATTCGATATCACCATGTTAACATGATTTGGTAGCAGGATGCAGGGGTTTTTAGTAAAAATAACTTAACTATGGTAAATTTCACTTTCCCACGATTAGAGCTAGGAAACCGGATAAAGCTGTGGAACTCTGAAAAATGTATTTTAGGCTCACTATCAGATTCAAAGGAAACAATGTTGTTGCAATGAAAATTAAAATTTTGTAAGAAGGTTTTATTATCTTTAACCTAAAATTGCATGGGTTCTAAAAAGGTGGATTATTGTAAAAATAACAAATTTTGTATGTTGTGAGATATTGTATTCTTTCTGGAATTTTTCACAGAGTCATTTTAATGTATTAAGGGTCTTGGTTTGTGTAATCTAGTGATAAAGACCATAATTCGGTGTGTTGTGTTATCTAAATGGAAGTGACTCAAGTCTCGACAGAATATTTCAACAAAACCAGTGAATTCTGAAACATAAAACATTTTAAAGTAATTTAAAAACTCTAAAATTAAATAAAAACTTACCTTTGGACGTTTGATAAATTTGATAACGTGAAATTTGGAAAATTTGGATATGATTAAGATTTAGAAGTGGTACATTAGACACAAAATATCGTCATTGTAGTCTGCGCGATGTGGAAATTTAGTTTGCCTTGGGTGCTCAACCGATGAAGTTCAGTAACTGTTAAATTTTAACCAATATTGATTTTGGATTCTTATGTTTGGAGGTTATGAAATTTTTGACCGCACATTTTGTTATGAGACTTCGTGGATGGAATGCAAAGGCAACACTTACGTTTGAGATACCTTGCTACTTTAATTGATATCCTTTTTTTTTGAATGCATTGTTTTGGTGAAGTAGATGAAATTGGCATCTTTAAAGACAAGTCGCTAGTAAATTTATCAGTTGGCTATCTTAAATAGTAGCACTTCGTTTAATTGGAGGTGATAACCCAGAGGAATGTTGAGAATTTTGGTCGATGTGAGCAATTGAAGTGTACAAGACTTGAGACACTGAAGAAGGAATTTTTTGGATGAATTGTCAATCCTTGATCTTGCGCAGATGCTGAGCATGAGTTATCATAGTAAAACATCAGGTGAACGAGTTTTTAAAAGCGATAAGGTATTTTAAACATTATTATTCGAACTTTTTTAAAACCATTTTTGAACTTAACGGCGTTGCATCTAACTTACGGGTACTGATAGCAACTACCATTAAAAATTTAAACGAAATTTCATTACTTTTTATTTAAAAAAAGAACACTTAATCAAGAAAATTAACGCGAATTTAGCAAGAACATTTCATATCTGTGTTGGTATTACATTAACACAGCCAGAAGAGTTAAAGAAGAGGAAGCTTCAACTAATTCAACAATTTTATTACTTTGTAAGGGAATTTTCCCAGGAGAAATTTTTGTACAACATTTATTTTGTGATTTTGACTGGTACCAGGGTAATTTTTGAAATTTACTGAATTGAATATAGAATCTTTCAATGCAACAATATTTTATTTGTCACATAAAAGTGAGGAATTTAACAGAGATCCGCAGTTATTGATAAGGAACCATTTGAGCAATTGGGTGAGTTATTTGAATGAACATTTCTGAATTTTGCACTTATGTTGTTTTACGGAGCTGAGCTAGGACTGGAGCAAATAGATTGTTGGTATTATTCTACAAAAGTAATTCTTGTTTCAAATTTAAAGCATAAGTATCATAAATTTATGTGCTAAACCAATCTAGGGATATATAAAAAAATTATTAGTCCAACGTGAGGCATTTTAAAAGTGCTTAGTCAAATTTAGAGGCTCGAGATCACGACATATAATATTCTTTCTTCTTGCGAATACTTCTTTCACATCCACAGCTTCTCCAACTTCGTGACACACTGTCAAATTACGTTTTTATCACGATTAATACCACTATAAAGCCACAATCAACCAACAAACGCTGATTACACCGTCAGGACCGTACTTACTTGAATAAAAAAAATTTACATTCAGGTAATTTGAAAGAAAAACAACTGTAAGTCACAGAATTGACGCTTTCTGAATTACGTTTGCCACTCTCTTTATATTAATAGACTTCATCATATAATAGACTTTTTTTAGAGAGAGTAACCAAAAATTATAAAAAAAGTCAGAGCAAAATCGAGCGCTTTTGAAATTTTCTAAAATGTGCAACTATTAGACTTGTTCTCCATAAGATTTATGGCAGTCATTTTCGTCCTAAAGTCAACTGGTAAGGAAATATTGCGAAGAAACATTTTGTTTTCGCCATTTTTTTTAAATAGCGGCACTTTCGGACGGTCTCCGAGGTCGCCAACTCAAAGTTTTTATTAGGACCCCAAACCTTACAACATATATCCAAAAATCAGAAGCCTCTGACCATTTTTAGGAAACTCTTCTTTTCATGATTTTGAGGATGTTGTTAAAATATTTTAAGTGTTTTTAATTTTGTTAATGAGTTATATGATAACAATATTGCTGAAATAGAAATATCTTTTTAAATATTTTGCCGAAAAATATAATTTTCACTCCTTCATAAAAAATTTCAACTTCAGACGAAGAATTCAGTAAGAAGCTCAGGGTTCCGAGACATTTTTTAGTAAGTTAAAGCAGCGCTCCGCAACCTTTTCTCACCTACGAAACATCAAAGTTCCTCCTAGAATTCCGCGGCACATAAAAAAAAATTTTGATGAGCTTTTTTTTTTAGGGGATGAGGGGTTGAGGGGCAGATGGGTGAGGTGTCATCCTGTAACGAATTTTTTTCCCTTTAAATTCGTTCCCAATAATTATTTATTGGCACTTCTCGCTCCATCTAACGGTCAAACTGGGAAGAGGGACTGGAAAGGGAGATAAGAGGTTCAATCGGCGTAAAAGACAGTCTTGGGTGAACTATTGAACAAGCAAGACGCTTCTTGCGTCAGTTTTTGAAGCAAGATAAGGCTGGGGTAAATTTTCAAGTGATAATGTCGATTTGTATTGCTACTGTGGAATAATCATGAGCAGTGGGGTTACGTAATTAGCGGATATGGAACGAAGATATTCTTATATCTTCGTTGTTTGTGTTGGAAAATGGTGAATTTTCACCATACCGGACGTTTCTTGGTCGGATCCGCTGCCCATACTTCTTCTGAAGGTTTTGGTATCCCGTGGGAGTGGTGAGTAACAATTATGTTATTAGATTGTTTCACAGTGGTTTATGTTGATCGACTTGGCCCGTTTTGTTCCGTCCACCTGGAGTTCGCTGTTGTTTGATTTCATCCTTGGCTGATTCATGTGTTTCCTTATGTTTTATTATTTGGGTTTTTCCTTCCCAAGTAACATTTTACCGTCATAAATGTACATATACCTTACAGAAATTTCCGTAACGGTAAAGCATTGATTTGCCCCTTTTGCAGTTACTGTATTGATGTATCATTTATGCACATATAAGGTACAGGTATTTTCGCAACGGTACGGCATTGATTTGCCCCTTTTGCAGTTACTGTATTGATGTATCATTTATGTACATATACATTACAGGTATTTTTGCAACGGTTCAGCATTGATTTGCCCCTTTTGCAGTTACTGTATTAGTACATCGTTTTTATACCGATTATGTGTTGATTTTTTATGAACGAGATATTTATTTAATAGAAAAAATAATTTTTATAAAAGATAAAATTTTTGATTTTTAAATATTTCTATTTTTTACATACTGCTAAATTGTTTCCCTGTTGTCTGCGCCAGAATCTGAAAATTGACATTATAAATGTGATAATTTTTACTTATTTTTTTTTCCGAGGCCAGGTTTTGAACCCAAGCTGTACTGTACCTATACGTCTGAAAACCAACTGCTAAGCCAACTCGACTACCTGGGTATACGGTATAAACTATGATATTTCTTATTTGATGGTCAATTTTATTTTCAATTCATAGATTAAAAATATTACCTAATATTGAATTAAAATAAATCAAATATTTTGCTTTGGTACTTTAAAATTTATTACATTATGAATTATTTTAAATAAAAGTTGTTATTTTGCACGTGTTTTGAAGAAAAATGCTACGACGCCGGCGTCACTTTAATTCGAATCGACAGCGGTGGTGGGATTAAATTTATTTAATTTAAATTTATTAAATTTTAATTTCCTGACTTTTAATTCCAGAATTTTTATTTCAAATTTGGAGATTTTCGAAGATTTTTGATTGTTATTATTTGCGCCGTAGTTTTTCTTAAAAATCCGTATTGAAGTAACGAAGTTAGAAACTTTTTCAATATTTATAAAATCAAAAATTTGATACATAGTTGAAATAAAGATTTATGATTACTAGAAAGACATGAAAGACCGATTCCCCAACTATAATATTATTCCTTTCTCATTATAGGAAAAAAAAATATTGGAGAATGTAAGAAATCTCGATGGCGTAATGGTAAATAGGCACGATGGTACCTTTGGCAATCCGTTGTACAGTGGTTCAACTCCCAAGCCGGCAAAGTTATTTTAAAAATAAATTTCCTAATTAATTAATTTTTTAATATTTTTATTAATAAATATTATAAACACAGTTATTTATCGGTCTTAAAACTTTAAAAGGGCCTTTAGTTAATTAGCTATTAGAAAACATAAAATATTTAAAATACACGTTTTACATTAGCTAGTTAACTAAAGGGCTTTTTATATGGGTTGATAATACCGGACGTAAGAGGTTTAAAATTTCCGCCCCCAATTTAGAAATTTGACCGCCCTTCTTACCCCAATAATATCTCATATAATAATTATTGTAATATAAAATGCTTATCATAATTTGTAACCAATCAGAAACAAGAGTTTTTCTAACGGCGAAATTTTTTTTTATACATAATCTTGATACATAAATAACTATAATGTTACATATTTTTTACATTTCAATATTAATAAAAATTATAAAAAGCGCGTCTCGAAATTTAATTTAATAAAAAGGGATTTTGGAGAATAAGACGGATTTTTATTTATAAAATTATTATATTATACGAGTATATATTTCATAATATTTTATTATGTACTTATTAAAGTAGTCATGGACAATATCAAAACCGTGAAATAAATATCACAAAGTTTAACTAATAAATCATCTTTACATATTATATACCGGAATTGTAAGCGACTAAAACTTTACTATTTAATCTACACTTTCAGGTATCAAACCGGTGATGAAAATATCGTACCGTCCATCTTATAAAATACCTGTATATGTTAGACATTGCTTTTATTGTAACAAAACGAAACGATTAAAACATTACCTAATCGGTACCGTATGTTCAACTATATTTTAGTTAATAAACTTTCAGTGCCGATCCGATAAAGCACTTGCCTTCAGAATAACGGTGCGAAAATATGTACATTGAAACTATACCTAAACAGTACAGTGTAAATATGAACTAAAATTTATGTGCCGCTTAGGTACCATTTTGGTACTTAATTTTCAGGTAATAATTGTAATATAAAATGCGTATAATAATTTGTAACCAATGAGAAACAAGAGTTTTGCTAACGGTGAAATTTTTCTTCGTTCTGATTGGTTACAACTGTTTTAAAACGTAATTAAAATTCATTGATCTTTAAATTACTTATTTTTATAATAAATATTTTAATGTTAGGTATGTTTCACATTTTAATATTAATAAAAATTATTATATTATATAATATATTTCATAATATGTTATTATGTACTTATTAAACCTGTCATGGACAAATATTATTATGTTGAACAATATCAAAACGGTGAGGTAAAAATCATAAAATTTAACCAATAAAGCATCTTTACATATTATATACCGGAATTGTAGCAACTAAAACATTACTATTTAAACTGTACTTTAAGGTATCAAACCGGTGATGGAAATATCGTACATTCCATCTTATAAAATACATGTACATGTTAGATATCGCTTTTATAGTAACAAAACAAAACGATCAAAACATTACCTAAACGGTACCGTATGTTCAAATATATTTTAGCTAATAAAATTTCAATGCCGATCCGATACAACAATTGCCTTCAGAATAACGGTCCGAAAATATGTACATTGAAACTATACCTAAACAGTACAGTGTAAATATGAACTAAAATTTATGTGCCGCTTAGGTACCATTTTGGTACTTAATTTTCAGGTATGAAAATATATGTACATATTCGTTATACTTCAATGGTATACCGGTATAAAACCGACGTTGATGTTACTTGGGTTGTGTCTTGCATTTTTGATTCGAACGTTTTAGGCCGATATTATCGTTGAGTTGCAGGTTTGGTATTGCTGCATCGAGTTGATAGAGGATATCTTATCGTACACACAGCAGGCGTGTATTCGAATGCTAAAGTTTGAATTTTGTGTTGAAAACTAATTAAAAATGTAATTGTATTATTATGTTTTATTTAATTAAATTTGAACTGTGCATTGTTTTCTTTAGGTGACATCGAACAGCGTTTGGTCAAATGCATTAGCATAAGAATTCCTACGCGTTCGACATGGGTTCAAATCTTGAATTTGAAATTCTATGTTGAACACTTTTTTTGTGTTTATTTTTGGTTATATGTTTTTTTAAGAAGGCAGCGATGTGCGACCAACGTACAGGGTGTTGCATTTCATCGGTGTCCCTTCCGCTTGATTTTATTGTTGGAAGTTCGATTGGTTCAACCGTTTGTGGGATTTTTATATGACCACTCGAACGTTCTGTTGGTTGATTTTGGGGAGTGGTTCTTGGTGGCAATGTTGTTGCCACTGTACTAGTCTGGTCGGCTAATGCACTTTACATCTGACATCGCTTATGTCATCGCCTTCCGACAACGAACATCTTATTGATGATTTAATTTTTGTGTGTTAGCAAGCTGTTTCCTTGATTTTCTTCGGGGAGTTCGTTTGACACGACCCACGGCCTTGCTGCCGCTATAACGAGCTGGCTTATACCTACCATCAGGGCCCCACGCAAATAAAAGTAGAATTTATTTTCTGCGTGGACATTATCTGTTCCGAGCTACCTTCTCATTAGAGATAGAGAGGACAGATTTTGTTTCAATCCCCGCCTCGGCTGATGACCATTTTTTCACCTAAGGAAACGAGTGTAAGTTTTATTTTAGTATCAAAAAAACAAAAAAAGCAAATATTGTCTTATTTGACCGCGGCACACCTGTAACGGCTCACGGCACACCAGTGTGCCGCGGCACACCGGTTGCGGAGCGCTGAGTTAAAGTACGAACAATGACCTAACGAAATCCGTCGAGAAATCGCAGAAGACCGATTTTGGATTTTCTTACGCAATTTTCTTACACTATGGTGGCCTACATATTTTCAGCAGCGTAAATAAAATCCTTTTTACTTTTTCGTGTCAGGTACACACAATTTTCAGGCAACTTTTGTAGTCAACAATAGGCGACCATTGCAAGTGTCGTGCTGATGTGATTTTCGTAAAATAAAATAATTTTGCTACTTTTGAAATGAACACCCGGTATAAACATATTATAGCACTTTGGAGTAAATTTCGGCGTTGTGTTCCGGCAATAAATTAAATCATAGATAAATAAAAAAAAACAATTCCGAAAACTCCGAAAAAATTAGTGAAGACTCCGTAATTGCATTTACTTGATTGCTGCATAAGGAATATTGCAATAATAATGATTGTAGTATATTATTCTATATAGTAGATTTTATTACAACAAATTGACTTCTTAATAGGTGAAATATCTAACTGACAATTTGAACTAAACAAATTTATTTTACATAGGTAATATAAATTGTTACAATTAATAGTACTATACCTACTAAAAGTAGGTAAGTAACCTGTAAAACTGGTAATTATGTAATTATAGGATTTAAGAAATATTCAGCATAATATATTATCTATAACTAATATTAATTATTTTCTTGAAGATAAAAATGAAATATTTACTAATTTTGAAGTTATTGTTACACCAGATGACTTTCTTCAAGGTGCATTTCTGTTTGTTAGTGCTAATTAAAATTAAATTTCTTGTTAGAAATTGGACAGATTAAATATTAACACTTGATTCGATCAATGTGATATTTGCAATATCAATATTGCCTTAATACAATATAAATACTTCTCAAGGTGACAAAAAGCTGGCAAATTTTTTTACTAACTTCATTGCGTAAGACAAAATTGGGTAAAACGTAAAATGTTGGTCAACGTTATTTAAATTTTTTTTAAATAGAAGTTTTTACCACGTAGGTACTATTTTATTTTTAATCTGTTAGTAAACATGTGAAAATGAATATTTAATTATAACAGTGATATTATTTATGGAAATTAAAATTCTTTTAAATTACCATTAACTTGATTTAATAATATTATGTAAATAATGTAGAATGGTAGATAACTACTAATAATAATAAATTATACGAATACATAAAACTAAAATACAAATATATTATATTTGTATAATTCCCTAGAAACACAAACCAAAAATAGACGCAAAAACCCTAATATTCTACCATAAATAGACGATTTATACCAGATATAAACGATAAATAAACTATAGTGTGTTACTTGGGTTGTAACTAATTTAATTATTATTATAATTTTTTTATAAGATTGACAGCCGTCAATCAATATGGAATACTTGTACCAGAGCTGTGCAACTGGCGCCCGGCGCCGGCGGGTCGCATCCGGCCCGCGACGTCATTTCTGTTGTCCGCGTACGTAAGAACATAAATCGTCGGTGATCTGACAATAACTGCTAACTGCAAAATCCTCTTTTTACAGGAGAACAAAAAAACTGAATAAACTTACTGGATGGGAATTTTGGAAGTTATAATTTGTTAGCAATAAATAAAATTTATTTAATGCTAATTATTCAATCGAAACAAATTATAACTTCCAAAATTCCCATCCAGTAAGTATATTCAGTTTTTTTGTTCTATAAAAAGGGGATTTTGCAGTTAGCAGTTATTGTCAGATCACCGACGAAATAATGATAATACGTATAATAAACGTAAGCGTATGGAAAATGGAAAATTCCGATTGAATTATATTATATCATAATATTATGTTCAGATTTTAAATTAGAACCATAATAAAATGTAAAATTGATAATAGTAATTATTGAAATATCGATAAGTCATTAGGTTTTTTTAGACTTTTTTCGGCATCGTTAAGTAAGTGGAAAACCGATTTGTTAGTTATGACGTTTTAACTAAGGATGGCAGCATGTTTCGATATTTGTTAAAATTTAAAATCTTGAAATCATTCTTTTCGTGCAAGCATGAAAAATCAATTGATTTATTATATACTTATTTGAACAATGCTTAATAATTCGGATATTAGAATTTGTAAATCCCCGAAATACGACGGTCACGGCCTGATAGCGCGATCAACTGCTAACTTAGGGCTCCCCGGTTCTACTCTGGGTACAGTCTAAAAATTTCTTGACCGTCTTCCGCGCTTTCGGAGATCACGTAAAGCCATCGCTCCAAGCGATAAACAGGCCCTGGACCTACATTAAGAGGGAGACTTTTTAATAAAACTAGACGATACACCTTAATAATAAATTTAAAATTCTTATCTTCATTATCCTTGTACCGTATGTTGACATTCCCAACAATCATTTTAGCTGTAAATAGGCTGTTAACTAGCTAATAGCTTTGTTTAGCCTCTAAATAGCTATTTATTAGCCGATTTACAGCTAAAATGTTTGTTGGGTTACTTCCAACTTTGACCCATTTGCAGTGCTTAGAAACTCTAAAATTTTCCAACGGGTGAATCATGACGGCAGTTCGGAGTGCTAGAAAGAAACCATTCCTTCGGTTGTTTAGCCCGCTATCAATCTTTAATCACAAACGGATTCTGTGCAACAACTTTGTACGTACACATCTTTACTCCTTAATTTGACTTGTTTTTTTTGTAGAAAACGTTAATTGATTATTTTTTCTAGCGCTGTCCGTTCGCGAGTTATAATGGTGGGGATGCCAGCTCAATATTAAGCTTTTAAATTGTCGTGTTTGAGAACGGTAAGAGAAAATATCTTAAATAACCGCAATTTTCTAGAGCAATAAAGTAACAAAGTAAAATTCTCAATTTGTGCATATAAACCTTGGATAACAAAATATTGGTTATAAAAAATCTTGATATTGTTAGCTTATGGAAGAGTCAAGTGGAAAATAACCACACCCACATTAAGAAGTTTTATACAAAAAATTACAAAACTGGAAATTTAAATTTTTAAATTATTGGAGGAATTGCAAAAATTAATGGAATTGATTTAGAATTCAGGAATTAATCGAGAAATTGCAGTAACTAATGGGAATTAAGTGCAGAAATTGCTGGAATTGCAAACAAAAAAAGGAATTCGCGTATAAGATTTTGGTCTGCATTTTTTCCCTTGCTTATAGTTTTTTATCCAGTCATTTACCTTTAGTATTTTGAAAATAGAACAGTGCGAAAAAGTACATAGCAATAACTTGGTGTGATCCACTGATGGTTGAGTAACAGCACGGAAATTTCGGGAACTTCATGAAATTTCTTTGCTCAGCCCTCCGGTGTACATTAGTGCGCGCTGGTAGATTGACTTGCCAAAATACCCTCACCAACTGAAAAGCGAACAAAGAACAGGTGCCAATAAGATATTAATTAATAATTAATTGGGTTCCTGCATCTGATTTGACTGTCAGATTTAATTCTTTGTGATTCGTTTCCTCCTGATGCTCTAGGATTTCTGTGATTGTTTCCATTTCTTAAAGTCTTAAACGACTTATTTGGATTACGAAAATTATTTTTATTGTATTTCTTCTTTAGACAACTGTTGTTGCTAAGATTGTAATTGTTGCTACGATTACAACCATGGTTGTAAGAAGAATTTCTGATGGAAGTACTCGAAGTAACTGTTCGATTGATTTTTCGCCAAAGTCATACGAAATACTTTGTACATCTTGGTTTGGGACATATTCTGGGACGGTATTAACTTTCTCTCTTGAAGATGTACAATTTTTATAATGGTGCATAAAGTTTTTCGATAACGGTATAGGAGGAACCGTTTGAGTCGTACTATGCTTTTTAGTTTCATATCCAATCCAGGTTAGCTGGTTTCGACTTAAATAAAGGTTCACCTTCAACAGCATCTTTTTGACCTAGTGAAAGAACACATTTTTGATTTACATTATCGAAATTTTCATTTTGAAATTTGTTCCTATGTGGAACTGGTGGATTATTACAATTATAATTGTCATTATTTATTAAATCGCCGGTACGATTACGAGTCCAAAATTTGCAAGTGTAATGGTTTCGATCTTGAACATGAAAGATGTCCAATTGGATGCCACGTTAAAGACCAAACGTTATTATTGTAGGCATGGTCGATGTTTCTAATTTCTTTGTCGTTGTCCATATGCCAGAACAATAGGAAACCATCAAAATCTCCATTTAGATCATGCCAAGCAACATTTTTGTCACCTCGCTTCTATGGTCCTGAAATGTTGAATTTTCTTTATTAAATTTTTTTTAAATCGAACAGTTTAATGAAGCGATCTCTTGAAGCAGAAACTAAATAAGTTCTGTGTCGATTCCATTTAAAATCCATTACAGGCGATTTATGGGCATGTAAAGTGGTTAACGATTCTTCTGATCTTGGATCCAATAATTTTATAGCCTGTTGACTTTCTTTACTTTCAGATATTATCAAACTTTCATGAGGATGCCACTGAACACACCTAGCATCCGCACTATGACCTCTAAGAATTCATTCTTTTAGGTGTTGTAGGAAATCCCAAACCCGAGGAGAGCCGTCATCAGAATATTTTACCAACTGTGCGTCAAATGGGGGTAAAATTAACTCCTCTTAAAGATTCATCTTTAGCGTTGCTTTAAACACATTGACGTAATTTACGTTTTATCCAGTATGATCTTCCATAATCATTCATTTTCTAAGACAAAACCATACTTCTGACAGGACTCTGGCGAGCCTTCATAATAATTTCAAAATTGAAAGTTAATCCGTCAACATAATAAAGAAATTAATTTTCTTAAACAAAAATTCTTACGACTGTTTTATAGGAAATGGCAAATTTTTGTATTAGTAATAAATAACAACTTAATTAACTAATCACGAATTTTTGAACGAAAAACTTTACTTTTTATTAATATTTAGATTTTGGGTGGATAATAAATTTGTCTTGGTAAAAATAAATCAACCAATCGGGGTGATTTTTGAGCGAACAAACGACTTTTAATTTTATATAATAAGAAGATTATTATATTTCGGTTGTTAAAAATAATTAACCAAATAATCGGACATGAAATGATAAACTAGGTGACGATAAAGTAGGGATATAAAAACTATGAAGTAATTTAACAGTGGATTTGTCTATAAATTTGATTATAATATAATTAGTAACGCCGATGTATTTCGACTTCATTAACATATAAAAATTGTTGTCTATATCCACCGAAGTAAAACTAAAATTCATTTTAATGGAGAGTCCAATACAAGATTATTTTAAAAACTCGACCAGTTTTATAACAGGAGGCACTGGATTTTTGGGATCACTGTTGGTGGAAAAATTATTGAGAACCTGTACTGAATTGAAAAAAATTTATATTTTAATAAGACCTAAAAAGGGATTGACTGATAAGGCACGATATGAAATTTTTTTTGATATTCCAGTAAGTTAATCTCTAATTTTTATTTTATTATTTAAAATGTTGAAAATCATACTCTTATTTTTAAGGTTTTTGATAAACTTAAACGTGAATATCCGGAGTCTATGAAGAAAGTATTTTTAATGGCGGGTGACTGCGGTGTGCCACGTTTGGGTTTAAGCGAAGAAAATATCAAAATTATAATTGCAGAAGTGGATTGTGTATTTCACTGTGCTGCAAATATTAATTTTCGAGAAAAATTTAAAACTTCCTTTAACAACAACGTTAATTCTGTTGAAGAAATACTGAAAATTGGAAGAAATATGAAAAATTTAAATGTAAGTGATTTTATTGATGGTCATTACAATTTTCTTTTTATTTCGCCAAAATAATTATTTCTAGGTGGCCCATGTTGAAATTATGGTAGGAACTTAATTTATGGGTTATAATTGGATGCTGTTATTTTAGAATTAATTATTTTAAAATATAAATACTTAATTAGACTTCATAAAACATAAATCGTCCATTAGTAAAAAAATAGTATAATATACAATGCATTACTTGAAATCATCTGAGATACGCACCCTTTTAATCTTGAAATTAAATTCAAATTAACATGATATAATTATCTAATGTTTTTGTCGTTCTTTTTTGTTCTGATTATTTTTTCTGAAAACTTCATTATGAAGTTTTACAAAACTTAGGTTGGTTGCTTGTAAGAGGATTCATAATTCACAAAAAATGATACATGTAAATATCGTTTCGTGATAAGCTGATAAGTATAAATAATTATTGTCATAATTACAGTATTTAATAAATCATTGAGAAGAGGGGTCAATGCGAAATGGTGAGATTTCCAACGTTTCGGGCATTTATTTACCCATTTTCAACGCTAAAATTAAAATGATAACAAAGAGTAAATAAAAATAATTTTTCATTATTTTCAATTTCTACGGGTCCGTCAAGTTGGCCCCTCCATTTTTGAATTTGATATTTTTTTTAATGTCAGTCGCCAATGCTAGCGAAATGCTGGCGAATGCTGTAAATTTTTTTGAAAATGCTGGGCCCGTTGAATTTTTATTGAGAAATAAAGATTTCTGGTCAAGGAGGGGCCTACTTGACGCAGCCCCTCCACTTTCGAATTTTTTATTTTTTTTTATGTCCATCGCCAATGCTAGCAAAATGCTGGCGAATGCTGTAAATTTTTTTAAAAATGCTGCGTCCGTTGAATTTTTATTTAGTGTTGAAATATTGATTTTTGACATAAACGTCAATTTGGCCCCTCCTTATTCAATTTTTTTCGAAATTTCAATTTTTCTTTATATGATTTAAGAGTATTCGTGAAATGCTGGCACGAGCCAGCACGACCTAATTTACAGGCGTATGCTGTAAAATTATATAAAGAAGCTTAATCCGATATGTTTTCCTCACTAAATCATATTCGTGAAGGAAATGAAGCTCCGAGCAACATACGTGGAATTTCAAATTATCTTAAAAGGGGTTTGTGCATTATTTGTATAATGCCACAGATAACGCAGAGGGCATTATAGGCTATTCTTATTATAATAATTACTTGTACTAAATGGTAGATTAATTTTGTAAATGCAATAACTTGAAACAAAATAAATAATAATAATGTACTTAATTTATTCACGAAAAACCAGTTTTCATAATATATTTTACAAAAAAAAATTGAATTTAGATTTTTAACAATAATTTATGTTTTGCTGCTAATATCTTAACTTGCCAAAAAAATAAAATAGTAATACATTGAATGTGTGTATCCTGATTGCAGTTTTTATCTACATTTCCTTTTAAGGGATTCCTTTATTTTCACTTCAAAAAATACATTTTGTTTTATATATTTATTATAATAATATAAAATTTTTAAAAATGAAATAGTTAATTTAAACTTTTAAAAAATGTTTATTTAAGCTTTCGGTGTTGTTTAACACCATCATCAGAAAATAATGAACATTTACATGGAAACAATTACAAGATTTCAACGTATTGTCATCTGATACGATCCAAAAAAATAATAATAATTAATAAACTGTAAAAGTCACGTGTAAATGAACAACCTAATTGGTAAAACGATCCAATTAGGAATGGGGTTACAATAGATCGTGAGTTAAGGAAACGACCTGATATGTGAGACTACTCAGGAAAAAACTTAACTCCAATGCGTTGAAAAATGAAAAAGATTATACTTAACTCACGATCTATTGTAACCCCATTCCTAATTGGATCGTTTTATCAATTAGGTTGTTCATTTACACGTGACTTTTACAGTTTATTAATTATTATTATTTTTTTGGATCGTATCAGATGACAATACGTTGAAATCTTGTAAGTGTTTCCATGTAAATGTTCATTATTTTCTGATGATGGTGTTAAACAACACCGAAAGCTTAAATAAACATTTTTTAAAAGTTTAAATTAACTATTTCATTTTTAAAAGTTTTATATTATTATAATTATCAATAGTTAAAAGTCTTATATTATATATATTTATTATTAATCTGGAATCTTTCTGGAACATCTTTCTAATAACACAGTTGCAAATTCGTATATGGGAAACCTGCACTACAAGAACCTTACCGAATAGTTTTAAATGCGTTTTTCTCCGAATGACATTTCATTAGGTGGTGGGCAATCTATCTTAAAAAATAATACACTGATTCAATTGAATCTTGCGGGATTCGATTTTATATAAAATTCTCTACCGTCTGAACTAAAACAAATGCATTCGTACAAAATTTAGGTGCTTTTTTGTGGTTTCAACTTGAAAAAAATGTAGTAAATTTTAATTTTTTTTTAAACGCTGCTATTTCCTATGCAATTTTTTTTCTTATGATTGTAGTAGGGACGATAGCGACAAATCTGTTGAATACGAATATCTTTCGTTTTTTAATTTTGGACAAATACAAAGGACCTGAGCTTGCCCACTACCTTTTTAATAGACTTACGTTCAGGAAGCCGTGGCAGCACCAATTTTTATTATTTTTATATGAAAAATTCACAATTGTGCATTCAATATATAATAAATATCCCACCATAACAAAAAAATTTCTATGTTATTTCCCTTTTCTAAAAAAATCCTGAAAATTGCCTAGATTTATGTGCAAAAAAGTGGAATACCCCCTTAAGTCATTAAATATTTCCCATTTTCCATGCAATAGCATCGCGTATCTCACAAAATGACCAACTTTTGCGTTACCTCTGCATGGGTAAAATTAATAGTTTTTAAAATCATAAACGAACATCATCAGACAGGGCCGTATTCAAAGTCAAAGCTTTTTGGAACAATGGTAAGTTAAATTTTTATTTTCATATACCAATGCGTATCTGATCAGGCGAGTATTATGGGTGGAATCCTAATTAACGCTGAAACTTGTAATACGATAAGGTTAGTTGATTTATATTGATTTTTTACCGCTTATTTGTCATTTTTCTTTGACTTTGAGTACGGCCCTGACCGTTGATGTCCGTATTGATATTTTTGACGATCAAGTCAGTTGATATTACCAACAGTGATGCTCTTTGTTTGCATTATACCACTGCATTTTGTGAAGCCCTTGGAGGCCAAAGGCCGATCCGTAATCCCAAAATATCGAGAGGCCGAAGCCCGAGAAGGGGCGACCGAATGCCTACTCGTGTTCAGTCAGAGCCGAGTCGGCGATGCCGAGATGCCTCGCAGCATCGCAGAGCTGACAAAGAAAAAACGGCCTAAGTACGCTTTTTCATTGGCTAGTAGTAAATTATTGTAAAAATCTAAATTCAAGTTTTTTTTGTAAAATACATTATGTAATCTGGTTTTTCGTGAATAAATTAAATATATTATTATTATTTATTTCTTTTCAAGTTATTGCATTTACAAAATAAATCTACCATTTCATCTACCTAATGCCCTCTGCGTTATCTGTGGCACTATACAAATAATGCACAAATCCCTTTTACGATAATTTGAAATTCCACGATGTTGCTCGGAGCTTCATTTCCTTCAAGAATATGATTTAGTGAGAAAAACATATCGGATTAAGATTCTTTATATAATTTACAGCATTCGCCAGCATTTCACGAATACTCTTAAATCATAACATGAAGAATTCTTGAAATTTCGAAAAAAATTGAATAAGGAGGGGCCAAATTGACGTTAATGACAAAAGTCAATATTTCAACTAGTCCAGTCAAATTAGGTTTTCAGCTCGGAAAAATTCCCACCTAGCTGAATTTTGGTACACATCTTTATGACATCGTTGTAAACAATATGTAAAAAGTCGACCTCGATATCATGTCCGCGTTAAAGGTTATTCGAGGTCAAAGGTCTCGAAATTGGCCTTTTTTTTAATATCTCGTTTTTTATTAGTCGTAAAATAAAAAGTTTTAGATACAATTTGTAGAGGAGGTAATTATCTACAAAAATGGTCTTATGACATTTTCACGTTAAGTTGATAGTTTTTGCGTTATAAGGCCAACAAAATGGACACTTTTAATAGTCGTCAAATTAGGTTTTTAGCTCGGAAAAATTCCCACCTAGCTGAATTTTGGTACACATCTTTATGACATCGTTGTAAACAATATGTAAAAAGTCGACCTCGATATCATGTATGCGTTAAAGGTTATTCGAGGTCAAAGGTCACGAAATTGGCCTTTTTTTTAATATCTCGTTTTTTATTAGTCGTACAATAAAAAGTTTTAGATACAACTGTAGATAATTATCTCCTCTACAAATTGTATCTAAAACTTTTTATTGTACGACTAATAAAAAAACGAGATATTAAAAAAGGCCAATTTCGTGACCATTGACCTCGAATAACCTTTAACGCGTACATGATATCGAGGTCGACTTTTTACATATTGTTTACAACGATGTCATAAAGATGTGTACCAAAATTCAGCTAGGTGGGAATTTTTCCGAGCTGAAAACCTAATTTGACTGGACTATTAAAAGTGTCCATTTTGTTGGCCTTATAACGCAAAAACTATCAACTTAACGTGAAAATGTCATAAGACCATTTTTGTAGATAATTACCTCCTCTACAAATTTTATCTAAAACTTTTTATTGTACGACTAATAAAAAACGAGATATTAAAAAAAGGGCCAATTTCGTGACCTTTGACCTCGAATAACCTTTAACGCGTACATGATATCGAGGTCGACTTTTTACATATTGTTTACAACGATGTCATAAAGATGTATACCAAAATTCAGCTAGGTGGGAATTTTTCTGAGCTGAAAACCTAATTTGACTGTACGCGAGACCGCACCTAGGGGGCTAAAATCCTCAATTGGAGGAACGCCGGCTTGGGATTTTTATGAGAATTTTGGGGGTTTATTAGAACACTTCAATATACATCTTTGCCAATTTTCAGCTTGCCCGGACCTTCGGTAAGCTCAAACCAAAATTTAGCCTTCGGTACTTGGAAGATACTATAACTTTGGCAAATTTAAAAAAAATTTATTTTTCTCTTCATTTTCCAACCTTGGCCACAATTTCAATTAATTTATTATTAAAAGCATTTCCCGTGCCCGAATCAATATTGTGCCATTTTAAGGGTGGGTCGTGTGTTTGTGCAAAAACTATCAACTTAACGTGAAAATGTCATAAGACCATTTTTGTAGATAATTACCTCCTCTACAAATTGTATCTAAAACTTTTTATTGTACGACTAATAAAAAACGAGATATTAAAAAAAAGGCCAATTTGGTGACCTGTGACCTCGAATAACCTTTAACGCGGACATGATATCGAGGTCGACTTTTTACATATTGTTTACAACGATGTCATAACGATGTGTACCAAAATTCAGCTAGGTGGGAATTTTTCCGAGCTGAACCCCGTTTTTCGTCTAATTTGACTGGACTAAACACTAAATAAAAATTCAACGGACCCAGCATTTTCAAAAAAATTTACAGCATTCGCCAGCATTTCGCTCGCATTGGCGACTGACATTAAAAAAATATCAAATTCAAAAATGGAGGGGCCAACTTGACGGACCCTATTTCTATCTGTTGCGAACTGTTAATGGTCGTAAGATCGATGCTGTTATGAATTGAGGTTATGTTTTCTCCCCTGCATGGAAACAACTGCATTGATTTATTTTAGCACTTTTATTTAGCTCACTTAACGTGTCTTATGGCATTTTAATACATTTTATAATAGTTGGCTTTCAATATAATGCATTCCTGGCATTTGGTAATAGTACACTTACAAACACAGCACATTGACAATATGCAAGGCCTTAAATAATAATTGTTGTATAATTTCCAATAATTTTTAGTCTATTGTCTACGTATCTACCGCTTATACGAATAATCTGGTCCTCAAAAAAGTGTACGAAACACTCCATAATATTGGTTTCGGAACTTATGAACAATTTCGAGCCTTAACAAATAACTTAGATGATGAATTTTTAGAAAAACATAAAGAAGAGTAAGTAAATTCTGGATAAAATCATATATTATTATTTTAGTGCTATTCACGAAGTCTTGTTAGTTAACAATATTGACAAAAATTTTAGAAGTATCGACATGTTACGTATATATTAAGACTAAATTGTAATTTAGATGTGATGGCAATATCACAAATATTGATTATAATCATGAACTTCGAAAGAAATATCATGATATATCGTATGTCAAATTAACAATATTGACAACAATGCTATCGTAAATAGTACTGATTAATGTAACTATTGTTAAATGATATATTCCGTAATAAGCATTTCATTTTTTTCCTATAATTTATAACTTCTTTGATACCTGTGAAAAGTTTGGGTTAATAAAATATTATAATTTTGCTATTTAGACTGATTTGCAATTGGAAAAATACTTACGTTATCACGAAATCAATAGCAGAAGAAGTGATTAAAAATAATGGTAATGGTTTACCAATTGCAGTGGTAAAACCGTCAATGGGTAAGTCTTTGTTTCTGTTTTCTTAAAAGAAGTAATTACAGTGTTTCTAGTGATGCCAACAATGTGCGATCCAATACCAGGGTGGATTAACAATTATTATGGAATTGTAGGTGTCTTTATAGTTTCTGTAATGGGATTGGTTCGAGTTCTACTATGTAAGATTAATTGCAAAATGGATGCTGTACCAGCAGATTATGTAGTAAATTGTATAATAGCTTCCGCTTGGGATATCTCAAAAATGCAGTAAGTTAAATATAATTTTTTTACGAATCCTTTATTCCAGTCGCGACTTTCCCTAAAGGGTACAAGGGCACGATGGTCTCCTATCCAAAATCGAAAACACCAACTGTTCAAAAATAATATATATTTTATTATTCCATACTCTCCAGAATATGAAGAAGCCCTCCCCCCCCCCCCAGTTTCTTATTTTCACTTTCTATTGTTTCCTTAAGAAGTATTTAAGTAGGGCTAATTTTTGGGGACTTTTGATTACCTATGGCGAGCATTTCGTCTATCTTAAGAGTTATAGATTAAAGTTGCTGTTTATGCTATTAAAATATTTTTCTCTGGTTCTGTATAAATTTATTTTCAGAAAATGTGTTGAAAATGAAGGCAAAAAAGAAGATCAGAAGCATTCGACCATTAAAGTCTTAAATTGTGTGAGTTCCACAACCAATGCCATTACCTGGGGTAAATTTTCAATACAAATATTATTTTCAGTATTTACTTAGTAGCTTTTTTTTAAATTTCAGGAAGATGTTTAACTTTATTACGCAGTTATTATAGAAATTCACCTTTCTGTGCACAAATGGCCCACAATAACATATTTATAACATCTAATTATTATGTGTACTACATTTTAAAGAATTACTTATGTCTTCTTCTTGTTTACATAATGGATTTCATTTGCTTATGTACATTTCAACCAATCAGGTATTAAGAAAATATTTTTCATTATTTTTTTTTACATAATAAATGTAAAAGATTTTTACATTTTTTAGGTTTGTAATAACTTATAACAAGCACATCAAGTTTTTGGATTGTTTGGGTATTGCTGCAACTAATGAATGGATATTTTATGATAAGAATACTCAAAATCTTTGGAAAACCCTCAGCAAAAATGATAAAGTAACTTATAATTTTGATATGTCAACGATTGATTGGAATTTGTATTGTGAAACCTGTGTTAAAGGTATTAGAACTTATCTTCTTCGAGATCCTACTGAAACCGTTAATATTGCAACTATACGTCAGCGCAAATTAGAGAATATTCATAACTTGATCGTTTTTTCATTTGTATTTATAATTTTAATCTTAGCTTATATTTCCTGCTTGTAGTACGCTATTTTATACTGGATTTTATTATTATGTTTTATTATTTTATATTAAAACCTAGACATGTCTAAAAATGTATTGATATTGTTATAATTTAACAACTGAATTTTATGAAAAATTAACTAAGTATTAATTGAAAAAAAATTACTTATTTATCCCGCTAGTATAGGGTGTTTTTTTTGCTGCATGAGATCTTTCAATAGGGATAACTTTTAAATGAAGTTTGTCAAAGTGTTTGTTGGCAAAAAATGGCAAAAGGTTTGCCATTTAATCATGAATAAATTAACAATTGAACAACGCTACCAAACTGTGGAAATTTATTTTCAACGTCAGAGTTCCGTTCACGAAACTTATAAAGCTCTTCGCCAATTTTATGGTCGACATAATCGACCTTCTGAGCAGGCTATTGGTGCGGTGATGGATAAATTTCGTACCACTTTTTCGTTGCATGTTGTAAGACCACCAACAAGACAAAGAAATGTGCGTACCGAAGAAACTATCGCTTCTGTGAGTGAAAGTGTGCAAGAGCACTCAAAAATTTCAATTTGCCATCGTGCTCAACAACTTGGGCTTTATCCGTCAACTACATGGAAAATTTTACATCAAGGTCTTGGTTTACATCCTTACAAGATCCAGTTGGTTCAAGAATTGTAGCCTAATGATCATCGATTGCGTCGTGCGTTCGCAGATATTAGGTCTCAAAACCAATTGGAAGTGGATCCATTTTTTACCGCCAAATTTTGTTCAGTGACGAGGCACATTTCTGGTTGAATGGGTATGTGAACAAGCAAAATTGCCGTAGGGGAACATGGTATACATTCGGCCATAGTGAACATTCGGCTACCTGCAATAAATTCTAATATTCTTTGAATTTAGCGCCGATTTTTATATGTGGTGTGGCGTGAACAATGTGCCATCCAATGCGAGTTAGATTTTGCTGCATAGCGTTAGTGCCGTTAGTTTTATTTAATAAAGTGTTTTTTAATAAATTCAAGCTAAGTTTTTAAACATTTATGTTTTCTTTAATAACAGTATTAATTTTTATAATAGAGATGCCCTTTTCCTGGCTCATAGTAAAGTAGTTTTCATATTTTGTTCTCAAGCAGCAACGTAACTTTACAAATATAGGTTCTATACATTTTGCGAGTATAGACGGCCATTTTGAGACGGTCGCCAGTTTAGCGGTTAAGTGCGTTGCTGCTAATGCTAAATACCTGGTTCAACTCCGGACTCAGTAAAACTTTATTCTGACCGTATCCCCTCGAAAGGCAATGGCAAACCACCGAGGTGTAATCTGCCTGGTACAGCCTCTCTGGAGATGAAGTGTATACACTTCCCGCGGTTCGGAGCCCGCGTTAAGCAGTAGGTCCCCTATGTGTGTGATAATACTTCAAACGCACAACACATACATAGGAGAGAGGTCGCCTACGTCTGAAATCAGGCACGGCACTTGAAGAAGAAGATACATTTTGCGCCAAAAACTATTCTGATTGTATGTGGTGAACATTCGGCTGTTTTGCTACCCGTAAGGTAGCTAGCAAAGGGGAAAAACAAGATTTTTTTTTTAATAAATAAATATAAATAGATATTGCGACAATTTTACCGTATTCTATAAATACTAGAACTTTACGAACATCAAGAATATATAAATTTAATATAAACCTTTCTACCTTAACAGGTTCAGCGCCAAGGAAATTTGATCAAACTTTCTCTCAGAACCTATATGTTTTTTTGTCAAATTCTCATGGTTCTGTGTATCTTGTAGCTATTGTACATATATAGTTTCGATAAATTAGGCTGCTCAGAATTTAAAAAAAAATGACGGCGGACACCGGCGTCCGCTGTGGCCCAGCGCTACTCTCAGCGGCCTACGAAATATTACTACCAATAACCTGAGACCACTTTTTGATTTAGCAGGGCATAGTAGACACATTAGCATGATGAATCTCGTAAGAAAGTGTCTGCTTGGCCTGTTAAGATAGACAAAAATTCATAAATCGAGTGGACACCGGTGTCCGCCCTGGTGCTGAACCTGTTAACTGTAACATGAATTTTTATAAGCTTTATTTGAATTTTATTAATAAATATAGATTCATATCAGTTGTGTTTTCCTTTTCAATTAATTAACTTGACATATAGTACCCTCTTGTGCCCTGTTGGCCGTCTGCCGAATGATCACCACTTGGTAATCGAATGTTCAC
Organism: Podabrus alpinus; assembly: GCA_932274525.1. Classification (NCBI taxonomy): domain Eukaryota; kingdom Metazoa; phylum Arthropoda; class Insecta; order Coleoptera; family Cantharidae; genus Podabrus; species Podabrus alpinus. The sequence goes on along the minus strand of OW026454.1, from coordinate 62,493,145 downwards.
TACTAGTGGTCATGATTCGGCTATTTGTAAAAAAAAATTAAAATCACAATAGTTTGACTGTGTTTAAAAAATCAATATTTTCAATGTATTAGAGGGATGTACTAAGCCCCGCTCTAATTTTTCACGAAATCAGTAATTATTAATATTTATCGAAACTCTTGATTTTCGGCTTACAAGTCAAACATGCCGAATGATCACCGTGTTCCCCTATATGGACTGAGACCAACCCGGAACATTATTGGACTTATTGGTCAAAAATTGGACTGATCGTATGAAATTTTGAAGAACTCGGTTCCATATGCAACAATCATAAGCATTTAAGAATTTTGGATTAAGTTACGCAGATGGAAGAGTACTAGCTCAGTTTTTTACGAATTCTGGAACCTTCATTTGAAAAAGTTGCTAAGTAAACAAATACATATTTTCATTGGTTCAAACAATTATTTCCTTTTCATTATCAAATTAAAATTCACCAACAACTTGGCGAAGAGGATTTTGATATAACATTTGAGTTTTGTGAACTAGTCGCAGAAAATTCAAGATGCTTTACGTTTGATAAAAATATTTGATACAGCGACAAATCACATTTTTTTAAAGGTTTTGGCAAGAAACACAATTATAGGCGTTAGGACCATAAAAATCCGCACTTGTTTCGAAATGATCATAATACTTATAGTGCATCATTAAAAAATCAATATTTGCTTGCAAATTTTTATTAAATAAAACTTGACCTAGTAAATCTTTTATTTTTCATATATTTGCTTACTAGACCAACATCATAGTAACAAAATCTATTTATATCGAATGAACATGCGAAAAATTAAAAGTAAATAAAACTTATAATATCTATGCTTAAATGTCAGTGGTTGACACAGTGCGTCTAAAAACTAATCAACGTGTAGTTTTAAGAATATACATTTCATCATTGATTGTTAACAATTTACCAAACCCATTAAACCTAGCCATCTCATAACAAAGTTTGGCCAAGTCAAAAATTGGCTGACGCAATAATGCATTCTATAATACCACCACCCATTTTTTGGGTATATGTAAACTGCCCTCATCCTCCAGGTAGATTTCCAAAAAGCATGTAAACTGCCCTCCGTAGATTAAAATGGTAAAATGGATGAGGGGAGTTTACATGCAGGATGAAACCAAGAATTTGTAATTATCGTTGACAACTCAGGACCATACGCAGGATTTCTTTGCGGACGGTGCTTTTGTTGAGCCATCTAGATTCCTGATACATCTGGTGCTTCTAACTTTTAACGTTTAACTTGCGAAAACAAAATCGTTTACTAGCACTAACCTAAGCTCGACCCGGCCGATACACCTCTGAGCGGCTGATTTACCTTTTTCCCCCAGTAGATTTTCGCGAATAACTCTGCGACCTTTGAGACTCAAACGAAAATAATGGAAGCTCGTTCAGGCTCAAACGATGCTCTAACGTTTGACACCAAATTCACCCAAAACTTTGATACTGGGGCGCCATCATGTCTACGCCACCATCCCCTTCGTTTTTTGCAAATAACTCCGCGACCTGGGAGACTCTAACGAAAATAATGGAAGCTCATTCAGACTCAAACGGTGCTTTAACGTTTGACCCCAATATCGCCCAAAAATTTGATACTAGGGGGGGATCATGTATACGGCCCCCCAAAAGTTTTTTGCGACTAACTCCGCGACATTTGAGCTCAAACGAAAATAATGGAAGCTCATTCAGGCTCAAACGATGCTCTAACGTTTGACACCATTTTTATAAAAAGATTAGAAACTGAGGGGTCACTGACATGCACCTGTTTACATGCAGGATCAAACCAAGAAATTGAAATTACCTTTGACAACTCAGGACTCAACGCAGAATTTCTTTGCGAACGGTGTTTTTGTTGAGCCATCCAGATTCATGACATTTCTGGCGCTTCTAACTTTTAACGTTCAACTTGCGGAAAAAAATCGTTTCCTAACACTAACCTAAGCTCGACCCGATCGTACCTCTGAGCGGCCGATTTACCTTTTCGCGCAGCAGATATAGTTTAGGGTAGTTTAATTTAAAAATGAATGTCCCTATAATGCATCACACGTAAAGTGAACGATGAAGTTCTGAGCTGAAATTAGCGATTTTCACTCGGTCACTACCCCCTACAATTCCCCGCCTAAACAGGCCCTGTCTATTTAATAAGCCGTTCTTCAATTCTAATTGTTGTAATCTCCTACTTACGTATAAGTAGGGATTATACAGTCCGAGGGCAGTTATTGGGAAGGTTGGCAGTAGACAAGAGAATAAATACAACAATCACAACATAAACAATTTAATAAGAGCCCATTGGCAATACAACTTAATAAGCAAACAATTATTACATCACTAACCTGGATGTGGACTCATACTTGAGTGAGTAAAACCACAAACCAGGTGCCCTTATATTTAGCATTGGTATAAAGATAACTAGCGACATAAATATGTCGCGCCATCTATCAGTCACATTGTAACTTACATACCAACACCTCCACTAGTTACGATGTAACTAAAATCCTAAATCTCCAAACCCATCTTGCTGGTACATAATGAATGTTTATCCCTTGGTAAACCTTTTGTGAGGGAGTCCGCTACCATATCTTCTGTTCCGATATGTTCCACTTTTAATTGTCCAATTTCTTGCTTTTCACGGACAAAGTGGTGCTTGACATCGATGTGTTTGGTTCTGCACCTATATCCTGCATTTTTGCTGAGATCTACGGCCCCTTTATTATCGCAAAATATTTTTATGCAGTTTAAATTAGTTTCCAACTCTTTGAAAAGACCTTGAATAAAGATGGCTTCTTGTGCTGCAAAACTCAATGCCATGTATTCTGCTTCGGTTGTTGAAAGTGCTACTGTTGGTTGCTTTTTTGAAGCCCAACTTACAGCACCTCCACTCATCAAAAACACGTAACCAGCAGTAGATCTTCTTTCGTCTACATCCGCTGCCCAATCCGAATCACAATACCCGTGCAAGCCACCATTTCCTTTTTTAAATGTTAGTTTGAAATTTTTAGTCTTTTTTAGGTACCTAAAAATCCTTTTAATAGCTCCCCAATGTGCTTTACCCGGATTATTACTGTACCGACTAACTTTTCCAACAGCATATGAAATATCAGGTCTTGTACCTTGAGCTGCATAAATCAAACTTCCTATGGCTTCTTGATAAGGAACGTCAATTTTATCTTCGTTGGTTTTTGGTTGCATATCTTTCGTTAGCACTTGATTTGCATCGAATGGTGTTGACACTTCTTTGCTTTCATTCATGTTGAATTTTTTTAAGATTTCATTGATGTATCTTTCTTGATCTAACGTTATAACACCATTTTGCCTGTCTCGAGTAATTCTTATTCCCAAGCAATAGTGTGCCTCACCTAAGTCTTTCATATTAAATGATTTCTCTAAATGACGTTTCACCTCATTCTTCATTGCATCATCTTGAGAAAAAATCAAGATATCGTCAACATATACAGCCAAGATTAATTGTTTGTTATTCTTGCTTTTGACGTAAATGCATGGGTCAAACTTAGATTGCTTGAACTGTAATTGCTTAATGGTTTGGTCTAGTTCTTTGTACCACACTCGACTTGCTTGTTTTAATCCATTAATAGATTTCTTCAATAAACAGGTTCTTTTATCCGGCAATTCCATATAGATTTCTTCATCTAATTTTGGATGTAAAAACGCCGTTACTACATCCATTTGATCGATATTCCAATCGTTTTTTGCTGCTAAGGCTAGCAACAAACGGATCGAGCTATGTCGTACGACCGGAGCATACGTTTCATCGTAATCGATGCCTTCTTTTTGAGAGAATCCCTTCGCAACTAACCTAGCCTTGTATCGATTTATAATTCCTTCGGCAGTAAATTTTGTTTTGAACACCCATTTACTTTTAATCGCCTTTCGATTTTCTGGAGCATCACATAGAATCCAAGTTTTATTAGTTCTATGCGATTCCATTTCTTCATCGATTGCTCTCCTCCATTCATCACTATCTTCACTTTCAAGAGCTTCTTTAAGTGTTGTTGGATCATTTACAATTGATTGGTAGACTACAAATTCCGGGTTAAACACATTTTTATTTGGTTTAACTACTCGTTGCGAACGTCTTGGCAAATCAATCTCCACTTGCTCTTCCTGTTCTTCAACATCGTCAACTTCTTGATGTTCATCGTTATTTGCAACAGCATCTTTAACATCGTTAACTATATTATTGTTGTTAACAACACAAATACCATCACGAGTGAAGTCGTCTTGATTGGAAATTATTTTAACCGTGGTTTGTTGAGGAAATACTCTATCAATCGGCTCTTCGATGCTAGTTTTTATTAATTGATCCTCACAAAACACCACATCTCTTGATATTTTCAATTTCTTCGTTATAGGGTGAACAAACCTATACCCTTTCACTGTTTCGCTATATCCCACAAAGATGTATTCTTCAGCCTTATTATCGAATTTTTTTCTAAACACTTTTGGTATGTGCACCAACGCTTTACAACCAAATATTCTTAAATTCGATAAGTTTGGCTTCTTACCATTCCAAGCTTCTTCAGGTGTCATCCGATTCAAGCTTTTTGTCGGACACCGATTCTTTAAATACGTTGCCGTTAGTATCGCTTCTGCCCAAAACTCGCTTCCTAAATTGGCTTCTGTCAGCATACATCTTGCGCTTTCGACTAGAGTCCTATTTAGCCTTTCGGCAACCCCATTTTGCTCTGGTGTATATGGGACGCTTGTTTGATGTTGAATTCCAAATCTTCTTAAATGGGACAAAAGTTCCTTATTGACATATTCCGTTCCATTGTCAGATCGTAAACATTTAATTTTTTCTTCGCATTGATTCTCAACAAACGACTTGTACTCCAAAAATTTTTCAGTTACTTCACTTTTATTTTTAAGGCAATAAACTGTTGTTTTCCTCGAGAAGTCATCGGTGAACGTTAGAAAGTATCTTGCACCACCAATCGATTTTGTATTCATAGGACCACAGACATCCGAATGAATTAGTTCGAGTTTATTCGTTGCTCGAGATGCGCCATTTTTATTGAATGGTGTTCTTGACAATTTCCCTTTCACACATATTTCACACGGTTTACTGTTTTTATCCTTGATATTAACGCCTTCGGCTAAACCATTATTTAACAAGTTCATTGCTACACGATTTATGTGTCCCAATCTTCGATGCCACAACACATGAGTATTTTTTAACTCCACAAGATTCACAGTTTCAACAGGTTCGTTTAGTTTATACACACCTTTTTCTAATCTTGCACTACCCAACACATTTTTATTTTCAATGTTTATTTGCACATTTGTAATTCTGCAGCCATGTCTTTTATCAAACACTAACGTATTCCCATGTTGAACCATTTGCCCAACCGAAATCAAGTTCTTTGTAACTCCTGGTACATGAATAACTTCTTGGAGCATTAATTCTTTATTACCGATAAGATCAATTTTGACTTTACCCTTACCAGTACTGTTCAACGTTGTACCATTAGCAACTTCGATATTACAATGATCGTAATGTTCGTAGTCCTTAAAATTGTTTGCATTCGGTGATATGTGAACTGAAGCACCAGAATCTAAAATCCATTCACTATTTCTATCACACTTATCATTACACATGCCAATAAACTGGGTGGTTTCCGATCTTCTATTGGCTGTAAATTTCTTTGGCTGTACCTTCTTCATCTGTGGACATATGTTAGCTTTGTGACCCTCGATTTTGCACTTAAAACACTTAATTTTTCGATTTTGAGCTTCCATTGGTTTGTCGGCTTGATTCCACTTCTTTTTGCTGTAAAACGCACTAGATTCTGAAGTTGTAGCATGAATTTTTTGAACACTTGGTTGTAACAACAAATTTTTCACGAATTCTACGGTAGTACTTTGCTTTGATCCTTGAATCCCCATTAATAACGGTTGATACTCTTCAGATAATCCCGCCAACATTAGACCACCAATCACATGATCCTTGAACGGTTCACCAATTGTTTCCAATTGATCAGTAATACACAACATTTTGTTAATATAATCCTGCATATTATCACAATTATCCAATCGGATTCTGAACAGTTTCGCGTATAAACCAATCAAATGTAGCGTACCTGATTGTTCATATATTCGATTTAATTTGCCCCAAGCTTCTTTCGCTGTCTTCACGTTTTTTATTTCAGCTGCTGCTCCTGGATTAATGGACAAATTGATCTTCGCCAGAACTCGTTGATCCAAATCTTCATCTAACACCGTACCGGGAGCACATTCCACATGCTTCCACATACCAGCATCGATAAGAAAATTTTTCATAGCGTGCTTCCACTCGCTATAATTTTCTCCATTCAAATGCTTTGATTGCGGCAGTCCTCCCATTGTTACAACTGTTGAAGATGATCGAGTCCTCAACTGCAATTGTAACAGTTCGATCTGTTGTTGCAAATTTGCTAATTGCGCCTCCATAATTTTTTATTTATAAAATTTTGGATGCAATAATTTGCACAAATTTAAATCAAACAAAAACAACTTTATTCTCTTATTGTTACTGGGCCCATAACCTATTGGGAAGGTTGGCAGTAGACAAGAGAATAAATACAACAATCACAACATAAACAATTTAATAAGAGCCCATTGGCAATACAACTTAATAAGCAAACAATTATTACATCACTAACCTGGATGTGGACTCATACTTGAGTGAGTAAAACCTTTACCTTTACCTTTACCTGATATGTATTTGATGGAGCATCCCGGCATGGCCGGCCTTCTCCTTCATCTGAAAGAATACATTAATGACATTGGAAGTTGTAGAGACCGGTGGGTCTCTGGGAATTGGCGCTTGGCGGACTGACTGGTTAGAAACCTGGGCTGTGACTGTGAATATGAGATATGTGAAGAAAAAGAAATTTTTTACGTTTGCCGATATAGTAGAGTCCCTAATTCGAAGAAAGAAATTATAATTACTATTGATGACCTCGAAGTGAGTGGCTTCTACTTGGAACTAGTCAGAATTGGCGACTAGTGGGATTGTAGTGATACTATGGGGGTGATTTATCGAAGCTTGTGGAAATTGATCGAAAAATTACACAAATCTAGTGAATAAATTCACTTTCGAAGAGAATTTGTGTAAGTTAAACCTGTGAACATACATTAGTCTGTGTGGGGGTGAGTTATGGTCAGGAGTTGTCCGTGGTCAGGAGTGATTTGGGACGGGGAATGAAGAAGTCGGCTGGGTTGTATTGACCTAGTTGATTTACTAGTGGGTTTTCTGAAAATTTGGATTTGTTGTAAAGATTGGTGGCATGTTTGCGGTTAAGAGTGTTAATAAGATCTAGTTTGGCGTCTGCATGTAGTCGCCTGTTAGTGACGTAATAGGGGGCGCTGAAAATAGCTCGGAGATTTTTGTTTTGAATGACTTGAAGTTTATTTATGGCCCTAGGGCGTGCGTATCCCCAGACAGGGGAGGCATAAATCATTGTCGGGCGGATTATGGCTTTGTATAATCTTAGTTTGTTAGCGGGGGACATGGTACTTTTACTGTTCATGAGGACGAACAATCTATTGAAGAGGCATTTGGCTTTACCGGTTGCGGAGGAAATGTGAGCGTCCCATTTGAGACTTCGGTCCATGGTAACGCCAAGGTACTTGACCTTGGTTTTCCAGGGGATTTGCTCCTCAAACATCCAGACACTGGAGTTGTGAGGCTTGCAACGATTTCGAAACATGATCGCGGAACTTTTGCTCGAGTTAACCTCGATGCGCCAAGTTTCGTACCACCTCCCGAGATCGTTGATCGCCTCCTGGAGGCGGGTTGTGGCTATGTCCGGGTGGATTGAGGACGTGTATATTGCAGTGTCATCTGCATATAATGAAATTTTTGTTGCGGGATCTGAGGGGGTTGGAATGTCGCTCATAAAGATGTTAAACAGTGAAGCTGCAAGGATCGAACCCTGGGGGACCCCGGAGGTGATGGGGCGCTTTGTGGATCTAGTGTTCATGAGTTTGACTTGGAGTTTTCTGTCGTGAAGGTAGGAGGCAATAAGTCGGACTAGTGGAATTTGAATTTTAGATTGAAGCATTTTGAACAGGAGGCCTTCGTGCCAGACCTTATCGAAAGCTTTCGATACGTCGAGTAGCACTAGGCCGGTGAATTCTTTTTTGTTGAGTGCCTGCGTGACGTGCTCAACTAATCGGAGGGCTTGGTGGGTCGTGCTGTGTCCAGCACGGAAGCCGAATTGTTCGTTTTGAATAATACTGTTATCGAACATGGCTTCTTGGAGACGGGTGAGAATGACTTTTTCAACTACTTTTCCAATAGAAGGGAGCAGGCTGATTGGTCTATAGCTTTTCGGAAGTTTGAGATTTTGACCGGGTTTGGGGATTACCACTACGTCAGCGGTTTTCCAAATTTGTGGGTAGTAGTTGAGTCGAAAACATGCGTTAATTACGCCGGTGATGGCAACTTTGGCTTTTTGGGGAAGTTCTTTGAGGGCAGTATTGGTGATGCCATCGGGACCTGGGGCTTTCCTCTTTTTGAGGCGTTTAATGGCAATGGTGACCTCCGGAAGAGAGGCGGGGGTGATATGTGTGTCATCGGAGGTGTTTAGGGTGGTGGTGACATAATTTTCGACCGAATTGATATGGTCTTGGTCTAATCTTGTGGTGTTGGGGGAGCATTGAGCTTGGAGGCTGTCGGCGAAGATTTCAGCCTTTTCAAGATCGCTCCGGGCAATAGTGCCGTCAGGGCGGGAGAGAATTGGGATGGTGACCTTCTTTTTCCCCTGGAGCGCGGCGGCCATGCGCCATGCGGACATGTCTTTAAATGATAGGGAGTTAATGGTGTCTAACCATTCATTGTCATGAAATTCTTTGACTTTAACGTCTACTTGCTCTTTGAGCCGGTTGTATGACCTTTGGTCATCAGGGTTACAAGTTCGCCGGGCGAGTTTCCTCGCTCGGTTTTTGGCTCTGATAAGATCTTTGAGGGAGGGAGTGAGTTTGTCTCTGACGTCCGTGGTGTTGACTTGAAAAGAAGTTTCGTCAACGGATTTTTTGATGTTGTCTTGGAAATTGAAAATTAATTGGTCTAGGTCAGTAGGGGACTCAAAGAATGGGATTGGTCCAAGGTTTTTTGACAGAGTGTCTTTGAAAGAGGTCCAGTCTGTTGTCGTTCTCGTGGGAGGGACCTTTGGGGGTGACAGCGGTCCGAGTGTCAGAAGGACCGGGTAGTGATCTGAGTTTAGCTCTTCGCTGGTGGAGATGTCGTATTGGAGTTGTACGTCTTTGAAAATGGCTATGTCCAGAATGGACGGCGTACCTGTGTTAGAAAAGTGGGTAGGGGAGGTGGGAGCGATGATCGCGAAGTCCAGCTCGTTTGCTAGTGAAAGTAGGTCACGTCCTACATGGTTTGTGTGTTTGCACAACCAGTTGGAGTGTTTAGCATTGAAATCGCCGGCGATGATCTTCGCGTCGGGGCCTTCAAGGAGGGTTTCTAGGTCCTCTTTGAGGATGCGTTGCTGAGGGCGATTATAGACGGAAGAGATTTGCAACCAACCGTGACGTGCGGTGTGGATGCTCACCGTAGTGACTTCAAGGTACTCTAGGTCGGGGGTCGGTATTGCGACGTGTTCGATGGATGATTTTACGTAAATTGCGGTTCCGCCGCCGCGTCCGTCACGGTCGTTCCTATAAAGTAAATAGCAAGGGAGTTTTGCCAGTTGGCCAGCTCTGAAGTGGGTTTCGTTGACCAAGATTACGTCAAGGTCGTGATCGTGCGCGAACGCGAGAAGTTCATTTCGTTTGGCTGAAAGGCCGTTGGCGTTCCAAAAAGCCGTCTGCAAAGTGGTGGGTTGGAATCTGGGTTTAGACATTAACGGATGCGTTGCTAATGGCATTGAAGTTCGTGATTGATTTGAAATGGTCAATGACTTTGTCGCTGACTCTTTCTCTCTGAAGGAGATCAAGAACTGCTCTCATTTGTCGGGAGGGGGCCTCCTCGTAGGAGGTGGAGGGCGTGGGGGTGGCATGTGTTGCTTCCCTGTGAGGGGCATGTTGGCTAGCGACTCCTAGATAGGATGGTCGATTGGGGCCTTGAGAGGAGGGGTAATTGTAAGTGGGGCGGCCAGCGAAGCGGGAAGATGCTTCGCGGGCTGAAAGTTCTCGCCTCTTGGGCTTGGGGAACGAGGCGCAACCTTTGTAGTTTGCGGGGTGGTTTCCCCCGCAGTTAGCGCAAGTGGCCGGGTCCTCTCGGATTTTTTGACAGGAAGGTGTTAAATGATCCCCTGCGCATTTGACGCATTTGGGTGGGGCGCGGCAGAGGGTTTGGGCATGCCCGAACCGTTGACAACGGTGGCATTGACCGACCTCTGTACGTTTGTGGGGGGTTTCGGTACGAGTATTGATAGACAGGACTGATGTCATGTCGAAAATTTTCTTGCCATCTGTGTTATGGGTTAGATGGACAAGGTATAATGGCATAGGTTTTTTATCGCGACCTTGGCGCATCTGAAAAACTGATTGAATATTGAAGCCTTGATATTCAAGGTCTTCTTTGACTTCTGCGGCTGTTATTGTGATTGGAAGACCTCGGATAACCACTTTAAGTGGTTTGTCCTGAGGGAGAGAATAGGAGTGCGAGGGGAGGGATTTTTCCTCAAGTAAACGGCTGAGGGCCCGGTAGTCTGTCTCGGTGGCCGGCTGGATTGAGATGCCGTCCACGAGCGTGCGGATTTTGGTGGTGGCAATTTTCCGATCGCGAATCATTTTGTTGATGGCCGGCCAGTTGTCCTTTGTACGGAGGACAATTGGGGGGATTCTGCTGGAGGAGGAGTATGTGGTGGGGTCTGGGTGTGAAGCACCCTGGGAGTTCGATTGGGAATCGTTGATGTCGATTTGGGGGCTATTGGTGTCCATGCCGTTATCATCGTCGCGTTCGGCTTGGGTATCGGTTGGGGTGTCTTCTACCTCGAGACAGGCGAACCTGTTCTTGGTAGCGGGCCCGGAAGTTTCACTGTCATTGCTGACGTTGGAGCGGGCGCGTTTTAGATTGCGGTCGCTTGGGGTGACGAAGGTGTCACCGCCAGTGGAGGTGGAGGCTTGGATATCCATTGCCTCTGATGGAGGTTGGACAATGGAGAGGGTATGTGCAGGTATAACTGCACGGAGCGAGCGTCGCGGCTTAGGAATAGCGGATTCCATAAGGGGGCGCGGAGGGTCAGCTTTCTTGGTCGTGGCTGGTTTGATCGTTTTGGCCTTGATAGGGGCTACCTTTTTGGTGGAGGAGGAGGTCGGTAGAGGGGGGAAGGGGGTCTTCTCCTTCCTTTTCCCTGAGGGGGCGTCTGCGCGTGGTTGTGCGACCGGAGGTGGTTGCACGACCTTGGGAGGTTTGGCGTCTTTCGCGGCTAATTGGGCGGTAAGTTTGCTGATTTCAGCGCGTAAACCTTCGATGATGGCAGTTTGACTAGCAAATAACGTGAGGAGGGTTTTGAAGTTTTCAGGGGTCATGGTCATGTCGTTAGTAATCGTCATGTCGTACAGTTAATTTAAATATTAAAATAAAAATTTTTTTTTTTAATTAAATTATGTTGCGAAATCTAAAATGATTAGATTAAATTTGAATAAATTTATATCTGTGAAGCAGCTGGTTTTAATTGAATGCAAGTTTAATTTTTAAATATGAAATTTAATTAAGTGTTGTGAATCAACCTTTATTTAAATCTGAATGAACTTGAAAATTTAAAAGGAAAAGGAATTTGTTGACTGACAAAATTTTTGTTAGGTTGCGATAAAATTATAATCTGAAAAGAATCTAGGTCAAGTTCAGTACACTAACCTTGTTTACGTTCGCTTCTGAACGTCGGTGATGACCTCGAAAGGGGAAGGGGGCAACAGAGCGCGCAACCGTTTGCTAATTGTGACGTAGCTAGCTACGTCACATTAACAAATGGCGGGTTCTTTTTTGCCGGGAAACTGGGAAGTCACTTATAAGCGTGTTGAAACGCTTTGACGACGAAAATTTAAATAGAAAGGGGTCTTGATGTAGCACTTTCACTTCTATATTAGATTATCGTTTAGAGAACAGTAATGAAAATTACTTTTTGAACTTAATTCGTGAAAATTAAAGAACGCAAAAATTGACGTGCGGTGTAGTTCAGATCTAGATCGGAACTGAGTAAAACCACAAACCAGGTGCCCTTATATTTAGCATTGGTATAAAGATAACTAGCGACATAAATATGTCGCGCCATCTATCAGTCACATTGTAACTTACATACCAACAGCAGTTTACATGCCGACTTAAAAACCAAAATTGAAGATAATAAAAAAAGGTTAATTTGGAGGGCAGTTTACACATTACCCCTATTTTTTATTCTAATCCATCACTATATCAAAACTTTAAACCTCTCGTATGCGTACTTCAAATTAAGTACTCTCTTTTGGTTCACAAAATATTTAGGGTAAATAGAAATTTCTTAAATAGATACATCTTATTTATTATATGCGGCTTTGAATTTGAATTTGAGCTTTTCATCTTACTTTTGAGTAAATGATTATTAATTCCATCCACTAAGATTTTGCAGTAAGTGTTCCAATCGATGCCCGATATGTTGAAATTATAAATCGCTTTATCTTGTGTACTTAGCGATTTCCAAAGATTTTGAGTGTTTTTATCAATGAAATTCCAATCCTTTAACAAACCAAACTGAATTGATTCCAAAAATTTTAGTTGTTTTTCACAGATTTTAGAATATCTACAAAATAATTTATTAAGAAGTTATAACTTATAGTACAGGATAGTCTAATCAGAATGTTTCAAATATCATGATACGATTCTGGTAAACTTAATAAAAAGGTGACGGCTCTGTGAATTGACCCAATTACTTACTTAACAGATTTTGAATTGTAAAAACGTAACAAATCCTTCACATAAGCAGGGAAAATAATTGTAGCATACTGTAACACGTCATATATGTAAGAATTCGTTGTCGTGAAAAATATGTTTTTAGTCACTACTTCACTAGAAGATGAACTATAATAAAGCTTTCTCATTAAACTTAGAAAAGTTCCTAAAATAATTATTAACAAAATTAAATTTTCATATAAATACTTCACTTACCCCACGTAATTGGATTCTGCGATGAACTTACGCAGTTATATATTCGCATGGTCGATTGTTCTTCTGTCTCTGCTTCGATGTTGCAGTGCTTTCTGCAAATTCACAATTAGAAAATATGGGATTGAAAATTTACAAAATACGTACTGTTGTTTTGAAATATCCCAAGCAGATGCTATTAAAAGATTGACTACGAAATCAGCTGGTACCAAGTCCACATAATATTTATGCTCTAATAATAGAACTCGAAGAAATCCCGTAATACTCATTAAAAATAAAGAAACTATTCCATAATAATTATCAATCCATCCTGGGAAAGGATCACTGATTGTGGACGTTACTAGGAATAAAGAAACAAGTAGATGATATGATCAAATTGAGAACAAGAAAATGACGTACTTAAAGAAGGCTTCACTATAGCAATGGGCAAACCATTTCCATCTTTCCTTACTACTTGTTCAGCTATGGATTTAGTGAATAGGTAAACATTTTTATGACCTTGTATCATCCTTTAATTTAAAAAATCGTAAATTTTTACATTATTATTTTCAGTCAATAGATTTGTTTAGAATTATTCCAATTCGAAGATTGGGTCATCCTAACTTTGCAATGCAGCCGAGACAAAAACGTCAAAACCAAAATGAGAACTTTTTGTATGCTGAATTTGCGATAAAGAAAAGGTAATACAGGATTATAAAACTACCTGGAAATCCACACGTGATTTGATTTTATCAAAAAAGGAAAACATCCAGGTCCAAAAGAGCAGGTGAGAGAACCGCCAGGCAGAGCGAAGTAGAACTTTAGTTGAACTGCGTGTCATGCTAGAGAAGCACGGAGAGTTGCAACAGATGGTGGCCAATAAAGTCGTGTTTCGACCAGCGTCGTAGCAAGTGCAGTCGAAAATATAACGGTTTTCGCTACAGATTCCACGAAAAATAATAAATTTTGATGGTTCTGAATAATGATAAGTGTACCTGGGGGGTATTCCATACACCCCAGACCCCCCGGTCATGTGATATCGATTTTTATCGTTAGGAATTTCTGAAGATCTTATATAAAATACGCATAGTATGTTAGAATCGACGTTTCCATGGTAACGTAACGCAATACCCCCTCCCCGAATATGAAGATTATTTTTATCGGTAGGAATTTTCCATTTCTATTTAAATATATTTGAATAATTGTCTCGATGATAATGTGATATTTTTGCCGGTTACCCAGTCAGTCAATGGGAAATGTAGAAGAACGCTGGGGTTGGAATCAACTTTCCTCAAATCCCCTGTCTTCCCCTAGTCATTGCACCAAAATTGAAGAAGAGAAAATTCCCTACAAAACGGGACTTTTAGAATTTACTTCAGATCTGAACTAAATCCTGAAACCTTGTTTTGTTTTGTTTACCATCGATGGGGAAGTTTAAATGTATGAAATGTTTATTCAGAATAAGAATTAGGTATTCAAAACTGTTTTCAATTGTTTTCTCTGAATTTTCTTTTTACTTCATAAATACTTATTAGTATGATGTAGTAATAAATACTTATTAGACTCTTCAATTTTGATTTGATGATAATTTTCACTAAAAATGAAAGGAAGCGCGTTATAGTCGAAAAACTACTGTATAGGATTAAAATTCCCATTTGGGGAAAAGGCTAGTAGGGAATTTTAGGCCATTTAGGAATTCAGTGAAATTTGAATATAAGCGCCCCCCCCCAAAGATTCTTATCTTTTTGAAAATTTTAAGCAATTATTTATTGGGTTTTGTCAAGGTTTAGTGCCCTCATTGCGATGGCGCCTGAGGCAAATGCCTCAGTCGCCTCAGTCGCCTCACCCTTGGCACGGCTCTGGTTTCGACTATTAGTTTGCCGAAAATATTTTAAGTACTAGCATAGGGTTACACAAAATTTTGTTGTAAGGGTTGGTCTGAATTAGGACCCCTAATATTTAACAGTAGAGGTGAAGATTTAACACGAGAAAATTAAAAGTTGGCACATATACTTCATATACTACAGGCATACTACATATTATGACAATTGGATACTGGGATGATGATAATCATGTATTGAGGAGCAAAAGTTGTCAAGTGGAAAAAAATATTACTTAAATTAAAATTATGAGAAATATTGTAAACGACTGTCCGTTAAAAAGACGCAGCAGATGAAATTTAAACATAAATTGATGGCTGAATTATTTAAAGTAGCGAAGCATTTTGACGTTTTACTATTTTATTGTGCACACTTATTACATTGTCAATTAAATTGTATGGAGTTTATGATATTATTGAATGGATGGTATTAAGGATATCCAAGATATTTTTCCTTGCCGAAGTTAGCGTTTCATTTCTACGCTTGGTTATCCTGAATTTTTGCATTTTTGATCAGTACTTTGTGTTGAATGTTCTGATATTGAATAAAGTTATCAGTTGTACATTGAGCCTCGTATAATTACAAATGTCACGAGAAGTAACGAAATGTTATCAAATTTATTTTAGTTTAAAATTTTATAGTTATTTTAAAATTATTTGTAAATTACAAAACATCAAAGAAAACACGACATCTTTTATTACCACATTGATAAAATTGTCATACACACATTTTAGGAAAATTTTCATTATTTATAATATTAAACAAAATTCTGTTTATCAAGAAAAATGTTTTTTCTTAATGCTTAAAATAATAATTAATAATAAAAATAAGAATACTTTTGTAATTTACTTACTCTGGTTTGATTTTTACTTCCCTATAAGGAAGTATTGTAATCATGAAAAAATTCGATGTCGATATTTTAACGGAAATATCCGTTTTGAGCATTTCTGAATCCGTTTTGACTACTTTCGCAATGATGTCTGTATGTATGTATGTATGTATGTATGTCTGTATGTATGGATGTATGTAACGCAAAATGTCTGTAAGTTCTGTATCTCTGGAACGAATTGTTATATAGTAACAAAATTTCATATTTAACACTTTAATCGGTATACAAAGGCACCATTTGATTTTGGAGGAAATCCTTAAACCGGAAGTAGCACTTCACTTGAAGGACGAAATGGTTTTTCTTAAATATCTCAGGAACGAATTGTTATCTAGTAACCAAATTTCATATTTAACACTTTAATCAGTATACCAAAGCACCATGTGATTTTGGAGGAAATCCCTAAACCGGAAGTAGCACTTTACTTGAAGGACGAAATGGTTTTTTTTCAATATCTCAGGAACAAATTGTTATATAGTAACCAAATTTCATATTTAACACTTTAATCAATATACGAAAGAACCATTTGATTTTGGAGGAAATCCTTAAACCGGAAATCGCACTTTACTTGAAGGACGAAATAGTTTTTCTTCAATATCTCAGGAACGAATTGTTATATAGTAACCAAATTTCATATTTAACACTTTAATCGGTATACGAAAGCACCATTTGATTTTGGAGCAAATCCCTAAACCGGAAGTAGCACTTTACTTGAAGGACGAAATGGTTTTTCTTAAATATCTCAGGAACGAATTGTTATCTAGTAACCAAATTTCATATTTAACACTTTAATCAGTATACTAAAGCACCATGTGATTTTGGAGGAAATCCCTAAACCGGAAGTAGCACTTTACTTGAAGGACGAAATGGTTTTTCTTCAATATCTCAGGAACAAATTGTTATATAGTAACCAAATTTCATATTTAACACTTTAATCAATATACGAAAGGACCATTTGATTTTGGAGGAAATCCTTAAACCGGAAATGGCACTTTACTTGAAGGACGAAATAGTTTTTCTTCAATATCTCAGGAACGAATTGTTATATAGTAACCAAATTTCATATTTAACACTTTAATCGGTATACGAAAGCACCATTTGATTTTGGAGCAAATCCCTAAACCGGAAGTAGCACTTTACTTGAAGGACGAAATGGTTTTTTATTTATTTAATTTTATTTTATTAATTTAATTAAATAATAAAATAAAATTTAAATAATATTTCTGCGAATCTTTAGTTGAACGATGAAGGAATGATTCCTTATAGGGAAGTCATGTGCTGGCCACATCAGATTTTTTCTATTAGTTTATCGTCAAATTGGTACAATAAACTTTCAAGCTGTTCTGATGTATATTAGGCAACCCCATCATAGAATGTCTCGTCAACTTCAGTCAACTCATTAGAATTTGCATATATTGTGGATAAATAAACCAGTGACTAAAACATTAAATTAAACTATCAGTATTTTCACAAATTAATATTTGCACACGTGACTTATATTTCTATTTATTTGTCCATAAAAAATTACATAGCAAGCCAATAACAATAACAATGCAAATAGCACAACTCACAAAGAAACAAAATGCAACAGCCGCTTAAACAATGTATATCAAATTTAAAACACACTTTCTAAAAATTCCCAGGTCGAGTAAAATGTTTTTGACATTTTTCCCATTTCAGGTTTTATACGAGTGTAATAATTGTGAATTTGTTGTAAACTTTCTTTTATTTTAGTGAACCTATCGCAGGCAGGCAAGTATAAAAACCGACGGAATTGCCTCGTTCTGCTTCAGAAAAACAACAGAATACCATAAGTTGCAATATAAGGTAATGGAAATTTACATAATACGTGTTAGCTTAGCAATTCCTAACATAGAGATGGCTTTCATCCGTCTTACAGTGAAGACCGCCGGCGCCGTGGATAACTTCTTCATCAGAGAAGTGATGTAACTATTCCAGCCCAATGCTTCAAGGACAATTCCTAGTTTAAGTTTTCACTTTTATCCCTTTGCATACCGAATGTATAAGTGTTTGGGGTTTTATTGATGTTGATCCTGTCTTCCGCACGCTTCAACGACCCCGAGGTAAGTTGCTCCAACTCTGCATCCGAGCCCGCTATGTTGAGAAAGTTGGTATCGTCAGCATATAAACTAGTCCTGGGACACAGAACATTTGATGGAAGATCGCTTACACAGAGAACAAATAAAATGGGACCAAGGATGAACCCCAGTGGTACACCCAAATCCATTCCTTCCTCCGGTGATTCTCTATTATACAATGCAACCCTCTGCACTCTATATATCGAGTAAGATTCAGTAAGAAACAGATCCAAAGCAGTTCCTCTTATTCCATAGAATCTCATTTTCACCTGCAACAGCGATCACACGATACTATCAAATGCCCTGCTCAGATCGCAGCGATGGCCATCAAGCGCGTCCGCAATATTCTCCATCAAATCAAACAGTATGGTAGTTGTCGATCTGCCTAGTATCCATGGAATCCATGCTGATAGCAATCCAATATCTTGTATTTGTCCAAAAACCCCATCAGTCTTTTCTTCATTACGATTTCAAGAACCTCTTCGATATATGTAGTTGGCAGTCTGTAGTTATTGGCCACATTGACGCAACCCTTCTTATATACTGACACCACTCTTGCAGATTTCAGCTATTTAGGAAAATTCAATATTTAGCCATTCAGTAATTGATGACTGCACCAGATGAAACTTCGTCCTACCAATCTGGACCAAACAGTCACTTATGACATCTGCCGTTAACGTGCTCTCATTCTGGGCAGTCATTTGCTTTTTCCCAGATTAGTTTCTTATGATATCCCACACAGCCCTAGATACGTCTGCCGAACCTGCCACATATGCAGAATTATCTATTCTCGTATTTATGTAGCTGTCTCTAAGCTTCCGCTTTAACGCAGAAAGTAGCCCCCCAGTCGCATGGTCCATGCGTACTCTGGAGATTGTCTGAGCTGCGTCTACAGCCTTTTCCAAAGCCTCTGACTCTTCAAATTTTATATTTACTAATTTAGGCTTACTTTTAATTCTCCCAAGAGAAGCCTTAGGGAATGATGCCTCATAGCATTGTTCCTAAACATTGTGAAAATAATCATAGGACTCTTCAGCGTCAACCTGATCCTCTTGAGGTCTTCAAAAATTTGTGACAATCCAAAGGATTCAAAAATGCAGATTAAAGAGTCTCTCTTCATATTCGGTCTTAGAAAATCTATGTTGAAATCACCCGAAATGCAGAGTCCATAGAAAGAGCCCTCGGAAATCCTCGCAAGACACTCGCCAAACACACGAATAAATGTCTTAAAATTCCCCAAATGTGGCTTATACAGCAAAACCACTATCAAATTGTGTATGGGCAATCTAATTGCGCATATTTCTATTTGTTTTTTCACCGGTATATCCTTGACCTCAGGCATGGTTTGGTACTTGATTCCGTTTCCTTATTTTAATACCGATCCACTGTGTGAACCCGAACCTCTCAAGAAAGAAGATACCACCACGTAGTCACCAAAATCCATGCGGTCAGGGGTCTAATCTGATGCCCAGTGCTCTGCAATACAAGCAATATTCGTTAATACTCGTTCGTTAATCAAAACCTGCCTAAACATGTCAATTTTATTATTTATGGAATGAAAATTTACATTCCCCATAGTCAATTTTTGTTTGTAGTAATTTTATTCTTGAAAACGTTTATTATCGCCCTGGAGGAACGAGAAAACTTAAAACACGTTATTTGGGCAGTACTCCCTACTGTACAAGTACTCTATTAAGTCCAGGGGCTCCCCCTATGATTGAGCAACTCTACACCCTCTCTCTCGAGAAGCTTTTCTACTACAAATTGTTTACTTGGAAATTTTCGTTTTAGATGACTTTGGACAGCTTTCTCTGTAGTACCCAGTGTCACTCTTCCCAAATGGATCCATACTCTCTTTTCAACACTCGAGAATGTATCAGCGGCATCAGGGCTTGGTTCTGTTCTACAAATTTCTTGGGTTTTTCGTTTAAATCTTTTGGGTATATTCCCGCCATTCGGGTATACCCTAGATGAGCTTTTTTCCAATTTACTCACTACCGCACTCGAATATGTGGGTGCCGTGAAAGTACTTCCCCCGAAGGACCCGACCCCCCAATTCCTGCGGATTTTTAGGAGATGCGGCAACATTGCAAATTTTATCTTCCTGAACTGATCCACCCGCAGGGCCCACACTTGTTTTTTGTAGTTCTATTTATGTTTGTCTTCTGGTGCTCCATTATCGTTTCCAAGTTACATACAATTTTCCTCGACGACTCCAGTTCAACTCTAGCCACTGTTAGTTCGTTGTTTATCTTTTATGGTTTTATGGTATTTTTGGAAGGATTACTGATATTCGTATTACTATGCAATACTTGGAATAGGCGATAAGGCCGTTGCAAAGAAAACGTGCAAATGTTGTATTATTTAATATTTTCTTAGTGTGATATAGTCGTCTGTAGTGGAAACATTTAAAGTTAAATTTTGTTCATTTGGTTTAATTTTTTATATTAATAGTTTTTAACTTCTAAAAATGCCGAAAGTGAAAGAACTTACTTTAGAAGAACGTATAAAAATTGTAACGTTATTTGAAGTAGGTAAAAATCAAACCGAAATTGATAAAATGATGAAGTGTTCGCGTTGTGCCGTGCAATATGCAATTAAACGTTTCAAAAATACTGGTTCACAAACTCGGAAGAAAAAAGGTGACAACAGCTAAAGAGGATCAATTATTAGTCAATTTTTCATTAAGAAATCGCAGAAAAACGTCTTTTCAGCTAGCTACAGATTTATCTGAAAGAACAGGTAAAAAATGCACCTAGAACAGTAAGGAAAAGGCTTGGGGAAGCTGGTTTAAAAGGTTGCAAGGCAAGAAAAAAACCGTGGCTGTCGAAAAAAAATCAGAAAGTGCGATTAGCATGGGCTCGTAAATATCAACATCTTAAGGAAGAAGATTGGTCAAATATTTTGTGGTCTGACGAATCCAACTTTCAGGTACTAATTTATTATTCTATAATAATAATTTGTGATATAAAATAGCATTAAAATGATATTGATAATGTTTTTATATTTTTTTACCATTATTATTATTATTAATAATTTTTAATATTTTATTAGGTCTTTGGTACGCCCGGTGCTACTTATGTGAGACGTAAAAGTGTCCGCAATGTCCGCTGATGGTACAGGCGAAATGTTTCTTTGTGAGGGTCGGATGGATTCGAAAAAGTACATAAATGTACTGGAAACTGCCCTATTTCCATCGTTTCAAAAACTTTTTGGTGACACTAATATGGACAACGTGTTATTTCAACAGGATAATGCACCATGTCACAAATCTGCAGTAACCATGAAGTGGTTTAGAGATAATAACGTACCGCTGCTGGATTGGCCTCCACAATCCCCGGATCTCAATCCAATTGAGCATCTATGGGGCATTCTTAAGCGTAAGGTCCACCAGCACCCAATTTCATCGAAAAAACAACTTTTGGATGTACTAAAAAAAGAGTGGGAAAAAATAACTGCAGAAGACTGTAGTAATTTAATTAGCAGTATTCCAAAACGAATTAATGCCGTTATTAAAAGTAGAGGAGGCACTACTAAATATTAATATTATTGAATAAAATATCTATTTTTAACACACTACTGTTTTATTTTATCTTAACCCCATAGTATTTCAAAATATATGAAATTCTATAGGGTGCCTAATACTTTTGGCCAAGGCGTATAATTCTATAGTATTATAATGTAGCTTACTTACCGTTAAATTAGAGATGTTTTTGGCAATATTTATTATTTCTTGTACAGATCTGATGTTAGTATCAAATGAATTGCGAAGTTTCTCCGAAAAATTTACATTTGCTGCGCTATGAAAAACACAATTGACTTCCGAAGTTAAAATTTCTATATCTCTTTCACATAATCCAAGTTTGGGAGCCGTAATATCGCCTACCATTAAAAACACTTTCTTTAAAAATTCAGGACTTTCTTCTTTCAGTTTATCAAAAACCTTAAAATATAGGTCAATACATATACAATTTCATTAATAGTAGAGTGCAATCTCACTTCGATTTTCGCTTCCGTGGACATTTTGAGGTAAAAAGCAACAACCTATTCAAAAATATTCCTCTTCGGAAAGATGGAAAGAACGGTTTGACAAGGACAGTATAGAATAAAAAGCACCAATCTTAAACGGTTGGCAACAAATCGTCAGTGAAGTACTAATACCTCGTAAGCCCAAAAACACGATTGTTCAGGAGAGACAAAAAACTATTTTTAATCAGCAGTTTTGTCAAAATCTTTAATTTTTTCTCCAATATGTATTTACTACGATGCGTTTTTCAAGAAATTCATATTAATTTAAATTACTTTATTTATTTTCACCTTTTTCTTGTGGTTTACGAGGTATTACTTTAATAAAATTTGTTGCTGATGTGGGATAAAAGGTATTTTTGCTACAAAAACCGTCAATATGAATAAAGAAATTGTGGCTTACGATGTTTAAAAGCGCACTAGTCAGCGGTTCTTCGTGGGATACGATGATTAGAACTTAGTCTATGATTGGTTACGAGGTATTGGTTTAATGAATTATTTCTATTTACAATATAAGGTATTAGAAAACTCGTATAATTAATACAGTAAATTTTTGCGGCTTACAAGATATTGGTAGATCGTTAAAAGCGGCTTACGCTATCCAATAGTAATAAAAAAGTGTTTTTGAATTTTTGTGGGTTACGAGGTATTAGTACTTCACTGACGAAATGAGAAATAACAAATATAAACAAACCAAAATGCATGGATAGAAGAAAAGCTGAGAGAAATAGAACAAAATAACGGGAATAACAGTAGGTATGAGAAAATTTATAACAAATTAAGAACAGAAGAAAAACATATCCGATTGGCTACACAAGAAAATTACTGAACGATCAACAAATCAGTAGCTCAGATAAAATTGAACTGAAAGTGACAGAAGGCGAAAATATTATTGTAGATTCTAATAAACAAGAGACTATGGAAGTATTTAATATGTAAATTTAAAAATGAAAAAGCTCCAGGTAGAGATGAGATAATGGCAGAGATGATAAACAATGGAGGCACACACACAGAGATAATATGCATATGTGAAAAGAGGAGGAAGAGCTGAGAGTGTTCGAGAGAAAAGTTTTAAGAACTGCCTTAGGATAAAAGTTAATGGAATGGAATATATAGATTGAGAACGAATTTCGAGCTGAGAAATAAAATGGGCGGAGATGATGTGGTTAAGTATGTGAAGGAGTAGAGAATCAAGTGCCGGGGATACATAATGAAAGGCAATGATGAAGGGGTTACGAAACGACTGAGAGAAAATCTAAAGGAAGGATCAAGCTACGATGGTGGGATAATATGATGGACGATTTGGAAATAATGGGTATAAGAGAATGGAGGCAAATAGTTGACACCCGCAGAAGATGGAGAAATGTAATAAATCAGATAAAAATAATGTAAAAAATATTTTTTATATAGGTATTGTTGTGTCCACAATATATCTTAAGAGCCGCGATCAACAACGATCGACGCGGACAAGATGTGGTTTCAACATGTCATAATTTTAGTTTAATTATCGTAGTATTGTTTAGATCGTTTCACAGGATTGTATTGTTAATTTTTAAGTTGTTGTTTATTGTTTCGTTGGCATGTTTTTAAGACATGCACGTTTTTAGTAATGTTGATTAAAAATAAAAACAAAAAAAAGAGGAGGTAACGGGGGAGATAAGAAAATAAACAAGTTGGATTGGAACGTGAGTTTCCACACAGAAAAGCGGTTTATTAAATTCGTTTAAAGAAAAAGATTAAAAAGTGAGTTTCAAAACAGAAAAGACGTCGATTAAATTAATCGAAATAAAACAAGAGATTCCGAAGTGTGTGGCGTCCAGATAAGACGTGTTTTGGAATTACAATTAGTAGCCTTTTAGAGAGCGTCCGGATAAGACGTATCGTGTCGCGAGTTGAACATAATCAACTATTGAATTAATTAATCGACATAATCGACAATTAATAGAGAACGGACGTGCTATCGGTTATTCAGACGTGAGGTGAATTAATCACCTAAGCAAAATAATTAATCTACAATTAATTCGGAAACGGACGTGGAGTCAACGTGCTACAGCATCTCATACAAAGAGATCATTCCGTGGGTTTTCTCTACGGAGAAAGAATAGTCAGAGCCAGCATTTGGACTGGGATCGTGTCAGGTCTGGAACCTAACGAGTATAGGCGACAATTGGACCAGGCGATTACAAGAAGAAGGAAGATAGTGCATGTGCAATCGTGTTGTGCAACGCAAGCCACGAGTCACCACAAAGTAATCAAGGTTAGGATTAGATAAATTTCCAATTTTAGTTTAATGTGTTTCATGTTGTTAGATTTAAGTGTGTTCAATAAATATGAATTTTGAAATTGCATCTTTGTCTGTGTTGTTCTTTGTTCATCGTGACTCTTAAGCAAAAGACGAACCCTGAGATTAAGTCTACCAATAGGTAAGTCTGCTCATATAAGGCGCATAACGCAACAAATTGTCAGCACAACGTGTGGCGAGTGTTCGTAACGCTACAAATTGTCAGCACAACGTGTGGCAAGTGTTCGTAACGCAACAAATTGTCAGCACAACGTGTGGCAAGTGCGCTTAACGCTACAAAGTGGCACCCAACTAGAGGGCGAGAAGTCACTCGGTAGAACGCTACAGTATATTACGTTCAAAATAAATTTTGAACAGAGAATCCATTGAAAAAATTCACACAGATACTACTTGAGATATTGGAGTGTGTCATCATGAGGCTAATTCAAAATTTTGGTCTTATGCCCTTTTCCACTGGAAGACTTGCATATTTCAAATCTATGAAGCAAGGGGAACATTTTTGGATAAGTCCTTGCTTTTTACCTCAAAATGCCTACGACCTTTTGTTTTTGGCGACTTATTCGTCGGTGAGCACTCAATTATAACTTGAATTACAGTAAACGCCGATTATTATGATCACGGATAATGAGAGAACTCGGTGCCTACATAGAAAAAACATCGCCTATAGTGATCACAATTCGGTTTATGCCATAAAATTCTTGTTAAAATGCATACTTTCACATTCAATAAATAATTATGTGTCTATAAATATGTAATATTTCCAATAAATATAACTGAATGTTTTTTGATTATTCAGACCAGTCGGTTATTGCGATCAAAAACCCTTAGTCCCGATGTGATCACATTAAGCGGCGTCTACTGTATTAAATATATAAATTTAAAAGTTACTTACTGGTCTGTTAAAATACATTTCAAATCTTTCGCTTTCGGTAAGATTTTGTTTTGGTCGAATCAAAAGATAAATTCGTTTTAAATCCTTACATGTTCTCAATAATTTTTCAACTAGTAAAGTTCCTATAAAGCTGGTACTGCCTGTTATAAAAACAGTAGAATTTTTAAAATAATCTTGTATTTCGCTCATTTTTATGTGCTCAAGTTATGTTGATAATTTCGATTATTCAAGTATACCAAGTTCTAGTATAGGCTGTTATTAACTATATTTATCATTATTTTATTTATTGTACACAGTAGTTATGTTTATCAAACGAGTAGTTATATATTTATATAGTGTTATTTATAATTATTACAATCATATACTGTAGTCACTAAATGTTACAAGTATAACCATCATCGAGAACAAAATCACATCTGATTAGTTATTTAGCTTTATATCCTTTATATTATGCTAGATAATCACTAATCACCATTCGATAATATGTATATACGTATTTGTATAGTTTCAGGCAGGACGGATGTATGCTTCCTGTAGATAGAAGATAATATGCGCGTCGGTTCGATGGAAGATATTTGCATACATTCGATATAAATTGATGGAGATAACTCGTCTCTCCTTAAAGGCTGATTCACACTATGTGATTTCTCATGTGACTAGTCATAATATATGAGTTGTAATATGAGAAATATTTTTACGTTCAAATAATGTATATCATTTTTGATGAGAATTAGATAGCTGGGCCACATCATGAGGAAAAACTCCAACGATATAACAAAGAAGATAACGCTGTGGAAACCGGCAGAGGATAGAAAGAGAGGGAGGCCGAAGATCAGATGTTGGAAGGAAGTGACAGATAACCTAACATCGATGGGAATCGACTGGTGGAGGAGAGAAACAGGGAAGAGACTGAGATGGAAGAAAGTAGTCAAGACAGCCACAATGCATACGAAACTGTGAGAAAGAAAGAGAAACAAAACACAATGAAGTAAAAACAAACATTTATTAGTAAGGACTGATCCACCTCTTCAATCGGATCTGTAAATTCCGTAACGGGATAGCGATATTCCTATGAATGTAAAGCTGAAAATAAAATAAAATAAATAATTGATATTATAGAAGTCATAGCTAAATAATAAGCTCGGCCATAGTAAAATCTCTTATTATTTTGCCAAGACTGACATGGGCTTATTTTTTAGCTATAACTTCTATAATATCAAAAATCATATATTTGTATAGAGGTAGTGAATATAATACTATATCGGACCAATCAAACACTAATCACAGATTAAAATTTACTTTATTACTGACTGGTTTCGTGTTTTTCACACTTCTTCAGAGCAATCTATTATAAGGAAGTTACATTGTTATTACTTTTGTCAATAAATAAAAAAAATCTGATGTGGCCATCGCATCACTTTCCGAACAGACGCAAATTTTTACATTATATTTTTAAATAAAATGGTTACATAATTTCAACAGTAAATCGATGAACAATTTCATATTTTGCCAAAATAGGAAGAAAAAAACTTTTGAATGCCTATATCTTGCAAACGAAGCATTTTTGGACCCATGTTATTAGAAACTTTTAATCTTATTTTCGTTAGTAGAATGCGGTTTACTATTTTATTTACAAATACAAAAAAATTTTACAAATACAAAATTTTTTGAAACGCCCTGTATATTTTAGAGAAAAACTTGTAGGACAAAAAATGTAGGAAATTCCATAGCGCTAATTTTTTGTTATTAATATTTTTACATATTTAATTTCGTTTCGAAGTTATG
The DNA here is from genome assembly GCA_932274525.1 of Podabrus alpinus. Taxonomy (NCBI): domain Eukaryota; kingdom Metazoa; phylum Arthropoda; class Insecta; order Coleoptera; family Cantharidae; genus Podabrus; species Podabrus alpinus. Next base: position 62,466,166 of record OW026454.1, on the reverse strand, counting down.
ACGCATAATGTCATAATAGCTCCAGGTAAACCCCCCTTTCCCGTTACACGATTTAAATTATTTTCATCTGGCTTCGTCCTACGACAGGAAAAAGCTTATATGCAAAATTTGGAATGATTTGCTTGCTTCGTTTAGACGCTATCGTGTTCACAGACGTACATACACACACACACACACCCATACGTGCCTATAATACTCTGCGAGATCCACTTGTAAAGCACGTCGTTAAGAGATCCACCAGTTCCAATTGGTAGATTTAGGTGGGAACAAAAAAACCAAATAAAATGTTAATTTTTAAAGTAGATTGTCACTTTAATACACCAACATACGAAAGTTTAGGAAAAACAGTAAGTAGCCTTTGTGAGATCCAGAGTTTGTTCATTTTAGTTTAGTAACTCGCGAACTCTAAGAGATCCGAAAGAGTCTAATATTGTCAAGATGTGACTTTATGAGATCCTGCCAATGTTGCCATTTTATACATGATTAAATAAAACATTTCTCGCTTTTGAATGCAAACTAAACGGTTTGATGGAATTAAGTGAGGAATTAAATCGGATTCAGATTAATTTGTATTTTTTATTTAAATTATTTAGGTTATAAATAGTAGGTACCACAGGCAGTACTTACCTATTACGTAAATTAAACATCAAGTTTTTTTATCTAAAATAAACTATTTTTATTAATAAACTAATATTTACAATTTATTTAATTATATTATCATCTCTGTAAATGTCATATACAAAAGTTTAACCCTTTGCATCGATAACTGCTTGTAGACGTCTTGGCATAGATTCCACTAATTTCTGAGTTATGCATTCGGGAATATTTTGCCATTCTTCCAAAATCACTGCTTTTAGAGATTCCTTAGAGGAAATCAACCTGTCGTGTTCTTCTCTCCAATTCCTGCCACAAATTATTCTCAATTGGATTGAGATCTGGTGACTGAGGGGGAGTTTTAAGCTGTTTTTTTACATGAAAAAGCAACCATTCTTTCACAATGCGTGCAGTATGCTTCGGGTCGTTGTCTTGTTGAAACTGATATACGTCTTTCAAACCCAATTTATCGATACTAGGTTTCAAATTGTCATTTAATATATTTAAATATTGATACTTGTCCATGGTAGTATTAATAAATACAAGTTTTCCAACCCCATTGGCTGCCATGCAACTCATAAAGCATCACGTTTCCGGCTCCATGTTTAACAGTTCCGAGTAAATTTTCCTTTTTCAGTTCCATATTCGGTTCTCTCCATACCATTTGTTTTCCATCACTACCGAAAATGTTAAATTTACTTTCGTCGCTAAAAATTACTCTTTCATTTACGTACTTTTTGCAAATTCTACTCTTTTTATTCGGTTAACTTTAGAAACAAATGGTTTTTTGGGTGCAACTCGACCATTATAGCCTTTTTTTCGAAGGACTCGACGGACAGTTTCGGTAGATACTTGCTTATTGATAAGTTTTGATATTTCACAAGTCAATTTTGGCACACTTGTTTTAGGATTACACTTAATTTTCCTAACAATAAAGTTCTTATTCTTTGGTGTCAGTGTCAGTATACACTTTCTCCCTCGTCCGGCTTTATTTATAAGATTTCCTTCATTTTTAAATGTATTTATTATATTACGCACTGTACAATGATTTCTATTAACAATTTTTTCAGTTTCTCGTAAAGATTTTCCCTGACAAACTATTAAGAATTAAGTTTCTTTCTTCAATGCTAGTCTCGCTGTCTTTGCGACCCATATTGGCTAAATATGAATTAGTCCTATATTTTAGGCGAGTGATTTTATTTTATTGTCATTCTAAATAACCTGCTAAATCATCATAACATAAAAATATGATTCCATGACAGAACAGAACATGAAAAAACAGAACACGAACGAACAGAACATGAAAAAACAGAGCAGTGAAAAAACAGAGCAGTGAAAAAACAGAACAGTGAAAAAACAGAACAGTGAAAAAACAGAACAATAAAAAAAGAGAACACTGAAATAAAAGAACATTGACAAAACAAGGTGCATGTCACTGCCCCCCCCCCAAATCGATTTTTTTAATGAAATTATTATCAATCGTTTGAGCATAGTTAGAGCCTGAATGAGCTTCTATGCCCATCACTTTAATTTCATTTTCTAGAAAGTTACGCGTATTTAAAATTTTCGAGAACTCCGAGCAAGTTACACCTGGTAATATTCGACTTTTTTATTTGATAAACTAGAAAATTTGTATTTAAAATAATAATTTTTATTAATAATATTTACAAATAACGAACACGAAAGTTAAACATAATATATTTATACGGTATATATAAGAAATTGGCATTGATTGGCTATTGTAGTCTGCCTTACTATTTTAGGCGATATTTGCAAATCATCGTATCTTTCCCATTGTCCTAAATTCGCACGCCAACTTTAACTAATATAATGTCCAACCGCATTGACATTTTTTATCAAAACAGGCGGTATAAAGCTAATTCCTCCTCGAAGGCAATACTTGTTTCCATGAAGGAGAATTTCTTGGGGAATTGCTTGTAATGGAATATCAAATTCCAAAGACGAAGGTTTATCTTTCTTCATTGGTCCACATATTTCCAAAAATAAATGCTGACCAAAAATTATGTTTCTATGTGTAAATTGCTGTCGACAGTGATCACATTTACTACCATTGTATATCTTTGAATCGCAAGTCCAACGCATTTTGTAGGTATATAATATCCTGCATTGGAAAATTAATTGCCAAAGTAGGGTATTGTTTTTCCAAAGTTTTGTCGCATTTGACACATTTCAGATATTCTAACATGGAGGGCTGATCATGATATAATTTTTCAAGTAGGTAATAACAGGTTGACGCAGTATTTAATTCCACGTGATTATTTGGCAACTTTTTTTTGTTAGCTTTTTCTAAAACATCGTTTAAAATCATAGCCCGTTTCTTGTATGTTTGTACGTTTACTCCATCACGCATAACATGAGCTATTAATTCGTATAATTTAAATTCCTTTTTCCATTGATAAAATTAGTATATTTTCGGTTTTCCGTATATGAGCAACACATAATAATAATATTATGTACTATGCTGTCAAATCCGCAGGTGTTAATTAAAGTGTAATACATTTTTCTCAATTTAATGGGTTGCAAGGTTAACACATTTCCATTTCGGAGTAACCCTATTTGGGGGCCAACGTGTCAAGAGCCCCCCCAAAGCTTTAGCGAATAACTTCGCGACCTTTGAGGCTCAAACGATAGGAATAGAAGCTCATTCAGGCTCTAACGATGCTCAAACGATTGATACTAATTTCATTAAAAAAATCGATTGGGGGGGGGGCAGTGACGCACCTCAGAATTATAATAATCCAAACTTGATAATATTGAACTACAAAGACATCTCTCTTTGAATATTATTGCAATGCAATTAGTAAAGCTCTTATATAAAAAATCATTAACTTACTGTTTCACTATAAAAATTTTACAGGAAAACTCTGCTAAAATCAGATATTTGGTTTTATTTGTATAACTTAGGGTATTAAAGTAGACAAACTATTATTTCGTCGAAATACCATTAAAAGCACCTAACGGATTTTAATTTTCAAGAATATACGAAAATTATGAAATAGTTTGCATAACATCTTTAAATTTCTTTTTTTTAAATGAATTTATATTTACATAATATTATGTTACTGAGCAAAATATACTTTACAGTGTTACTTGATGAAATATTTTGTATAGAAATTAGCCGATTCTACCAGAAGACAGATCATGCAAAAATTCATTTAATGGTATTTATAACTCAATTCCACAAAAAAATATCAGTCCAACCACAAATTTAATAAAAAAACACGATTCTATTGGTTCATAATTTTGTTTTAATTTGTGGTTGTACTTAAAAAAAACTAGTATTAAAACCGAGAAAATGTTTATAAAGTAAAAAAAGGATTCGCGATCGAGTATTTGAACTGTACACACGTTCTGGCGAGCGCTCTCTTATCAGTGCAACATATATTAGCATTTGGTTGTTAGTATAAATTAAATATTCATTTTAGGAAATTTTGAATCGTAAAATTGAAATCTCATGAAGCGAAACCGACGGCGCACATTTTAGTGCTGCCTCCACACCATGGATGACACTGGCATGTTTGAATCCATCGAAAACGGCTCTCTAAAACGTAAAAATGATGATCGATCACCACAAGCTGAAGAACCACAAAAACGATATCTATGGACACAGGAACAAATTATCCAACAAAATAAATATTATCCTTTGGCAAATCTAAACAATCAGGTGAGTGGCGTCACTCCTTCAAATTCCGAAACATCTCCAAATTCTACGACTAAACCTATCATCAAAATTCCGCCCATCTTTCTCCCATCGCCAAACAATTATAAAGAGATTACCTCTGATATCAAAAAACTAATAAAAGGAACATTTACTACAACATCTGGAATAAACAGAACTCGAATAAATTTATCAGAAATTGAAGACTACAGGATATTAACAGCATATTACAAACAACACAAAGTCCAGTATTATTCTTATCAAGACCCCACAAATAAATTACTATCAGTTGTAATCAAAAATGTTCCAATATCGCTTTCAAACGACGAAATTGAAACTTATCTCAAAACATCAAACTATCCTGTTAATAAAATTACTCGTCTGACCAACAAGTACCGTGAACCGACACAAGTAATAGCAGTTGATCTAATTGATAACGACACAGGAAACGAAATTTTCAAACTGGAAAGATTGGATCATTCAATAGTAGTAGTAGAGCCTAGAAGAAGTGGTCAAAACATCCCTCAATGCCATCGATGCCAAAGATATGGACACACCCACAATTACTGCCACATGGAATATAGATGCGTCAAATGCAACGAAAGTCATCCTTACAAAAATTGTAAGAAGCCAGCTAATGTACCACCAACATGTGTCAATTGCGGGGAACACCACCCAGCTAATTTTAGAGGATGCAAATATCACGTAGAATTTCAACGTCAACAACAACGTTTCAAACCTAACTTTGCAACTACAACAACGAACAGAAGCAACGTACCATATTTACAAACAAGACCAACTCCTAATACAAATCCCTCGCGTACCTACGCAAAAGCTACAGAAAACAACCCTTTCCCCGACCTTTCATCAATTCCAAACTTTTCCTCTTCATCCACATCAATAATCGATTCCATTTTAACCTTCCTTCTAAACCTAATAACTCCTTACATAGATAAGATAAAAGCATTCTTCCTTAATCAAATCCTCCCCCAACTATTCCATGGTCAAAAATAATCTACTTCCCCTGCAAAACTTAAAAATCCTAAACTGGAATTCTAATGGGATCAAAGACAAGCGTACTCAATTTATAGACTTCCTATCAAGACATAATGTTACAATAGCCTGCATCTCGGAAATTGGACAACTGTGAAGGAGCTTCTCACTATCAAATTGGACAAACAATAATACATACCCGACTAAAAAGAAAAATGCCGAACAACATCTATTGTGATTAATAATGGAGATGTTATGTTATTCTCGATGATAATTGATTAAATATAGTATATGTGTTATAAATACTGTGTATAACAATTTATGTATTGTTGATCCGGTAATTAAAATTATCAAAAAAAAAAAAGTAAAAAAGTCGAATATTACCAGATGTAACTTGCTCGGAGTTCTCAAAAATTTTAAATGCCCGTAACTTTCTAGAAAATGAAATTAAAGTGATGGGCATAGAAGCTCATTGAGGCTCTAACGATGCTCTATCGATTGGCACCAGTTTCATACAAAAATTCGAAATAGGAAGGTAAAGGGAAAAACATGTCGCCAGCCCCCCCCCCAAAGTTTTCGCGAATAACTCCGCGACGGTTGAGGCTCAAACGATGGGAATGGAAGCTCATTCAGGCTCTAACGATGCTCAAACGTTTGACACCAATTTCATCCCAAAATTCCATTTGGGGGGGGCCAACGTGTCAACAGTCCCCCCAAAAGTTTTTGCGAATAACTCGGCGACGGTTGAGGCTCAAACGATGGGAATGGAAGCTCATTCAGGCTCTAACGAAGCTCAAACGTTTGACATTAATTTCATCCCAAAATTCCATTTGGGGGGGCTAACGTGTCAACAAAAGTTTTAGCGAATAACTCCGTGACCTTTGAGGCTCAAACGACAGCAATAGAAGCTCATTCAGGCTCTAACGATGCTCAAACGATTGATACTAATTTCATTAAAAAATTCGATTTGGGGGGGTCAGTGACATGCACCTGACAAAACAGAACATTGAAAATTCAGAACAACGGGAAAAATTAAAACCCGAAATTAATTATGTAATCAGTATAATAAATAATTAATATAGTAGGTACCATGTACATAATAATGATATTACTAAATTTGTAATATTTATGCAATTAAAAAAATTGCTAAAATTAATGCAACACGATTAATTATTAGTTTATTATTATTATATTAAATTAGTGCAAATTTGCCATTCGCCGCAAAAACTTCAGCGAGTCGCGCAGGCTAACATTATTAAGAGCAAAATGAAGCAGAATGTGAAGGCAGTTGGTGCAACTGCAAGAAATGTATAGGGACAAGCATTAATCAACGTTAGTTCCGATGTATTAGAACATTATTTGCCCAGAAAATCTTCCATGACCCGAAATCTATTCAACTACAATGAAACGGCACATATTCCGAATCCGATCACAACAAATTTTTCGATCCCGGAAAATTATGCGGACTTAATTTTGCACGACACAGGAGCGAACGATCAAGAAAGAATTTTGGTGATTGGGAATGGTGAGCTACTGGGAGATACTGTTTTACCAACTATATAAGGTACATGGCATGCTAAGGTCGGCAACTCCTATCCACCTTGCATTATTTTAGAACTTCTTGTAGTGCACATTTTCAAAAGATACCGGTAAACTACTATAAACGTAATACCAGTAATACTGTAAGACAATCGGATCTAACAACGCCGTGTTTTACGCAAAGAACACATAAATGCGACGATGCCGTTCATAGTTGTCCATACGGATCTCGCAAGATGCACAATTCACGAGTTTGTAGATACGCAGATTTGAAAAGTGCAACCGTATGTATTACAATCTAACACACATTTTTAGTATAATTAGGACGATACGAGATCCATCCAAAATTAATGTTATAACATTGCACGCCATCTAAGAGATGTAGTTCCATTGAAAACGTTGCGAGATCCACCACTTCGGATCTCACAACGAAAATGGATCTCATAGCGCCGCTCATTTTCTATATGCCGGATCTCGCAAAGTACTATTCATACGGCCACCTATACGCGCCCCGTAATATTTGTGGCAACTCGGAAATAAACCTCAATTGTGGCACTTTCAAAATCCTGCATGTGGAAGCAGCGCTATCTTGTAAGGAACCTGTAGAACCGAGAATTTTTAAGTTACTCACGGTTTAAAGGAATCTATCAATATTTTTAATTATGGCGTCCCTTGCCACAAACATTTAATAGCCAACTTTGTGTATACCGTTTGCCACAATTATGTTTAATTGTAAAAGATGTATAAATGTAATGCCACAACCATTACTTAATAAACAAATGTGTATTTGCAATGTTGCCAAGTTTACCAATACATATAATTTTTCTGTTTAATTATTATTTATTTTTAATTTACTTAGTATATTTGGGCACGAAACTACGGGGATGACAATGTAAGCCCCGGACTCACCTAAAAATGTGCTGGCCCAGCTAAGCTTGCTATTAAATTATTACAGAAATTACGTTTTTGAGTTTCCCGTACCCCATCTAAATAAATTTTGCTCTTCCGTGGCCCACCCAAATTTGAGGTACTAGTTCGTGCTTGTTTATTTGTTAAATCTAATTTTGATAAATCGTAATGCATACATTCATTTACATAATCATGTGAACCAATAATTATTATTGCAAAAGTATTTCAAATTTTAGGTTTAAAATTTAAGACAAGGTCTAGTTGAATTTTTTCAAATTTATTAAAACAGAAAATTTTAATTAATTAAACAAAGAAAATTAAACAGGAGTACTTTTTTGCGCGGAGTATATTAATTTATTAAAATATTTTCCATTTGTTTAACAAGTTGCATATCTTGTAATGTACGGTCCATTTTTTTAGGTGGATCAATCCTCTTCTTTCTTTTATTTACAACTTAACTTCACCAACTACATCAAGCCACTACTGTGGTTAAAATAAAAATAGGTACTATTATCGGATAAAAAGAAGAGATTAATGGATTTAGATATACAGTCGACTCTCGATAATTTGAACACTCGTTAATTTGAATCTCTCGATAATTTAAATTTTTTTTTGAATTTTTGAATAATTGTACGAATGTTTAAAATAATAAATCTCGAATTTATTTTATTTGGTAATTGTTAAAAAATATAATAATAAAAATTAAAAAAAGTAATAAACTCTTGGTAATTTGACATTTTTCTGTGGTCCCTTGAGTTTCAATTTATCGAGAGTCGACTGTATTACAAACTGAAAAAATTTTCTATATAATGAAAATCGGAAATCGGAGTTAAGCATCTTTTTTTATAGAAGAAAATAATTATGATACCAAGGGGGTTCTGATTGGCTCTGAAATATGCGGAGAGACTGACAGGCGAACGAACACGGGGCCAGATCATAAGGCTTATTTCTATACTATGTACAGAAGCCTAAAATAATAAAAATAAAATTGAATTATTACCAACTGAATAGAAAATAAATTGGAGCTTCCGATTGGATTTGAATTATGCGGACGGACGGACAGACAGACTGACATGAAGCCAGATCATAAGGCTTCTATCTAAACTTTGTATACAAACCTAAAATGGTGAAAATACCTATTAAATGCAGCACAGTGGAGGTAGTCAAGACAGTACGCAGGGGGGTGTTCAAACACTTCCCAAAATTGGTTACTTAGTTTTCAGTTTTCTTATAATTATCAAAAATAATTTTTTTATGTCGTACGGTCATACATCAAAAGAGCAATATTTTGCATTTTTAACTCATTATTATAATAAAACTTTAAGCAAACTAGTCACTACAAAATTTATTCAAATAAAAAGTATGTAATTTTAGGCAGAAAATAATTCTCCTATATTAACAAAAATTTACTCAACAAACCCAAAATTTCGAAAATATTTTTGGATCACAAAATTACTTACATTTTAGATAGTTTGATTTTGAAAAAATTCCGAAAATTTGCCTGGTGATAGTGAACTTGTGTTAATGTTCAAAATATAAAACTTAGTTTCTACCAAAGAGTCACCAAGCTGTATTCAATTGTCACTAAAACATTTCGTTGAAACCAGAAATTCGATAAAATTTTAAATATCGTATGCAATGAAAATTTAATTTTTTGTTGTCATCAAGTAAATGCGATTTTATTTAAAAAGTCGGTTGTAATAAATTCCACGAGTTAAATAGGTTTTATTATAATTAAGAAAACAAAAGATTATAAAAATTTGAAGCAAATATTAAAATATTATTGTAAGAATTATAGATTTATTGAAATTTAAATTAATACTTAAACTTTGGTACTCTAGTAGTACCTACATAATTATAAACGAATTAAGAAAAAATTAAATAAAACTTGTTTATTAAAATAAAAAATATTACAAGGTACATATTGATATAAATAAAAATATGCACCATTTTCGGATAATATGAATTATTTAATTAATTATAACGCGTTTCGATTACAAACAATCTTCTTCAGACACCTTAAATAGAAATTACAATCAAGATAAGAAAAAAAACTTTTAAATCGTTATTTCTTGCATATTATATAAGTATAGAAAACTATGTAATTTTGAAATTAAACTCGACTAATAGGCCCAACTAATATGTGACTAGTTAAATCATTAAATTTTTTTAAATAATGTAGGTATTATCTGAAATTAAAAGAAGTTATAAAATATGCTTCATTATATTGAAATCAATATTATAATGGAGCATATTTTTTGATATTTTATTTAAAAAAAATTTAGTAATTTATCTCACCACACATAATTAAATTTAAGTTCATAATTAGTTTTTATCGTTTTTTTATATTTATTGATGACACATAAGAAATTATTTAAATGTTTTTTCTCATTTTGATTGTAGTTTCTGTTTAAGGTGTCGGACTAAGATTGTAATCAAAACGCGACATAATTATTTAAATAATACGTATTATTCGAGAATAGTGCATAATGTAATAGCTTAATTGAAAAAATACTTATTTCTTTATTCTATTAATTTTATCTATGTGATTCTTCACACAAAATTTTACATCAGTCCAACTTCTGGCCGATAGCACTGGACAATTTTTTTCTATGCACTCTGTGCACGGAGACTTTCCTGGAACCCTCTTTTTCATGATATCTCTTAGAACTGCTTCTTTTTCTTCACCTGTCCATGGGCGTTTAATAGTGCTACTTTTTTTATTTCTAGTGCGAGATGATTGTGCCATTCCTGCAATCAATTTAATTAATGGAAAACAAGCAATTACAAAAACAGTAACATACTCTTCTTTATCACTGGAGCCACATGAGCTGCTTCAATATGATCAATTATTTTACTGTGTTGCTGTTCCTCCAGCTCGGTTTCTAATATGTCTTCATCTTCACTCTCCCTCTCTTCTTCTAAATTTGGAAAATCTGCACATAAAGAATATTGGTAATCAATTTGAAGTTTAGAATAAAAAAAAATTAAATTACTGGGTTGCATTTAATTTTCTGCTACTTAGGGTGGCCAAAGCGTTTGCAGAAATTCTTGCAGACCACTCTAAGTCCATTAAAGTCATTCGTTACCTTGCAAGTTACAGGATTTCAAACAAGTTCCCCTTTTGATTGAAGCACACTTTTTTAAAGCGAACCCGATTTTTAGAGCCAAAGATGGTATCTGAAATTCTGGTCTCCCGACGGTATTTTTATGCGTCACGCACAATAGTCTTGTTGCTTGTACTATGGTATCGAAATTTTCCGGCAATAAGTAATCAGATAAACCACCAGTTCGATTGCAGTCAATTTCTCGCAATTTTATGGTGAATCTGCTAAGTTGCCTCATATATTGGCGTATCATTGCACGCTGGGTGATGCCGTACCTTTCAAATTCCATGGCTCCAAATTTTAAAATTACTTCTAGTTCCGTTGGGCGTCGAACAAGAATTAATTCTCCCTTTTTTGTGGACATAACTTCTATATTGTGATAGAAATCACCAGCCTTTAGAAGTGAAGCAAATCCGTCCCTTCTAATTTTTGACTTTTTTGGCATTGCCAATAACTTTGCAACATCCTTTTCTGTAGAATGCTTAACTTCCAAATGTTTTGCAAAGTTCGCAATAGTTTTTTGACAATAATAGCATGCATGAACTTTGTTACGAATCCGTTTTCCTGTTTCACTTTTGATTGCTGCAAAAATTTTGGGAACTTTATGGTCGTTAGCGGATGACTCTTTAACTTCCATGGAACTAGAAGTACAAGGTCCTGTTTCACTTTCGATTGCTGCAAAAATTTTGGAAACTTTATGGTCGTTAGCGGATGACTCTTTAACTTCCATGAAACTAGAAGTACAAGGTTCGAAAACTGTCGTATCACTAGATTTATGGTTTAAATGTTCAATTTTTGATACCATTGTCGATGCATTTATATCTTCATTTTTTATAGAAGTAGAACAGCAAGATTCTTCATCCGTTGTATTATCGGATTCATGGTGGTCGGATGGAAGATATTCGCTTCCACTCGTCTTATCTTCTGACAAGGAATCGTCATTAGAGTTTGATTGGACCACCTTTGTTTCGGGAAAACCAGAGTAGGATCCTGTAATAGTTCGAAGCTGCCCATCGGTGCTGGTTACTTCTGAATACTGACAGTTGGTTAAGGGTTTTCTGATAATCACTTGTGACAGAATGTTGACATTTCTATTACCAGCATCTGAAATTCAACAAATAGTGCAGATCAATATTTTTAACTATTACTTAAAAGTTTGTTTTACATAAGGGGGGGAGATCCGTGTAAAACGCAAAAATTACGTAGTTTTCAAGAATTTTTTTAGCTACACGATAAATGCATCTTTCTAAAGATTTTATTATGCATGATATAACAAAATAAATTTACTCTTATAGTGTAAGAAAATTGCGAAAAAAAAAATTCAAAATCTGTTTTCTATAATTTTTCGACGAATTCCAATTGTTCGTACTTTAACATACTAAAAAACCTCCTCTCGGAACCTCGAGCTTCTTACCAAATTCTTCGTCTGAAGTTTAAAATCTTCTATGAAAGAGTGAAAATTATGTTTTTCGGCAAAATATTTTTAAATAAATTTCTATTTCAGCTACATTGTTATCATATAACTCATTAAAAAAATTAAAAACACTTAAAATATTTTAACAACATCCTCGAAATCATGAAAACAAGAGTTTCCTAAAAATGGTCAGGGGGTTCTGATTTTTAGGAAACTCTTCGTTTTATGATTTCGAGGATGTTGTTAAAATATTTTAAGTGTTTTTAATTTTTTTAATGAGTTAGTATAATATGATAACAATGTAGCTGAAATAGAAATTTGTTTAAAAATATTTTGCCGAAAAACATAATTTTCACTCCTTCATAAAAGATTTTAAACTTCAGACGAAGAATTTGGTAAAAAGCTCAAGGTTCCGAGAGGACGTTTTTTAGTATGTTAAAGTACGAACAATTACCTAACGAAATCCGTCGAAAAATCGCAGAAAACCGATTTTGGATTTTTTTGATCAAAATGTGCCCAATTTTCTTACACTATTATATCTACAAAGCAACAACAGAAACTTGCAAAGGATGAGGCTTCGGACTTGAAAATTGGTGGGCACGATTATATTTTTTTATACCTCCAATCCTCAAGTGAAACATAAATAAAAATTTTATTTTCTTTCTTTTTGTCGTAGATGAAGCTAAACAACTAGGAAAAAATGTAAAGTTGGAGAAAATCTCGGAAATTGAAAAAAAATGGATTTTTACTACACAATTTTTGCTTTCATATTTTTCATTTGCTTTCAGTTTTTAGTATCAACATTATTAATCGTGATAAAATTATGGATATTTTAGGTTTATCGACGATAAAAATTAGTTGTCTGCTCGAGTTCTCAAAGACCACTTCAATTGCTTTTGTAGTTTTTGAGTAATCGTGCCCATCAAATTTCAAAATGTAGTACCGAGTCAATTGAAGTTAAAGTTAAAAGTACGGAATAGTACAAACTTTCTTTAAAACAAATGCAAGTCTGTAACATGATGTGTCAAATTCCAATTTTTTGTGTAGTCGTAAATTTATCTGGCCGGTTGTTTTGAATGTAGTAATCAAAGTACTATAATCATATCCGTCGTGTGACTTATAATTAAAAATATTATGAAGTATGAAATTTGGTTTTCGGAATTTGATATGTTGTAGTTCTTGTTATGCTCGTCAGCAATTAAAATATGGCACCCCGTTATCCGTTATTCAACATAAAATTTGGAGCATTTCCATAAATTCGGTGAGGTTCAAAAAATCCGTGAAATTTGTTTAAGTCTTAAGAAATTTGCTAGGTCATAGGTAGGTATATTATGAATGTAGAGCAATATGCGGAGTTCAAATTAATATGAATTTTATATGAAAGCCATTACCTTCATTTTTTGGAGATCGTCTTCGCAAAGCATTTGTTATCGGCTTTTTCATTTTCACATCTTTAACGGGCCCGTTAGTAACATTATTTTCTGGCAAATTCAGCATCCTGAGAATTCGTGCCGACCTCCTTTCCATTGTAACAAAAAGCTGAAAATATAATAGGTATAATACAGTCATTAAAATAAAAAAAGCTTGCTTAAATATTTGTAAAAATTCATTACTTGTCCTTTGAGGACGTACATACATATTTAACATAACATAGTATTCTAATTTTTAATAAAATTACTACGCAAAGAACAGAAACGGACATATCCACAAATAAATTAATTTATTACCAACAATAAGTCCATTTGTCCAGAAAAATGTTTACAAGCTGGATAAATGGTTGGCAGGGACAATGGTTGTCCTTTGAGGACGTACATTTCAAAATTTTGTACTGAATTTTTTAGTTTACCTTAAAAAGTATATAATATATATTTCTACTTACTTTAATAATAATTAATATACACAATAAGTTACTTTAATAATAATAAAATTAATATACACAATAAGTCACTTTCACAATATTCTGAAGACAGATGATGCGCAGGACTGATGTAAATTCACGCAACCAGCATAAAAAATATGCGCAAAAAGGCAAACTGCTTATTTACTTCGCGTATTCACTCGTATTCACAGGTAGCACTTGGCGCGAAAATTTAGCAAACACTGCAAATTCCGAAGTCAAATGTTACCAAAGTTGCATGAAATTGAATGTACATATAGATCTATCATAATAATTATTATAATATTATAGCACTATGGTATATTTTTTTACTGTAAAACACTCCAAAAATCTTCTTTTAAATAAAAAATAATATCAACAAACTGTTGTGAACTCAAATTAATCAAGTATGTGGAACAAAACATGGGCATCAAAGTACCTACTGAAAAATAAAAATAAAATACGTACAGACGTATTACTAGGTTACATCATACATACAGTCATACAAAAAAGTTTACATACTCTCCTATGTCAGCAATGTAAATTGCACATTTTGAAGCCGTTTTTTGACATATAAAAATTGATTTTACAACAAAACTTTTTTAACATTTTTTGTTGAAAATTTGATTAGCTTTAATTTTGTACCTATACATTTTTGTTGTTTTGTTTTGTTGTAAAATCGATTTTTATTTGTCAAAAAACGGCTTCAAAATGTTCAATTTACATTGCTAAAGGAGAGTATGTAGACTTTTTTGTATGACTGTACTAAGTATAAAGTAAAAAAATGAAAGCTCAACAAAGTCCAAGAACGTTGCTGGATATATTATTCTATACTTTAGCAATGATTTTTAGTTGAGCAAAAAAATAACCTTGCTACCCGAAACATTATTTAGTAAATTATTAAGTAAAATCTTTGCTCGCGGATTGAAATTAAGTACTAATTACGGATTTAAAAACTTTCAAACTCTTTGCAACACCTTTATCACTGCAGAAACATTCATTAAAAGATAACGGAATTATTTTTAGAATGCATTACTTGCATTTACTATATTATTTTCTTCGGTATGTAGTAGGTATATTTTATAAACTAAAAAGTAATTTATATTTGCTTTATTTACTGTTAAAATTTGTTTTTCGCCTTTTCAACCGACAATAACCGAAATTACAAGCAATTTAACTAGAAAAATAATAAATATGCATTTTAATTGTTTCAAAATTAAATTTACCACCTAATAAATAAAGTTTAATGGAATGTTTCTCAAAAGGGGATGAGGTAATAAAATTATTTGCCCTAACATAATTGCAATTCGATTTTTCGTTAAAGCTTTTGTAATAAAAATATTTTCCCGAACTCTCTACGACTAACCGTTTGCGTAAAAACTATACGTATGCGATATGCGTCGCCCTGCATACATGATGCTCGGAGCGACTGGATAATTTAAAAATTGTTTGAATTACGTACTATATATTTTTAAAAGTCAAGATTAAATTTGTTTAATGTAATATTATCTTTATTTATTGCCAAATAATTACTGATTTATATCAAAGAGAGTTTTAGAAATACGACTTCTTTAAAAAAAATGTAATTTTGTTAAATTTGACGATACTCAAATGATGTATTTTTAGGTTTCCTAATAAATCAGTCACAAATCGTCGTAAATATGTAGAATAAAACAATTAAACTCCAAGTTAGTTGTTCCTAATGTTTTTTAGCTTTATTTATGGTCAATAGGTCAATAATTATTGGTGATTTATAACAATAAAATTTTTGAAACATGATTTCTAAATTTGAAGCGATGTTGGGGTTAATAACAATAAACTTCAAGTTAGTTGTTACGAAGGGGTACAAATTTTTTGCCATTATAGGTATTATTAGGCAGAACCTGATAAAATAGAGACAAATACAAAAAACAACTTTACGTATGTATGTACCCGGTATGTACATACATCGCAATACAAAAATTGCCAAAATTTTGGAAATTGAAATTCCTCAGACCGAAAATGTTGATGTAAATTTACCCTGGAAGGTTAAATGTGGTTTCTGCCAAAAAAGAAAGGACATAAACCCTGCAACACCAAGCGAAGCTGTGTTACGTACTATATGTGAACGGCAATTTTGAAAATCTTGGCTAAGGGTACTCTGCACATTTTTTAGCACACAAAAATTTTTTTTTGTTACATGTATTCCTTCTCCATAACCATGTCAATAGACAATTAATTTAATAAACTTAATTTTTTCATATTAAAATGTTGAAAATTATTTCATAAAATATATCCCATTATTTAAGTTTCTAATAATAATTTGACAAAAATGGCCAAAATTGGCAGAACACCATTACCTTGAAATTAAACTACTACTTATATAATATTAGGATAAAATATTATTTTATATTGGTTGAAAGTTTGTTTAAAATATTTGATAATATGGTCGTTTTCGTTAACAATTACAGGTAATTAACTTTTTAGAATATAGTAGAATTTATTTAACTTATAATAAATTTAAAAAGTGAAATCAAAAGATCAGTTTGTGCATAACACAACAAGATAATATATCAGGGGTGGGCAACCTTTTGTATAACAGGGGCCAGAATAATATTTACGTTTCGTTCGCGGGCCTGTGGGACGCGCATGAATGGATTATCGAGATTCCTTAAAGGAAGGCAGGCTACTCAAAATCAACTTAAAAAACAATAATGAATGCTGTCAAGCTGTCAACCGATCGACAATGCAAATACGCGTGCACGTGCTTTACGTTTCTATTTGACCAATCTTAACCAAATTTGGTGTAGAGGTTACGATATTTACAACGCTACGAAAAACATAGGCTACTTTAGAACCTTGTAGTGAGGCCGAAGGCCGAACAACCACATCCGACACGGTCTAGATGGCTAAAGGCGGCCGGTAGGCCGACTGTGCCACCTAGTTATTTTAATAATACGCGAAAACTTAATTCGCGTTAAAGGGAATTTTGCTTCGCGTATAAAAAATTCAGGTATCAAAATCTAATTCGCGTTATTCTGAATTCGCGTACATCGAACTCGCGTACATGAAGGGTCTAGTGTACTTTTCAATTTACTTTTTACAATACTTTTTAATTTAATTTAAATAAGACGAATTATTATTAAACTGTAGATCTCTCCTTTTTCCTTATGTTAGGTACTAACCTAATCCTTTTCTTTAAAATTTTTGTTTTTGAAAATATTTATTTATTATTTCTTCTAAAGATCTCGCGGGCCGCATTAGAACTTTACACGGGCCGCAGTTGGCCCACGGGCCGCAGTTGGCCCGCGGGCCGCAGGTTGCCCACCGTTGATATATCGTCGGCATACAAGCAAAAGTGACCAACTACAAAATGCTGAAAATGAGAAAATTGACTAAATGGGATTGAATAACCAGTACGGTTACAAGGAAAAATGCCCATCTTTATTAGAAATTAAATGAATAAGTTATAGAGTTGGTAAAATTGACTATTTACAGGCGAAGTATAACTTAAAAACTGCTCTAAAGTAAAACTAGGGTTTTGCAGATGGTCACTTTTGATTGTATGCCGACGATATGTATATTATAGTACATACAAATTGTAAATACGCGAGATAGTGCAGACTAAGGTGGTTACTGCAGGAGATATGCTTGCTTTGCGGATTCTGTTATAAAATTAAAATACTCGTATGACGGTTTAAAATTAGTGTTCTTTTTTTAAAATAACTTACATAAAAGGACAAACCCGGGACAAACATAAAAAAACATTACTATCTTTTTACTTTACAATACTATGTTTTTTTATGATTCTCCTTTTATCTAATAAGTTATTTAAAAAAAAGAACAATTTAAATTTAATCGTCATATTTTAATTTCAATACAAATGTACGAAAACAAATCCGTTAAAGCAAGCATGGAAGTTCGTTCCGTAGGTAGATCGACCTGCTGCCTGAACTTCCTCGCGTATTTAAAATTTGAATAACATCCTTGTAGTGTTATGCACTTAAACCACGCTACACTTAAATTGATCTTTTGATTTCACTTCTTAAATTATAAAGTTTATATAAAATATATTCTAAAAAATAAATTGCCTGTAATTTTTAACGAAAACGATCACATTATCATTTTATATGATTTCATATACTAGCATCGTACTAAATATAATTTATCCCTAATCAAATGACCCCTTAAAATTACGGTACTTACGCATGAGTACCATAGTAAAAATCAAAATGACTATCAAAATCACGACGATTTGTCAATTTTTTACAAAACTCCATGACTTTCAGGGCATAATTTTATTTCCATGACTTTCAAAGTTTTCAGGTTCGGTGGGAACCATGTTATATTATAGCAGTTTCCCTCAAGTATATTGCTCGGAGCTAATTATTTTCGGAAACAAAACTCCGAATAACATTCGTGTTTAGCAAAATATTGATAAACTAATAATTTTACCATAAAATAATGGGAAAGAGCGCGTAAAATGGTCCCCGAATTTGACAGATTTCCAATAGAGATTCGGAAAGTTGAAGGTTTATATAGTACATTTGGAAAAAAATTGAAAAAACGGTTTTTAATCTATGTAAATAAAAATTTAATTTAAATTTTTGTATTTATTATTAGGTATCTATATAATATAATATTATTCATAATTTATAAATATAAGAGGTGGAGAGGGGGGGTCAAAATTAATTTTCTTTTAAATAATCCTTACGTAAGATGTGGGGGGGGGGTTGCCACAATCTTACGTACGCTTACGTGGCGGAGGGAGGGGGTCCAAAATTACAAAAATCATCCTTACGTGATTAATGGACGGCCCCTAAACATTTGTTAAATATTCTTTCAGTTTGATTTAATTCTTCGTCATGAAAACGTTATTTTGCCTTCTGTGCGTATTTAGTTTGTGCGTTTTATTTAAATTTTAAATTATTCAAAATTTTTTTAAAAGGGAGCGTTCAAGTATTACGTAACGAATTTGGGGGGAGGGGGGGGGTCTTGTAAAACGTTACGATGCGTTACAGGGGCGGGAGGGGGGGTTTGAACTACGCGTTACGTAACATTGTTTTTTCCACATAATTTTGACTTTTAGGTATAAAAATGGTCACTTGATGGTTACGTAACGTTTTACTAGGGGGGAGGGGGGGGTACAGAAAAACGTTACGGCGCGTTACATGGGGGGGAGGGGGGGTCAAAAATCTCCAAAAATTGCGTTACGTAATACTTGAACGCTCCCAAAGACAGTTTTTACAACTTTTTAAACAGTTTTTATAATACTGAAATAAAATTAATTCGTATTCGTATTTGAATTTCGATTTCATTTATTAAATGTTCTATAATACAAAAAATACAATATTTTCAAATTTCATAAAAATAACAGATTTAAATTACAAAAAAATACCCACCAAATTAATACAATGCTATACGCGAATTTAAAATCTTCCTCCCAATTATGTCAATGCCCAAACGAAACGAGTTTTGGTTTCAAATTCGGCATGATAATAACTAGCTAATAATATAATAGCAGATAAATAATTAGCAATAGTTGCACTTTTGAAACAAAGTGGCGGGCATAATAAAATTTTTATGACATGATTCATCAGGTACTGTACCTACGTAACATCCTTGAGTTGTGATACCTTATCACAACTGCAAATTTTACAATTTTAATTTTCTAAAACAATTTAGAAAAAATATCGTATACCAAAATCAACATAATTTTTATTACACATTTAAAAATAATAAAATTTATAATTTTCTAATTTCATTTGAAACTCTATAAAAATGAATTCACAGATGTTGCAAATGTTCGAAAACTCCGAGCAACATGCAAACGGTAAAACGTCTGAAAATTAATCTGACATTGTTCCACCATGATACACGTCTTTGTTTTGGAAGTTATTGGCTCTTTGGTGTAATGAATACGTTTTAGCCTATTGACTTCACTAATAAACGGATTTTTTCTAGCCACTCGGCCGTTATAACTAGGGGTGCGCGATTATGAAATTTCATAATCGATTATAAAAAATAATAGATTGTTTTCGATTAATCGATCATCTCGATTATGAATTCATAGTCGATTATGAACTCATAATAAGGGTTACTAAGTTACTATCTAATTTATTATACAAAAACATAACAAAAATTAACAATTACAACTAGGAACGTTTTGGAACATAATTGAAATTCATTGACATTAAAATCAATTGTTCCGAATGTTCAGATGTCAGTGAATTTATTAAATCGGTAACATTTGGCTTCCACGGCTAAACACTCGTTCTGAAGCAACACTTGTTCCTTGAATACATAAATATTTTCTTGCCATAGCTGCCAGTGCTGGAAATGATCTCCAATTCCTAATTTGAGAATTTTCATTATTTATTTTCACAATCGATTATTTTCAAAATCGATTATTTCCACAATCGATTATTTCTATAATCGATTAATCGATTATTATAAATTATCATAATCGATTATTAAATAATATAAATATTAAATAAATAAAATTATTAAATAATCGATTATTCGAATTATGGTGATCGATTAATCGATTATATGCGCACCCCTAATTACAGGTCCTAAAAAGTCACTTCCTTCTGGCCGTCTGGTAAAAACAAGGTTATGCTAACGTACTTACGTTAAAGTATATCGGATTGAAAAGCCAGCTTATCGGCTGTAATAAATTTAAAATTATGTTTTAATAGGCAACCCAAAATACAATAAAATAATATAACCGGAAGATCTGGCAACAATGTAAATTATAAGCAGAGGGCGCCACAAGACTACCTTACTAGGAGTTGTCACGGAGTTGTCACAAATATTAAAGTGTGTACTATTAATGTGTGTGTGAAATGAGCTCTATTGTGGCATCTTTTACATAAAATAGAATATCTCTTCAAATTTTTTATCTACGTAAAAACCAAGATAGCTATAATAATGCGTATATAAAATACAAACGAATTATAGTAAATTGTGACATTTTATTCTGCCAAGTGTTGAGATATTTCAATTTAGAATTGTGGCGTCGAGTGTAAGACGCCACAATTCAATGAACTTGCCACAGTACAGGCCTATTCACACACAAGTTGCCACAAATATAGTGCAACTAAGACACACACACACACACACACATACATACAGACATCCTTCCAAAAATGATAAAAATGGATTCAGGGGACCTCAAAACGTGAACATCTGTCAAAAAATTGGGGGGTCAAATTTTGACTGATAACAATACTTTCCTTACCTAGGGGTTCGGAAAGTAATAACAATTTCTATTTACACGTCAATTATAATAATATAGTTAAAATCATAAGAAGTTTATCAACACGCCTGTGTATACATCCAAATTCATATAGCACAACTCAAAATAACACTAAATAAAAAACAAACTAAAATGACAAGCCATAACATTTGCAGATTACATTATCCATTATGTTTGATTATTCCATCAGTAAACATTCGAAAAGCGGCGTATCATACAGATGGATTTATTTGTTAAGCAATTTAATATGGTTTCTATCTCTGTTTTTCATAATCTCTAGTGTTTCTAGAAGATTGAGTTTATAACCCTTCTTCTACCTATAAACTATTTTGGTCTTTTTCTCACTTATCTAGTGTTTGTTGCAATGTAGATGTTTACCAAACAGGGATTTAAATTTCTCATTTGTTTAGTACACCCTATGATACCAGAGGAGATTTTTTGAGAACGATTAATTGTTTCCCATTCATAAACATTTCATGTGTCTCGAGAGCTGTTGTGGGCAGCCTCCTCATGTATTTTATATATTGCCATGTTCTGATTATAAGAGATGGGGGGTATGACGTAATTGGGTCAATCTATTAAAACACTCATGACATTAATTAATTAAATATAAGACCATAATATAGGTAATTATTAGATTGTATCTGAATCTTCTCTGGTTGAAAAATTGTTTAACTGCTTTTGCCTCAAGTATCTGGAATATGCAAACGTTACTGAATTTAAAAATATAAAAAAAAATGTGAAGGATAAAATATTGGTGGTTGTTTTTGTTAATGAAAATATGAGAAACAAATTAAATTTATTTAGTTTATTTGTTAAGTTAGGATTTTCAATTAAATTTAATAAGAAGTGACAATTCGTGATATTAGTTCATGCGCGAGTTGGAGAGGACAATTTTAGTGGGGTTTTGAAATGATAAGGGAGCAGGAGGATTCTCAAGTCAGCCGTCGGAGAGTCAAGACGTGCTGTTATAATTTGGAAATTAGTTTTTGGATTGAGGATTCTTGAGCGAGCCGTCAGAGAGTAAAGACGGATGATTGATTAATGAAGAGAATTTTTGTAAATGGTTATTGGATTTGGATATTGTTTTGATATTAGTTTGTAATTAAATTCGAATACAGTCAAAAGTTGATATTACATTTAATTCACAAATTTATGGAAAGTTTTGGGACCGCTGAGGAGTTTTGATCGTTATGTTACCGATGGTTTGTGAATGGTAAAACATTAGAAGAAAATTGGTTCAATAACTTACCTGTGATTAATTATACAATTTGGAGGAAGAAAAATATCCACTGGTTTTTCCTAACTGGTTTTTGGTTCAAGATTCGAAGCTGATTTCCAATCTTAATCTTCTACGTTTGGTTACTGCGACACCATATCGGCCGCATCGTTAAATTCCGGAAAAAACATTCTAGTTCGGTAAGAGTTTTATGTGTCGACATTGATTTTATTTTGTTGGGATAGACAAAACTTTTTAAAGGTTCGGTCGCGTAAATTTTAATATTTGCGGATTTATTGCTAATGTTTTACTTTGTAAAATTTAATTTGTTAGGGTTGAATGAAACGAATATTTTGTCTTAGTAAATTTTTATTGTGTGTAATAAATAACATTATATTTGGTTCTTGCAACGTTTGCGTTTAATTTAATTTATCCATAGCAGTAGTAAATCGGAGAAAAACATATACAAATTTCAATTTGGTTTTGTTATCTTTATAAGAAAGATCACTAGTTTAAGGTGACGTATTTATATGAATGTTTTAATTAATCTAGATGGACCCAAGTTACGACCCATAATATTGAGTTTTTCGTGCATAGCTAGTCGGAGCATAATTGAATTAAGTGCCATTATTATTCCCCGCTATATAAGTCAAAATTTAATCTTTACAGTAGCAATACATGGCAATATATAAAGAATACTAAATAAATCCCCCTGGGAAACTTGAAATGTGGAAGTTACCTTCTAGCGAGTTGTTTGGTAATTCGATTTATTTACATTTGTACAGAGTATTTATTAGAAATATAAATATGGTATAAGCTCATTTGGTGAGTGAGAACGAGTGTTTACCTGCGAATTTGTTTCCTTTGGCAGGAGTTTCCATTTTCAGAAAAGTTAGACTTCATTGCTCAGAAATTTGTGGAGGCTGTCAAAGGCACGAATTAATGTTGATATTGACGAAGATTTTCTTGACTATCACAGCAATTGATGATGACGAAACTGTGGACACCTAATTGACCTAATAATTAACATTAACAATGTAAACACCGCCAAAAACTAACAAATGACTTCTTCTTCAGAATCCTTTATAGGACGTCGTATAATGCCCAAGAAACAACGAATTCGTTAACTTATATTGAGATAATAACAAATCGGTGGTCGCGCAACTTAGGTCAACTTTGAACGGTTGTTACTATGTGAATACGTATCTCATGAAAAATATGTTTAGAATGTTTTTTTAAGAGAATTTAATTAATTTTAATTTAATATCTAACTATTTTTGTCGTAAAGGTTAAAAACGTCGAGTAATCGGTGAAAAACTGATATTTGTCCGTTTCTCCCAATTTTTAATTTATTTTGTAACCCAATCCAACCCCACGATCAAATTTGGTACACTCATTGAACAGAATTGAAACCTAAGAAATACGTAAGACGTATAATTTCCATAAACAGTAATTTTTGGATGAAGTTACGCAGATGGAAGTTCTAGGTCAGTTTTCTGCGAATTATGGAATCTCCATTTGAAAAAGTTGCTAAGTAAACAAGTATTTTATTACGTTCAAACAAATATTTCCTCTTCATTATAAAATTCAAATTCACCAACAACTTGGCGAAGATGATTTTGATATAACTGAGTATAGCGATAGATTTTCATGTTATTTTAAAAATATTACTTCTCTTCCTTGTCAATTATTATATAACATATTATCATAGCCAAGAATTTTAAAGCAGTATCATAACACATATGATATAAAATATATCCGGCGCGGTGTGTTGGGGAACTGAATTTGCAGTGGCAACTCGCAACTTTTTCAATGAGAGGGCACAAAATTTACTGCATTTTTATTTGCTAAAATTATTATTTTTATGTATTTTTTTATAATTATTTTCATTTATTTAATTATTAAATAATTTTGAGTTATTTTTGAATAGTTTTTGTTTACAGTTTTGGATCGAGTGGCATGTACCCTCTTGTGCCCTTTAGGGCAAGCTGCTACTGACTTATTTATATTTATTGAAGTTTATTATGAATTTTACTTTGTATGAAAAATACCGATGATTAATACAGAGGCGGCTGGTACGGGGAGAATGACGGGGCGCCGCCCTCCCGAAACAGAATAGTATTTTTAATGTTTGCATCACGTCACTTGGATCATAAACGATGTAAGTTTAGTATCTTAATACACATACTATCTAAATTGTAAATCTAAAAATTTAAAAAATTGGAGAGAAACAATCACAGATAGAAGGAAATGGAGAAGGGTCGTGGAAGGGACAAAAACACACCGAAAATTATAGACAAGGGGTAAAAAGAAAGGAATAAACGGGACTAATCCCCCCCCCCCCGAGAATGGATCCGAAAAGCATCTTACGATGCTTATTCGCTTATGCGATATTCTGGAAGGTATTGAGTGCTGAAAATAAATAGACAGTTTCCAATAATTTTACGACAATAATAATTTTGTAATGGGCGACATTGATAATTTATCGGGTCCGTCAAGTTGGCCCCTCTGTTGATAAAATAACCTATTAGTAGTAACCTATTAGACGGTCGCCAGCTTAGCGGTTAAGTGCGTTGTTGCTAATGCCAAATACCTGGTTCAACTCCGGGCCCAGTAAAACTTTATTCTGACCGTCTCCCCTCGGAAGGCAATGGCAAACCACCGAGGTGTAATCTGCCTGGTACAGCCTCTCAGGAGATGAAGTGTATACACTTCCCGCGGTTCGGAGCCCGCGTTAAGCAGTAGGTCCCCTATGTGTGTGATAATACTTCAAACGCACAACACATATGTACATAGGAGAGAGGTCGCCTTCGTCTAAATCAGGCACGGCACTTAAAGAAGAAGATTAGTAGAACACGTGACCACGCATTAAGTGCACTTGCACTTGACTGCAACGTACAGTTGCGTTTGTACCGTCATGCAGTGTAGTTGACTGTGTATGAATTTCAATATTGTTTACAACTTATTAAACTTATTACTTTTCAAATAATGGTGTTTATTATTAATAATCCACAAAACAAAACACCCTCCATTTTTGAATTTGATATTTTTTTTAATGTCAGTCGCCAATGCTAGCGAAATGCTGGCAAATGCTGTACATTTTTTTGAAAATGCTGGGCCCGTTGAATTTTTATTGAGAAGTAAAGATTTCTGGTCAAGGAGGGGCCAACTTGACGTAGCCCCTCTACTTTCGATTTTTTTATTTTTTTCTATGTCAGTCGCCAATGCTAGCGAAATGCTGGCGAACGCTGTAAATTTTTCTTGAAAATGCTGGACCTGTTGAATTTTTATGTAGTGTTGAAATATTGGGGTCCGTCAAGTTGGCCCCTCCATTTTTGAATTTGATATTTTTTTTAATGTCAGTCGGCAATGCTAGCGAAATGCTGGCGAATGCTGTAAATTTTTTTGAAAATGGTGGGCCCGTTGAATTTTTATTTAGTAACGCTATAACAAATGCGTTTTATTATTATTATTTGCTTCTTCCAATTTGGGGGGGGGGGAGGTAAAAAAAAGTTTATTTCGCAAATAATACCTGGGAGAGAAGGGGTTCATGTTTTGCAAGAATGGGGGTGGAAAAGGGATAAAATTTTATTTTACCTCTTTTAGTAAATGCCACTGTTTATCGCCCAAGAGACGTCGGATTGTCCAATATTCAGCGATATAACTGCCATAATGTGAGGGTTAGAAAATATTATTTTGAGATTAGCCGTTACTGGAAATATTAATACAAACTTCCTAGTTGTTAATTATAAATCAAGAAGGTTAATCAACAGTGATCACCACAAGTTAACCTAGGGCAGAAACATGAACACAGTTTAAGCAGAATCATTTTATTTCATCTTTATGAGCTACATAAAATACATACAGAGTAAGTTTAATTAAAACTTTGTTTATTTTACTTCTTTGGGTATTCAATTGGAGTGTATATTTCACAATATAAAAACATAAACGCAACTTCTTTATTCAGATACAGCGTTGTGAGGTCAAGTCTATATCTGCCATTGGGAATAAGTGGAGGAAAGTGAGTTGCGTCGGCAACAAAATTGCAGAAGTGATATGTAATATCCTGTAAATGAAAAAATTAAAATACTACCATTACAAGAAATCATTTGAAAAACCTTTTCAATGATGAAAGTTGTAAGGTTACCACAATTTTTTACAGTTCCCAAACCCATTGCGTTTAAATTTACACATTTTTTTATGTTGAGTTGAAAACGAACAGGAAAGTGCCGATATTCGTTACTCAAAAACTTGTGAGCTTGTAAGAGTACCTAAAAATATAAAATAATATTTATTTACAGAATGCCGGCCAATAAAGAAACCAACTTGACCTCCATTTTATCTTTCACAGCAATTTTCATGTTAAAAGTACCATTTGTAGCCGGGGTAGTGCGATTGAACTTAAATGTTTTAATTTGGAAGAAATTAAAATACTCTTCATTGAAACTAATTAATTCTATTCGAACATCTTTAATCTTGAAACTATTTTGATGAAACTGAAAGTGAGAGCTTTAGTAATTTTTTCGATTTCAGTCAAATTATGCATTAGGTAAAAACATGGTTTTGAACATAATTCGGCATAATTTTACTAATTTATTTTAAAAATTCGAACTTACCTTAGATAATAAGACGTCATTACACAAGGTATCGAAAATAAATAATACGGTTAGTAGCACCCAAGTGATATATCTCATTTTGAACTGATAATTCACACAATTTCAATCGTAAGTAGACGTCTACTGATGAAAATTTTCATGGACATACAATTTTATATCAGACAACATTAAAAACATTATAATGATATAGCGGACATCATTAGGCATGTTATATCAATAAACCCAAATTTTTTTTTTTTTGGTAATGGTATGTATAATGTTTGTTATATAGATGTAATTTCCGGGTCACGCAGGAATAACCCGACTAAATTGATATTATTGTTTCGATCCGCTGTTCGCGCATGTAATAAACAAAACTAACAATCCTTGAAAAACATTATACTGGTATATTACAAAAAATAGTAGTACTTAGGTATTTTTTTGTTATAACTATCTTTGATTATGTGAGCTCGTAAAGTTTGGGAAAAATTCGATAACAAATTTTATAGGGATTTTCTCAGAAAATCCTAGGACACGTCAACCTTATTTTTTTAAATGTCACTGTTTTCTGGAGAAATATTTTTATGGTTTTATTTATGAACTGTGACGTTATCGTAAATTGTTTTAAATTGCAACCCTTATTTTTCTTTACGAATTGGGAAAGAGCACCATCTCCTGAGAATGTAAATGTATAAAAACCCTGACCTCGAAGAGAAAAGTTTTCAAGGTAATCAGTCCCAAAGTTGCAAAAAAGCATTCAATCAGTCATTCATGTTTTTGATAACGTCATTACATACCTTGGCTAGTGCAGAAGCAATGCTGTGGTAAACTCAGGAAACCATATCGAATGTTCGGAGGAACGCCAACGCATTCAATATGTTATAGTAATTGACAGTACATCAACAGAACATCAACTTTCGAGAGAGCATGAATTGATGATAGGAGTTAAATCACCAAAACTATTTGCATTGTGAACCTTGGGGATGGGAATGATAATAGATTTCTTTCATAAATCAGGCAACGTCGATAGCCCCAAACAACAGTTGATTAAGTGGGTGAAGATGTCCAGACAAAAAGGCAAAACCATTTTGAACATTTTAGCAGTGATCCCATCAATACCAGTTGCATCCGATTTTTGCCCAAGAACCGCTTTTAAGAATCGAGTTTTGTGAACAGATGTCCCAGCGAATTCAAGATACGTAACCTAAATTTGGTAAAAATATTTGTTTTGGCTACAAATTAAATTTTTTAAAGGCTTTATCAACTACTTAACACAATTGTAGGTATTGGGATTATAAAACACCGCATGTGTTTTGAAAAAATCTTAATACAGTATCATTACAAAATCAATGTGCACTAGCAAATTTTTATTGAAGAAATCCTGACCTGGCAAATCGTTTTTGTTTAATTTATTTGCTTACTAAACTAACATCATATTAACAAAATCTATTTATATCGAATAAACATGTGAGCAAATTAGAAGTAAATAATCCTTATAACATCTATGCTTAAAATAAAACTGGTTGACACAGTGCGTCTAAAAAACGAATCAATGTGTACTTTATGAATATACATTTCATCATTGATTGCAATCAACTTACCAAACCCAGTAAACCTAGCCATCTCATAACAAAGTTTTGGCTAACAAGGGGAACACCCGCATGAAGGATTGCCGATTTTGATAAATTTAAAATTGGTGAAACTAGATCGAATTTCATTAGGTCTATAATTTTTTTTTGTGTCAAAGAGGTGTCCTTTCGACGTAATTGACACTTGAAATTTCGCCGCGCCACGCCTCCCCAGTGCAGCGATTGGTAAGTCAACATTACCTTTAGAATACAATTTTTTTTTTCGAAAATGTGTTTAAATATTTGATATTGTGATCGTTTTCGTTAAAAATTACAGGCAATTAACTTATTTTTATAAATAGTTTATGTAATTTTTAATTTAAAAATAAAAACAGAAGATGAGTTTAACAGCTTTACACAACTCAATGATAACAAGAGAAGTAGATGGTCTAATGCTTTAGGTGATCTGCTTGCGGAACGAATCGCCAAGGTTCCACCCTTGCTTTGGCGGATTTTTTTTTATACATTCGTTATGAAATTATTAATAAAATATCACGATAGAAAATTAAATTCTGTTTTTTTCTTAAATTAAATTGGATAAAAGGAGAATTATAAAAAAAAACATTTTCAACAAAACAAAAAAAACATAATTTATGTGATGGTAGAAAATGTTTTTTTTATGATTCTCCTTTTATTCAATTTAATTTAAGAAAAGGACAGAATTTAATTTTCAATCGTGAAATTTTATTAATAATTTCATAACGAATGTATGAAAAAAAAATCCGCCAAAGCAAGGATGGAACCTGGGCGATTCGTTCCGTAAGCAGATCACCTAAAGCATTAGACCATCTACTTCTCTTGTTATCTTTGAGTTGTGTAAAGCTGTTAAACTCATTTTCTGTTTTTATTTTTAAATTAAAAGTTACATAAGCTATTTATAAAAATAAGTTAATTGCCTGTAATTTTTAACGAAAACGATCACAATATCAAATATTTAAACAAATTTTCGAAAAAAAAAATATATATTGTATTCTAAAGGTAATGTTGACTTACCAATCGCTGCACTGGGGAGGCGTGGCGCGGCGAAATTTCAAGTGTCAATTACGTCGAAAGGACACCTCTTTGACACAAAAAAAAAATTATAGACCTAATGAAATTCGATCTAGTTTCACCAATTTTAAATTTATCAAAATCGGCATTCCTTCATGCGGGTGTTCCCCTTGTAAGTCAAAAATTGGCTGGTGCAATAAAGAATTAAATGCTATCAACAAAAAGATATTATGAAAATATTAAAAACAATACATTAATAAAATGTGTAAGCTAAGAGAGAATTCTAATCGAAGATAAATCTTATTTATTATATGCGGCTTTTGATGATACTTGAATTTGATCTTTTCACTTTTGTTTTGAGTAAATGAGTCTTAATCCCCTCCACTAAGATTTTGCAATAAGTGTTCCAATCGATGTTCGACATGTTGAAACTATAAATCACTTTATCTTGTGTACTTAACGATATCCAAAGATTTTGAGTGTTTTTATCAAAAAAATTCCACTCCCTTAACAAACCATACTGAACTGGAACTAAAAATTCAAATTGTTTTTCACAGATTTTGGAATATCTAAAAATTAATTTAAAAAAATGTGACAACTCTATGAATTAACCCAATTACTTACTTCACAGATTTTGAAGTGTAAAAACGAAACAAATCCTTAACATAAGCAGGATAAATAATTGTAGCATACCGTAACACGTCATATATGTAAGAATTCGTTGTTGTCAAAAATATGTTTTTAGCCACTGTTTCACTAGAAGATGGACTATAATAATGCTCTCTCATTAAATTTAGAGATTGCTCTAAAATAATTAGTAACAAAATTAAATTTTCATAGAAATACTTCACTTACCCCACGTAATTGGATTCTGCGATGAATTTGTACAAAGATATATTCGCATGGTCGATTGTTCTTCTGCCTTTGTTTCGATGTTGCAGTGCTTTCTGAAAATTCACAATTAGAAAATATGGGATTAAAACTTTTCAAAATACGTACTGTTTTTTTGAAATATCCCAAGCAGATGCTATTAGAAGATTAACTACGTAATCGGCTGGTACGAAATCTACGTTACATTTATGCTTCAATAATAGAACACGAAGAAATCCCGTAAGACTGATTAAAAACACCGAAATGATTCCATAATAATTATCGATCCATCCTGGGAAAGGATCACTGATTGTGGACGTTACTGGGAATTAAGGAGCAAGACGATGATGTGACCAAATTGAAAACAAGAAAATGACTTACTTAAGGAAGGCTTCACTATAGCAATGGGCAAACCAATTCCATCTTTCCTTACTACTTCTTCAGCTATGGATTTAGTGAGTAGGTAAATATTTTTATGACCTTGGATCATCCTTTAATTTAAAAATTGAAATATTTTACATTCTTAATTTACGTTAATAGATTTTTATCGAATAATTCAAAGTCTAGCATAGGGTCATTCTAACCTTGCAATGCAGCCACGCACGAGGCCAAAAAGGCGAAAGCAAGACGGGAACTTTTTGTTTGCTGAATATGCGATGTAAAAAAAGGTAATACAGGATTATAAAGCTACCTGGAAATCAACATGTGATTTGACTTCATCAAAAAAGGAAAACGTCCAGGCCCAAAGGAGCAGCCGAGAGTTGAACTGGGTGTCGTGCTCGAGAAGCACAAAGAATCGCAACATATGGCGACCAGTATAGTTAAGTTTCGGCTATTAGTTTACCGAGATATTTTTGAGTACTAGCGTAGGGTCACACGTACATAGTTACATTGTAAGGGTTGCTCTGAATTATTTGATAATTGTGGAAGATTTAAATTTCGTGGTAGAAATGAATATGAAAAATGAGAAAATTAAAAGTTAGCACATATGGACAGGCATACAACATGTGATGGCAATTGGATACTGGAATGATTATAATTATTGAGGCGAAATCGAAAATTTGTCAAGCGGTAAAAAGATATTGTAAAGGACAGTTAAAAAGACGCAGCAGATGAAATTGAAACCTTAAATTGAAGGCTCAATAATTAAAAGGAAGGAACCATTTTGACACTTATCACTTATCACTTCGTTAATTAAATTGAATGGGGTTTATGCTATTATTGAACGGGTGGTATTAAGGATATCCAAGTTATTTCTCTATACCGAGAAAGTTATTTCTCTATAAGTTAGCATTTTATTAGTACACTTGGTTATCCTGCATTTTTGCATTTTCGAAAGACTTAAAAATTTATGTTGAAGGACATTGAATAAAGTTAGCAGTTGTACATTGAAGTCTCGTATAATTTCACATGTGACGAGAGTCAACAATATTAAGTACATGCGATCCGATTTGAGCAGATAATCGTGGACAATATATTTCAAATTACCAAATTTATTTTATTTTAAACTTTTACGGTTATTATATCAAAGAAAACACGACATCTTTTATTGCCGAATTGATAAAATTCTCATACACACATTTTAGAAAAACTTTCATCATTTATAATATTAAACAAAGTTCTGTTAATCAAGAAAAATGTTTCTAAATGATTTTTTAAAGTTTTTAAATAATTACTTAATTTACTTACTCTGGTTTGATTTTTTCAATTAGTTTATCGTCAAAATGGTACAATAAACTTTCAAGCTGTTCTGATGTATAGGGAACCCCATCATAGAATGTCTCGTCAATTTCAGTCAACTCATCGGAATTTGCATATATTGTGGATACATAAACCAACGACTAAAACATTAAATTATCAATTTTTTCACAAATTAATATTTGCATACGAGACTTGACAATTCCATTCTACTGGGCATGTGCAACGGTACATTTTTCCAATTTACCCCCCTTCCTATTTTAAACTATTTCGTTTGTGCTTCTACGACATTTTCTTTTTGTAGAATCCGTAGCCGCATATATAAGTCTTCTAGTAACTATTACTGTTTGCACTTTCTGGTTAAAAGCTGGAACTTATTTTATATTGTTCCATAACTCTTGCAAATTCCGTTGGTCATCAAAAGTCGTCCTATGCTGACAGGTTGTAGGGGGCACGTAAGACTTATGCTTACCATTTTGGGTTATTGCCAATTTCTTACAACCTGTATCCAATCGCGATCGGCGACATACCATTATATATAGATCAAATTAGAGCGCAATACTTTTATTTCTATGTGTTTTTTAGTAAAACTGATGGTTTGTGTGTAAATGCATGTTATTAAATTTGTAGATATTCTAGGAAACATAAATTGTTCAGAAGAAGTGATTTAAAGTGCCGGCGGTATAGGGAAATCAATGTATTTAATTAACTAAAATGATTTTTTGTCTACTTTGGAAGTGAATACACGATAAAAAAATCGTATAAATGCAAAATAGGGCTCCTGTAAAGTATAATTTCACAAAAATTGTATTTCATCTCTTTACCACTACGCTGCACCACAAATTTTTGTATATTATGGTGTTCTTTTAGCTGCATGATATCTTTCAATAGAGATAACTTTTGAGTGAAGTTTGTCAAAGTGAAAGTTCTTTGACATTTATGTTCAGAAAGGTTTGCCATTTTTTAATAACAAATAAACTAACACTTGAACAACGCTACCAAATTGTGGAAATTTATTTTCAACGTCAGAGTTCCGTTCGCGAAACTTACAGAGCTCTTCGCCTATTTTATGGTCGACATAATCGACCTTAATCTGAGCAGGCTATTGGTACGGTGATGGATAAATTTAGTACCACTTCTTCATTGCATGATGTAAGACCTCCAACAAGACAAAGAAATGTGCGTACCGAAGAAACTATCGCTTCTGTGAGTGAAAGTGTGCAAGAGAACCCAAACATTTCAATTCGCCATTGTGCTCAACAACTTGGGCTTTATCCGTCCACTATATGGAAAATTTTAGATCTAGATCGTGGTTTACATCATTACAAGATCCAGTTAGTTCAAGAATTGAAGCCTAATGATCATAGATGATCATAATGATCAATTGGAAGTGGATCTATTTTTTTAACGCCAAATTTTGTTCAGTGACGAGGCACATTTCTGGTTGAATGGGTATGTGACCAAGCAAATTTGCCGTATATGGACTGAGACCAATCCGGAACATTATCTTGAGACTCCATTGCATCCATTAAAATTGACTGTTTGGTGTGGAATACACGCCAACGGCATCATCGGTCCATATTTCTTTAGAAATGAGGAAGGAGCTACCGTTACGGCGAATGGTGCAAGATATCGACACATGCTTAATACATTTTTGTTTCCACAAATCTAAGAGTTAACCTTCGACAACATATGGTTCCAACAGGATGGTGCTACGTGCCACACAGCCACCGAAACCATCGATTTATTGAAACGACAATTTGGCGACAACATGATTTCAAGAAATGGTCCTATCAATTGGCCTCCAAGACCGTGTGATTTGACGCCTCCAGATTATATTTTTGGGGGGTATGTTAATCCATGGTTTAAGCTAACAATTCAACAACTATGGAAGCATTGGAGGTCAATATTTAGCAAGCCATTTATGAAATGAAGCCAGAAATATTGGAAAAAGAAGTCATAAAATGGACTAATCGGATGCGCTTCGTAAAGTTTAGTCGTGGTGGTAACATGTCGAAAATCATTTTCAAATCATAAATGGCATTAAATTTACTTTCATAAAAAAATAATTAAAAAAACATTCCATCAATTTTTGATGTTTTATTTCATTTTGAAGTTCTCATGCAGCTAAAAAAAACCACCCTATATAAGTGGATCTTTATGTCGATCCCATTAAAACAGAGTACTCGGTGCTGTTCTGAGTAATTATATTTGTATAGTATTATAATGTAGCTTACTTACTGTTAAATTTGAGATGTTTTTGGCAATTTTTATTATTTCTTGTACAGATCTGATGTTACTAGCAAATGAAATTCGAAGTTTTTCCGAAAAATTTACACTTGCTGCGCTATGAAAAACACAATTGACTTCCGAAGTTAAAATTTCTATATCTCTTTCACATAATCCAAGTTTTGGAGCAGTAATATCGCCTGCCATTAAAAACACTTTCTCCAAAAATGCAGGACTTTCTACTTTCAGTTTATGAAACACCTTAAAATATAAACCAATACATACTATACAATTTCATTAATATTCGATTTTAGCATCCGTGGACATTTTGAGTTAAAAATCAATAACCTATCCAAAAATATTCCTCTACGTTCTAGCTTATGCCTTTTCAAAATTATTTCAAAAATGCTACTTTTAGCAGTCATATAAATATTCGCAACTTTCATGTGCCTAATTGAATTGAGTAAGTGGAAAAACAAATTTAAACTTATAGGAAGCGAATTATATATCTATAGCGATCTTACGCTCATGCAGAGATGTATTATGGGATGGGAGGTATTGATGGGATTTATAAAATGGAAAACTATTAGAAAATCAAACAGACGAATAAGTTCTGTGAACCAAAACTGAACAAAAATTAAATGAGCGATGAAACAATAATGGATAAGCGACGACACGAAAAAATTAATAATAGTAATACGAAAAACAAGAAACAGAAAAATGTAAGACTTGATACATGGAACGGTGCCCAGCAAAATGAAAGAAGTGGCAAGCGAACTCAAAAACTACAAGTAAGTAAAAATAGCAGCGCTGCATGATATCAGGTGGAAAGGACAAGGAGAGATTAATGGAAATGGTTTTGTGTTACTGTACGCTGTAGAGAGTAAACAGGAAAGCAATGGAATGGGATTATGGCAATGGAAAAAATGATGAAAAACATACTGCGATTCAAACCTGCAGGAGGAAGATTATGATACTTAAGAACGAAGATGACACCTAATAACGTGCCAATACACGCAAATGCATCAACTGAAAATATCAGGGAAGGAGTAACAGAACAGTTTTATAATGAATTGCAAATATTATATAAAAGGATACCGAGGATACCGAGATTCTCAAAAATCTCAATGCGCAGATTTGTAAGGAAGAACATGTGACAAACGATAACGGGAACACACTGTGTACCTGGTGGCCTCAAAAGGTATGATAATCAGTGGCATCAAATTCAAACACAAGAAGCAACATAAGATCACGTGGAGATGGTCAGGAGGAGAAAACATGGATGGAAACCAAATTGACCATGTGTTGATATCAGAAAGGAGAGCCACATCGGTAAATGATGTGAGAACGTTTGGAGGTGCTAATTCTGACACTAATCACTATTTGGTAGTTGTGGAAATTAAACAGGAAACATCAATAGAAAACCAAAATTTAGTAATGAAACATATAATAGAAAACGATATGAATGAACGATACAGTGCGAATTAAAGAAAAAAGGGAGAGGCCTTAGTAAAGATGAGGAATATAATCATATAACAGCGAGTATCACAACATGTGTGAAACAAGTAATAGGACATAGAGAGAAAGAAAGATAGAAAGAATGGTTTGACAATGACTGTATAGAAAAGAATATAGTATAAAAAAAATCAACAATACTTACATGGTTGGCAACAAATGAGGAAGAAGGCTTGAAGGAATATAAAACAAAACTACGAGAAGCCAGTAAATTATATTGTCAAATTAAGGAATATTTAGGTCATTTTTATATGTAATATTTTATAATACGGTCCTGCCAGGTTAAAGAACTGCTAAATCAGACCAAGCATTGAAAATTTCATGAGAAAATTTATGCTAAAGTATGGCTTAGAAGACGGGAAGTAGTTTGCTGAGGAAGAGTTTTTCAACAGTTGATTGAACGAAGGTGATGGAAAGAAATAGGTGATTAGGGGGTAGAAGTGAATTTTGGAAGACATTTTCGTAACTATTACTAATTTTAGACTTTTTCGTAAAATTGTGCTTCGGAATAATTGTAGTACGTCGGGGAAGCCCGACGCTCAGTCAGCAATTCCTTCTATCTAGCTTTCCATTTTATTCATTCTTTTCAGTAATCATTTTGTGTTTTGTATATTTTAATTTCTAACAATATTTTAATTTTTACATTTAACTTAATATAATGTTTTTGTTTTAAGTAAATCTTACAATTTCACTTCATTATTTTGTAATGTTCCTTTCATTATTTTGGTACAGTTTTCCTTTTTTATTTCTGTAGGGCCTTATCCTGGAGCAAAAATAGCATACCGACGGTGATTTGTAATACCCCGTAACTAACAAAACCAAAATTTTACAGGAGAGGGCTATTTCTAATTTTTAGCTTTAGTTTTCAAAAATATGTGATAAAACTTTGATTAGGTGGATTATTATAGTACTCAGCATTATATTATTATACCAAAATTATGTCCTAAAATAAAGTAATTTGTTTATTAAAGCAGATACAGGTTGTTGCAGAAAATATTATGTTATTTTTTAGTAGATACGGCATAATATTTAGGTTAGCAGATGATATTATTAAAAAGCAATATTTGAAGTACATAAGTTAACTATGAAAATGTAGGTAATTTAATCTTTATTGAAAAATAACATAAACTCTTAGATACTAAAAAATATAAATTTTTAAAATAAAATAAACTATTAATTTCAAAATAACTCTAAAAAAAATATGTGTACAGTAGAACTCCAATTATCCGAATCAATTGGGACCCCATTAGGATAATCAAAAATTCGGATAATTAGATTTTTTCCGAAAAAAGGGTACTGAATGGATTTTTAATTACAGTAGAACTCCTATTATCCGAACTCCGACTATCCGAATCGCTGATTATCCGAATCGCTTTCAGAAAAAAAAATTTAAGACGGAAACGTACTGCGATTCGCAAAATAATGATTTTGTGTCAGCCCGAGTGTGACCACATGCAATTTCTCACTGTCAAGCGGATGTGCGCGACTTGGCTGCCCGGAAACAGACAATCAAACAGCTTACTTTGACCGATATGTTCAGCAAGCAATGACTTTCATTTACAATACATACTAATGTATGTACATCACTTTTAAGTACACTATATAACATGTAAAAGTGTTGCCTTTTCTTTGAATTAATTAAAAATCCATGCAGTACCCTTTTTTCGGAAAAAAATCCAATTATTCGAATTTTTGATTATCCTAATGGGGTCCCAATTGATTCGGATAATTGGAATTCTACTGTAATTCAATGAAAAGGCAACACTTTTACATGTTATATAGCGTACTTAAAAATCGTCATTTCTTGGTGCGTCCCAAATTTGGAGGTACAGCCTTATACACTTTTTTAAACCTTTGGGTCGTGATAAACAGCCACCCATTGTATTTATACATTTCGAAGGTTGAGTAACATTTTATAACATTGTTTATTTTTCTCTAATAACCTTTATCATCAGTAACATTACCTAATCTTATTTAAAATTACACTATTGCACTTGGATCCACAATTATTGGTGGAATGAAACGGAGGGCGATTTATCTGTTTCAACTTTCACAAATTTCATATTAGATAATACAAAGTGGCCCAAAAAAAACTCACCCGATGTTGTTTTGCTATACCTTTAAAATGAAACGACATAATTTTATTTTGTAATGTTTATTTTGGACCTTTAAGTTTTTCTCCATTACTTTATGAGGATGATAACGGTCAAGTGGGCGCCGCCATTGTTGATGACCATTTGGGCTCTTGTCACCACATTTTTAATCGTTCTGTCGAGAACTTCCAGAGTCTGTGGCTTGTTCCCATAGACCCATGACTTCAAAATACCCCAAATAAAGAAGTCTGGAGGATCAAATCGGGTGATCTTGCCGGCCACCGCAAATCGCCAAAACGAGACACTAGGCGACCCGGAAATGCATCCTTCAAAATGTCCATTGTCGCACGAGCTGTGTGTGCGATTGCACCGTTCTGTTGGAACCAGATGTCCTCCAGTTCCAATTCATCAATAACAACTCGTTGATCATGGTTCTGTATCGCTCACCAGTCACAGTAACCGTGTTACCCACGGCGTTCTCAAAAAATAAAAAGGCCCGATAACACCTCCGGCATAAACGGCGCACCATGCAGTGACTTTTTGAGTGGATGTAATGGCTCTTCTTGAATGATACGTGGATTCTCAATGCCCCAGAA
Source organism: Podabrus alpinus (assembly GCA_932274525.1). NCBI lineage: Eukaryota > Metazoa > Arthropoda > Insecta > Coleoptera > Cantharidae > Podabrus > Podabrus alpinus. Next base: position 62,427,382 of record OW026454.1, on the reverse strand, counting down.
GCGTAAATTTTGTTTGTTTATGTATCCGTTCAGATGAAAATGAGCCTCGTAGCTCATGATAAATTTCGACCGAAATTGCCCACTGGGTCGTTGAGGTTTAGGAGAGCGTGAGTATAGTTTACACGCGATTGACGGTCTGTAGGCAGCAGTTGATGGACTGTCTACACTTTGTAAGGAAACATCTTCAAGTCTTATACCAAAATAAGCTGCAGAGACGAACGTGTAATGGCCAATTGCGTGGAACGTCATCAAGTCGACGTTGACGGCTCATCGCAGCGGCGATATTCTCGGCGGAACAAGCACTGCGAGGCCTTTTGGCGCCTCTTCTGTCATATTTTGTTCCAGAATATTTGATTTATTTAACCAGTTGGCGTAGAGCAGCCGGGAAATCTGCGCCAAAATTCACGTTGTGCCAAAATCACTGACGAATTATACAGTAAGAAAATAGTCACGAGTATTCCGCGATCTTGAGGAGTATAGCGTTCTATGACTTGTCGACGTGTATTCTGTATCTGTTTCCTTCACAAATATAAAAAAAACTGACAGTTGCCGCCATTTGCAAAAGTTATAGCATCTTCCGATAGGGTGATATATTTGGGGCCACCTTGTATAAAAGAAAAATGTCCAAATAAAAACATTCCCAATAATTTTATATTCTGATGGCTGTTGCTATCAGAACAGAATTGTATTTTATCAAATTAATGCTTTATTAAATTATAGCATTCGAAACAATATTGTGATTGAGCAGAAGTTTCTCGAGAAAGGTCACACCCAGATGGGTAATAAAGATACCTGGATTTACAACAGCAATCGACCTGGCAAGAAATTGAACGATCCTACTGTAACTAATTTACGCCATCTGAAATATAATCCTAAGAAAAAAATTATAGAGTATAAAACTAATTTTGAAGATGATCTGCGTCCTTTACCAGTAAGATCTTGAAAATATCCCTCCAAAGTTGGGTAATATTTACAAGCTCATTGTATGAGTGTAAATATAGTTAGTTCATGTTAGCAAGTCACAGCCGCGAAAAATTCTTCGATAAGCCAGAGGCCGGAATGTGGCTTGTGTAAATTCCTGTAACCTGTCACGGGAGCATGAAGTAGAATAGAAATGTACGTTTGTCATTAAGTGGTGATATTTCACCCCCCCTCCCTCCTTGACTTTGTGTGGAGCTTTGAGGTGTTGTTTTATTCGATAAGGGAGAGCTTTGTTATACTATGGCGTAATCTTACAGGTATTATAAATTAAATATTATGGTTTCTTTCAGGTTATAAATTAGGTTAGTCGTAATTAGACTAAATACTAATATACTGTCGTGTTCTGATTATAAGAGATGGGGGGTCTGATGTAATTGGGTTTATTTTGTGATAAAATACTCATTACTTAATATTCAAATAAAAGACCATCATGGTATTTAAATAATTACACCTGAATCTTCTTGGCACTTCCGAGTAATGAACTGCTTGCATCAATTCAATCTAAAAATACAACAAACGTAATTTTGAATACACACATATTTAGAACAAAGATGTAAAAAGCAAATGAAGGATTATTGGTTTTATTCAAATAGAATTTAGGAAGAAATTGAATATTATTAATTTATTTGTAAAAGAGTAGGATAGCGATAAAAGAAGTGTTTTGCGTTTCAAAGAATTTAGTGCGCGGGCTTATAGACGATTTTGGTGGGATGGAAAATGGATAAGGAAGCGTGTGAGGAGAACCGAACGATCCGTCAGAGAGTAAAGACGCGATTTTTTGAAAAATATTAAATTTTGGAAATGGTTTAAAATTTTGTAAAGTTTGGATTTGTCAAATGTTGTTGATGATTCATGAAGAGTAAAAATAAGCGTTAAGAAAATTTATGGAAGTTTCGATTGGTTATTCAAAGGTGGTTGGAAAATTTTGGTGACCGCTGACAAATTTTTTATGGTTATGTTTGGAGGTTGGAAAATTATTGAAGATTATGAATTTATGGACTTACCTGAACATTTATCCAGTAATACGAAGAAAATAAATCAATCGTTGATCTTGTCTGGAGTTTTTCCTTGAATGGAATTGGAACCAACTTTATAATCGCTTCCACGCTGCCTGTTTCACTCCACATCGATGGGACCCGACAGTATAGACTTCGGTAAGCCAATTTTGTGTCGACAAAGTTTATTAAAATCTAACGTTAGACACGGTGATCAGCTTAAGCAGTTAAGTGCATTGCTGCTAATGCGGAATGCCCGGTTCGACTCCGGGCTCAGTAAAAACTTTATTCTGACCGTCTCCCCTCGGAAGGCAATGGCAAACCACCGAGGTGTAATATGCTTAGAACAGCCTCTCTGGAGATGAAGTGTATACACTTCCCGCGGTTCGGAGCCCGCGTTAAACAAGTAGGTCCCCTATGTGTGTGATAGTACTACAAATGCACAACACATACATAGGAGAGAGGTCGCCAACATCCGGTAACGGATAGGCACGCGAAGAAGAAGAAGAACGTTAGACAAATAAAGTACGCGCGTGAATTTAAAAACGTGGGGTTTATAAACTTTTCTTATGTTATACTTGTAAATTTAATTTGTTCCAATTTATGAAAAGTCAGTCTTTTGTTTTAAATGATTATATTTTGTTTAATAAATTACAATATTGTGTCTACAAGTAATTACGTTTATTTTTGATTTAACTTTATACAGCAGTGAAGTCCAGATTAAGCAGGTGTAAGGTACAATAAGTTATATTTTTTCGTTTCATTGAGGTTACTAATTTAAGGTAGCTTATATGAGTATTTTGACTACATGGATGAACCCAATTTACGACCCTTAATACTGAGTTTTTTCGTGCAAAGCTAGTCGGAGCATAATTGAATTAAGTGCTATTATTATTCCCCGCTATATAAGTCAAAATTTGATTTCTACAGTAGCAAAACATGGCAATACATATAAGTCATAGGCGTAAATTAACCCGACTTACATGTATAAAAGTTGCAGGCGTAATTAGTCCAACTTACATGCATCGAAGTTGAAGGCGTAAATTAGCCCGACTTACGATATAGCTAAATCCAGTCGTAATTAGACTGATGACAATAACAAACATTCTCAAAAGGGAATCTAAATTCAAAATGATTATAATTAATATTTACTGGTATTTACTGACCACAAATGTGGATCGAAGGTATGATTTCAGGTTCGCAGTCACAATTTAGGCTGTAGAATATTCTCTAAGAGAATTTTATGTGTTTTATTATTAATATCAATTACCACTGACCTTATTATCATCAATGATGAGCAAATTGCCAATAAATATAAACAAACTATTACAAATATCAAAATCCACTCAATAATGAGTTGTATTCGCTTGGATTAATATCAATAAGAGATAACTTTCATTGCTATTTTGGCTTGTCGATCCTGTCCGTGTTTCTTTTATTTTTTTTTGTTAATATTAAAATAAATAAAAATCTAAGTACAAAATTTGGTGTTTTAATGTTTTATTTAGTCGATTTGGTTTGAGAATGTGAACGAAGTTCACATTCTGCTTCGAACAACAGGGTATCTTTCTTTGAATCACTGTGTATGATGTAGGTAAGCTAACTATGTTTTAGAGGTAATACAATCTTCACGAACCGGGCTTTCCCGTTCAAAGAAAGAACTGAGGTGTACTACGGTAGGGTATTTACAACGTGTGGGTTGCTAGACAGATCACAGGCTTAGAACGATGGTATTTGAATTTCCGGATGTTGAGATTTGTAGGATGACAGCGGGAGATTTAAATTCAACATTCAATATTACAGCAGTAAAATTTAATGTATTAATGATTCTTGATGATTTTTTTTTCAAAAATGCGCAATTACGAGAGTATAGTGGTATAAACGGCACAATGTATAAATAACTTTTAATTTTATATATTTTCAAATGGAGCAAATTTAATTTCAAAATATTTTCTTACGTAAGAGCGAGTCTAGTTGCAGGAACTTAAATAAATTTTTTAAGCAGAAAGGTCATAGGGAATCCGTTACTTGATACTTGAGGTATAACGAAGTTTGTCATCATGGGGTTGGTATTGTGCCCCTTTTAATTGGACGACTTGCACATTTCGAATTTGTTTTCGAACATTTTTGGATAGGTTGTTGCTTTTTATCTCAAAATGTCTACGAAAATGTTTTAAGCAACTTATTCATCTACAAGCACTACTAAACTTGAATTACAGTAGTCATTGGACGAAATAATATAAACGCATTAGAAATTTGTAATGTAATCAGAGGGTGAAGTAAGATTTTACTGATTTCAAAGAAAATACATTTTTTTCAGGTATAATTATTGTTTAAAGAGAATAGTTTTACAAATATTTTATAATGAAGTTAAGTGGTACCAGGTAGAAAATTAAAAAGATTATTTAAATAATTATTGAGTTACAAGCTGCATTTTGTTGGTTTAACATTGATTATTTCAATATATTTTGATTTTCTGATATATGTAAGTATTTTTAATAATATCGGCGAGTTGTTGTTTTTTTTTAAATTTTGATGTAACAATAATTGTGCTGTGTTAAGTATAGAAGTAACACATGGGTCGTGGTAAAGATATCACCGAAGTAAAAAAAGCTGTAGTTGCGGCTTTATTGAATACAAAAATGTATTCCCAAAGAAAAATCGCCGTTATGGAAAAACTCGCCAAAACTCTGCATTTGAAGCAGAGTAATGCAGTTTCATCTCGGTCATGGTGTGGTAGACCACACTGAAAACTGAAAAACGGAAAAACTGAGGCATGAAAATAGCAAAATATCGACCAAGACGATACGACGTCGATTAGCTGAAAAGGGTGTAAAATGCTATCGACCTGCACAACGGCCACGACTCAGACCAGCTATGAAAAAAAGATTGCAGTGGTAAAAACAAAATAATTCAAAAATTAAAAAAATGATTAAGACTTGCATCGAAAGCATGCCAAGATGCATAAAAGCAGTTATTAAAGACAAGGGTGGAAATACCAAACATTAACTATTGTAATATATTTTAGTACCAATAATAAAAATAATTATAATACAAAAACAGTTTATGTTAAAAACCCAAAATCAATTAATATTCGTAGATTTAGTGAGTTCATATTATTTTGTCCATAGACTTAGACGCCGATTATTATGATCACAGAAAATTAGATCAATCGGGTATTGAGATAACTTTTGCGAAGAACGGGTCGGCCGTACATGATGAATATGTATGGTGTGTCAGCAAAAGAATTAGAGATCCGCGAAAATTATAAACAAACAATACTAGATGACTTTTTTCATTTCATTTCATTTCATTTATTTCATCTACGGCTAAGCCTTTTTTACAATAATCTTTTACAATAATCTTTTACACTAAACCTTTTACAATATAACCCTTACAATAATAACAACAACTAATGGGATTTTTTAATCCCATTAAAGGACGGTTAATTTACTTTTCAATTTTTTAAAATTCTTATGCTTAAATAATGTTTTTAATAAATTTATATAAGCCTTTTTGTTTTTTTTGTCCAGATCAATTGGTTATTGCGATCAAAAACCCTTAGTCCCGATGTGATCACATTAAGCGGCATCTACTGTATATATAAATTTAAAATTTACTTACTGGTCTGTTAAAAATCATTTCAAATCTTTCGCTTTCGGTAAGATTTTTTTTTGGCCGTATTAAAAGATAAATTCGTTTTAAATCCTTACAAGTTCTCAATAATTTTTCAACTAGTAAAGTTCCTATAAAGCCTGTACCGCCTGTTATAAAAACAGTGGAATTTCTAAAATAATCTTGTATTTCACTCATTTTCATGTGAACTTGACTGCAGAATAACAGAACTACTACATATTAAGTTATGTTTATGATTAATTTCGTTTATTAAAGTATAAAAAGTTGAATGTATAGGCAATTATTATATTTATTATGCATATTAATATACCTACTGTCGTTTAAAGAAACTGATAAGTTATTAAGCCCGTGTCTGACTATAAAAATTTGTGTAAAATCGTTTTATAAAAATTTGTATATGTTACGGTCAATGATGTGAATTGGGCATTGACGTCAATGGCCGGACAATGACGTCAATGGCCATTTTTGCTAGAAATTGCTATCGCTAATGTTTTCTAACAAAATCAAATTCGCAGTACAGGGGTTAAACTTAGATCGGGTATACTTATTCTTTAAAACACCATAATTGGTGCAAAGTTTATAAAAGCCATCTTCTACGGAACTACCAGTATATTACGTAGAGAACCGCGAGCTCTATCTACGTCTGGTATAGGAATACGAACCGTACTTCCAATTTGAACATCTGGAAATTTTTCGTTAGCTAACTTGAGCATTTTAGAGGCTTGCTTTTCCAATGATTCTCGACATCTTTTACGCTCAGTAGTAATGTTCTTCTGGCGTTCGCAATTGAGGCATATTCCAGCATTGTTAACTTCTTCGCCAAGAGGTAATATTATTAAGCACTGGCTGCAAACGTTTCTCTCTTCGTGTCCAACAACGGGTTCCAACAAGCTTTCAGTGTTCTCTTCAATTTCAAATGGTAACTCCATATTAGCTTCCATTTCGCCATCTCAATTTTTATCCTATATTTCTTCAGACCCTCCTTCCATTACTTGTAATAGCGTTTCGAGATCTTCTTCAGTAGACAAATTTGGAATTTCATCATGCGGTATTCCAGTCGGGGTTAATCCTACTCTAGCTGGACATCCAAACATAGCCTCATATGGGCTTCTTCCAATTCCAAATGTATACCATTATTGTTTCCATTATTCTCCTTCTATTGCAGGAGTGTTTATTTATTTCAGCTACCATTCGATTTCTTCCACCATGTCCGATTGCCAAGTGAGCATTATGAATAATATCAAACCATTCTTCATTTGTTGTATAATACAAAACTTTCTTTTTGCTCTTTTCCATTTATGGTAATTACATCATACTTACGTACCATCCTATAATGCTTCGTGGTTTTCTTGGACCCCTCTTGTAAAAGCAAAGTCTTTGCCTCTTTAACTTCGACAATTCGGTCGTTGTATTCAAAAATATTTAAAAACGATTTATTATCATCGCGTTTTGTTTAAATCGTTTAGTTAATACTCTCATTAAATCGCCTACGCATTTCATTGAGATCCATTTATCTTCTGTTCGTTATGTCTTTGTCTTTGTAATCGTTGGAAATTACTTAATCTTATATAATACTTACAGATAAATTTTTAAGCTGGTAATAATCCCTTAATTCCTTAATAGGTAGTACCAATTATACAGGCACTTTTAATATGTACATGCCCGATGGAATAATATCATCATCGCCCGCTCTGTATTGGGCAATGACGTCATTGCCCGGACAATGATGCAAAAACCATAGATAGAAGATTCTTAAATGTCAACAGTGCCCAATTTGCATGGGCATTGACGTCAATGGCCGGTCAATGACGTACATGCCCAACCGTGAAGGACATTGACGTCAATGGCCGAAGTGTCATCATTGACCGTAACATATACAAACGATGTGACGCCATGTAATATAAAAATATTTTAAGCCCGTGTCTCACTATAAAATATTTGATGCCAAGTTTTTATCAAAACAAGATCAGCTGCGAAAAGTAATTTTGAGTTAGGTCTATCGTTTGTATTATTTGATATACAATGAAAAGAAATAATCACAATTTAATTACAAAATTTAATCAATAATCACAATTCACTAAACTTGATGCAGTTTTTAGAAAAACACGATCAGCTGTTGGCATCCATTAGTACACCGAATGAGTATTTACAAGTTGGGTGGGGGTCAGCAGCCAATAGGATGTCTGCTTTTATAAAAATTATAGAAACAGTTCTAAAAACGAGAGTTTTTATAAAAACGTTTTTGTGACGTCTGAAAATACAAGCACCATAATAGTTATTTAAGTTACAAGGTACGTAAGGACGTTATTATCAGTCAATGAAGGCTAATTTAAAGCGAGGCGGAGCCGAGGTTTTAGGTGGTTATATGTGTTTAGGGTTTAGATAGTTTTAGGTGGATCGGATGTGTGCTTCCTTTAGATAGAAGATATGTGCATCCATTCGATAGAATATGTTTGTATCCGTTTGATTGAAATTGATGGAGATAACTCGTTTCTCCTTAAAAGCCGATTCACACTATGCGATTTCTCACGTGACTTCCATAATATCAAAAATCATGTATTTGCGTACAGGAGCGAATAAAATAATAATAATAAATGCGCTCATTTCATTGAAACATGGCAACCTCTTATGAGGTGTTTACAATCCGTTTTAAGAGGTGGATTACTACTCATCTTATTTCTACATTTACTATAATTACAAACTACGAGTAGCGTGGGATTTAGTTTCTAGCACTATGTTCTTCCATCTTGTCCTGTCGCCACACTTCTCTCTCCAGTTTCTTATCCCCATCCTCTCCAAATCCTCCTGCACCCCATCAATCCATCTCATTCTGGGTCTACTCCTCTACCCCTCTCCCTCTCTTCCATTGGTCTCCACCTTGATACACTTCTTATTGCGCTGGCGTTGTCTCTTCTTTCCAGGTGTCCCAACCATCTCAACCTCTGTGACTTGATATACTTCACAATATCTTCGCCATTAATTCACTGTTTGTTCTTCTATATACGTCTTGAGCAATCCTTTCAGATCCCATTATTTTCCCTAATATTCTTCGTTCAAAGACTCTAAGCTGATTTTCTTCCCTCTTCGTCATGCACAGCACCTTAGACGCATATGTCACCGCTGGTCTTATCAATCTCCTGTACACCTTCATCTTTGTACTCAAATTTTATATTTGCATAAAATGACGTGTATCCGTTCTGTACAGGAGCGAATATGATAATATATTGAACCAATCAAACACTAATCATAGGTTAAAATTTACTTTATTACTGACCGGTTTCGTGTTTTTCACACATCTTCGGAGCAATCTATTATAAATTAAGGAAGTTACATTGTTTATTACTTTTCTCAATAAATAAAAATTTCTACTTACACGTTAGTTATAAAAATATAGATAAAATCATAAGAAATTTATAAACACGCTTCCAACATCCAAATTCATATAGTAAAACTCAAATTAACACAAACTAAAATGACAAGCCATAACATTTTCAGATTACACTATATCCATTATCTTTTGATTTCTCTATCAGTAAGCATTCGAAAAGCGGCGAATCATACAGATTGATTTGTTTTTTAAGTAATTTAATGTGGTTTTTATTATCTCTGTTTTTTATAATATCTAGTGTTTCTAGAAGATTGAGCTTATATCTCTTCTTCTGCCTATGTAATATTTTGGACTTTCCCTCATTTATCTGGTGTTTGTTGTAATGTGTTTACCAAACAGAGTTTTAAATTTCTCTATTGTTTAGTGCGCCCTATGATACCAGAGGAGATTTTTTGAGAACGATTAATAGTTTCCCATTCATAAACATTTCATGTGGCTCGAGAGCTGTTGTGGGCAGCCTCCTCATGTCTTTTATAGATATAAAGAATACTAAATAAATCCCCCTGGGAAACTTGAAATGTGGAAGTTATCTTCTAGAGAGTAGTTTGGTAATTCGATTTATTTACATTTGTACAGAGTATTTATTAGAAATATAAATATGGTGTAAGCACATTAGGGGAGTGACAACGAGTGTTTACCTGCGAATTTGCGTCATTGTATTCTAGTGATTTCGAGGAAATATAATTCAAATAAACCGAATTAAAAGTAATAAAGAGAAGTGGAGAACACCTGAGAATAGATCAACGTGATATTGGTAAAGCCAGCAAGGGGTGAGTCCAGATTAGGCTTATTAGGAAATCTGCGAGGTTATCGCTTTTGTTGCAAATTATAGTCCAACGTGCGAATAAAATACTGCTCAAACAATAATAAGATCGTAGCCCCGACTTGCAAATAAAATTGTAATCACTGTCTTTGCAATAGACATAAAAATTTATTGTAATATAGATCAACCGTACGAATAAACAACTGTGTACATATTAATAAACAAATATAACCCTACCTTGTATAAAAATTTGTAAATTCTGACAAAACATTATAATAAGGTAAATACAACTGAGAGAGAATTACCAGATATAGTACAGAAGTGTGAATAAAATTACTGAGTACATAACAATAAGCAATAAATCTGCAGATATCAAGAGAATAAAACCGCAATTCTATCTGATCGCTCAAAACCAAAATGAATCTTGAGATATCGATACAAAAATCGTACTTTATCCTTCGGAAGGGTCGACCTGAGGAAAAGTGTGAATCGCGTAACACAAGAGATACAAGGGTAAAAATATCGATGCAACACCCTAAAATTGGAGAAATAATAGGAAGAGCAAACAGTGCTATAACACGAGAATAGTACTCAAAAAGAAGAGTATCAGACAAAGAAGAGGAAGAAAAGCAAGTGGAGCTTTTCAAAAGAAGCAAAAAAATTACAAGAACACCGCCCACAAAAAGAGACAACAAAGCGGAGAATAAGAACGAAAGCGTAAACATGGAGGAGCTAAACAGTTTGATAATGGAGATGAGTCGAGAACTAAAGCAGAAAATGAAAGAAAATAGCGTAGAACTGAGCAAGGACGGCGAGGAACTAGAAAAGATGAGGGAAGAGGTGATAAGACTAACAATGAAATAAGAGAGTTGAAAGAGGAAATGAATCGCAGAGAGAGAAAGTGGATAGAAACCGCCTGACAGAAAGAATCGTAGCAATAGAGGAAAAAAACGAAAAGTATGAAAACGAAAAGAGAAGGAACAATATAATTAATTTTCAAAGGACTGGATTCGAGAAGTAGCGATATCAGGAAGAAGGTGGAAAACTTTATGCAAGCGAGACTTGGATTTGTGGCAAGTATCAGTAATACATACAAGATTGGGAAAAACCAAATGGTGCTGGTGCAGCTAGAGCAATGGAGTGACAAGAAGCAGATAATGGAAAGCAAGTATAAGCTGAGGGGTACAGATATTTATATTGAAAACGACTTGACTGTGGTAGAAAGATGAATACAAAAAAAGATAAGATAGAGAGCGAGAATGGAAAAAGAGAACGGCTGTAAAATCAAAATCGGCTACAAAAAGCTGCAGGTAGATGATAAAATATTGTTTTGGGACCGCAATAAGCAAGAACTAACGCTCCAAAAAAAAAAAGAGTTTATAGCCGGACGAAAACAAGGTTGACGATTGCAGGGAAATGGATAATGAATGAGGTAATGGACAGAAATAAGGAAAAGCAAATAAAACATAAGAGATACAGTTGAAGGAATAGAAAAAAGCAAGATGTGTAGAGAGTGGGAACCTGGAATGTGCGAACCATGCTAAAACCAGGGAAAGTAAATGAAATAAACGAGGAACTGAAAAGATATAAAGTGGATATGGCGGCGATACAGGAGACAAGATGGAGTGGCCAAGGCGAGATGCAAGTTGACAGTAGCGGGGTAATGTACAGTGGAGAGGAGAAAGGTGGTAAAAACGGAACGGCTTTTATAGTCAGCAACAAGATTAAAAATAAAGTAATACAGTTTAAGCCAGTACACGAACGAATATCACTGCTAAGAGTAAGAGGGAAGTTAAGAAACATCACACTAATAAATGCATATGCACCTAAGGAGGAGGATGAGGAGAGTAAAAGAAAGAGATTTTCTACGACGAGCTGCAAACAATAAGTGAGAATGTGCAAAAATATGATACCATAATGGTGTTGGGTGATTTTAATGCCAAGATACGAAGGGAAGACTACAATAGGGAGGTAGCCGGAAAGGAAACTTTGCACGATCGAACAAATAGAAATGGAGGTAAATTGTGTAGCTTCGCGACCGCGATGGAAATGTAGATTAGCAGCACCTATTATAAACACATTGATACACATGAGACATGGATATACCCAGGAAAATGTAAAAACAAATCAGCCGTATATATTCATTAGTTGCAAAGTTATATAATTATGTACTACATACTTTGACGTTCGGGAGTGTAAACTGAAAAGTGTCACCTTTAGCTTTCCGTAACATTGAAACGACTAAAGTTAGGAAACAAATCAAATACATATTTTTTGTTTTACTCTCTTGTGATGCGTTTAACTTTTGATCAAAATTGGAGATTTTTTTCATTTTCATACATCGGTTTATAACGTTCTACGCCGCCTTCCGATTTCCCTGTCTCTGTGCTCGTTGCGTGTTGAAACAGTGTGACGAGCACAGAGTACCTACAGCTTAACGTGGATTCCGAACCACGGGAATAGACGATTTTTACATCGTCTACTCCGACTAGGGAAGTCTTTGAGCCATATATAATGTTACCTGGGTTCAGCAGATAGACATTTGGTGAGAGAAAAATCCTTTTATAGATAGCACCTCACAGGATTTGAACCTATGAATCTCGGCATCAGAAGCTAACACAGTAACCTCTCAGCCATTCGCTCACCAAAATTGGAGATAACGCGGTAAATTCTGCAGTTGAAGTGAGCTGCTTTGACCCCATACATATTTTTCGGTAGATTTGTAGTTCATCAAGTAATGACCGATTAAAGCTGAGCTAAGGTACACCGCACATGAGCTTCTACTTCAAATTATAATATCTTGCAAATTCCTAAAAATTGTAAACGAGTTTGCATTTGTGGAAAGGTTGGACTTCATTGCACAGAAATTTGTGGATAATTGCACATAAACAATGTAAGTAGAATTCCAACACTTGTTCACACAAATGATGATGACAAAACTGTGGACACTTAAGTAACCGACATTAACAATGTAAATACCGCCAAAATCTCACAAATGACTCCTTTTTCAGAATCCTTTATAGAACGTCAAATTGAGAAAAATGTAGGCTGCCAGTACGTGATAAAGTTAGTACGAAATTTTGAAGAAATCGTTTCCATATGCAACAATCATAAGCATTGAAGAATTTTGGAAGAAGTTACGCAGATGGAAGTTCTAAGTCAGTTTTCTACGAATGATGGAACCTCCATTTGAAAAAGTTGCTAAGTAAACAAGTATTTCATTACGTTCAAACAAATATTTCCTCTTCATTATAAAATTCAAATTCACCAACAAGTTGGCGAAGATGATTTTGATATAAGAATCGAGTTTTGTGAACTGATGTCCCAGCGAATTCGAGATACGTAACCTAAATTTGGTAAAAATGTTTGTTTCGGTTACAAATTCAATTTTTTTAAAAACTTTATTATTATTTTTTAAAAATTGTAGGTATTGAAATCATAAAACTCCGCATGTATTTCGAAAAAATCATAATACTGTGTCATTAAAAAATCAATGTGTACTAGCAAATTTTTATTGAAGAAAACCTGACCTGGCAAATTGTTTTTGTTTAATTTATTTGTTTACTAAACTAACATCATATTAATAAAATCTATTTATATCGAATAAACATGCGAGAAAATTAGAAGTAAATAATAATACTTATAACATCTATACTTAAAATAAAACAATGTGTAGTTTATGAATATACTTACATTTCATCATTGATTGCAATCAACTTACCAAACCCAGTAAACCTAGCCATCTTATAACAAAGTTTTGGCTAAGTCAAAAATTGGCTGGTGCAATAAAGAAATTTAAAATACCACCACCTATTTTTGAACCGAACCCAGTATTTCAAGAACAACACGATATTATGTAAATATTAAAAAATACATTAATAAAATGTGTAAGCTAAGAGAGAATACTAAAAATAGATAATATCAAAATTTTGACCTCTCATATGCCTAGTTCAAATAAAGTACTCTCTTTTAGGTTCCGAAAATAATTATGTAGGTTAATTCTTATATACTCGTAGTATCTTATTTATTATATGCGGCTTTTGATGATACTTGAATTTGATCTTTTCACTTTGGTTTTGAGTAAATGAGTCTTAATCCCCTTCACTAAGATTTTGCAGTAAGTGTTCCAATCGATGCTCGACATGTTAAAATTATAAATCACTTTATCTTGTGTACTTAGAGATTTCCAAAGACTTTGAGAGTTTTTGTCAAAAAATTTCCAATTCTTCAACAAACCCAATTGCATTGGAACTAAAAATTTAAATTGTTTTTCGCAGATTTTGGAATATCTAAAAAATAATTTGTTAAGAAGTTCTAATTATGTAATACAGGAGTGTTTAAATATAATGTTTCAAATTTGATAAAAAAAGTTACGATGCTGTGAATTGACCATAGTATATTACACACCGAGTGGCTACAGGAGGCCATTTAACCTCGTGTGCGAATTGCGATTTTGCGGTAGTGGGGGTAACGGTAGCTACCCCTCTACCAAGGGATCGCCATTAGCATCAGAGTTAATGGCGCTTTATGCAATCCTAATAACTACCGACTAAAAATAGCCGAAAAGAAAAATTGAAATAAACAGGTACAAATTAAAGTGGATGTTGAAAAACGCATTGCAAAAGATAACAGTGTATGCAAAAATACTTTTTAATTATGCAATTTATAAAATTGTCTAGTAATGTATCCCATTACAAATGATAAATGATAACAGTAGTGGTTGTATGATTAAAAGAAGGAGCGCATAATTATATAAAGCTTTGGCGGCATACAACGCCTACACGTCGAAAGAATATCTCATTGCAATGTTATAAGGCATTCCTTTGAATGAAGCGATAAATAATAATTCTAACGTAAGATAAAATATAGCATGTAGACTTTTGTGGAGTCAATAATTATGAGGTCATACTATGATCCCCTGGGAGCAAATTTACTAATAAGCAACACGTGGGACTGAAGAAGGTCATTACGAACTGCAGAAGTACTAATTAATCCATGATAAACACGCTAGGATTGCATAAAATTACTTACTTAACAGATTTTGAAGTGTAAAAACGAAACAAATCCTTGACATAAGCAGGAAAAATAGTTGTAGCATACCGTAACACGTCATATATGTAAGAATTCGTTGTCGTGAAAAATATGTTTTTAGCCACTGTTTCACTAGAAGATAGGCTATAATAATGCTCTCTCATTAAACTTAGAGTTTTACCTAAAAAAATTAGTAACAAACTTAACTTTTCATAGAAATACTTCACTTACCCCATGTAATAGGATTCTGCAATGAATTTACACAGTGATATATTCGAATGGTCGATTGTTCTTCTGTCTTTGTTTCGATGTTGCAGTGCTTTCTGCAAATTCACAATTAGAAAATATGGGACTGAAAATTTACAAAATACTACGTACTGTTTTTTTGAAATATCCCAAGCCGATGCTATTAAAAGATTGACTACGTAATCAGCTGGTACTAAATCTACGTTACTTTTATGCTCTAATAATAGAACACGAAGAAATCCCGTAAGACTGATTAAAAACACAGAAATCACTCCATAATAATTATCGATCCATCCTGGGAAAGGATCACTGATTGTGGACGTTACTGCGAATGAAGAAGCAAGAAGATGATATGACCAAATTGAAAGCAAGAGAATGACTTACTTATAGAAGGCTTCACAATAGCAATGGGCAAACCATTTCCATCTTTCCTTACTACTTCTTCAGCTATGGATTTAGTGAGTATGTAAACATTTTTATGACCTTGTATCATCCTTTAATTTAAAAATTCCGTCAATTAGATATTTTTAGAATTTAAAATGCCTTTGAATAATTATTGTATAATTTACTTACTCTGGTTTGATTTTTTCTATTAGTTTATCGTCAAAATGGTTCAATAAACTGTCAAGCTGTTCTGATGTATAGGGAACCTCATCATAAAATGTCTCATAAATTTCCGTCAACGCATCAGAATTTGCATATATTGTGGATACATAAACGAATGACTAAAACATTAAAATAAACTTTCAATTTTTTCACAAATTAATATTTGCACACGAGACTGACCATTCCATTATAAAATTAGGAATATATTTTTCCATTTACCCCCCTCCCCATTTTGAACTATTTTGTTTGAGCTTCCACGAGATTTTATACCTTTATTTTAATTAAAATTTTTCAAAGTTTTATGTGTGAAATTTTCGGGAACTCCAAGCAACCTACGGGTGGTAAGAGGTAAATATGACACCAATTCTGAATATTTTATGATTATGATAATAAATATTCCAATACATATTACTCCAATTTATTGTAATATTATTTTTCATTAGTGATTATTTTTACAGTTTATTATATCAAAATTTAATGGTGTTACTGTGACGTGCATTTATTTTTTACAACTTAAAAGAAACCACGTTTTACTTTCTTTTAACTCGAATAATCCAAATTCGCTCGGAGTTGTGATCACATTGGTCCGGGCTCCGATCTATCAAGATGGAACTGAGGAATAAACCGAGATATTCACGAATATTCATGAAAATGTCAATCTTTGGGCCGTTCCTCCACTGTGGTGGTCAAAGCTAGGACCGTAACATGAGCATGTCTTTCTAGAGGTTCTAAATAAAGGTTTTCTTCCTCTTACGTTAGGTCTGGGACCTGACCATTTTTTTCAAGTAAGTGCCTTGAGCATAATTAGTTTTTGCTAAGTTAGCCCTCGATGTGGCTGTACCTTCTTTTTTATGAAGGTGCTCTTGCGTTTTACGTGCCCTCTGAAGCACGGAGACGACTAAGAGATTTTTACGCTCAAAACCGGAGTCGAACCGGGAAACCGTTGCATGTTGCTGTCCCTCCACCAATAAAATGTTTGTGTGAAATTGGTATAAAACGTTCAAGTTTTTTTAATAAATTTTTTCGCTTTTTCTATTTTATTGAATTTATTTTATAAAATTTCTATACAATGCAGTATATCGAGAAACCTTATTATTTGGTTGCATGTCCAAGCGTCCGTGTAATTACTGCCCCCTTCCCACGTCTTTCTAAATGTTTTTCCGAACCTGTAAGTCATATTAGTTTCATGTTATTAAATATTTAGTACACCTTCGTTTAATTTTTGAAAAATAGTCAACAACAATAAAAATCTGGTTGTGTAGGGTTGTTCTAGGCACCCCTCAAAATGATGGCAACGATTTAATAAAATTCAACAGCCTAGTACAAGGGGTCACTATAAACCCCGATTTGAACTTGTGTATTTACGTCATCATGTAATACATAATTGATTGTTACCTTAATGTAGCGTCATCACATGAACATTTAACAGGTTTGACAACAAGAGTAATTTGATTTATGGCATTTATATAAAATAATGCGTTATATAAAAATATTATAATTATAAAAAATTACCATATTTTTTATTGCAAAGAAAATAATATTTCATAATTGTACAGGAGTGTCGACAAATAAGTGTTGCACGCTTTTTAATGAACTGGTTTTACCTGCGTAAATACTCGATTGTTACTTCGGCAATGTTCATGAGGACGAAAGGGTGCAAATTATATCTAACTATTCATCATTCTGTATTCGGAATTGTAAGATATAAGTTTGCATTGTGGTGTTTTTGTACCTGATAAATATTTGTGCATAAGAAGAAAAGAAGTAAGTGCGGACTTGCGTGGAAGAATACTCGCTCTCCATCAAGAGAATTTTAATTTTAGTGCCATAGCAAGCAAAATAAAGTGTCAGAACTTCTGTGAGTAGAATAATAAGAAATTATTCTGTTAGAAATACGTTTATGCCGGCATCAAGATCTGGAAGGCCCAGGAAGACGACGGCGGTTCAAGATCGCTTGATAAAACGAATACAGCGGGCTGATCCATTTAAAACTGGATTCTCTGTTTCCATGGAACTCCAGTCGGTAACAGGGTGCATTCTCACCACGTATTAATTCTTTTTAACTGCCCTTCAAATATTCGAATATTAACATCAATATAACTGGAATATTTACCTAGGGCATTAATATAAGTGGATATTTCCCAAGGGCTTTCTGTATCAGCGGTTATTGTCCTAGGGCTCATTGTATTTGCGGGTATTATTCGACGGTGCATGAGTTGTATCCGTATAATGTAAAATAGTGCACGCTAATTGGTCGAAACGACCATAATATGACCCTGGGTGGAATTATCATGTCGATCCCCTTAAAATATAGCACTCAGTGCAGTTTGGAGTAAATATATTTGTATAGTACCTATTATATTGTATAGCTTATACTTACGGTTAAATTTGAGGTGTTCTTGGCAATTTTTATTATTTCTTGTACAGATCTGATGTTACTATCAAATGAATTGCGAAGTTTTTCTAAAAAATTTACACTTGCTGCGCTATGAAAAATACAATTGACTTCCGAAGTTAAAATTTTTAAATCTTTTTCACATAAACCAAGTTTTGGAGCTCTAATATCGCCTGGCATTAAAACCACTTTTTCCAAAAATTTTGGACTTTCTACTTTCAATTTCTCGAAAACCTTAAAATAGAGACCAATAAACATACAATTTCATTACTTTGCATTAAATGGAAATTTAAAAGTTTCTTACTGGTTTCTTAAAAATAATTTCTAATCTTTCGCTTTCGGTAAGATTTTTTTTCGGTCGTATTAAAAGATAAATTCGTTTTAAATCCTTACAAGTTCTCAATAATTTTTCAACTAGTAAAGTTCCTATAAAGCCTGTACCACCTGTTATAAAAACAGTAGAATTTCTAAAATAATCTTGTATTTCACTCATTTTCATGTGCACTTGACTGCAGAATAACAGATACTACCTATTAAGTTATGTTTATTATTAATTTCGTTTATTCAAGTGTAACAAGTTGAATGTATATGCTATTATTATATTTATTATGAATATTAATATCCTGTCGTTTAAGGAAACTGATAAGTTATTTGTAAACTTTTTTCATCTTTTCGAACTTGAAATATTAATTTCAAGTTGTACAATTATTTTGTACCTCTCCTATACATACGCATCATGTCAAAACCGAGGTATTTTTGATAGTGACATGAAAATTTGAAAAGGCTTGGATAATTACCGTCGTCCATTCTAGCGTAAAATTTAAATTTTTGATATTCGTTTAATGTTTAAAAACTGCAAGTTAATAGTGGTTCTTGGTTTTTCTTTGTTATAAAATGACCAAAGTTATAATTTTCAGGCAAATAATCGTTTCTTTAGCATTGTACACAATATAACATTTTTCAATGTCGTATTAACTTTTGATATAAATTTATCATGAAAAACGATTTCGTTGGTGTATAATTTTGCGAAAAGAAAACTAATAGACACTCCACTGGCGCTGGATCCGCTAATTTTTCTATATATGTAAGACCCGCTTAGGAGTGTTGTAACGTTTGAAAATTTTCAATATAACGTCTGATTGGTGCAAAATAAATTTGAACCATTACTTCTTGTAATTGTAGCAAGCAACCGGAACTTCCCACAAAATGGTCACCAAAGGCCAACCGGTAAAAATTGAGAAGTCCAGGAAAAGAAAGAGCGAAACTAATTTATCCCATACTCGGCGGTTGGTGATTAAAACCAATAATCTTGCTGACCGCCGCACACCAAAAACTTCTCGAATACACACACCTCGATGCTTTCACTTTCACACTAAGAAACGGACTCCTGCGACCCTCGCAGCTTAGTTAGTTGCTGCACTGTCGTCAATCTCCCACTTAGAAATTGCAAACAACCGAAAAATTGTAACGGGAAAATTCAAACCGTTTCAGAATATTTACATTTGAGTAGTATTTTTGTCTCAAATTATCCGTATTGGTTGGTAGTTTGTGTTCAGTATTGGTAATGTCAGAAGCCAAATGACTTGTGTAGACCATCATTCGGAGTTTAGAGGAGCAAGGTCCACTTTTAGGATTAAGTTTTGATGATCAAGACTACGTTAGAATTTGTTTTAATTTCCCTGATGGAATTTTACCTTAATTCGAGTTGTACTTCAATATTTTAAGAACATGTGATGGACGTACTTAAATAACTTTTGCTCTTAATGTTTACATCTTCAAGGTTAAAGATGGAGTAATACAGGTGGAGGACCAAGTTAGGATCCAATCAATTTTGTATTTTGTAGCTTGGTTCCGCATGAAGGCGAATATCAGGCACCACAAATTATAATGAGGACTCTTTTGAGATGTGGGTAAATCGGAACCCCTTTGTTTATTGTGGATAAGTAGTTGCATTTAGAATTTTGCTTGCATATCTGACCATTGAAATATTACCTATAAGTATTTTTTATTTAATTGTTTCAACGCTGATTTGCGCCTTGAGAGCTCCCCAATTATTAATTGCTTCATGTTGAGTTACCTCATCAAGGTAATTTAACCATTTACACTTTCTGGTGTGACAATAAAACCAAGACTTCACTCTCTTTAATTGTTTTACCTTTGCATAAATGCGTTTGCGAATGCGAATGCTTCAGACACCAATGCGTGTCTGACGAGCTGAATCCCATATACAAGGTAACAGCGAAACTGCATTCACACGATAAGGTGATGGTAATTCATTTTTGATAAAATGCCTCCGTTCACGACTTGAATGAATGGAGTTTCGTCTTTGATTCCACTGAGCAGTTCGTTAGTTTTTGCAACGGTCATGTATTCAGCTAAAAGCTATTTCAAACCAACCAGAACGCCTTAAAAACATATTTTATGTTTTAATTTATTTCATACTAGTTATTACTGGTTGTAAAACTTTATTCTTTTTGAAATTTGTTTATAAAGTTCAACATAGAAATTTGTTTGCATAAAGGGCCTATGAGATAATTGTATAGTTTACTAAAATTAATTATTATAACGTAAAGACATATAATTTGATTAACTACTATTTTGACTACTATTTCAGCATTGTAATATTTTTCAAATGTGTCTGACATTTTCGTCTCGTGTCTGACGAGTTGAGTCCCCATTATATACGGGATGAAAATTCCGTTCCAATCAACCAGAACGCCCCTAAACATACTTTATGTATTAATTTATGTTTTACCGAGGAAATCTTCTCCTAGGCCTCTCCATACCGACTCCACTCCCATCGGCAAACGGTGAATCCTACTACGTTGAACAACCCGATGAGTGTGGGCCTCAACCCCAGAAGGAAGTCAGATCCACGTCAAGAATATTTCAGAAAAATTATAAATACAAAATCATTCAAGGATATACTCCTACCATTACCGCAGATGACGAAGCTATTGAACAATTCTATCGCTATATTACATCCGCTAGAAGATCTGAGGATGCTCAATACTATGCTATAATGGGTGACCTAAATGTGAAAATAGCCACCGGGGTTGGTTACCCGATCTCTGAGTGACCCCTGCAGGTTACCAGGGACCACCAGCTTGGAGGTGCGAGTAGGAATTGGCCAGGAGAGGCTATCAGAGACGCTTCACTGACCCCTTAGGACCCCTAAAGATTAAATTGTGATGTATTTTTGACTCATTTATTATATTCCTTCATCTTTTCCTATCATTGACCAATGGCCTTCATTTTTGGCGTCTTTTTGAACCGTCTTCCATCTGGTTGTCACATTGTTTGCATTTTTATTGATTTCTTTCGTCGCTTCTCATTATACGTAAGTCCCAGTCACTTCCTTTTTTGTGCTTTTATGAACCCTTACAATGTCTCCTCCAGGCATTTCATCCCTTATCTCGAAATTCATTATCAATCTCAATTCACTTTCTACTTCTTTTGACCCCAATTATACTCTGTTGTACATTCAGCAATTTCTTTAGAGTGATACATCCAAATATGTTTATTCGCTTCTATTATTTACTTTTTACTTTACCGTTGTCATTTTTCATTCCTCTCGATTAAATCGCTTGTGTTTTTTATGTTCTTGATCATGTTTTGCATTGTTTTCTTCTAATTGTCTCTTTTCTTATTCTATTTGTATATTAAAATAAATTAGTTAATTATACGTGATAATTTCAATAGTTAAAAGTCTTATATTTAAAATAATATCAAATAATAGCAATACATATTGGTTCGAGACTAGAGGTTTTCTAGTATTACAAGGAAATAGTTATAATACAAAAGCAACAATAAATCAAGGACTTATATCATTTTAAAACCGGTAAAAATTAATTATATTATTGAAATCACTACCTGAGTAATTCGCTCTTTCCGCTTAGTACGATATGTAATAGTTTATACTTTATTTTATTGATGGTATTAAATTTTAAAAACTTAATTTTATGATATTAGAGAAATACAAAATTAAAACGGAAGCATAAACATCCTCTCTAGTAGTAAAATTAAACAGGTTCAAATATAGGTTTTGAAAAACAAAAAAGGAATAAAATAAAAGGAAAATTTTAAGTTTAATAAATTTTTAAAATTTGGAATTTATAAGGACTTTAATCAAGACTAATTTGTTTGCTGTATTATTGGGTACTATATATTTGGTGGTAAAATGTTTTTTTTTTAAGAAAGTGCTTTTAACCAGCAAATTCAATCAAGAAAGTTATTAGTTGTTTTACAAATTTCATCTTTTATAATTTACAACTTTGATTTA
This sequence comes from Podabrus alpinus, assembly GCA_932274525.1. Taxonomy (NCBI): domain Eukaryota; kingdom Metazoa; phylum Arthropoda; class Insecta; order Coleoptera; family Cantharidae; genus Podabrus; species Podabrus alpinus. Next base: position 62,405,059 of record OW026454.1, on the reverse strand, counting down.
AAAAAATGTTGGTTTGTACCTTGCGAAAAATAACCTGTAGAAGGGAACGAATTAAACTTCACAGATGACACGAAGGCTATGCTAACTAGCATCAACTTTACCTCTACTGAAAATTAAGGTAGTAAAAATATATTTTATCAAGAATAAAGGTGTAGTGGTGGAATCTTCCAACCCCTCTGTGAATAATTTAATAGGCAATATCCTACTTAAGGAAAAACAATTGTAGGCCCGGCAGCTTTCAACGACCTGGCCTTCAATTGCCATCCACATGGTAGACAACACTGTTTCCAACGACCAAATCGTCCTTGAAACAACGAGGAATTTCCCGAAGGCAGTCAAAATAGCTGAAGATGCTCAAGATTATAAACCCCATCTATACCAAAAGGAAATCCCATAATAAGTGGATCATGGAGGTCCACCCCTGGTTGGAGAGGTTTTTATCAACGATGGGAAACTCAGGGAAGCTTGGAGAAGCTACCAGGTTCTTAATTCTTTCTTTTTTCTTTCAATTTCTTGCAATTTCTTTTTCTAACTCACCATTCATTGTAATTTTTTTTAGAATCACCACTACTATATTATGCTTTCTTTCCAGTGGTGCTTTTCTTTTGCATTGATCCATCAGGATATCTATTCACCTTTTTGTTTCTTTTCAAGATATCGTAAGAATCACTTTTTTGCCATACTTATCTGTTCTTGTTCCATCACTGTATTGTTTATTTTCTTTCCGTTCTGCTGGCTTTGTATATAAATTCATGGTAAATTTATGTATATAAACATACCTAAATGGTTTTTCACCTGTATAACATAGAAGTTAATTTTAGACCTTAACGAAAGTCTTTTAACCAGTATAAGCCATTCGTATTTTATTTCTGTTAAATTGACCCTAAAAATGATATAAAATAATTGGATCTATAATAATCTCTCTCAAAAAAAGCTTAATTAAATACAATTTTAATTAGTCACCTTCACCTACTAGGAGTTATCCGAAACCAATATTAGTGTATGGCCACGTTAAAAATAAATCGATGAAAATGATAATAACTTCTAAAATACTAATACCATCTATTTCATTCCCCCCAATATTTCATGAACAAAACGATATGTAAATATCAGTAGAGTAAAACTTCTAATGAAGTGCTCATTGTTTGGTTCAGAAAATATTTAAGGTTCATTTATTGTTTTTAGAAACTATTAATTTATTATAAGCGACTTTTGATAGAACTCGAATTGGAGTTTCCTGTTTTAATATTTTTTTGGTGTAGTAAATGAGTCTTAATTCCCTCCACTAAGATATTGCAATATGTGTTCCAATCGATGCTCGATATGTTAAAATTATAAGTCGCTCTATCTTGTGCACTAAGCGATTTCCAAAGATTTTGAGTATTTTGATCACAAAAATTCCAATTCCTTAACATACCTAACTCAAGTAGTTCCAAATATTGAAATTGTTTTTTACAGATATTGGTATATCTAAAAAGTTATAATAAATAAGTTTATCCTAATTCAGGACGAGGAAAATATTCTGCTTTAAATTTTATCATCTATGACTTGACCTAATTACTTACTTCATTGATTTTGAGGTGTAAAAATGACACAAATCCTTGAAATAAGCAGGAAGAATAATTGCAGCATAACGTAGCAAGTCATATATGTAAGTATTCCTTGTCGTGAAAAATATATTTTTAGTCACTGTTTCACTAGAAGATGGACTATAATAATGCTTTCTCATTAAACTTAGAGATTGTCCTAAAATAATTATTGCCAAAAAATTAAACTTTCCTATATAGGTAAATAGGGTATTTTTTTAGCTGCATGAGATCTTTCAATAGGGATAACTTCTGAATGAAGTTTGTCAAAGTGACAGTTCTTTGACTTTTGTGTTCAAAAAGGTTTGCCATTTAATCATGAATAAATTAACACTTGAACAACGCTACCAAATTGTGGATATTTATTTTCAAATTCAGATTTTCTTTCGCGAAGCTTATAGAGCTCTTCGCCTATTTTATGGTCGACATAATCGACCTTCTGAGCAGGCTATTGGTGCGGTGATGGATAAATTTCGTCCCACTTCTTCATTGCATGATGTAAAACCACCAGCAAGACAAAGAAATATGCATACCGAAGAAACTATCGCCTCTGTGAGTGAAAGTGTGCAAGAGAACCCAAACATTTCAATTCGCCATCGTTCTCAACAACTTGGGCTTTGTTTACATCCTTACAAGATCCAGTTGGTTCAAGAATTGTAGCCTAATTATCATCGATTGCATCGTGCGTTTGCAGATTGGGCTCACGACCAATTGGAAGTGGATCCATTTTTTTACCGCAAAATTTTATTCAGTGACGAGGCACATTTCTGGCTGAATGGATATGTGAACAAGCAAAATTGCCGTATATGGACTGAGACTAATCCGGAACATTATCTTGAGACTCCATTGCATCCATTAAAATTGACTGTTTGGTGTGGAATACACGCCAACGGCATCATCGGTCCATATTTCTTTCGAAGTGAGGAAGGAGCTACCGTTACGGTGAATGGTGTGAGATATCGACACATGCTCAATACATTTTTGTTTCCAAAAATCCAAGAGTTAACCTTCGACAACTTATGGTTCCAACAAGACGATGCTACGTGCCACACAGCCACCGAAACCATCGATTTATTGAAACGACAATTTGGTGACAACATTATTTCAAGAAATGGTCCTATCAATTGGCCTCCAAGATCGTGTGATTTGACGCCTCCAGATTATTTTCTTTGGGGGTATGTTAAGTCCATGGTTTATGCTAACAAACCAACAACTCTGGAAGTATTGGAGGTCAAGATTCAGCAAGCCATTTATGAAATATGGCCAGAAATATTGGAAAAAGTGGTCAAAAATTGGACTGATCGGATGCGCTTCGTAACGATTAGTCGTGGTGATCACATGCCGGAAATCATTTTCAAATCATAAATGGCATTAAATTTACTTTCATAAAAAAATAATTTAAAAAAAATTCCATCAATTTTTTTTATGTTTTATTTAATTAGAAGTTCTCGATCATGCAGCTAAAAAAACACCCTATACTTCACTTACCCCACGTAATTGGATTCTGCACTGAATTTACACAGTTGTATATTCGTATGGTTGATTGTTTTTCTGTTTCTGTTTCCATGTGGCGTTGCTTTCTAAAAATGCGGAATTAGAAAATATAGCATTGAAAATTTGTAAAATACTCACTGTTTCTTTGAAATATCCCAAGCAGATGCTATCAAAAGATTGACTACGTAATCAGCTGGTACAAAATCTGTGTAACATTTATTCTCTAATAATAGAACTCTAATAAATCCCGTAAGACTGATTAAAAACACAGAAATGATTCCATAATAATTATTGATCCATCCTGGGAAAGGATCGTCGATTGTGGACGTTACTGACAATGTAAAATATGATTATTATGTCAAAATGTTAAGGATTGAGATAACAACTTACTCATAGAAGGTTTCACAATAGCAATGGGCAAACCATTTCCATCTTTCCTTATTACTTGTTCAGCGATGGATTTATTGAGGATATAAACATTTTCATATGGTCGAATAAACCTATAATGTAAAAATTGGTCGTTTTTACTAAAAAATAACGCCGTTCGTGGTTCAGGAAGTAGCGATATCAAATGGTAAAGCAAGGTTCCCCGGTTCGATTGCGGGTACTTTAAAATAAAATTTCTTGAACTCATGGAGGGCACATAAAGCCTTAGGTCCTCTGTTAATGATTGCCATCAATACAATAAAATATAGGATTACATGCACATCGAAGGTCATCCTAGCAAGTTATTTTCTATGATGTAAAATCCAATTATATTCCACACGACTAATTATAATAAATTTATTATAAATAAATCTTCTATTAATAAAATGCTCACATAGCACAACATTTTAGAAAAATTATCTAAATTTTTTTAATTCAAGTCAAGTTCTAAAGTTGTAAAATTTTTAAATTGATATAATATTGCAATAAATATTCTAAAAAGTTCTATTAGCAAGATAAAAAAAAATTCTATAATTTATTAGTTCACTTACTCTTGTTGGATTTTTTCTATTAATTTATCATCAAAATGGAATAATAAACTTTCAAGTTGTTGTGATGTATAGGCTACTCTGTCATAAAATGTCTCTGGAACGTCTTTTAAATCGTTAGGATTTGTGTATGCTGTGGATACATAAACCAATGACTAGAAAATATTAAATCTAAATTACTACTCAAAGATTATCAATATTCGTGCAAATAAAAGTAGAATGTAAAATATTATCAGAATTTGATATAACAAATTTAACAACAGAATAGTATCGATAAATTAATAAATCTTTTAGGGTACTCTGTTTTGAGTGGCACAATATGGGATGTTCCGAATATATTATTACACAATATAATATTTTCCACCATCTTCATAATCTACAATGGTTAATAAATAATTAATGCACTTCGTCGGTCTAAGATGGAAATGGCCTAAGTAATGAAATAAAATTTTACAAGTGGGACAAAAAACGTACCTATCCGATTTAATAAATCATAATCAATATAATATAATATAATATATTTTATATTTAAGTTAGTTTTTATGGGATGTAGTTTTTAATGGGTTTTTGATTTTGTACTGATTCTGGAGATCATGGTCAATTTTTAAAGTTTTTATAACTTTATTTATTATTATTTTATTAACAAAATATTGTTTATGTGCAAGGGATACCCACTTCCACGTTTTCTTACATTGAAACTATCGCACAAAGAATAACTTAATTTATTCATAAATATTATGTTTTATTGATTACGTTTTACAGAAAATTGTTGCTCTGTTATTAAAGCATTTAATTTTTGATTTAAATGAGGAAGGTATAGTAATAATCAAATTATTATTATTATTATGAACACCTGACAGATTCATTTTTTCTTAACTAATAATTCAAATTAAATTTAATGATTATGCAAAATCCAAACTAAATTAAATTTAAAAATACAATTTATAAAATTTTAATAAGATCGAAAACAAAATTTAAAATTTTCGGTTTTTGCTATAGTTTTTGAATTTCATGGAATTCTATTAATTTATCCAATGTAATTACCAGAAATTACATATTCGGCTACTTAAAGCACAGCACTTTGCGCAGTGGAAGTTGAAGTAAGAGGAAGTTTAGTAAAAGATAGCATTATATAATACTTACGGTTAAATTGGAGATGTTTTTGGCAATTTTGATTATTTCTTGTACAGGTCGAACATTAGCATCAAATGAAATGCGAAGTTTTTCCACAAAATTTACATTTGCTGCGCTATGGAAAATGCAATTAACTTCCGAATTTAAAATAGCTATATTTTTCTCACTTAAACCCAATTTTGGAGCAGTAATATCGCCTGCCATTAAAAACACTTTCCTTAAAAATCCAGGGTTTTCTACTTTCAATTTATCGAAAACCTTAAAATATAAATAAATAAATAATACTGTTTCATGAATTTTAATTATACCTATATGTAAATCTTGAAAGCTACTTACTGGTGTATCAAAAATTATTTTAAATCTTTCGCTTTCGGTAAGATTTTTTTTTGGTCTTATCAAAAGATAAATTCTTTTTAAATCATCACATGTTCTTAATAATTTTTCCACAAGTAAAGTTCCTAACAACCCAGTACCACCTGTTATAAAAACTGTCGAATTTTTAAAATAATCTTGTATTTCACTCATTTCTATATATATTTATGTATTTTTGAGAAAAGCAGATACTATAGGCCATAAAAGGCAGTACTAACATAAACTAAGTATGTATGTAGCAAATGGAAAGTAGTTACATCGTCAAATAATATCAACAATCATTAAAACATCATAGGTTTTTTATTATTTGTTTTACAGGGTGTTCTGTTTTAAGTAGTGCTAAATTCAATCACAGAAATTACTAAAATTTCACTTGGTCTAGAAATTATTATATTATACCTATTAACTTATGCAAAAAAAGAAACTTGTGAAAAAAGATTTTTTATTTTATATAAACATTTTGCAAAAATAGCCATCGATGTTATTACTTATGTATTAGTATGGTAATTGACAACGTATGAGACATGCATGAGGTTACTACACGAATAATGTTTTCGTTTGACGAAACGTTTTTTACGTTTTTTTAAACAAAAAACTTTTACACAGGACTTTATTACTCGATAGTTACTCTTACAATTATTTAAGCAAAAAGCCCTATAAAAAACTTAGAACTAGTATTTATGCATTCCTTTATCAAGCTTTATGCAAATGACTTCTTGATAAGGAAGGGCAATGAACTTACTTACTATGATTAATATAATGCATACAGTGGCTCACAAAAGTGAGCATACACTCTTAAATCACATAATAAGTGCATTATATTTCAAGGAAATATATGTATTTTTAATGTAATTTTTTGATAATTAATTTCTACAAACTTTACTGAAGTATTATACGCAAAAATAGTTTAAACATTTGTCTCATCTTACCAATTGAGGCCGTGAGCGCAAGAGTGGTGTAACCATCAAATATAACTATTGCAGATATTCACCACTAAAGCTTTGAAATATGCATTACATTTATGGAATGCAAAAACATTGTATGGCTTCCATTTATTAGAATATTACAATAATGTTGGTTACATCGATTTTATTTCAAAGGTATTACTAAGACAGAGGCATTACACCAAAAAACCCAATTTTGGCAATTTGAGGGTTACACCACTCTTGCGCTCACGGCCTCAATTATAAAATGATTAATCAAAAAACACCTACTATATTATATGACACAAAAGAGAGCATACACTACACTTTTTATGTAGAAATATACACAATTTTATGTACCTTAATATTGTTTAGGGTATCCGTTGGATTGAAAAACCGCTTGCAATCTTTTTGGCATAACATGCACTAATGTTTTCTTTAATTCAGGCGAAATTTTCGTTCAATTTTTTTTAAATTTTAATTTGAATTCTCTTTTAAACTGCAATGACTATTTCTCACTTTTTTGACTAATATAAACCACAAATGTTTTATAGGGTTAATTTCCGTGATTGGGGAAGGGCTTTCAATTGCTTGGGTACATGATGGTACAAAAGCCATTCCTGAGCTAAATACCACAAAAGATTAGGGTCGTTTTTTTGCTGGGAATAATAAATGGGTGTCATGTTTAATTTTTCAACAGATGGTTGTAAATTATTATACAAAATTGGTATATACTGCCATGTGTTGCTACTGTTTAAGCAAAATATATTTTATTATAGCGAGAGAGGTTCAATGGCACTTAATTAATAATGCACCGGCCAGCAATGCATGAAAGACTCTGTAGATTTTGGGTCGAACTTGGGTCCATGTAAATTAACCAAAACACTCTTATACTCCACCTAAATTTGTTCTTTCTCATAAAGACTATGTAATGGAACTAAAAATTGTATCTGTTTTCTTTTCGGTTTACTACTGCTATAATTGATGGAATTAAACGCAAACGTTATAGAAAAACAAAATGATGGAATTTATTTACAACAATAAAATAATTTTTTTTTTTTTTTTATTCAACGAGTATTTACAATCTGCCTACAAAGCAATAAGTAAATGATATGGTATGATACAAGTCATGTGGGAAGAATTCCAATGAATTTTCCCATTATTTCAATATATAATATATTCATTTGTCAAAACGAGTGGATAGGTCTGTGGTCCTAAAGCGTTTCAGTCTTCTTATCTCACCTGTGTTGTCCAGGAGTTTGTTGGCAAGTTCGTTTGGATGAAGTTGTAGTCTGTTCTGGTATTTTTTGTGATAATTTTGTATTTCATCCCGAACAGAATTGACACGTAAGTCGCGTTCTATGATGTAGTTTGGTACGTACCACGGGGCGTTTACGATTTCTCTAAGCACTTTGTTTTGAAACCTCTGCAAAATCTCAATATTGGAATGGCTGGCGGTTCCCCACAGCTGGATCCCATAGGTCCATATAGGTTTTAATATAGCTTTGTAAGTTGTGATTTTGCTCTCCAGTGATAATTGTGATTTCCTACCAATTAACCATTGTAGTTGGCTAAGTTTAATCCCAAGTTGCTTACGATTGTTAAAAATATGTTTACCCCATGTAAGTCTTCTGTCCAAAGTCATGCCAAGATATTTTGCATCATTTGCATGTGGTAAAATTTTGTTATTTAATTTAACTGGAGGACATGAGTCTTTTCGCATTGTGAAGGTAACGTGTGTGGACTTTAATTCATTAGCCTTTATTTTCCATTTAAATAAAATAATTTAAAAACAAAATATTGGTTTTCCTTAAAATCTAAACAAATTAAATTGTACAGTATTAAATATTTGCAATAAAACCCCCACTGTTTTTATTCGCGCCGGAATTTTAAAAACGATTAATTTATTTTTAAAAATAATAAGTACGTCTCGTAACTCTTACCGGAGTTCTCCGATGTTATCGACGGTGTGTGACCGGGAAGCGTGTAGATCCTCGTTGAATACAGCTGTTGACTTGGATCAAATAAAAGAGATTGAATTGCCCAATAGATAATTGTCTTCTTTCGGAATCGTATCATCCAGAACAGGTACGTAATCTATAATAAATTTTCTTTCTTGAATTCCCATTTACTTCGCCATCCAACATAACCAAAAACTTATTCTCAGTGGTTCCAAAACTTCTTAGACAATTTTGTAACTAACTATGACCACACCAAATGCAATCACTTCCAACTTATTCCAAATCATTAACCAACAATGAAATAAAATGTCCACTTTCCTTTCTGTCAATTAATTTAAAAATTCTGTCAAATTCAAATAACTCAGCCTCTAATTTTAATATTACTAACGCGTCTTTATTTATCAAACGCTGGCTTTGGAATCAAAAAATTATTCAAATTAATACGATCAACACGTCTGAACTATTGGACGGCTGAATTAGAAGTCCCATACAAAATTATTCAAATTAATACGATCCACGTCTTTACTCGTCGACGTCCGACTTGGAAGTCCTTCAATCTCCTCGCTCCCTTATCATTTTCCAAAAATATCCCACCAATTCTGTTTCACTCGCGCATGTACAATTGTCACGAATTTCACTTGTTTTTAATTAAAACGCAATATCCTAAATTCACAAATAAACTAAATTAATTTAATTTGTTTCTCATATTTAATTGAATCAACAAATACCAATACTTTATCTTTTACAAATTTCACATCTCTTTCAGGTTCAACAACGTTTGAATTTCTATGAAGAACTGAGGCAAAAGCAGTTTACAATCCTTCGACCAAAGAGAATCCAGATACAATCAAATAATTCACCTGTTATGGTTTTATCTTAACTTAATTAAATTATGAGTGTTTTGATTATTTGACCAATTGCGTCATACCACCCCCTATGGTCAACAGAACACGACAATATATACTTATACTTATCTATGTATAATACCATCCAATACCATCGATAAATTTGAGATTTCAAAACCAATTCGACCCCATATACGACCAAACTAAAACTGAAGTGCCATCGTGTTTCACTGTTCTACACATTTTTTCTTTATTTCTTTCAAAATTCTTTTTTCGATATACAATTTCTTTGCCATCCGAACCAAATAAATTGTACTTACTTTCATCATTCAAATTTACAGTGTCCCAAAATTCTATACTTTTACTTAAGTAAGTTTTAGCAAATTGTACACGTTTTATTCGATTTATTTGGAAACGAATGGTTTCTTTCTGGCTATACGACCATTACACCCTCTTCAACGAGGGGTTTTTCGAATAGTTTCTGTTGAAATTGATTCATTAATCATAAAAGATACTTTTGTCGTCAATTTTGGTACACTTTTTTTGGGTTCTCGTTTCATTTTCTTTATAATAAAATTTTCATCCGCAGCTGTTAAGTTTGTTTTTCGGCCACAACAAGGTTTATTTTACAAGCTTCCGGAATTTTTATAATTATTTTTCATTTTTTGTACATTAACATGGGATAAGCCAACTAATTGCCCAATTTGGAGTGAAAATTTTCCTTCTAGAATTAATTTTAGTATCAATTTCCTTGTAGATAAGTCTGTATACCACTTCGTTTTGAATTCATTTTGTTAAAATTCGATAAAATTTACTGCTAACGTCTGCACTATCATTTGTAATACTAATTAGTAACTAATGCAACTCAGTAATTCAATTATTATTGCATTGTCGCTTCATAACATTAGAAAATCTGCAAGTGTATGCCCACTTTTGTGTCATAAAATGTAACCGTATTATCATATTTCACTCTATAATTCGTAGTGTAATAGAAGATAGGAGATCATTTTTTCGAATTATAATATATCAAAGTCAACACAATATAATTATGACAAAATGAAATGAAAAATTCATATACATATTTCCTTGAAAAATAATGCAATTATTACGTGATTTCAGGGTGTATGCTCACTTTTGTGAGCCACTGTATATTATTATAACAGAATCTAAGTTGTAACTCCTCTCGCCAAAGATGAGAACTTATGGTTCACAAAAGAGTTCGAAGATAATTTGATATTAATATTTACTTTTGTTTTTGATTATTCTGTTGAAGATTGTAAAATTTTATTTCTGTTGTAAAAATATTTAAAAGTTATATAAATTGAAATAATACTAATTAGCTAATAAATGATTATTATGTACGCACTAATTTTATTAAAATGTATTGGTGTTTCGGTGAATTGGATAAATTTCTTCTTTTGGTGTTCCAACTCCTTGTAAATGTCCTTTACGTCATCCATGTTTACTGAGTCTAATCTTACACTATTAAAATTAAATTCACTTTTGATTTCTTTATTTCGAACAAATTATAAATTAGGCAATTCAATGTTTTTAAATTCTAATTTGGAATTTTTAAAGGTTTTTAAATTTATCTCTTCTATTTGCACTTCGATTTCAACAACGTAACTTCCATTTAAATACACGTTATCTCTTTCATTAAAGCACTTTTTCCTAGCAATAACACTTTTTGGCGTGGTGACGATTCATTGATTGTTTTCTAGTTTTTGAATTTTGATGTTTTTTATTTCTACATAAATGGACTTACAATTGGTGACGTTCTTGGAGTACTTCAACAATTGGACTTCACAGGGTACATCCTCTTCAGAATTAATAATTTCTCCATTTTGGCACGATATAAATTATCAACTGGCGATCGAAAATCGAGTAACTAATCGATTACAAAAATCGAACCACAAAATGTCGACTGCGCCGTTAACTGTTCAGGCCAAGACTGATCATACTCGCATGCGCGTTTCATAATTCCTGTCATATCACGTTCGTTGTACCGGGCGTTACGAAAGTGGCGCTAATGTAAGAATTTGAATTTAATTAAATTCAAATTTGTTGCGAAATTGAAATAATTTTGTAACACGTTTCGTTTAAGAGATACGGGGTTCGCAAGAAAATTTGAAAAAAACCTGAATGTTTTAAACATTTTTTCCCTTAATTTAATTTATAACTCGAAATCCGTTGATTCTAGACGATAAAGAGTTATAACCTAATTTGGATACAAGCGAATGATCTTTAAAAAAGTTCTAATCCATTAACCTTAAAAAATCAATAATATCGGAGCTATGGCCGTTTGAAATCAGAAATTCAAAAACTTGCTTTAAAGGGAGGTACCCCCCAAGGGTTTGGACTTGGGCAAAAATTTTATTTGAAAATTTGTCTTAGAAAAGTGTCCTTTATCACCACCTCAAAGGTTCTCCACGGTCACGGGGACACCCTGTATATTATTTAGTTATTGCTATAATCGACTTTTGATGGAACTCGAATTTGAGTTTTGCATCTTTTTCTTGTCTAATTGGATTTTAATTCCCTCCACTAAGATTTTGCAGTACGTGTTCCAATCGATACTCGACATGTTAAAATTGTAAATCGCTTTATCTTGTGTACTTAGTGATTTCCAAAGATTTTGAGTGTTTTTATCAAAAAAATTCCAATCCCTTAACAAAGCTATCTGAACAATATCCAAAAATTGAAATTGTTTTTCACAGATATTGGAATATCTAAAAAAGATAATAATAATATGTAATAAGTTCAGGCTGCTCAAAACATTGCTTGGTATCGCGTGGTATGATTTTATAGGTTAAAATGGGTTAAAATAAAGGAGAATAATCAGGTAAATGGTGACGACTCTATGACTTGACCCAATTACTTACTTCATTGATTTTGAGATGTAAAATCGAAACAAATCCTTGACATAAGCAGGGAAAATAAATGTTGGATACTGTAACACGTTATATATGTAAGAATTCGTTGTCGTATAAAATACGTTTCTAGCCACTGTTTCACTAGAAGATGGATTATAATAATGCTTCCTCAATAAACTTAGAGATTTCCCTAAAAAAAATGATTAAATAAATTTTCATACAAATAATTCACTTACCCAACGTAATTGGATTCTGAGATGCATTTACACAGTGGTATATTCGTATGGTCGATTTTTCTTCCATTTTTGTTTCGATATCGCAGTGGTTTCTGAAAATGCACAACTAAAAATATGGGATTGAAAATTTGCTAAGTACTCACCGTTTCTTTGAAATGTCCCAAGCAGATGCTATCATAAGATTGACTACGTAATCAGCTGGTACAAAATCTACGTTGCATTTATTATCTAATAATAGAACTCGAATAAATCCCGTAACGGTGATTAGAAATAGCGAAATCATCCCATAATAATTATCGATCCATCCTGGGAAAGGATCACTGATTGTGGATGTTACTGAAAATGAAGAAACAAGAAGAGAAAACATGACAAAGTTCAAAACAAGAAAATTACGTACCCATAGAAGATTTTACAATAGCAATGGGCAAACCATTTCCATCTTTCCTTATTACTTGTTCAGCTATGGATTTATTGAAAAGGTAAACATTTATATATTCTTGAATCATTCTATAACAAAAAATGAGTGTTTACTAAAATAGCTCAGGTGCCAACTACCTTGGAGTGAAAAAACTTTTAGCAGGACTTTTTTGCATAATATGTAATGGTTGTTTAGTACTATGTCATTAAGAATTTATGAAGTTTCTTCCCGGTTTCTTCCCTTCAAAGAGATATCGTACATAGGTGTCACTTTTTCATCGGTCGGGAAGAGTATAAAAATTAGTTCTTTGCCGATTTCTCGACTTTTAATTCAACATTACGACAAGAATATTTATAAAATTAATGTTAATAAAACCCTCTATAAAGAAAGGTCCTATACCCCTCTACCTTTGCGCACCCCGTAAAAGGTAACAACAATCTTGTTGCTAAATTGCTAAATAGCAACCCTCATTTTTGGAAAGAGCACAGGTCTGTGAGTACGAAGACGTAAAAAAAATCTGACCTTGAATATGAAAGTTTTCAAGTAGTCGCAATGTTACAAAAATAGTATATTATTCTCCGAGCCGCGTTAGAACTTTTTACCGTCACGGATGAAATTGTCACAAGGCGCTTGCGCCGAGTGACGTAATTTCATCCAAGACAGTAAAAAGCTCTAACGAGGCGAGGAAAAGTAAGGTATTTTATCGCAATCTCTTTCAGTAAGAACCAAAATACAATAAATAAACAAATTTGGAGGAAGTACAATTAAAAACAGACATAATTAAAATATTGCAATAACTTATAAAAATATAAGTGCATAAAAGTAGTAACCTTGTAAGAAAAACCATAATATGTACAAATATTACATCATACGGGGAATTGTTATGTTTTCCCTCCTTTCCGTTCCTAATGAGAGAACGGTTTGGAAAGGCAAACAATACCACGCAGAAGTAAAACTCCTACTTATATTCGTGGTAACCCTGATGTTGGTATAAGCTAACTCGCTATAGCCTGGAAGCGAGGGTCGTAAGTCCAATGAAAATTCCACTCTGCGTTGTGCTGAAAAATACGAGGGTACGCTTCGTCGAAAAATAAAACAATGATTAAACAATAACGTTTTAATGAAAATAGAAACGATATCGACAAATACAAACGATTGTGGTAGTGACGTGCAATAAAAATAGTAGGCACGTTAACTGATTGTGACGACGGTACGTCAAAAGTGACACAATACGGGACACCAGAATGGTAGGCCCGTCAATACAAATAATTGACTATGATTTAATGTATCACAATACCACTTAGTAAACCCAAACAAGAATATTAAATTTGTCTCACCTGAGCTCAAGATGAGTTTACACAATAATAAAGACAGCAATGATCCTTGTATGGAATGCAGTGGTTGATGTTGACTTGCAATGGCTCCCGATCTAGGATCCTCGGACTGTTGTACACCGACGTAATACTCGATGAGCAGGTTTTGGCAGGCGGATACGAAGATGAACAGGCGTCACTCCGCTGCGTTGATAGTATGGTACACGATGGCGATTCAAGTGAGATAATATGATCGTCCAAAAATGTAACGATCATTCAAGCACTTTATGTTGTGTTTGGTAAACACCAAACGTAAACAAGCTGGTTGTCCAAAAAAATATAACCAAGCGAATGTTACCAATCAACTTTACAGTTGGCAATACTTTGTACTTCGATAAAGAAATATGGTGGTTCGAGATAACGAATCGAATAATATTCCAAAAATATTGGAACTGGCTAAAACAAATAGTTACGCACTGATTTCACGAAATCCGCAATGACGGTGAAATTAACTACTGCGTACTACTAATTTTGTTACGAAAATCGACCGATAAAAAATTGATTCACACGCGATCAATAAAAATCGAACTGTCTTGTCGTACTATCAAAGCCAAAGTTAAATTTTGACGGCGCGCGTCTATATCCTGTACTATCAAGTACGTTGTAAAAATGAAATGAGAGATGGCGCTTGGAGTAACAATATGAATAATTTAAAATGTTAAATTAGGTGACAAAAATAGATAAATTTTGTTACACACCCCCCAACTAAGCGATCTGGCCGCAGGCCAAGACCTAAAAAGATCAGATAAAGTAGTTGATATTTACAACGAACTGTGAATTTACAGAAGAAACCGTACTGTAGTGAGGAGAGAGTTTGTCGCAGAAATGGTAGGATAGGAATATCAAGCTTAACAAGTAAAAAAATGAGCTTAAAATATTTCAATAAAAAAATAAAATAAAAAAATCTCTATAGGATTAAGAATAAAATAATAATTGTATGGTTATTTACACAAATGACGAAACGCCATCGTAAATCCGCAGAAGCGAAAACCAAATGGTAGAGCTAACAGTAGCTACTGAAAACCATAATGTGTGTGATTTTGTCTCAGATAAAAATCAATAAGTACAAAATGGGCAGCCCGCATTGGACCTGCACCGAAAAAAATGAATACAAAAAAATCTTTAGGGACATCAAGACAAAAAAACGTCTGATAATCAACCTGGGAATGGGTCACATAGGATCCATTCGAGAATAGTCAAACAAAAAAATTATCTTCAACTAATTCTACTTTCCAGTGTGAGACACTCATTGTTCTCATCTCAAAGGAAATGGTATTTTGCAAAATAAACAAAATAATTAAATAATTTGATCAAACGAATATTTGATCAACAGATCGTCCTACCAAGACTTTGACAGCTTCTCCGGAATCGTTGGAATAAATTCCGATGGAATAATTAGTGGCGAGATGGTCTGCACTAATTATGGCGTAAAAACCAGGGAAAAAAAAATAAAACCCTTGACCCACCCAGGAAATAAATAATAAGGTGCCCAATGTGATAAAACGAAGGAAGGAAATTGGAAAGGAAGATAAGGTGATTGGAATTATGGAGTGATCAGGTTATGGGAAGGATAGACGACCAATATGGCCAATGCGTCCCCGCCTCAATGACATGAGCGATAGCCCGTCCTCGCGTATGGTTGGAAAAAACGCGTCGTGGACAGCCAGCTAACAGACTCACACCTCCAAGACGAAAAGGCACCGGGCACATAGCAATCTTTGAGGAAAAGGAAGAAAGGTTGTACCCCGGGGAATGACAATATGCCATTGAGAGACGTAAAAAACTCACTCGGTTCTCTCTCAAAACCGAGATCATTGTTAGAACATGACTATAGGTAATGATGTGTCGACAAAAATACGGCCAACGACCCTTCATGCCCGTAACAGGAGGAAAACCAGCCGGCTACCCCCCAACTAAGATTGAACCAACCCCACTGCAACAGTGCATAGGCACGCCTAGCCTAGACAGGGCGTGCAGGTGTGGTCAACCCCGCCAGAAAGCAACCAACCGGTCCCCCTGGATCCTGCACTAAGCACGAAGTCCGCTAGCCCCCATAAGTGTCAACACAGATAAGCAAGTGGGTCGGGACTGGTTGACCCCAAGGAAATGGTAAGACTGATGGAATGTCTTACGGGCTGTTTTATATGATCTGAGATGGAACATGATCAAAAAGAGACGACATTACCCAACCTCCTCCCATGTAATGTAGAAATTAACCCCTTTCAGATATTCGATCATCGTCGTCATCGGGATGTGATTTTAAGTCCTTAATATGATAGACACCTACATCTTTACCACGCTCGTTGACCAAACGCTAAGTTAATGGGCCAGTAACCTCGCGAACCTTGCATTTGATATACTTAGGAGATAGCTTACTACTAATTTTATTCGGAGCATTAGAAAGTACGAAATTTCTCCGCCAAACTATGTCACCTACTCGAAAATTGATGGATCTCTTGCGCAAGTTATAATGTTTAGCCCCCCTAATATAAGCATTATGCAATCGCTTAGTAACATCTTCAAACACCCCATTTAACTTTCGCATATCATGCGCGACGCTTTCACGGTTAGCAAGGGTTAAATCATCCTCTTTAAACTGTTGGATGCGACCGTAATAATCTCCGTTTATCGGAACAGTGCGACCTAAATTTAAGAATGATGGTGTATACCCCGTAACTTCGTGGGTAGCAGATCTTAAAGCATGTGCTATCTTAAAAATTTCTACGTCCCAACTATGATGATCACGCTTGACATAAGACCTAATAGCGGTACCAATGACTCGATTATATCGCTCTACAAAATTTACTTGTGGATGGTAGTTGGCATTTTTCCACACGTGTGAAATCTTGTAGTTATTCATTAGTTCTTGAAATTCTTTTCCCGTAAATTGGGGACCATTATCGACTTGGCAAATCATCGGTGTACCAAATAGAAGGAATACTTCATTTTCCAAAAACTCACAGATGGCCTTAGCCGTAGCTTTTCGTAATGGTTTGACTAATACAAATTTCGTGAACCAGTCACAAACTACAAGTAATACAGTATTACCTTTTGCAGAACGGGGAAATGGACCCATTAAGTCGATAGAAAGACATTGGAAAGGAAAACGAACCTTTTTCTCTTTACCCATAAGTCCGTAGCGTGCACCTTGACAAGCTTTAGAAGCCAGACAAACAGAGCAACGACGCACGTAGCGAGCAACATCAGTACGCAACTTAGGCCAGTAATAAAGCTCTAGAATTTTATTAAAAGTTTTTAATGTACCTAAATGTGCAGACGTAGGATCGTCATGACACATTTTCAAAATTTCATTACGACGAGGTTTAGGGATAATCTGTTTCCATTCAACCAAATTTGAAATAACGTCGTGTTTGTTTGTAATGAGCTTATACAAACGATCTGACTCAATACGCCAGTCTGGATAAAGTTGCGGATTTGCTCTAACGTTGATCAGCATGCGCCGATACCAGGGATCCAAGTCATCATCAGTTAAGACTAATGAAGAGACTTCCAAGGGAGCACGGGACAAGGCATCTGGAACTACATGCAATTGACCTTTGCGATGCTGGATGTCGAAAGAATGTTGAGCAAGACGAACGGACCAACGGGCTAATTTATTGGCTGGATCTTTCATATTCATGAGCCATAAAAGCGAATAATGATCGGTCACAACTGTAAACTGAGTACCCTCAACATAGGGTCGAAACTTTTCGATACCAAATAAGACCGCTAAACATTCACGCTCCGTTGTCGAATAATTTCGTTCAGCCTTGTTCAAGGTTCTAGATGCATACGCAATGGGTCGTTCATCATCACCTTCACCCTGTGTCAAAACACTTCCCAAACCGTAACCTGATGAATCGCAGTGTATAAAAAATCTCTTTTCAAAGTTGGGACTAACTAAAACAGGTGCTGTAACTAATAGTTTCTTTAAACTTTCAAATGACTCAATAGCGTTAGGAGTCCAAGTGATGGTTTGACGTTTAACCCGTCCCTTAATTAACTCAGTAATGGGAGCAGAAAGGGTGGAGAGATTAGGGATAAATCGTCGATACCATCCTATAAGTCCAAGGAATCTTTTTACTCCAGTAACAGTAGTTGGACGCTCAAATTTAGTTATTGCCTCAACTTTGTCAGGGTCGGTATGAAGACCAGATTTGTCAATAACATGACCTAAAAATTTTAATGTGGATCTGCAAAATTCACATTTTTCAAAGTTAACGGTTAGGTTAGCATCTTTAAGTTTTTCGAAGACTTGTTGCAAAAGGTTTAAATGTTCGGCAAAGGTACTGGAAACTACGATTATGTCGTCAAGATAAACAAACACCTTTGCACCAAGCAATGGACCAAAAACGTTGTCCATTCGAAATTCCAAATTGAAATTCCAAACGGCATAACGACATACTCGAAGAGACCTCTGCCAGGTACAGTAAATGCAGTCTTTTCACGAGATGAGGATGAGAGAGGAACTTGCCAAAATGCTTTTTTAAGATCTATTGATGTCAGGAATCTAGCGTCCTGTAAATGAGATAAAATGTCATCCAATCGAGGAAGTGGGTACGCATCCTTTTTAGTCAATTGATTTAATTTACGGCCATCGAAACACAGTCGATAGGAACCGTTCTTTTTACGGACTAAAAGCATGGGTGACGACCAAGCACTCTTAGAAGGGACAACGATGTTCATTTGTAGCATTTCGTCTAGTTCACGGTGAGCAATAGCTCGCATGGGTGGAGATAAAGGATAAAATCGCTGCTTGACAGGAGCGGCTGAACCCGTATCTATATGGTGAATTACCTTATCAGTACGAGTCAACCCCTCACGGTCCAGTTCCTTATATTTGTCTTTCATGGAAGAAAGCATAACCTGCTGCTCTATTGATAATTCGGAAGCGGAACGCATAAATTCCGTGGCACTAATTTGATTAACAAAATATTGGTCTCTACCAAAATCAATTTTGACACCAAACATCTTGCAAAAATCTATACCTAGGGTTAATGATGTGGTGATACTACGGCAAACTATAACGTTTAAAACTTTGGTAACTTCACCAATGGTGATAGGAAGCATGACTTCACCTAATAAATCTTGTGAAGTTCCATCAGCGGAACGTAAAAGAGATTTGGTGCCGCGCGTAAAACATAAATCTAACTGATTTATTAAAAAGTGCGCATCACTACCCAGAATAGAAACAGATGCTCCAGAGTCAAGCAGAGCAGCAAGAGGTACCCCCCCCCCCCACAGTTAAATTAACATAAGGTCTTATGTCTCGCGTAGGATGTGTAAAGAGAGCGGAAGTAGTCTGCGATGATCCGCAAAAAGAGCGTACGCGTCCTAACCACCCCTTCCAACACAAGAAATCGGCTTTAAGAGCCTTCTTGAGACGCACGCCGTGATGCCATCTCGCTCTTCTTCTTTTGTCGGCTTTTAACGCGGATTTGCCGGGCGAGCCGAAACGCCTCTCCGCCTTCGCAAGTTTTTTGAACGTCCTTGATGTTTTCTAGGACAGGTTATGGCAGTTACCCCTTTTTGGCCGCATATAAAACAAAATTTAGATAAGGGTTTTGGGCAATCCTCAAAACCATGCGCGGGATTATTACAGTTCCAACAGTTATCTAGAGAGTTGTCTGACTGAGGGTCTAATGGAAAATGAGTAGTAACCATGGGAGATGAAGACATTGAACAAGTGGCCTCTGATGGAGTAGTCCACTTTATTACTCTTTCGGCTGCTTGAGCTGCCGTAATAAGCGCTTCTCTAGTTTTGTATTCATTTAACCCTAAGGTTAATGAAATTTGTGGAGACATGTTACGTCTTATAACCCATAGCTGTTCCTCATCCGAAGGAATTGGATTTAATCTAGAAAATTGAGCAATCATGGATTCTATGAATCCCAGAACAGATTCGCCTGGTAATTGTTTACGAGCCCGGATTTGATCGGCATATTCTCTGCTATAATCGAGAGATAAAAATCGGACTTTCAAAGCATCCATTAATTGTGACCAATTTGAAATAGCGGGACTCAAGGAACGGTACCAGACTAATGCCTCGTCTGAAAAGAATTCCCCAGCTTTTCTAAATAATTCGTCTTCTTTAACCCCTCGTGAACGTGCAAGCTCTTGTGCGCGCTCAATAAAATCAAAAACGGCTTTAACATTACCCTTGCCATCATAGCTAAGACCCCATTTGTGGACAGATACCCGATTTTGCGATTGATTTAATAAAATGTTAGTTAAGGCGGTGCTAATGTCTGGATTAATCGGAATTGAATCGGTAAGAGTGGACCTACGTGCAGGTTGAAAATTACTTGCTTGAACCGGAGAGTTCGTGATTGGTAATAACTCCTCGCTTTCCAGCGCATCTGAATCTTTGATTAAAGATTCGAGATTCTCACGTAAAGTTTTACATGTAAGAATTAAAGTGTTTCTTTTGGGGTCATCAAAACCAACTCCTTCCATTAAATCCAAACGATTACTATAATGCGCCAGCCGATGATCTAACGCATCCAAAAGCTTATCATCAACATTAGTTGACAAATCATTAATTTGTTTACTGATTACTGAAAGGGACTTTTCGCATTTTTCTAGTTCGGCAGGTATGTCAACTGGTTTATATTTAATCATTGCTAATGATGAATTATATTTCTCATCGCGCATCAACTGACATAGTAATTTACGACGAGAAGCTAAATGTTCAGGAATTCCGGGTAAATCATTTCCTTTGCGTCGTTGCAACTCAACGGCGATCTCCTCTCTAGATAAGGCTGCCACGTAAGCTTTTTCAGACATAATTAAGTTAACTTGACAAAGACGAAGTAAAAAAATGTAAGCGTTCGATAAAACACGAAACTAAATCGTACAAAGAATTGAATAATAAAAATAAATAGTGCGTAAACACGACTCCCAATTGCGTGACAAAACAAATACAGTCAAATTGCAATTGGAGGGAACGCAACAAATGATATTATTATTCTGATATATATACGTAAATGGTTTCTCGCCGGTGTGAATTTTGAAATGGGCGTAGCGTTACTCGCAAGCAATAATTAAAAATAATATATATATTGCAAAAATGAATAAGGCGAGAGCACAACAAAAGGATATCTCGTTTTTGAACCAATAAAATTTGTGCACTACAATTAGCAAAGTAAAAAGGTTTTTCGCCGGTACGAGTACTAGGTTGACAACTCAATTTATTATTATTTACCATGTACCAAACCATACAAACACGCAAAGCGCCCAGTCCACAACGCTCTCCAGTTGCCAAAAACTGCTGCAATAATAAAAAATTAACACGACCACAAACGTTCCGTTGTCGAATCGTATACACGAAAGCGCACCTCGGGACAAACACAGAGTTGGAAAATCAACAAATCGAGCTCCACGTATGGACGCCAGTGTTATGTTTTCCCTCCTTTCCGTTCCTAATGAGAGAACGGTTTGGAAAGGCAAACAATACCACGCAGAAGTAAAACTCCTACTTATATTCGTGGTAACCCTGATGTTGGTATAAGCTAACTCGCTATAGCCTGGAAGCGAGGGTCGTAAGTCCAATGAAAATTCCACTCTGCGTTGTGCTGAAAAATACGAGGGTACGCTTCGTCGAAAAATAAAACAATGATTAAACAATAACGTTTTAATGAAAATAGAAACGATATCGACAAATACAAACGATTGTGGTAGTGACGTGCAATAAAAATAGTAGGCAC
Organism: Podabrus alpinus; assembly: GCA_932274525.1. Taxonomy (NCBI): domain Eukaryota; kingdom Metazoa; phylum Arthropoda; class Insecta; order Coleoptera; family Cantharidae; genus Podabrus; species Podabrus alpinus. The sequence goes on along the minus strand of OW026454.1, from coordinate 62,383,164 downwards.
GTTAACTGATTGTGACGACGGTACGTCAAAAGTGACACAATACGGGACACCAGAATGGTAGGCCCGTCAATACAAATAATTGACTATGATTTAATGTATCACAATACCACTTAGTAAACCCAAACAAGAATATTAAATTTGTCTCACCTGAGCTCAAGATGAGTTTACACAATAATAAAGACAGCAATGATCCTTGTATGGAATGCAGTGGTTGATGTTGACTTGCAATGGCTCCCGATCTAGGATCCTCGGACTGTTGTACACCGACGTAATACTCGATGAGCAGGTTTTGGCAGGCGGATACGAAGATGAACAGGCGTCACTCCGCTGCGTTGATAGTATGGTACACGATGGCGATTCAAGTGAGATAATATGATCGTCCAAAAATGTAACGATCATTCAAGCACTTTATGTTGTGTTTGGTAAACACCAAACGTAAACAAGCTGGTTGTCCAAAAAAATATAACCAAGCGAATGTTACCAATCAACTTTACAGTTGGCAATACTTTGTACTTCGATAAAGAAATATGGTGGTTCGAGATAACGAATCGAATAATATTCCAAAAATATTGGAACTGGCTAAAACAAATAGTTACGCACTGATTTCACGAAATCCGCAATGACGGTGAAATTAACTACTGCGTACTACTAATTTTGTTACGAAAATCGACCGATAAAAAATTGATTCACACGCGACCAATAAAAATCGAACTGTCTTGTCGTACTATCAAAGCCAAAGTTAAATTTTGACGGCGCGCGTCTATATCCTGTACTATCAAGTACGTTGTAAAAATGAAATGAGAGATGGCGCTTGGAGTAACAATATGAATAATTTAAAATGTTAAATTAGGTGACAAAAATAGATAAATTTTGTTACAGAATACCCTACTAAGAATTTCGCAGTGTTTGTTACATTATGCAAACCAAACGTTAAATTTTATTTATAAATTTGCATAATATCACATGTTTTGAACTGTTAAGATTAATGCAAAAAAATACTATCGCTTTTAAAAAACCAACGTAGTAATTGAAATTTACTTTAATTAAAGATATATTGATCACGTTAATTCAAAAGCAAATATAAATTAAAATTGCAAAGTGAACATTAAAATCTCCCTAGACGAGTTAATAAGCTCTAGACAACAATTATTTATAGCAACAGATAGGCGGGAAGGAACACCTGCTTACGCGTAGTCTGTGGAGGGGTTATCTGCTAACTTACTGAACAAGTTGCGATAAAAGCATTTAATCAATTCCTTCAATAAATTTAATGAAAACAATAATTATTAAGGGTTTTGCACAAATGATGTAAAGATAAAAATCAAACTAAATGTTCGAAAAATTGAAAAAACTGAAAAATTGGAAACTTGCCGATTTCAAATTTGATTATCGTACTCTATACTGGGTCAATTTGCTTCAAATTTTTCCAACGTACCCAGTAAATCATTAATATTATAATAACCATGTAAATTTAAAATTTTTTGAATGGACTTAAAGAAACGCTCCAACTAACTTATTATTATGCACCTTATGCGAAAACGAGTTATTATTGTTCTATTTTAGTTTTATTTAATTTTTTTTTAAATACTTCTAAATAATGAATTCACTTACTCTTGCTTGACTTTTTCGATTAGTTTATCGTCAAAATGGTATATTAAATTTTCTATTTGTTCTGATGTATAATCTACTCCATCGTAAAATGTCTCGTGAACGTCCTTCAAATCCTTCTTCAAAGCATTTGTGAACGCTGTGGATACATGAACTAATGCCTAAAACATATTAAAATTAAATTACCTAATACTCAAAGGTAATCAATGTTCTTTCAAGTAAAAGTTCATGATACTATCGAGTCTGCCAGTAAAAAATAATATTTCCTACACCCTGTAGCCTATAAGGTGTTCTGTTCTAAGTGGAATAATATAGAATATGTCGAGAACAAGATTTTTATATGTAGTGATATGATGGGTAATCAAATAGCAAGTTGGAGTTTGGGAGTGTCATTTTCATTTTCCCATCTATACGTATTAAAATTTAAAAGGTAGGGCTCATTCCGCTTTTTCAATTCTATATCGTAAATTGGAGAATAGGATGATAAAATTTTAATGCCTTTAAAAGATCTGATAACAAATTCCCCTCCTTTCGATTAAAACGGACTTTCAGAAACAACGAATCTTTTGATTATGGTTTGATACTTTTTATTATTGGTTGGTTGATTTATTGATAGAAGAGTGAATAGAGAGATATAGTGAAGAGAGAAAAACCCATAGAGTGTAGTAGCGGAGAGGGATATCGATCTAAAGCGAAAAAACGGTTTTTGAAAATAGAAAATAAGCTGAAGATAAGGAGGAAATTTAGTGGTTAGACAACCGTGCAAGCACATAATTATAGAAAGCAGAAAACTGACAGGAAGGTCTACACAAGGTAAACTAACTTTCGGTAAATATAAACAAGTAAACCATATATTGGGTTCCTCCAGAGGATTGTGAGTTTCGAGGGGTTGACCCGACAAACAGTCCTAGCGGAGGGGATACGATTAACCTGTAAACAAACACGTATAAAGAAACAAAGGCCAAAAGAACAACAACAGCGAGAACCGTCGAGAAACCATTTACGTAAGAAAAGCTAAGAGAGAATTTAGAGGCGAGATAAACACCGCGTGATCGTAAACAAGGTCGACGATACAGGATACAGAAAGTGATAGCTCACCGCATCGGTACCAGACAGAAATAACCAAGAATTGACCACACAACAGTATCGCGCTGTAGTGAAGAACCACAGAACAGAAACGCTGAAAGGAAGATGAGTACAACAATACAAAACCAAAAAACGATAACATCCGACATGGAGAGCGACGATTCAACAACAGAAGAAAATAGCAGAAAAACACTAGCTTCTCAAGATATATTCAGGAGAAGCAAGAAAATGATTAGATCACCAACCACAAAGGGGCAAAGTAAGACTGACGAATCAGAAAGAGAAGGAACCGAAAGCGAAAATGGAGATCGCCCTGAAAATAAAAAATCAACAGAGAACAATGTAAGAATGGAAGAGAAAATAGACCGACTCACGGAAATGTTGACGAACTTTATGTTGGAAATGGGATCTAGCCTAAAAGAGACCAAACAGGATGTAACCAGATTAAAGAAAGACGTGACACAAATCCAAGAAGACGCAGAACAGACCGTCGAAAAACTGGAAAATATAGATACCATCCTAAAGAAAAGAGAAGAAACCTGGAAAAGAGAAAAGGAACAATTGGAGAAGAGAATCGAAGAGATGGAGAAAAACCATGAAACGCAAGAAAGAACTAGAAAGCGTAACAACGTAATAATAAAAGGACTGCGGATAACAAATAGGTCCAATGCGAAACAAACATTAAATGCTCTACTGAAAGATAAGATGGAGGTGGAAGTCGAAATAGGAAAGGACAGTGAAAGCAAGGCGATAGTGGTGAAACTGAATAATTGGGAGGACAAGATGAAGATTTTGAGAAATAAGAACAAGTTGAGAGGTGAAGGAATCTATATAGACAGCGATCTGACCAGGAATGAACTAAATATACAGAACAAGATAAGAGAAGTCGCAAGAAAAGAAATGGAGAATGAGAATAGGGTTAGGGTTGGATACTAGAAGCTAACGATAAATAACAAGCTATACGAATGGCGAACGATCCAGCAGTCCCTAAATCCCGAATCAATGGCAGAAATACAAGGGGGGTCAAAAAACTAGCGGTGAGAAATCAGGACTACTCCAAGACGACCCAAGCTATGACAATGGAAAAGCAAACGGTAAACGGAATAATAAACAATGAGAAGAACGATGTGAGGATAAAGAACATTAAGAGCAAAAAGAAGCATAGAAGGGATGTGATAAAGATAGGGACATTGAAGCAAGAAATTACGGAATATAATGGAATATGAACATTTAACAGAAGAATAGCGACCGAAGAACTTCAAATCAGCGAGAAAAGAAAAAGATACGAAGAAAGTCTAAGAGAGAAACTAGGAAACAAAAAGAAAAGTAATGATATGGAAGAAGAATTAGACAACATCATAACAAATATACACAAAACAGCAAGTGAAACACTAGGATATAGAAAAATAAAGAGAAACAAGGAATGGTTTGACAACGAGTGTATGGAATAAAGCGAAAAAAAGGAGAGAAAAGAACTAAGTGGTCAAGAACAGGAAAGCAAGAAGAAACGACAAACTAGGAAAGAAGAAACAAATAAGACAAAACCAAAATATGTTATACGGGGGCTAATCCTCCCCTTCAAATGGATTTGTAAATCCTGGTAACGGGATAGCAATATTCTACAAAGAATGTAATGCTTTAAATAAAATAAATAAAAATAAATTTCTTGTTTAATCTTTTGATGCAAATGTTTATATAACTAAAAGAAATATTGCATTTAAATTTTTATCGATTTTCGATGTTGAAGTAAATATCGGATGTTTAATTAATGAGTGAATAGTGAAGTTATACTCGTATGCAGATTATGCAATTTATATTAAAAATAAAAATTATTTATTAATTTTTAAGATAAATAAATTGCAATATTTGTTTTATAATGTCATCATCAACATTGAATAAACCAATTGGTTTGTTCCGACTCTCATGTTATCATTACATTATCTTGTTTCGTTAAGATTCAATTTTCGCATCCATAAAGCAGAATGGATACGGCCACCACCTTATAAAACTTAATCTGTGCTTCTCTATTCGTTTCCTTACGATATCTTTTTATTGATGCACACATATCATTAAATCTTCCTAATTTAATCACGAAGTCATTTCATTTATCATATGAGATAGCGCAGCCCACATAATTGGAGTGAATACTATTTGCAAATCGAGAATGGTATCCCTTTGTCAATGCGTGTCTGATCAATTAAGTTCCCTATAGTATTTAATACTGTAAAAATTATAGTTGAGGTATTGGTCGTTATAATCCATAAATAGATATATTTCTACACACAGACATCGAAAAGAACATTACACGGCAAGAGCTGCCCTAAGAATCAACATGAAATGAAGAACTAGCAAGAAAATCATAACGAAGGACATGTTTCGATCTTATTCGCGATTTTACCCGTGAAACTGATCTCATCAGATCTGTACTGGCATAATGAAAATATAAATTTACCATTTCTTCCAATCAATGCCAAAACTCAAATATAACCCAATCCGTCAAATGTCTCCACGGTGATGTATGTAGAAGGTTTGTGAGCGCCCTTTATATATAGGATATCAAAACTTACAAATTAATGTAATATAATAGATTGTATAAGAATTATTCTTATCAAAGTAGAAAGAGTTGGTTGGTAGTTTTATTTTAAGATAATAATTTTTTTTAAATTCTTGTTTACTCCTTTTCAGATTTAAACAATTCAAATAATAAATTAAAAATTTAATACGTAATTTTTCCAAAGTCCTTTTATTTAAATTCTAGACGTCTTTCGACTCTTGTTAATTTAATGTATGACAATTTGAAAACTCTTAGTTTAAAAAAAAAGCTTAAGGTAAAAATTAATTTTGATTCGTTTTTTTCATTTTTAAAGTTTAATTTAATATTAATTCTCAATAGTTAAAAAATAATATTTTTATTCAGATTATATGCCCCTACGAAAGTTTTTAAAATATATTTTACTTACGGTTAAATTTGAGATGTTCTTGGCAATTTTTATTATTTCTTGTACGGACCGAACATTAGCATCAAACGAAATGCGAAGTTTTTCCGCAAAATTTACATTTGCTGCACTATGAAAAATGCAATTAACTTCCGAATTTAAAATTTCTATGTTTTTTTCACTTAATCCCAATTTTGGAGCTGTAATATCGCCTGCCATTAAAAATACTTTCTTTAAAAATCCAGGGTTTTCTACTTTCAATTTATCGAAAACCTTAAAATATAAATAAATAAACACAATTTCATCAATTTTAATTATATGTAAATCTTAAAAACTACTTACGGGTGTATCAAAAATTATTTTAAATCTTTCGCTTTCGGTAAGATTTTTTTTTGGCCGTATCAAAAGATAAATTCGATTTAAATCTTGACATGTTCTTAATAATTTTTCCACCAGTAAGGATCCTAAAAATCCTGTACCACCTGTTATAAAAACAGTAGAATTTTTAAAATAATTTTGTATTCCACCCATTTTCATAATGCACTTTATGTTAGAATACCAGATAGTAGGTACTAAGTATATTAAGTTATTATAAAATTATATGAAATTATTATATTGATCCGGCTAGCTTCATTTACAGGACCATAATAGAATAAGAGCTAATGCACTTATTATATATCGATATTATGCGTCTTTAATCGGATATTTAAGGTTAACTGATGGTATTTAAGTAGGTGGGAATCGTATTATCGACAACCTTTAAAACGCTACTATCAATATTATAGTATTATCCATATTTCTTATAAATATATGGCTACTACAGTCACACGAGTAGCAATCTAGCAATATATAAGAAATATATTATAATATTTTATTTATTAATAAAGGTATTATACCCATTTTAATATTTGCTAGTAGCTAATAAGTTGACTATTCATATGACTATTAAACTTTAACGTAACTATCGGATATTCTCCCATTATTTATTTTTGTCCTTATCTAAGGTAGTTCTGTCGGTACATTCCAGAAAGAAAATTATTTTTTTGGCTTCTGCAAAGTACATGAAATGATCTATAAAACAATAGTATATTACGCACCCAAGTTGATAAGTTTTATTATTGCCAAGCGCGAAGATGATAACGCGAGGTGCGGAGCACCGAGGGATACAATGCGCAAGGCAATAATAATATTCTAAAGCATGGCGTATATACAATTTTTTTCACTACTAGGACCTTAAATATTCTTATTTAACAATTTTTTCATTATTAATAATTAATTTAATAGCAAAAATTTCAAATTTAATTCGTATATTACTTTTCCTTTTTTCTACTTTTAGTACTTTTCTTGCATTAATAAATGAAATTCCGAGGCTTGAGGTACTACACAACGGGAACATAATCATCACATCAATCCGATAAAAAAACACCGATTGCACCATAACTGGGCCCAAACGTTTCTAAGTGTGTTTAGATATATTTTTAGCACGCCATAGTACGTTCATGCTACACAAAACTTTTCTGCTTTCTTGTATTATGTGCTTAATTTCTTCCTTGCCTATGTCATCCTTGTCTAAAACGGCTCCCAAGTATTTAAAATTAGCCACCTGCTTAATAAACACATTGTTGTCCATCAACACTTCGAATGAATGTTGCCTTCGGTCCCACCACCAAGTACTCGGCCTTACATTAGTTAAACTTACTTTTAAACCCCACTTCAAGTATTCAGCATAAGCCTTTTCATCATGAATTCTTGACGGTAAGAATCCTGTATTAGCACTACTAGGTCATCGGTTAAACTTCGAGTAAACAACACGGGTAATCACCAATGAGTATTACCATGCTCTCGCAGTGCCTCTGTCAGTTCTTTAAAGCTCTTTCAAGGTACACATTAAACAACAACGGAGACAAACTACAACCCTACCTAAACCCCTTAGAAGTAAGTAATGGTTTTGATAAACTTTTACCACTTTTGACAGATGCTTTGTTATTTGTATAAACTTCTTTAATGATGTTAATTGATTGTGAACTATTGTTCATTTCGTTCAAAGCATCCCATATTTTCTCTCTAGGTACAGAGTCATTGATCCTTTTTCAGATCTATAAACCAAATGTGTCTCTTACTTTGTTCCTATCCTCCTTTCCAACACCTTGTTGCAGTGTAAACAGGTTATCCAGGCATGAACGACCCGGTGTAAAACCACTCTGATCTTTTTCCACCATATTTTCAACGCTCAATCTCAACTTCTCCTGTAAAATCTTTTCGAAAACTGTGCTTAAAGAGTTTCTTTCTATCGTACTTGTTGAAACAATAATTTCTATATAACTTCTATCGTTTGGTTCAGTATCACCTCCGAGGTCTCACTTCCGATAAGATTCCTGGATGAGGAATATAATTTCGCATACCCAAGTTCAACTTAGTCCGGATAACAACGCAGTTGCTCCCATAGTCCAGTCAAATTAGGTTTTCAGCTCGGAAAAATTCCCACCTAGCTGAATTTTGGTACACATCTTTATGACATCGTTGTAAACAATATGTATAAAAAGTCGACCTCGATATCATGTACGCATTAAAGGTTATTCGAGGTCAAAGGTCACGAAATTGGCCTTTTTTTTAATATCTCGTATTTTATTAGTCGTACAATAAAAAGTTTTAGATACAATTTGTAGAGGAGGTAATTATCTACAAAAATGGTCTTATGACATTTTCACGTTAAGTGATACATAATCTTTCCTTACTACTCTAATGAGAAGTAGTTTGGAAAAGATAATGTCCACGCAGAAGGATAATCCATCTACTTTAATTTTGCGTGGGGCCCTGGTGGTCGATTTAAACTAGCTCGTTTATTGCGGCAGCGAGAGTCGTGGATCGTGTGAAAGAAACGCCTTCGGAGAAATCAAGGAAACAGCTTTGCTAACACAACACAATTAAAATGGACAATAGGATGTTAATTGTCAGAAGGCAAAGATATAAGCGATGTCGGATGTAAAAGGTGTTAGCCGACCAAAACAGGCACAGTAGCAACTACATTGCCACCAAAAATCACTCCCAAACATAAACCAAGGGCACGTTCGAATGGTAATATAAAAATCCCACGATAAAGTGGAACCATATCGAACTCCCAATGATAAAACAAACGGCAGCAACCTCGATGAAATGCCGCACCCTGTATATGGGTCGAACATCGCAGCCTTTCATAAAAAAACATAAAATCAAAAAATAAACACAAAAAAAATATCGAAAATAAAATTTCAAACATGAAATTCGAACGTACGACGATCATTCTGGAGTCCATCGTCAATGCATTTCACCATACGCTGTTCGATGTAATAAGTGGAAATAAATACCCTGAACAAGTTAATTAAACAAAACACAAATATATCATATAATTAATAATTAATAGTTTATTAAATATCAACTTGAACATTCGATCTACTTCACACTTGCGAGTGTAAATGAGATTAGATTGCAGTATATCACCTCGCCGCAGGAACATAAAATTTGCAAGGCCATCGCAATCTTGGCAACCACTCTAAGAATAAAAAATGCAAGACAAAAAGGCAAACCAAAATGTTACACAAAAAAAATACAGAAATTGGCCAAGGGTGAACTCCAACGTCATCGTTCTCCAGGTATTCGGAGGAAAATTTGGCCAAATTAATTATCGAGTAACTGCGAAGCAATTAGCAAAATAATTAGCTGACTTACCCTTGTGAAATGAAGGAAATATTTCACAGGAAGTATTGACCATGGGGTCCAACAAAAAAATGTACGATCCGGGAAAAATTAACCATCCCTCAAACCACGAATGTAACATCCCCATAAAGGGTTGGAGCCCAAAATCCAAAAACCATTCGTATTGATGGACGGGAACCCTCACAAAATCGCATCATCCCTCTTCAAAATTTTGAACCAAAAATGATAATTACTTCACAGCACCTTCAAACATGACCGCTCCGCTCGAGAGCTCACCAATGACTCTTCTATCATAGCATGCGCGAGTCTAATCTCCGTCAATCACGCTCGCTATACAGGGTGCTACGAAATATATTGCTAGATGTTAAAAGTTGAATTTAATAAATTCAACGTTGTTGCGAAAAGTGAAAATTTTTCGTAACATAAGTTGATAGTTTTTGCGTTATAAGGCCAACAAAATGGACACTTTTAATGAAATATGATTTTTCAAATTTTGATCGGAAATTTTGTGAACATTTATTAATTTGAAAATGCTTTATACTGGTTGTACAATAAAAAGTTTCCGGCGCCAATTTCCAATTTTTCGTAAGTAATTTTTTTTTGAAAATCTTCCAAGGCTTACCCCCTTCTGAAAAAATTTTTGAAATTTAAATTCGATTTCACGCCTTTGGTGTTGAAAATACGAAGGAAGCTTATATAAGGGCTCTGGTAGACCTTCGCGATGTGCTTCCGTTGCATCTTAAAAATTAAGAATCGGTTCGCAAATAAGAGCTCCAGAGACGTTGAAAGTTTTTGCACAATTTTCGCCTTAATTCGCCTCCGGCGCGAGAACCGTCGATAATTTAGTAAAACTTATGGAAGAGTAGGATGCGGTTTTCGACGGTCTTTGATTTAGTATATGACGATGGTGGACGAAAAACGACAAATAACGGCAGCATTTGCAAATTAATATCGTTCACAAAATTTCCGATCAAAATTTGAAAAATCATATTTCATTAAGTGTCCATTTTGTTGGCCTTATAACGCAAAAACTATCAACTTAACGTGAAAATGTCATAAGATAAATTTTGTAGATAATTACCTCCTCTACAAATTGTATCTAAAACTTTTTATTGTACGACTAATAAAAAACGAGATATTAAAAAAAAGGCCAATTTCGTGACCTTTGACCTCGAATAACCTTTAACGCGTACATGATATCGAGGTCGACTTTTTACATATTGTTTACAACGATGTCATAAAGATGTGTAAAGTTGGGACCAAATAAATTGAGACTTGCGTCATTACTTAAAACAGTACGAATTAATATTAAAATCGCTAGTCAAATGAGTGCATTTTAAGATGCATCTGCCCTTTTCATTTTAATATAGCTTTCTAAAAATAATTATAATTAATTCCAAACAGCTCATCCACTTCATACCGTTTATCTTTTCTGTTCAATTTTGCCAATTCTAACAAATCTACTTTAAACAATCGTTCACTAAAACAAATGTTGTTTGCAGACAACCAAGCTGCAATATCTGCTTTCTTCCACGCCGACGTAGGCTGTTTTTCAACTAACGTAGAGTGGTAAGATTCATTGTCCAATATTATTAAACTTGGTTCTTCCAAGTTGCATATAAGTTTCTCAGTAACCCATTTTTTAAATAAGTCACCATTCATTTCTCCATGGTAATCTTCTTTTTGAGATTTTGATGCAAAGACTAATGATGCATTATCTATAAATCCAGACTCCGAACCTGCATGAAGAACAATGAAGCGGTTCCCATCATAACCTTCTGGTTTTCTAACACTTTTTATTGAATTATCTTGCCAAGACTTTCCAGGGTTACCTTTCGAAAAAATCCATGTCTCATCCAAAAACACAACTTGACGTTTAAATTCGGAATTTATATTGTTTATATAGCTTTTCATGAAATGTACTCGATTAAAAGCAATATTGTGTTTTTCCACTAATGCTCTACGATTATTTTCTTTACAAAATTTAAAACCAATTTCGTGGAGAGTTCGTTTTAAGCTAGTGTTGCTTAAAATAATATGCAGTTTTTGAAGTTTCTTGTTTAATGTAGCAACAGTTAAATGTTCTTCTGAAAAAAATACCAAAATTTTTTGAAAACCTATATTTCTTGTTCATTACTTAAAAAAATAATCCAGAAATATCTAATATTTCAAAACTTACTTTTTCTGTACATTTCGTAGATGGATTCCCTTATATTCATTTTTGACGATTCTGGCAAATCTTTTGATTTCTTACTCTGCTTTGATCTGGTTTTTCCCGGGCTTTTTAAAATTGGATTTTCAGTGATAGTACTCAGTTTCTTAATTCGTTTGACTGAATTAATAGAAACACCCAAAGCGTCCGAAACACGCTACAATTTCCATTATTATAAAATATCAAGTTAATATTACAAAAAATAACTTACTTCTTGAATAGCAGCTAATGGAATTAATGGTCCATCATTAACTAGCTCACGTTGAAAATAATTTAACAAGTTTAAAATCAATTGTCGGGATTGAGATTTTATGGTGCGCCCACTTATAGGCATTGCAGACATTTTGATAAATACAAAATATTGTAATTTAATGTTAAATTAATAATTTATCAAAACTTAACATGAAAATGACATAAACAAATTATATCCGTAGTTACCTACTCATTGCTGATTTCAATTTCAATACGCGAGTCAATTCAATTTTTATTGCTTTTATTTTTAAGTTCAGACATACTAATTTTATATAGTATTTATTATTAATGTAAAATGTTGATAACGTACGTCTTTTCTTAGTCTTTGCCAGAAAGACTTTCAAATATGTTTTTTCTCTTTTTAATAAAGCTAAACGACGTCCTAAATTATATTCAGGATGTCTTTTCTTAATCAGAAATTTGTGACGCAGGTCTCAATTTATTTGGTCCCAATTATACCAAAATTCAGCTAGGTGAGAATTTTTCCGAGCTGAACCCCTTTTTTCGTCTAATTTGACTGGACTACCAGTGATTTTCCGTTTTTTATTTGTTGTAGTGATTGGCGTATTTCTTCCTTCGTGATTTTAGGTCCCGTTCTTATATCTTGAAATTCTAATTCGTCGTCGTCATCTTACAATATTGTTTTATGTAATTTTCCCGTGATTTTCCCAGGTTCTTATTTTATCTTTTAATTCTGTTATTAGTTTACCGTGCTTATCTTATTATTATTTTTAACCGTTCCCACTGATTCTTTAATCTATTTTTTGTAGATTAAAGGTATGATGCTTTTGTTCCAGAATTTCAATCTCTGCACATTTATCATTTAACGACATCCGTCGACCATCTCTTGGTTTTCTTTCGCTTTTCTGGTTTTAAATTGTAGTAATTTTTAAAATTTAGTATTAAAAGTAAGTAACCTGTTAAAGTTATTATCTTAATTGTTTCCATTTTTATTTTACTTTGCTGTCATGAATTATGCAAAAGTCATTAAGCTTTTCATTGAGATCTTGATGCACACAGTTACTTGAACATTTACTTCTCTCAACTTCTCTTTACGTGTCATTTTCTGTAAACGAACTTTGATTTCGCCCAGCAAGAGAACGCGATCCATTATTAGCATTATGGAATGCAAACGGCTGGTCCAATCATGGACAGTTAATTAATTTTATTCAACTGCAAAAAAAACATCATGATGATCTCAGAAACCCACTTCACAAAACGGAGCTAAATATTTAACAATACCAAACTTCTCTATTTACCATAATCGCCACCCAGATGGGACTGCTCACGGAGGTTCCGCTATCATCATCAGAAATAACCTAAAACATTATGAATTGCCTAAATTTCATCGAGAGTATATTCAAGCAACAGGCGTCGTGATAGCGGACTTAAATGGTCCCAAAGCGTTGTCGTCGATCTATTGCCCATCCAAACAAAAAAAAATTTTCTTCGTCATCGGTGTCATTCATAAAGACCTCAATATGAACATATTGTTCTAAAAGACATTAAAACCTACAGTGAAAAATATCTACTATTTTTAGCACAAAAAAAAGTGCTAGGAATGCCCATGATTGCATTTCTCTAGGGTTTTAGGTAAGATTATAAAAATTACATTTCGGAGTTTAATAACTTTTTTAATTAATAAATTGTGGCTTTCAAAATTAAGTATTAGCATGACGGCAACAAACTGATATTTCGAACCTTTTAAGTTTTATAATGTTGGATATTTTTTTGAATATCGAAGCTATAATCAAATTTAAAATATTTGTAAACTAAAAATGAATGAAATTGTTAGAATCTCTACCAGTGCCCCTCCGGTTTATGGATTATGCTTTTATTCTGTGGAGCATTGACCGAAGAAGGGTATTGTTTATTTTAATCTATAAATATTACCAAATTCCTTTTTAAAAATTGAAAAAATTCAGAAACCATATTGATAGTCTTTGGAGGGGAAGTGTTAATGGTTTTAAAATATGCCTTTGAAAAATATTTCTTAAGAGAAATTCATTTTCACGTAGGTAAATAAGAAAAAAATATAGAAATACTCACTGTATTTTATCTTCGCGGTATTTCATCCCGGCGGTATTTTTGCCGTGGTATTATAGCCGTGGTATTTCAGTCGAGTTCAAATGTCCTAGACCGCACGTACCCTATCTGACCTTATTTCATATTTTTTATGTTTTATGATTCTTTACACAGTAGCAACAAAGAGAATTTATTATTAATGTTACATTTTTTAATATTTCCGTTTTATTCAACAATTGCCCAAATATAATTTAAAAAAGTTCATTTACATTATATAAAATTAAAATACAATATTAGTTATTACCCTTAACAATAAAGTAAAGTAAGTGATGTAACTGAAAAGCAATATAAATGAGAGTTAACCCAAAAATGGTAACTAGAGAATAATGGAGATATTTATGAATTTTATACTTTCTTTGTGCTTGCGGACATGTCTCTAGTGGATCTCTAATAAGATATAATCTAAGTCCTTTTATAAAATCGTAGCAATATAAATGCCATTTCAAATTTTGTACATTAAAATAAAATATTTCTTGGTCGGTCGTATTAAGTTTATTCCATAACTCGTGATTGCGTTTGTTCTCAAAACACCATTGATTCGTAGCAAAATACGCAGTTACATTTAATAATTTATTTATTTTCTGGTAGGTTTTCACAAGACTGAAATTTGTCAATATTATATTAATTTGTTTACAAAAAAATATGGAAACTTACTTGCAACTTTTTCCTGTGCATAAAAGTCTAACATCTATTAAATATGCTGGAATCATGTGTAACACATAGTAGAGAATATTTTGAAGAAATTTATACGGAACTAAAAATAAAAATGGATACCATATTTCCATAACACTTGCCAATGTTTTATGCTGAAATGATGTATTGGAAATTGTACCTTAAACAGAAGTAAGGTCAGAAAAGCTCTTGTTATTCACTTACATTTTAGTTATTTACCCCATGTTATTGGATTTTGTGGACCACTAACGCAGTTGTAGATAGGAATATTACGGGGTGCATTTCTGTTATTAATGTCATTCATTATTGCCAACTTTCTAAATAAAAAACATTAATTTTATAAGTAAACGAAAATAAATATATTAATCTCGCCTATTTTCTGCAGTACTCCAAGCAGTTGCTATAATATTATTGATGACGTAATCTGCTGGAATTATTTCGGCTACATTATTCCTCTTACAATGTAAACATCTAATTAAACCGATCATGACACCTGCAATAACACCTGTAATTCCGAAGACGCTATCAACCCATCCCGGTATTGGTTCATTGGCTGTCGAAATAACTAAAACGATTTAAGTTGATTAATCTGACATTGGAATTAAAACTGACGCTTACCAATAGATGGTCGAATAATGGCGATTGGTAAATTTCCACTTTCGGTTTTAACGATATCTTCGGCAATAGTTTTCGAAAACACGTAGGTGTTTGGCCATTTATCAAAAAGTCTATAAAAAAATGGTCATTCTGGAAAGCTTAGAAATATTGCTTGCTTACAAGGATGGAGTTATTTTGTCAAGAACTTCGTCGCTAAGTTGATCTACTAAAGATAACAATTGTAATCCAGATATGTGAGGCTTGTAGAATACTTCATCGATGTAATTCCTGGGACAGTTTGAAAAAGCGGTTGAGACGTATACCATGGACTAGAAAGCAGAATTTCTATTTTAGGTTCTGGGCAATTTCGAGAAAAGTTTAGCTATAATTTGGTATTTTTACTTACACTTAAGTTTTCTGCTTCTTTCGCAATTTGCAGCAAATCGTATAGAGATCTCACGTTTATTTGTGCAGCAGTTCGTAGTTTTTCATCAAACCGTACGGTTGCGGCCAAATGCATGATGCAATTAACTTCTGAAGTAATAATGTGCCTACTTTCGTTACTCAAACCCAAATTTGGATAATCCAAATTCCCCGATAAAATTGCAACTTTATGGAATACTTCTGGATTTTTATTTCGAAGCAGTTCAAATATCTATTTAGAAGTTATAGATTAATAAAATTATTTATTATAATAAATTTTTTAATAATATTTTTATTGAACGCTACATTAACTTAAACAGTGAAAGAATTAACATTGTGTAGTATCCTGCATAGGGAGACAAAATTAGATTGTAACATAGATCTCTGTACATATCCTTAATAAATTGTTGTACCACCTTGAACGAGAATTTGATATCGGGTAGGATTTTAGGTGCTATTTAGTACATTAGTACGAAATACCACATAATATTATAATATAATAAAAATTAGTACTTACAGGTTTTTGAAAAAATTGCAGAAATCGCTTATCGCTACTTTCGTTCTTTTTAGGTCGCATTAAAATATAAATTTTTTTAAGATCAGGACACGATCTCAACAGCTTTTCCAGTAACAAAGATCCCAGAAACCCGGTGGCACCGGTTATGAAAATCGTTGATCCATGAAAATAACGTTGAATCTCACTTTCTTCATTAAATTGAATATTATGATTTATATTTTGCATAGGATGTATTACTTCCATATTTCTATATTGATTGTCTTGAGCCTAATTCTGTTCAACTTGGTCACTGACTTGTAAAGTAAACGTTCTTTCACTGTTTGAATATCTAATGCATTCACAAATAAAAAGATGTATTTATTATACAATTGATTTCCTCACACCAGGCGATTATATTAAATAAATTTTGTAAAGAAAAACAATGAAGATATTTGTATTTTGCAACCTGCAATGCCCCGAAACGAAATAATGTAAGAAAGGGTGTGGTTAATTGGGCCACCATTTTCTAAAGTTGAATAAAATTTTTATTTTAAAATGAAAACCATGTAAAATTTTGAAAAACTTCAATAGAAAAATTCTAATATTTTTAAAACTTCATAAATTTGTTTTAGAATTCATATTTTATATTTTAAGAAATCAACGAGTCCCGAGTGTAGGGAAAAAAATGGGACAAAGTAAGCAAAAGTGGGGCAAAGTAGATTTTATCGCAGTTTTACTCCAGTTGTTCCTTTTACGCAAAGGAAAATTCAAACATTAAAATAGGAAAATAAAATTATTTAAGAAGAAAATTAACAAGCCCCGACTAACTAAGTAGGGAAAAATGGACTTCGTCGCTATTTTACTGAAAATCATTAAATTTTAAGAACAGGAATTTATTACAACTTAAGAAAAAGTATTTCTCTAACAAATATTATTAAACTTTTCTGCATCACAGAATTATTTTCCTTTTAGAGAAGTTTAATAATAATTGTTAATTTTCCATTTTGGGAAATTACACTGGGAGTATCAAAATCAGTTAAAGTACCTGTTAACAAAATCTTATCACTTAAACGTCCTTAATTTTTTTGTAATTTAATCGATGAATATAATATTTTCTTTTTCCTTGACCTTTTCCGGTCACTAATACGCACTTGAACACCACGTCCCAATTTATCATCTCTTTTTATCAATATTTTCGTTGTTACGTATAGTTGTTATGACATAACTACATTGATCTTTCATTAGGTTTCTTTTAGCTTCCAATCCTTCATAATTTTCAGGTAAATTTTCTATAAAATTGAATATATGTATATGGATGACCGTCTTTATTATTTTTGGTTGATTTCTTCGATTCTGCACCCTTCTTTGATGCATGGATATTGCTCGGTCTCGTGTAATTTTTCTGAATAATTTACGAATTACTATAAAAGTTTTTCCATGCAAGAAATGGTGTTTTCCGTCACCCCATTTCTAATGCATATTCGTAACGTTTCTAATGCTCTTTAACATTTTCACTTTTTCTTGACAAATAAGACAGGGGTAACTTGGGTTACTTGAGCCAAATTTTGATTTTACATTTTAAACGTTTTTTTTATTACAACTTATGGTTATGTAAATGCTATACAAATACACCTTAGTATCTGACATACATAATATTTATGAACAGTAATATTGAAGATCTATTTTCGTCCATCATCTTATCATAAATTACCATTAATTATTATACTTACCTAATAATCTTATACAGTTATTTGAGTTGTAGTATACCTAGTCCAATTTCCTGCAAATTATTGGTAATTTATTAATATAAATCTAATATTATTATTCTCTACAAAATTTAATAATTTTAAATTGATAATTTAATAAAATTTAATATTGTACTGTTCTAGATATAAGAAGCATTGTTTATTT
Source organism: Podabrus alpinus (assembly GCA_932274525.1). Taxonomy (NCBI): domain Eukaryota; kingdom Metazoa; phylum Arthropoda; class Insecta; order Coleoptera; family Cantharidae; genus Podabrus; species Podabrus alpinus. The sequence goes on along the minus strand of OW026454.1, from coordinate 62,365,193 downwards.
TGTTATTGCAATAGTGTTAAGGTTATTTATTTATTGCTGAGTTTGTGTTTGGTTCATGTATGTAGGTTACAGGTAGTATGTATGTAGTTTGTAAATAATATAATTACAACAGTTTTTAATGTAAGCTATAGTTGGAAATCAAATATATAAAAAAGGGGGAACGGTGACCTAACCCTGGTCACCCCAAAAAAATTTAAAATTTTCCTATAGCAAAGAGGAAGGTTTATAGAGTATAAATGTAAAATTTTTACTCGAGATGATATACATAAAATTTCGAGAAAAATCAATTTGAAAGTACGTAAATTTAGCGAATTTTCTTCGATTTTTGGGGTGTGCATTCGATAGGGAGGTTTATCCATCGTCAAAACCTACCCTTTCAGGGCGCCGCTGCGCTCCGCTCCGCTCTGCACCCCTCCAGGGCGGTTTTGACTCTGGTTACTATGCTAAACATACGAGAAGGCGCCTCCCATAAAAAAAGCCGGGATAAATGAAACCGGGAGCTTAGAGACCCTTGAAATAGCATTAAAAAGTATAGTTGCAGTATGGGGCAGTAAACTATTACGTTTCACCCCCAAAAAATCGCGTAAAAACAAAAAATAATCGATGTTACATGTACGAGAGACGAGCTGCATCTGCCGGTGCGACCTTTACCTTTACCTTTACCTGATATGTATTTGATGGAGCATCCCGGCATGGCCGGCCTTCTCCTTCATCTGAAAGAATACATTAATGACATTGGAAGTTGTAGAGACCGGTGGGTCTCTGGGAATTGGCGCTTGGCGGACTGACTGGTTAGAAACCTGGGCTGTGACTGTGAATATGAGATATGTGAAGAAAAAGAAATTTTTTACGTTTGCCGATATAGTAGAGTCCCTAATTCGAAGAAAGAAATTATAATTTCTATTGATGACCTCGAAGTGAGTGGCTTCTACTTGGAACTAGTCAGAATTGGCGACTAGTGGGATTGTAGTGATACTATGGGGGGTGATTTATCGAAGCTTGTGGAAATTGATCGAAAAATTACACAAATCTAGTGAATAAATTCACTTTCGAAGAGAATTTGTGTAAGTTAAACCTGTGAACATACATTAGTCTGTGTGGGGGGTGAGTTATGGTCAGGAGTTGTCCGTGGTCAGGAGTGATTTGGGACGGGGTATGAAAAAGTCGGCTGGGTTGTATTGACCTAGTTGATTTACTAGTGGGTTTTCTGAGAATTTGGATTTGTTGTAGAGATTGGTGGCATGTTTACGATTAAGAGTGTTAATGAGGTCTAGTTTGGCGTCTGCATGTAGTCGCCTGTTAGTGACGTAATAGGGGGCGCTGAAAATAGCTCGGAGATTTTTGTTTTGGATGACTTGAAGTTTATTTATGGCCCTGGGGCGTGCATATCCCCAGACAGGGGAGGCATAAATCATTGTTGGGCGGATTATGGCTTTGTATAATCTTAGTTTGTTAGCGGGGGACATGGTACTTTTTGCGTTCATGAGGACGAACAATCTATTGAAGAGGCATTTGGCTTTACCGGTTGCGGAGGAAATGTGAGCGTCCCATTTGAGGCGCCGGTCCATGGTAATGCCAAGGTACTTGACCTTGGTTTTCCAGGGGATTTGCTCCTCAAACATCCAGACACTGGAGTTGTGAGGCTTGCAACGATTTCGAAACATGATCGCGGAACTTTTGCTCGAGTTAACCTCGATGCGCCAAGTTTCGTACCACCTTCCGAGATCGGTGATCGCCTCCTGGAGGCGGGTTGTGGCTATGTCCGGGTGGATTGAGGATGTGTATATTGCAGTGTCATCTGCATATAGTGAAATTTTTGTTGCGGGATCTAAGGGGGTTGGAATGTCGCTCATGAAGATGTTAAACAGTGAAGCTGCAAGGATCGATCCCTGGGGGACCCCGGAGGTGATGGGGCGCTTTGTGGATCTGGTGTTCATGAGTTTGACTTGGAGATTTCTGTCGTGAAGGTAGGAGGCAATAAGTCGGACTAGTGGAATTTGAATTTTGGATTGAAGCATTTTGAACAGGAGGCCTTCGTGCCAGACCTTATCGAAAGCTTTCGATACGTCGAGTAGCACTAGGCCGGTGAATTCTTTTTTGTTGAGTGCCTGCGTGACGTGCTCAACTAATCGGAGGGCTTGGTGGGTCGTGCTGTGTCCAGCACGGAAGCCGAATTGTTCGTTTTGAATAATACTGTTATCGAACATGGCTTCTTGGAGACGGGTGAGAATGACTTTTTCAACTACTTTTCCGATGGAAGGGAGCAGGCTGATTGGTATATAGCTTTTCGGAAGTTTGAGATTTTGACCGGGTTTGGGGATTACCACTACGTCAGCGGTTTTCCATATTTGTGGGTAGTAGTTGAGTCGAAAACATGCGTTAATTATGCCGGTGATGGCAACTTTGGCTTTTTGGGGGAGTTCTTTGAGGGCGGTATTGGTGATGCCATCGGGACCTGGGGCTTTCCTCTTTTTGAGGCGTTTAATGGCAATGGTGACCTCCGGAAGAGAGGCGGGGGTGATATGTGTGTCATCGGAGGTGTTTAGGGTGGTGGTGACATAATTTTCGACCGAATTGATATGGTCTTGGTCTAATCTTGTGGTGTTGGGGGAGCATTGAGCTTGGAGGCTGTCGGCGAAGATTTCAGCCTTTTCAAGATCGCTCCGGGCAATAGTGCCGTCAGGGCGGGAGAGAATTGGGATGGTGACTTTCTTTTTCCCCTGGAGGGCGGCGGCCATGCGCCATGCGGACATGTCTTTAAATGATAGGGAGTTAATGGTGTCTAACCATTCATTGTCATGAAATTCTTTGACTTTAACGTCAACTTGCTCTTTGAGCCGGTTGTATGACCTTTGGTCATCAGGGTTGCGAGTTCGCCGGGCGAGTTTCCTCGCTCGGTTTTTGGCTCTGATAAGATCTTTGAGGGATGGAGTGAGTTTGTCTCTGACGTCCGTGGTGTTGACTTCAAATGAAGTTTCGTCAACGGATTTTTTGATGTTGTCTTGGAAATTGGCAATGAATTGGTCTAGGTCAGTGGGGGACTCAAAGAATGGGATTGGTCCAAGGTTTTTTGACAGAGTGTCTTTGAAAGAGGTCCAGTCTGTTGTCGTTCTCGTGGGAGGGCCTTTTGGGGGTAACAGCGGTCCAAGTGTCAGGAGGACCGGGTAGTGATCTGAGTTTAGTTCTTCGCTGGTGGAGATGTCGTATTGGAGTTGTACGTCTTTGAAAATGGCTATGTCCAGAATGGACGGCGTACCTGCGTTAGAAAAGTGGGTGGGGGAGGTGGGAGCGATGATCGCGAAGTCCAGCTCATTTGCTAGTGAAAGAAGGTCACGTCCTACATGGTTTGTGTGTTTACACAACCAGTTGGAGTGTTTAGCATTGAAATCGCCGGCGATGATCTTCGCGTCGGGGCCTTCGAGGAGGGTTTCTAGGTCCTCTTTGAGGATGCGTTGCTGAGGGCGATTATAGACGGAGGAGATTTGCAACCAACCGTGATGTGCGGTGTGGATGCTCACCGTGGTGACTTCAAGGTACTCTAGGTCGGGGGTCGGTATTGCGACGTGTTCGATGGATGATTTTACGTAAATTGCGGTTCCGCCGCCGCGTCCGTCACGGTCATTCCTATAAAGTGAATAGCAAGGGAGTTTTGCCAGTTGGCCAGCTCTGAAGTGGGTTTCGTTGACCAAGATTACGTCAAGGTCGTGATCGTGCGCGAACGCGAGAAGTTCATTTCGTTTGGCTGAAAGGCCGTTGGCGTTCCAAAAAGCCGTCTGCAAAGTGGTGGGTTGGAATCTGGGTTTAGACATTAACGGGTGTGATATTAGTGGCTTTGGCGTTCATGATTATTTCAATATTGCGGACGAGTTCGGCATTGGCATTGAAATTACGAAGTTGTTCAAAAATTGCTTTTGTTTGTCGGGAGGGAGTCTCATCGTAGGAGGTGGTGGGCGTGGGGGTGGCGTGAGTTGCTTCCCTGTGAGGGGCATGCCGACTAGCGACTCCCAGATAGGAAGGTCGATTGGGGCCTTGGGAGGAGGGGTAATTGTAAGTGGGGCGGTCAGCGAAGCGGGAAGCTGCTTCGCGGGCTGAAAGTTCTCGCCTCTTGGGCTTAGGGAACGAAACGCAACCTTTGTAGTTTGCGGGGTGGTTTCCTGTGCAGTTAGCGCAGGTGGCTGGGTCTTCACGGATTTTTTGACAAGCCGGAGTGAGGTGATCCCCTGCGCATTTAACGCATTTGGGTGGGGCGCGGCAGAGGGTTTGGGCGTGCCCGAACCGTTGGCAACGGTGGCATTGACCGACCTCTGTACGTTTGTGGGGGGTTTCGGTGCGGGTATTTATGGACAGGACCGATGTCATGTCAAAAATTCTCTTGCCATCTGAGTTGTGGGTTAGATGGACAAGGTATAATGGCATAGGTTTTTTGTCGCGACCTTGGCGCATCTGAAAAACTGACTGAATTTCAAAGCCCTGTTCTACAAGGTCTTCTTTAACTTCTGCAGCAGTGATAGTGATTGGGAGCCCTCGAATGACCACTTTTAGTGGTTTGTCCTGAGGGAGAGAGAAAGAGTGTGAGGGGAGGGATTTTTCCTCAAGTAAGCGGCTGAGGGCCCGGTAATCGGTCTCGGTGGCCGGCTGAATTGAGATGCCGTCCACGAGCGTGCGGATTTTAGTGGTGGCAATTTTTCGGTCACGAATCATTTTATTGATGGCCGGCCAGTTGTCCTTTGTACGGAGGACAATTGGGGGGATTCGGCTGGAGGAGGAGTATGTGGTGCGGTCTGGGTGTGAAGCACCCTGGGTGGCCGGTGCGAAATACTCTTAGTGTTAGGGTCATTCATATTGCACGTACCGTCAACAGAATGAGCGACGCGCGGTAATCTCGTTAATTTTACATGTAAATTTGCAAACTTCAAAATCGATTAACTCAAAATTTTGATAATACCTTCTCAAGTTTAAATTATATCAGTAAACTATATAAACCTTCCTCTTTGCAATAGGAAATTTTCAATTTATTTGGAGTCACCAGGGTTAGGGGACCGTACCCAAAAAAGAATATAAAAAGGTTGTACTAGTTGAGTCTGAGCAGAATCACAATTTGTTTTTTGGGTTTCTCGTTTCTAGTTACCATTTTGTCTTTGGTAAATGAAGTTACTTGTTTTCCTTGCTTCATTTTCTCCTTTCTTTGTTTTATTCTCTCCTGTTTTCTGTGCTTCTCATAAATTTTTTCTCTATTTGGCGTATCTGTTGAAACTATAGGCTTTCCTGTCCTCTATTAATTGTCTTTATTTTTTTTGCTAATTTTGCATATTATGACCTTATAAATCGAAATACGCATCGCCAATAAGTATTAAGTAATTTGTATGGGAAAGTGATTTTATTCAAATAAACCTTATTATTGTTTTTCATTTTCTTCTTCTTTTCAAAATAAAGCACTAATGGAAAATTAAGTAATTGTTCTGTTAATATATGAAGTTGTTAGTTTTATTTTATATTTCTCCCATTGAATTTGAATATCAGTTTAAAATGATTATAATATTGGGCCAATTTATTCATCATTACTATCAAACTTAGGACTTATAGATGGGTCAAGTATCCCTAACCAGTCCAGGCCAAGCACCCCGAAAATCCGTTACCGGATCGAAACGAAAATGGAAACAACATTGTTTCCTCAAAACGCCATCTGCTTCAAAGGCAAGCAATGGTGCTATTACCAATCCACATAAATTTCTCTAACCTATGAAAATTGTTGGATCAATCATCTCTATGGGTATAATATTGGTTATAATCTTTTGACAACATTGTCGGAGAATTGTTTTAAGGTTGTTATAAGCATTGTTTAAGATTATGACCGTCAACTAGACCCCTTGTTACAAGCTTTCTCTAAGCTTGTATGCCTTTTAACGACTACCTTGTGACAACCTTTTCCACTTGTTAAGATAAGGTTGTTATAATCTTATAGAAACCTTAAATTGCTAACTGGGTTCGTACTTATAGACGGGCGGATGAACATCAAAAACGTTCACTAACCCAATCTTGGCGTAGAACTAATTGAGTGATACCTTAAAATGTCCGCATTGAAGTACTGGATATAAATCCAAAGTTACGACATCGGCCGTTTGGACTGACAAAAGTTATAGGCCAAAAACTAAAAAAAAAAAATTCAAATAAGTTTAAGCTACTTTTTATCGCGCTCGCGATTCAAAACCACTATAGTTACTGAGATGATTTTAACACTATTATTTAGTATAAAATGCCTACTTTCCAACCATATATAAAAATATATATTAATTCAATTCTAATCAACCCCAATTTAACATTATATAGGCAGCGGGTAATTCGCGTCAAATTTATTCGGTTAAAATGAAAAGTTTTTCTTGACGTTTTTCATGGCGTTTCAGGAATGTTTATTTATTGTTATAGTCAGATATTTTTAATAGTTAAAAATTATATATTTTAAGGAAACCTACAATAGTGCATTCTAAAATGTATTTATTTAGTTCTTTTATAATTTTTATAATTAAAAATTAGCATCTTGGTCACCACTATAACAATAAATAAACATTCCTGAAACGTCATGAAAAATAATTTTATTTGTTGTTAGTTGAAGTGGTTAATTTTTAAAGTTAATTTTAATATTACAAGTTTCATGGAATGTTTACTATAAAAATAAAATGTATTTGCAAGCAAAAATTATGAATGAAGGCGATATGGATATCTACGCACCTTGTTGGTATTTTTGCGGGTAGTGCGGAAAGAGGAATCAAGCGGAATATGTTGCTGTGACTTTGGTTTTTTGGCTCCCCTGTTCTTATTTATCAAAATAAGTATATAATGTAAGCGTATGAAATATTCCTTAGAAAATTCCGCTATTTGTCACGTGTAGGAATTTTTAGATTTCGATCTCAAAAGAATATTATTAAAGAAAAACTTTTCATTTTAACCGAATAAATTTCACGCGAATTACCCGTGCCTAGATAATGTTAAATTGGGGTTGATTAGAATTGAATTGATATATATTTTTATATATGGTTGGAAAGTAGACATTTTATACTAAATAATAGTGTTAAAATCATCTCAGTAACTGTAGTGGTTTTCAATCACGAACGCGATAAAAAGTAGCTTAAACTTATTTGAAATTTTTTAGTTTTTGGCCTATAACTTTTTTCAGTCCAAACGGCCGATGTTTCCGATTTCACCTTTCAACATTTCAGAAATAATTTCTAATAAATCTATAACTAAATTTTTTATAACTTTCTGTAAATCAATCATAAACAACCTAAAACAATTTAACACCCCCCTTAGTCTGCCTAAAATGGATTTATGCTCAACCAACAACCAAATATTTAATATTTTAATTTATGTTCACATTTTATTCGTTCGTTCATTCACCCACATTTGTTATCATACCCAATCATCACTACCATTCTATTGTTTTTATTAATTGTTAAGTTTTTATAATGTTATATTGTTACATTAAAATTGTGTATATATAGTTGACCTAATTTATATTGTTACTTATGTATCATCTTGCATAAATATACTCCCCCTTCAGGTGGATAGCCTAAAGGGGAAACTCACATTTTCTTATTGCGGCTGTAATGGTGTTAATTTTACTGACCTATAGGTGCTATGAGAGGCGGTCATAGCTTTGGCAATTACTTAAGTGCGTCTACTGCTGAAGCAAAACGCTTGGTTCAAATCCGGAGAGGATAATAAATTTATTCTAACCGTCTCTCCTTGGCAGGCAATGGCAAACCACCGATGTAATCTGCCAAGAAAATCCATCTCGAAATGAATTGTAGTACACTTCCCGTGGTTCGAAGCCCACGTTAAACAAGTATATAGATCTTCTATGTATGTGAAAAACAATTTTAACGCACATCATTATGCATAGAAAGAGATAGAACGAAAAGGGTCACCAAGCCCTCATTAGGGTAAAAGGACTGAGAAGGATGGAAGTAGTTAATGTTTATTATAGCTTGATACTTAATGTAAATGACTGAAAGTTAAATCTATTATATTAAAATATCGCATTTTTAATTACTATTGTCCAGGGGCTGCAACAAAATTGGATTAACCTCACTCTCACATTTCTTAACAAATCTGTATATTAAAACTAAATTAGTAATGAATACTATTTCCCTTGTTCTTTAGCACTTCAAAAATTCGATTCTTCATACTCATGGCCAACTTCTGCTAAATTTCTGGGACAATTTTATTCCAACTTGTCGTAATAGAGTCTTTTAACTCTTGCACCGTATGGTATAGTTTCCTTATTCTTATACCATGCGAGCTAAGATCCTCCGTAAATTCTCTATCGGGTTTAAATCGGAAAATCTTGCTAGCCAATCAATAACTTCGATATCTTTCGTTGAAACCATTCAGTTACTCGAAGCGCTTTGTGAATGGCTGAATTATCTTGTTTGTAGATAGTTTTTCAATAAAAACAAAATGCAGCCCAAATCATCGCTGTTCCACCACCAAAGTTCCTACTCATTTTTATTTTTTCCCTTCACGGTCATGCCAATAATATTTAAAACCATCGGGTCCATCCAGATTAAACCTTTCTTCGTCGGAAAATATTACGTTTTTCCACTTTTCTTCCCATGATAAATTGGTTAAGGGAGGTTTATTTTATGAGACGGTCGTTAGCTGAAGCGGTTATGTGCGTTGCTGCTAATGCGGAATACCTGGTTCGGCTCCGGGCTCAGTAAAAACTTTATTCTGACCGACTCCCCTCGGAAGGCAATGGCAAACCACCGAGGTGTAATCTGCCTAGTAAGCCTCTCTGGAGATGAAGTGTATACACTTCCCGCGGTTCGGAGCCCGCGTTAAGCAGTAGGTCCCCTATGTGTGTGCTAATACTTCAAACGCATAACACATGCATAGGAGAGAGGTCGCCAACGTCCGGGAGACCGGATATGGCACACGAAGAAGAAGAAGAAGGTTTATTTTAAAAAATAATTCCATTTAAAACAATTTGTATCCTTCAAAATTTGTTGAATTCGTCGATTAGTGATATTAACGTTTAAATCACTTTTAATTTTTGATGCTGATGCATCACCTGAAGTAGCCATCCTAATGATTGCCGAACTCTCCTTCCTGTTTATCTTCGGATTTCCTCTTTCGGAACGACTTTTTGCCATATTATAGTTATCTCCCAATTTTTCAAAATTATTTAATGGTCTTGGTGATCTGTTCATTTTTCTTCCAATTTTCCCATTGGAAAAACCGAGGGGTTTATACATTTTAATTTTAGTAATTTTCTCTTCTGTTAAAGATAATTCCTTACCCATTTTGAATTGATCGTTGTAAGAATTGAAAAATATGGTAAGAACAATTTACAAAATATAAAATTAAACGTTTTCAAAATTATAAAATTTTTAAATTTCAAATTTTATACCTATAAATTCTGACAAAAAAATGAATAAATAAATTAAAACAATTAGATAAGACGCAAACTGTAAAGAATTCGACGGTTGGAGTTAATCCTCCATCTTATTCTAATCCCCACAATATATTACGTGAGTCCAAAAATAAAAGGAAGATATAATGATAACATAATATATTGAAAATACGTCAATATTTTTTAAAAACAGAAATTATTTTATTCAGTATAAATAAATTAAAATAATTTAAATTGTTGGAACTGACGATGCTAAAATAGCGAAACCTGTAATCCAAAAACTAACAATTTTGCAAATATAAACGTCCTATCAATTCATTATTTTCAAATTTAAATAGTATATTATACATTATGTTATTACCAAAGGTTTTGACATTTTTGACAAGTTTTTTATTCTTGTTTATGTTTAAATTGTTTGCCAAACAAATTGATATATTATACGAGGGTCAAGCTGAATTTATTGAGAATAAAATAGATCTAGTAAGTTGTTAAAAATAAAACATACGGTATTATTTAGAGAAACTCTTTATCTGTCATTTGAAGTTTAGAAGTTGAAAATGCGTTCGTTATAACTCAAGTTACTAATTTTTTAAAGTGACATTGCAAGTGAAAACATGGAATTAACAAGAGAGCTTTTTCGAATCATGATTTATTATGATTTTAAAAAAGATTTAAGCGCTTACGAGTGCAAAAAGAGTTTAGATTCAACTTTCAGTGAACAAGCACCTTCCTTGGCTACAATTTACCGATGGTATAAGGAATTTGAACGCGAAAGGAATTCCGTTCAGCATCAAAAAGGAGCAGGACGTCCTTCTACCGCTGTTACCGACAAAAACATTGCTGCTGTTAAAAAAATAATTAAAGAGGACAATAAATCCACTTATGGGGTAATAGAGCATCAACTCTAGATTGGATCCTCAGCTGTTAAAACAATCATACACGATCACCTCCATTTAAAAAAAGTGGTCCGTCGTTTTGTGCCGCATCACCTTTCTGATTTCCAAAAAGCAGAGCGTGTAAGAATTTGCCATGAAACTCAAAATTTGTTAAATAATGGCGGACACCAAATTTATTCCAAAATCGTGACAGGTGACGAAACTTATATTTCCTTTTTCGACATACCTACTCGTCAAGAGAGTCGTGTATGGATTCACGAAGATGAGGAAACTCCAACAATGATCAAGAAACAGCGAGCTATGAAAAAAGTTATGTATGCGGTATTCTTCAGAAGTACGGGCCTAGTAAATGCCATTAAGCTAGATGGACAAAAGACAGTTACAGCTAAATGGTACACTGAAAAATGTTTACCTGATGTGTTCAGTAGAGTTCCAGCCAAGGGAATTATGCTCCACCATGATAATGCATCATCCCATTCGGCAGCTATAACTCGCCAGTTTTTGGCTGAAAAAAATATAAAAGTCATAGAACATCCGCCGTACTCACCTGATTTAGCAATGTGCGACTTTTGGCTATTTTCTGGGCTTAAAAAAAATTTGCGGGGCAGAAGGTTTTCGTCTGAAGAAGAGATTGATACCGCAGTTCATACTTATTTTGAAGGTGTTCCGAAAGAAGATTGGTTGGGAGCTTTTAAGCAATGGAAAGAAAGAATGGTCTAGTGTATCATTGTTGGAGGGAATTACTTTGAGCATATTTAAAATAAAATCCTAGAAAATATTAACCGTGTTTTTTATTCTCAATAAATTCAGCTTGACCCTCGTATCAGCCAATTAGGGTAACAAGGTTTTTAAAGGCGGCTATTAACGATTTTTCTGCGTTGATCTATAATCTTAAATATTATGTAAATTGACGTAATGATACATAAATATTACAGTAATGTAAACCATGCAGTTATTGGGCATTTCTTAAGAAAAAGTTTCGGTACAAAAGTGAATTATAACTTTATTTGTAGACCTAGCAATGCGTACTGCTATGTGTCAAAATGAAAAAGAAAGGCTCCCGATGATAAAATGAATCATATATTCGAAACAAGCACAAAATTCTAAGTCGAAAGACACTTTAAAAATTTGCTCTACGAGAAATTTTTTATTTTTCAAAATTTCAATTTTCTAAATTTATTTGAGTCTCTCAGGATGAATGAAACATGACAAATATTGCTAAGTCTAAATAAACTGATGATTGTCACATCAGAAATGAAACAAAAAACTTAATTAGCTCAAAATTTGTAAAAATGTATTAATCATGATAATCTAGAAAAATTTAAGAATTTGTAAACCAATTTACTCTACAAATAACATTCTCTGTAAAAATGTAAGCATATCAAAAATTATGTAATTGTTTCATGCATTTAATGTGTATATTTTCAAAGGATAAATTAACAAATTAGTTAATAAGGGTCAAATTTGTGTAACGCCCCTGTAAACAACCAAGACGGACGAAAATGAGTCAATCAAGAATCCAAAAATTGATGAAAATGTAATGTACCAATCAAACTGCTCGGGAAGACATTCCAAAGGAAATCGAGGTTGATACAGAAGAAAAATCTAGAATAAAAATAATTTATTAGAGAGAAATAAATTCAAAAATACATGGATTTGACTCACAAAATTCAAACAAGAATACCAATTGTATCGATTTTCGATCAAAAATCAGTTCACCTCTGGTAACTCAACTGAGTGCACGCATTTTCGATGCTCTCAACAAAAATATTATTTACCAGGATTTGGAGGTTAACCAAATTCAACGACTTCGAATAGGTTAGAAGTTTCCGTTTGTCCAGAGTCGATTCTAAAAATAGATGTCAAGGACATAAACAATATTGATAATGGAAATGTTGTAATTTATGAAAATCTATTCATAAAATTTTCTGGATGACAAGAAAATCATTGCAAATTAATGGAACAACTTACCTCAATAGTTTTGGAAATATTCAACAAGAACGATGCAGCTGCGAGCACAAAACTTCAACACAAGTCAAGTGGATAATACCAACTGGTATGAATTTGAGTCATCGCATATGCGAATCTAAAGCAGGGCACACACACAACAACTAAATGATATCCTTTTTAAAAATGAAAATTTCGTTATGTCCAGGAGCCAGGTACAGTGAACTCATGATTTCTATAATTTGTTAAAAATTTGCCTTCAGCGTATTTAAAATAGGATTTGGGGAAAAGACTTCTAACAGAGTGCATTCTTTGATACCCTCAGTGATAAGTTAAAAATTAAAAAGTTTTCTAATTTTGTTAAAAATATTTTAAGCTTTAAATAAGCGACAATTTAAATTTATAAACATTTAAGCCCGCTAATGTAAAGCGAGAGACTTGATTGGCTTAATAATCAAGCAACTTGGGATGAAGAGTGGAAGCCTCTTTGTTTCGAATCATTATTTGTATTAATTTTAAAAATTTCAAAGGTTTATTCACCTTGGATTTAAAATCCAAGATTTATTTTGTATTGATGTTCTTTCATGAAAGACAATTTGATAAGTTTTCTTTTTTTATTATAATAAAATTTGTATGGGAGCTGATGAAAGTTTTTTATTTCTTTTTTACTCAAAAAAGGAAAGCAAAGTTAAACGTCCCGAGAGAGCCAATTAACATCTTTTTACATCGACTCTAATCTTGATTCACTAGGAACCCACACCTTGAACGACTCATTACCGGGAGTTTAGAAAGAAGGGGCAGAAATGTGTGTACCTTCCTGTACCCAACATTTATAGGCAGGGGGACATAGCATCTTTTGGCTTCCGAACGTGGGGCGTCGAAACAACAATTAGGGGTAGTTTTGATCAAAATAAAAATTTAAGGGTAGAAAAACTTTTGTGAAAAATTAATATTTTTGAAATTTCATGCACCAAAGTATAGCATCTTTTGGCATCCTAGCATCGACATCACGATAGGGGTAGGTTTGATAAAATTTAAGGGTAAAAACTTAAAAATTATTTTTGTTTGTGAAAACAAAACAACATTTTGATTATAATAACAATTAATTCTTTATTGACAGGTTTATATTTAAACATTTTCTATTTACAAATTTCTTTGATAACTATTTGCACAATTCTTTTAATAAACAAAATACATCATGTCGAACGCACAGCAAAATGTTCAAATAAACAACTCCGACATGCACAAACTGATGGAATTTATGAAAGAGATGAAATTTGACCTAAGCAACAAAATAGAAACTGGAAATCAGAAATTAAGTAAAACAATAGATGATGGATTCCAAAAACTAAATAATCAAATGGACTCCTTAATAAATAAAATAACAACAAGTGACACAAAAATGGATCCAAAAGTTGAAACCCCAATTCCAACACAAATCGAAGAAATGGAGGAAGTTCGATACAAATTCAACGTTAAGCATGCAAGAAGAAATTTCAAAAGGCTCTACTTAAAGATCAAGAAATTATATGCAAAGCCGAAGTACAAGACAAGAGGTACAAGAACAAAGAAAAATAAAAGATTTCCAAGAAGCTCCAAACAAAAGAAATTTAGCAACAAACAGCAAAATAAAAGAAAACACAAAAATGTGAAAAACCATAAAAGTGCAAAGAAATTAAAAATAAAGACAATTATTAGAGTCAAAAGAACTCATTACCGGGAGTTTAGAAAGAAGGGGCAGAAATGTGTGTACCTTCCTGTACCCAACATTTATAGGCAGGGGGACATAGCAGTACGTAGAACTAAAAGAACGGTAAACAATGTTGGTCCATCATACCAATTTTCATATTTGCTCATTGTTGCACTGTTTTTAAAAATTTTGCAACAGAAGGAAAAATTACTTAAAAGTTCAGTTATTGGACAATTTTTGCAGTTATTGGACACATCAAGTTTAGTTATTTGACATAAGTAATTAAAACTTCAATTAATTAAGTGTACCTACCTACATACCTCCCAAAATATCTGTATAAGTAAATAGTACCTAAGTACCTAATAAGCATTAGATATGTACCTAAATTGAAAATAAACTGCTAGTAAGTGTAAGTATGGGTTATAATAAAATTAAAATAATATTGAAAATATTGAAGACTTTAAGCTGGCCATACACTATCGCTCCATCCATCCAAATGGAGCGATATCACTCCACAATCTGACCGCGAATGGGGAAAACCAGGTGAATGATTTGGAGTATAACAAGATGAGTTGGATATTTAATCAGTTCAAAATCCATTCGTTTGGACCATTATCCATTCAATCCAACTGATGGTGTGCGGAGAAAACCACGCGGAGTCACATCAAGCCATCGCTTCAATGATGTGTGGTGTTTGGTGATAACATGGTCTAAACAGATTTCAACTGATCATCAATCAGATCATGAACTGTCATTATCGAACTGTCATGTCAAAAATTGAATAGTCGCCATCAATCTTTCATGAGGGGTGATACTCCGCCTCAACACAAAAATCAAGACAGCTTTTTAATAATTGGAGTAGTCGTTTCCATTAAATGAAAATAACTTTCTTCATTCATACGAAGATAATTGCGCCAATCTTTTGGCCCCAAAGAAAGTTCTTTCACTAGGTTAACATGATAGAACCGCTTCCTCTTCGGTAACCAATTTTTGACCATTTAGTCACCTTGTTTTTCTTTTTGAAAATTAAGCAAGCGGCAGCAGCCAAAGTCAATTATTCTTTAACTATTTTTTTGAGCGGTGGGAGTGGGGAAATCTTCAAAAAGACACCACCCAGATGTGTTGGGTGGTAGTGTCAGTACACTCTCCAGTCTCTTCTTGGTCTTCCGCCCTTTCGGGACTTTCCTCTTCTTGTTTGTACTCAAGCTCTTCCTTGGCCTTGGTGGAAAGTATATCCACAAACATGTCGTCGATAATTGTCCAGTTGTCCGGGCTACGATGACGATGATGAAAACCTTCTATTTGACATAAGGCCTGTTGTATAACACAGGTTCAACCTCGAGTAAGGATTAACCTAGGGATTTTTGTTGTATCAGCCAATGAAATGGCAGAAATCCCTGGTTTAACCCTTGCTCGAGGTGGAACCTCTGTCATACAACCGGCCCTTAATGTCAAAAACAGAATGACAACATTTTCACCACATCCAAAATTTCCCCTATTAGAGAACAAAATTCACGTTGGAAAACAGTAGGGGCTCATAACTTCTTCCAATGGTAGGGCACAAAATTTAGTTTAATAAGGAATATGGAATCTCCCCGCCCTAGCAGAGAAGTAAAGCAGTATCATAACGCTTTTTTAAATATTTTATACCACCTGATCACCAACTTCCTACCTTTTATACTCTCAGATCTTCCGGCCCCTGCAGCTTCTAATTTTTAGAAATTCATTCGCAATGGTGGATCGTGACTTCCTTCAATGAGAGGGCACAAAATTTAAAGAGAAAGGAAAAATATATATTTACTGTATTTTATATAATTGATCCAATAACTTAAAATTATGTTTTGTGATTATTTTTGTATACAGTGAAATCTGTATATGCCGGAATCTGCAAAAGCCGGAATCGTGTGCATCACGGAAATTGTCTGTGGTCCCGAATTATTGGTTTACAATACTAAGTAAAATGAATTTCATAAGCCGGAATCTGTCTAACGCGAACACGGAAAGCTTATTTTAAGCATAAGCCGGAAGCGAAATTCAGAAATTAATTTTACTATTTATAAAAATTGCGATGTAAGACGCACATTTTTATCCAATGTTTAGACTACTCTTAGTATGTAATAATTTCTTTTGCGGTAGGTATATTATTTTACATTGCATACATTGCGACACTTGATATGAATAACATTGTAACTCTATTTTGATTATTTTACAGGAGAGAATTTTAAAGATTTTTTGCTACATATAATTTGCAGTAACAATGATGTTATTTTGTTAAATTAACAGTATTTTTAATTGAGATAGGACGACGATTCATAAACCAAAATTATAGTTTGTTCTTTGGGGAAGCCGTTTACAGCATAGTTGGATAACATTGTAACTTGAGTTACAATGTTATTCATATCAGGTGTCATTGCATACCTACCAAATAATATTGCGTTACAAGCAGCATGCAAATGAATCATTTTTTCATGTGCTGCCTGCTTTCTGCATGTCTTGTATTTTTTGTGTAGTGTATAAGTATGCAATTTATGTATGTATACGCATTATTATGTATTAATACAATTTATTATTATTAAATTGTTTAATATAAATCTATAAAAAAATTCCGTCTTATGCAGATTTTTTTCCGTTTTAGGCAGAGGATCTGCTAAAAACGGAACTTGCTTAACACGGAACGATTTTTCGGTCCCGAGCGGTTCCGGCTTATACAGATTTCACTGTATTGTACTCCCCCAGAATGTGACCCAATTCTTATAAACTAAATTAAAATATTTCCTGGCAGTGTAAGAAATTTGAGCACATTTAGATCAAAACATCCAAAATCGGTTTTCTGTCCTACAGTTCGTAGTAACATACTAAAAATCCCAGTGCCTAAACTCCGAGCTTCTTACCGAATTCTTCATCGGAGATAGGAATTTTAAATGAAGAAAATTAACAAAATCAAAAGAAAAATTAATGTAGTGACGTTATAACTTTGGAAGTTCCATCAACGTCACAAAACGTTCGTTTTGCTCAAGTGGGGGCTGCAGCTTAACACAGGTAAAAAATTAATAACACTTAAAATATTTTAACATCTCCTAAATCATGAAATGAAGAGTTTCCTAAATATGGTAAAAGGGTTCTGATTTTTGGATGTTTTAAGGTTTGGGGTCCTCACAGAAACTCCGAGTTGTCGACAACGGCGACCGCCCGGAATTACCGCCATTTTAACATTTATGTTAAAATTGCATATATAAATTACACAAATTACACAAAAAAGATGAACGATTTGAAGCTGGTTGAGAGTTCAACACATCCACCGAAAAGCTAAATAATAATAGGCAAAGAGGAGCTGGAATGTTCCAAACAGTTGCTCAAAATAGGACAGATGGAAAATAAATTGCTGGGTAATAAACGGGCGGAGGTAAATGTGCCACCAAATGTACCTCACAAGAAAAGGGTACCGGTAAATGTGCCACCGACCAAAAGGGTTCTTCGAATTTTGGGGTGTGCATTCGATAAGGCGGGTGATCCATCGTCAAAACCTACCCTTACGGGGCGCCGCTGTGCTCCGCTCCGCGTTGCACCCCTCCCGAGCGGTTTTGACTCTGGTTACTAGGCTAAACATACGAGAAGGCGCCACACATCAAGAAAACCGGGATAAATGAAACCAGGATGTGAGAGACCCTCGAAATAGCATTAAAAAGTATAGTTGCGGTATGGGGCAGTAAACTATTACGTTTCACCCCCAAAAAATCGTGTAAAAACAAAAAATAATCGATGTTACATGTAGGAGATGCATCAGTTAGATGCCGTTTTCTCCGGTGGCACAAATACCTGTGTACTTTTAATATCCTAAATTCGTAGCAGGTAGAATAACATTACTGGTGGCACATTTACCAGCGCCCTAATAAACACATATCAAGGTCAACGAAAATAAAAATCTATAAAACTTTGATAAAGCCAGTCATAAAATATGCGTCAGAAGTTACAAAACGAATTAACGAAACAGAAAAAGAACCATAATAACTGTGAAATACTAGAAGCGATTGATAATGAAGACATAGTAAAAATAATTAAATCGGTTAGAATAATATGGCTAGGACACTTGATTAGAAAGGATGAAAATGCGATATTGAAGCAAATAATGCAGTGGCGACTCATGTAAGAGAGAGGGAGGGGAAGATCTAAAATGAGGTGGTGGAACCAGGTGATTTGAAGACGATGATGGTCGGAGATTGGAGAAAGAAGACCAAGGGCAAAAATAAATGGAAAGAATAGCAATGGAAATGAAAACAGATAGAAGACTTTGAAAATTAAAATGTAGATAATACGGAGACTAATTTACCCCAATAAACGGATAATTTTGTTAAGTTTCTGTAAAGAAACAGCAACATTCCACCTAGGAATGTAAACCTATTAAATAAATAAATAAAAAATAATAAATAATTACCTTTATTAAGCAAAAAAATTTGCATAAATTAATTTAAAAATAAATAAACCTAAAACGGCAATTGAAGAATAATGGATTATTTTGAATTTCCTACGCTGTTTTTCGCCATCTGGTATTGTTTCCAAAGGATCTTCCAGTAAATAAACTCTACTGCCCCTTGCAAAGGTATGAAAATACAAGTCCCAATCTAGCAAAGAAATATTAAATTCAAATATTTTCCTGTCTTCCTCATTTAACTTTTTCCAAAGTTCTTGTGTTTGGTTATTACGGAAAATCCATTGTCGACAAGTAAAATAAGAAAACTCATCCAGAAATTTTTTTAACTCCCGGTAAGTTTCCACTAAGCTAAACAAAAGAAATTACATTATCATAAAATATGCGCAATTTTAGGACTTACCGATAATTTTTGTTTAAAATAAACCCAAAAAGATCGATAATATATGCAGGAAACATGTGAAATAAATAATGGAAAATGAGAAATACATTTTGGTGCTGACTTGGCAAAAAGAAGTAGTTCCATTTCTCCAACAAACTTGGAATATTTTGTATGTGATGGTATTCCAAATTTAAAGCCTCTTCTAAAACGTTATCAGCAATAATGGAAAATTGAAAAAGTTTATGGTACAAATTTACCCCACGTTATAGATTTTTGTGTTCCATTTACATAATTATAAATTAAAATTTCAGGTTCGTGGTTGTCATTGTTACATCTTAAAACTTCTGAATTTTCGTCAAATTTTCTGAAAATAAAATTATTTCAAAAGGTTGCAAAATATCTTTCCAAATTTATGGAACCACAATGTTTTGGACCACCGGTGGTTCTTTGAAAAATACATAATCCTACTTTTACTTACTTGGTAATAGCTATATCCCATGAAGCAGCAATTGCACAATTGACTACATAATCAGCAGGTACAAAATCAACTTTATTGATTTCCTCCCAGTGAAGAGTTCTAATTACACCCAAACTAACTTGAATAAAAAAGCGAGTAGTCCCATAAAATTTATTAATCCATCCAGCTACAGGTTCCTTGGATGTTCCTATAACTGTAATAAAATACCACGTAAGCAGTTTTCTTTCTCAAATTTTGTAACTAATACGTACCCATGGATGGTCTTATCACAGCAATTGGTAAACCATCGCTTTCTTTCTGAATTAAATTTTCTGCGATACATTTAGAGAATGCATAAGTATTTGGCCAATTCTCAATAATTCTTTAAGTTAATTTAAAATTACTATTTAAACTATTAGCTGATTTAAAACTTACATCGGGGTAATTTTTTTCAACTTTTCATCATTCAATGCTTCTACCAGAGATAGTAATTTATCAGCGCTAATAGGAGAATTGTAAAACTTTTCGTCTATAATTTTCGCAGGGCAATGAGCCAGAGTTGTTGACATATAAATAATGGACTATAATAAAATATAAATGAAGCAATTTTTGATATAAATATGAATTTTGTTTACTGCAGCTTATAAGTATGTACATACACATAGATTAATCACTGATGATCAGTATTAGGATGGGTAGCCATTAAACTGTACTTAGACACACATTAAGCGATATGAATTGGCCTAGTCTTGCTTTTCCTAAATTTAGAACTGGGTCCTTTGTAATAATTATAGATATTGCAAGTCAAATTGTAATAGGACTTGCAGGTTAACATTGAATTCAAACCATGGCATCACTTCCCGGGACTTTTCTTTGTTCTTTTCAAGAAGAACAAGGGATGCAGTTTAGATCATATTCAGGACGACAGTCATGGCGGAGTCGTCAGTGGGTTTGTATGCTAATACCAAGGTAATCGGTTTAATCTCAGTTTTAAGTATGGAAAACCATCTAGGTATAGCGTTCTTAAATTCTAAAATTTTACGGTGCTGATGAGATGTTATTTTCCGCGGGATTTCAGTGTAGGCCATATAGTGGCCAAGAAGATAGGAAGACCATCCATTCCGTGTCTCGCCGAAGAGAAACTAAAAACGGAGTAGCAACCCTTTTGCCCTTGTCACCCGAAAATGGATTTTGAAAGTAGCGAAATACTTCCATCTCAAATTCCACCATTCGCCGCTATAAAAAAGGCTTTGAGTACGGACGGGTGGGTACTTCGAGAAACAATTAACCATCGCCCCGCCCTACTACTGAAGATTTCTAACAGCTACATGCGCAAAGGGGAATAACCCGTAGAATGGAAAAACTTTAAATTAGTGCTGTTTAGAAAACCTAGCAAGCCATTGGAACTACCGGGTTCATACAAACCCATCTGCATCCTGGCCTACGTGGGAAAGGTGTTCGCGCGCCTAATCGCTTTCTGGTTCAGGAGGGGCAGAAAATTGTCCATAAACTTACTGAAGTGAGAATATGCACCTGGATTACAATGAGAATACGAGCATTGGTTACTTTGAACGTAAAAAGCGCGTTTAACTCCGCAAGATGGGGCTGCATAATGGAAGAGCTACAGCGAAGGGAGGGAAGTTGCACCGCACCTCTTAAATGTTATAGCGAGCTATTTAAGCGAAAGGTTTGTGAAGAGGACGAAAAGCTTTGGAAAAGCAACCTAGAAGTAACAAGTAAAGTCTCCCAGGACGCGGTCTTGACCCCATATTGTGGAATGTAATGTACGACGGAGTCCTCCGTCTTCCAACGCCACTTGGAATAAAAATAATCGGATTAGCTATTCGAAGTGATGTAGCCATAGTACATAGATTAATGCCGAACATCAGAGGCCAGAGGGTTCAAAAGGAGCCGAAAACCAGAAAGACTTCAACCACGTAAAGATGGAGATGGTGAAAAATTCTAATATCCATGTCTAGGTATTTTTCAATTTTTTAGGGGATTCGTTCCCAGCTATAAGATGAACATATTTAATATTTGGACCCTTCCAAATTGATCATTCTAATTCAAATCATCTAACAGGTAGACCGATGGGTAACGTACATGAACCTTTTGCACTTTTTTGAAAGACATTACAAGGGGGTGTAAGGAATTTTCAAACAAAAAATATATAAATAAAATAAAAAACAAAGCAAAAAAGAAATTTTGCCAGTTAAAAGCCCAAACTCAAAAGTAGAAAATCATTTCTTTATTAAATTTCTTGCATAAAAATTTCTTTTCAAGCTTAAAGGTTTGAAGTCGTATATTTTCCTTCACACATTTATCTTACGCCATCAAAGCTTCTTCCAAAGATAACTTTGATGCAAGATATTTGCAAGGAAAAATTATTTTCTACTTTTGAATTCATCTGTATGAAGTTTTTAACTGCAAAAACCTGTTTTTTGTTTATGTAGTTTTTTTATTTTAAATTAACATTAAAAAAATTTCCGATTTGATGGCAATACCGCAGTGGCTAAACGTTCCATTCCGCCTTAATACACTCCGACGTTCTTTAGGACCTGCCTTATAATCATAAATATTTGTGTCGATAGTCTGCTTATGCTTAAGAGCTGTTAAAAAGTTTAAGATAAAACATAGGAGTGCTTTTAAATTCCAAAAAGTTAAATTAGGAATTAAGCTGAATGTTCCAGCTCAAATCACTTTTCAATCACTTTTTAGATGATTCTTATTACAATTTTTCATTATATTCAGTGGTATAATTTTTCAAGTTCAAGTTCAAAGGTAAGTTCAAGTTGACACTGCCCTGAAGGATCAGTTCATAATCATCTCAAAAGATCAGTTCAAAATAATATTCATTCTCTAGTTATTCGGCATTGGTTTAATGTGTATCCACCCTAACAGAAACAAGATAATGCCATCCATAATTTAAATACTCATTATTTTGATAGGGCAATATTTCTGCATTCAGCTATGTTCGTGTGTAGTGAACTCCTTAAGGGGTTATGCCTAGTCAGGAGGTCGCAAAAAAGCGAATTGTTGTTATTTGGGGGGGGGGGGGGGAGTGGATACTACATATTTCTACACAAAAACTTTTTGATCTAGTCTGTGTAACGAAGCCGTTTTCTGAAAAATTGAATTTAGACAAAATGGCAGCAGCTGTGCAAAGTTAAAACATCGATTTTCACAAAAAGAAGTGATATTCATCCATAAAATAAAAAGTACGAATTGAAATAAAAAATCCCGCCGTTACAAACTAGATTTGGATGTCTAAAAGAAGGGCAAAACATTTTAACTAGATTTGTGCACTAGTTTTTGAAATATCTTGAACACCGACTTTGAAAACGTAGTTTTTAGATACGGCGTTTTAAAGTTTTAAATGCAGTTTAAAATAAAAAGTACGCGTTGAAATCAAAAATCCCTCTGTTACAGACCAGATTTGGATGTAAAAAAGAGGTGCACAAAATTTGAAATAGGTTTGTGTACTAGTTGTTGAAATATCTTGAACACCGACTTTGAAAACGTAGTTTGAGATAAGGTGCTTTCAAGTTTTAAATGCAGTTTACACTACAGTAAAACAAATTTTTATTTAAAAATATTAAAATATAGTATGTATTTTCTGATTTTCGCACATCTCGCGGAATTTTTTTTCTATTATCCTTGTTCTACTATTTTATTGCATTACGACAATTCTGTATACAAAAGGTCGTATAACTTTGTAAAAAAATATCAGATCAACGTATAACTTGGAGTTAATATGGCTAACATTATACACTTCAAGGAAATATGGTTTTTGAAAAATCGAATTTTTTAGGGATAAAGGACTAGATAACCCCTTAAAGAGTTGAAGGTATTTCTTATTACATATTAGTATGTAAAGTGACAAGTTCTTTCCATGGTCATACCACAAATATTTACGATTTTATTAATAGCAGGTTATAAACATAAAAATTGATTATCGACTTAATAAAAAAAGAGCATTAAATAAATTTAAATTACAGTGAAGTACCTACAATTATTTAAAAACATTAAACCTGCCAAACAACTAATTTAAACTTGACGTTCTAAATTAATGTATTATAATATGAGGTGACGAAACAGAATCATTTCCATACAATGTTTAATTATTTACTAATACATCAAAGCTAATACGAGTACTTACATTTAAATTTTTAATTTTTCTAGCAATTTTTAAGACATCTCTAGTGCATCTCACATTTATATACGCAGTTACTTTAAGGTCTTCGTCAAAATAAGTGCTCGTCGCAAAATGAAAAATGCTGTTAACTTCTTCAATTAATACTTGAAAATCTTCGTCTCTCAAGCCCAAATTTGGAAGCAAACAATCACCTTCAATGGGGCTTACTTTTTGCATACTATCAGGTTTTTCTCTTCTTAATCTTTCGTAAAGCTACAAAATATCACTTTTTAGTAAATTCTTGTACTATTCGACTAGTTAATAAGAACAAATCCAAAATAATTAATTACATAATATATTATTTACTTACAGGTCCTTCGAAGTAATTTTCATATCGCTGCGCATATGACTTTCCATTTTTAGGTCGGATTAATACGTATATTTTGTTAATATTCTGGCACGATCGTAGCAGTTTTTCAATTAGTAGCCGCCCTAAAAACCCCGTACCCCCCGTCACAAAAATTGTCGAATCGGTATAAAAATTTTGAATTTGACTTGGTTCCGTTAATAAAGGAACCATATCAGCTGCAGTTATATCACCACCTTCGCGTTCCATGGTTATTCGATTATGTTAATACACAATATTTCGATCCACGTTTGTAAACGTAAACAGTTATTTGAGATAGAATATTACTAAAAGTTAACCGGTGTATTTTCAAGATCGGAGACAGTTATGACCTCGCCGAGTTTACATTTTAAGTACCTATAGTTTATCGCATTCGTTTAATATTTAGTAAGACATGCGTGAATAGAAACGTTAAAATTCCAATTACAACAATAGTAGGTACCTAATTTAATATTCTTTATTGATTGAACAAAGTGTAAGTTACGGAAATGCATAATAAATAATTAATACATACTAATTATCATTTGGCATTAAAATTACAATTTACATTAATTTAATTTATATTCATACCTATATAACTCAGAAAATGTAAGTAATTTATATAGTACCAAGTACGGTAAGTACCTACTACTTTTCGAGGCTTGATCACACGAGGGCGCTAAGATTCCTTTTCTTCAAGACTAATGGAAATAATAAAAATTTCTAGTATTATTATAGAAAGTGTTACTTTCTGGCAAGTTACATACTTTTTGGAGATCAGGTTACACTTGTGAATTTGGGTATAGGTCAAACGGTCACTTTGTAATTAAATATATCGGTTTGCCTAATTTTGACTATGCTGACGAGTGTTCATAACACTTTAAATTATAGCAAGCAATTAAATTGTGTTAATTTGTGGTTTGCACAAAACAATTCCTTACGTAATTTTTAAAACTACCGGAACTCGCCCTACGGCTCGTTCCGGATATTTGCTTGCGCATACGGTAAAGTATCTGTTTCTGTTGCTTACCTGTAGCCTGTAGATAGCTATTGCAGAAGTGCGTTTCGTAACGGCTAAAAATTACAAAGGTAATACAAAATAATCAATACGTTGCGTTGGCTAGTATTAAACTATACAAATTGAATAAGTGTTAGGTTAGAATTTTTATTTTTTATTAACCAAAATTCGACCGCTTTATAAAAATTTCTGGTATCAGGTTAATGCACAAGTCATAGTATTTTGGGTTTCCAAGGTAAGTTTTTGCTCGGTTGAAATGTGTTCTTGTAGAACCAATGCAAGGACCACAAAATGTTTGCTCGGTTGAAACGTGTTCTTGTAGAACCAATGCAATTCGTTACAAAAAACCTTATGAGCTCTTTACTTCGCTGGATGATTGAATGCTAATTGGTAGACAAGTATAAAGCAAGTGGACTGTAATGTAGAGTTTTTATTCATGGAATAAATCGGTTAGCATAATGGGGTTGTCCCGTGTTGTCAAAAATATAATTTTTACCTATAAAAATCGATGGCCCATAGCAAAATACTATATATAATTACAAATATATAATTTTAAAACGCTATACTAATTATATAAAGTGCCTTTTTTAAACGTATACGTTTGAAAAGTCGCCATTCTGTGACGTACATAAAGGCCGTCCAATCAGAATTTGCAATTAAAATTGCATTTACCACGATGCCACGTTTATATGTATGCGAAAATTACATCCTTGAGTGTACCCATGTGATGTGTTTAAAAATTGTTAAAAATCCGTAAATTTAAATACTTATTATAACCATGGCAACCATGCATACATAATACACCATCTACGTTCACTATGAAAATATGCAATTTGTAAATAAATAAATGATGCTTGTTCAAAATTAATTTCTAATTGCTACCCATTTTGAAGTATAAAAATAATAATATATAGTTTCAATTCATTCTTTACATTTAAATACATTATTATTTAAACTTTTAAGGTTATAGTATACCAACTGACATTTAAAAATAATTAAATTTCAATAGTGGGAGTGTATTGGCTTCTAATTGGCTTACCTTTATGTACGTCATTATTTACCGCGTTTTAATTATTTAAAAATATTTCAATTTTTGAACTTCAATACGATCGTTAAAATTGCTAAAAAAATTTTTTTTTTTACGCAAGAGGGGTTTAAAATCACTTAAATTTTCGATTTTAATGAAAAAAAAAATTTGAGGGATTAGCCCATTGTAAAAAACATGTATTTTGACAATCGTAACTTAAATTCATCTCAAAACATAAAACGTAATCATGGAAATTGATAAACATAAAATTGAAACATTAAAAAGGGGCTGCCATGGACAGTTGTAGTCTAAAACACACACATGATCTTAAACATATCGCCCGGGTTGAAATTCTGAATGGATTTCAAGAAAGAAAACGAAACATAATACAATTGAAAAGTAACTTAAATATAAAAATTACACATAAATGTTACGCATAAAAAATAAATCTAAAGTCAATATTAGCTTTTTAGGAAATAAACACTCGCGACCGAAAGCAAGACATTAATCGTCAATCGATGCACTTGTTTACCGAACTTGGTAGAGGGCAAATTTTAGAAAATGCTCTTTTCACATGTCCATTAGAAGTCCGAATGGTCGCGACGCGATTTATACCATCGGAACCGGGATGCACGGAGATAACTCTACCCATTTTCCATTTTAAAGGTGGAAGGTTGTTTTCCTTTATTAGGACGAGAGTGCCAGACGAAAGCTATGATTGGTGCAGTTTCCACTTCACTCTTTGCTGAAGTTCAGACACATATTCTTTACTCCACCTTCGCCAAAGATGCTGTACAAAACCTTGAATTTTTTGGAAAGCATCCAGTCTATTTTCAGATATAGATGTAACATCTGAATTTGGAAGCGAAGTAAGTGGTCGCCCAACCAAGAAATGACCGGGTGTCAACGGTTGCAGATCGTTGGGATCGGTTGATAAGGGAGCAAGAGGTCTGGAGTTCAGAATGAATTCTACCTGATATAGCAAAGTACAGAGTTCTTCATAGACCAAAATATGCTCACCTATTACTCGTTTTAGGTGATATTTACAGGATTTAACACCTGCTTCCCATAAGCCTCCAAAGTGAGGGCTATGAGCTGGTATGAAATGCCAGTGAATTCCTTCGCAAGCAACAATTTCTGGAATTGAAGATTCTTGTTGCTTAAGAAATTTTCCTAATTCAAGCAAATCGTTATTCGCGCCTACGAAGTTAGTACCGTTGTCTTTAATAAACGTGTGATGGTTTGCCTCTTCGGGAGACAAATCGCCGAAATGCCATGATAAAATGATCAGTTGAAAGACTTGTTACAAGTTCTAAATGCACTGCTTTAGTTGCAAAGCAAACGTAAATGCAAAATTAAGCTTTTGTGGTTTTAGACCCACGACCTTTTCGATCTTTAATGTTTATGGGGCCGGCATAATCGATGCCAACGTGTTGAAAAGGAAATGATTCTTCAGCACGAGCTGATGGCAGGTTACCCATTATAGGCCTAGTGATAGAAGTAGTGAATCTGAAACACTTTACACATTTATGAACGATGTGTTTGACTACATTCCTACCGGATGTAATCCAGAATCTGTCACGTAAGGTAGACAGAAGGAGTTGGGGGCCTGCGTGAAGCAATTTCAAATGTTCACGAGAAGCGAGAAGTTTTGCTAAAGGGTGTTTCCCATCAATTAGAAGTGGGTGCTTCTTATCGTAAGAATAGTTAGTGTTGAGGAGTCTTCCACCTACTCGTATTAAACCTTCGTCATCAACGAACGGGTTTAAACTAACTAGAGAAGAAGAGATCTTTAAGGGTAAACCTAAAGCAAGCAACTTTATCTCATCATTGTAAGAGTCCAATTGCGAAAATTTGATTAATTTTCTTAATGAGTTGGTAAGCTCTTTTGGTGTTAAAAATCCATAAATTCTATTGGTTTTAGAGACAGAGCAATTGTTTCTAAACCGCAAACAAAATGCAAATATTCGCTCAAGGCGAGTTAAATTAGAATAATTGTTGAAAGGAAATGATTCTTGTTTAGAAGAAACGAGAACCTTGACCTCCCTTCAGTTTCAGCGTTACCAAACGCAAGATTTGGCCAAGAAGTTTCGTCTTCCTGTAGCCAAGGGGGGCCGTCCCACCATAATGTGGATTCATTTAAAAATTGAGGACTTGCTCCTCGCGATAAAAGATCGGCGGGATTGGATTTCGTAGGCACATGCCGCCAAACCGCGTTAGCAGTGATATTCTGAATGTCAGCAACCCTGTTGCAAACGAAAGTTTTAAGAAGGTTTGGGGTTGTCTTTAACCATCCTAGTACGATGGTTGAATCGGACCAAAGAAAACAAGAAGTGGGTTGTAACTCTACAGCTTTTAAAACAGCTTTTAGTAGTTTACTTAACAGTAATGCTCCACAAAGCTCAAGTTTGGGGATAGTAATCGGTTTTAAGGGTGCAACCCTTGACTTTGAATATAATAATTTTTGGTAAATGTGATTATGGACATTTTTTGAACGCAAATATATACAGGCTCCGTAACCTTCCATCGACGCGTCGCAAAATCCATGAATTTGGATGGATATTGGATCGACACATGTGACGTGTCTTGATATTTTAAGGTCATTAAGACCTGACAATTCAGATTTGTAAGAAAGCCATCGTTTTTCCATATCGATTGGAACTTGCTCGTCCCAATCAAGCTTTTCAAGCCAAAGCCTTTGCATGAAAATCTTGGCCACAAACGTGCAAGGGGTAATTAACCCTAATGGATCAAAGATATGAGAAATCTCAGAAAGCATTTGCCTTTTAGTAATTTTTGAAGACGATTGATGTGAGATTGAAAACTTGAAATGGTCTGTTCGGAACAACCATGTGAGGCCGAGAGTATGTGATTGTTCACGGTCTCCAAATTGTAGAATACCGGGGTGTAGATCAGCATGAGGGATGCTAGCTAGTACGTCGGGATTGTTTGAAATCCACTTTCTAAGTTTGAAACAACCTGCACTTAGAACTATTGAAATTTGCGAACATATTTCACGTGCGGTTTCTACGCTGGAAGCACCAGAAAGTAGGTCATCAACATAGAAGTCGCGCTTTATAATTTTAAAAATTTCTGGGAGCGAGCTTTCGCATTCGATACCTAATTGTGTTAAGGATCGGATGGCAAGATAAAATGAGGAGGCGGTTCCATAAGTCACGGTATTTAGGTCATAATGTTCTATGGGGCTTGCGATTGAAGACCGCCACAGTATTCGTTGGAGTGGCCTTTGACTAGGCTCTATTTCCACTTGTCTGTACATCTTCTCGATGTCCGCAGCGAAAGCGTAAGGATATTTCCGGAAACGAATTAAAATTGAGAATAAATCTTGTTGAATAGTGGGACCAACCATTTGGATACTATTCAACGAATGACCTGTTGTGGTTGCAGAGGAACCATTAAAAACGACACGAAGTTTTGTAGTTAAGCTGTCGGATTTATGGACCCCGTGGTGTGGAAGATAATAAACCAGCTTAACTTTGGGATCTGATATCGACATGTGACCCAACTCGATGTATTCTTTCATGAAAGCACAGTAGATTTCCTGAAGTTTGGGATTGGCTTCTAATTGCCGTTCCAGAGAGAGAAATCTTCTCTTCGCTGTCAGAAAGGAATCACCTAAAAGAAGGGGGGTTTCCTTGAAAGGAATTGAAACTATAAAACGCCCTGTAGCGCTTCGTTTTGTGGTTTGCATGAAATGCGACTCACATTGGTTTTCTTCAGATGAGAAGACCTTTTCTGTGGGATAACTGTCGATTTCCCAAAATCGAGTTATCTGATCTTGAAGATTGTTTGAGCTATTGAAGTGGCATTGCACTTGTGTGACTAAATTGGCGCTAGTAGGACCAGAAATAATCCAACCTAGCTGGGTTTTCTGAAGTATTGGAAGTTCGGGACCTAGCCTAATTTGCCCAATACACAGAAGCTCGAAAAAGATAGGAGAACCTATTAAAATGTCAATTTTTCCAGGTTTATCAAACCAGGAATCTGATAAGCGAATGTTGCTTGGAAGTTGGAAGCTGTCTCGATTCAGATTGAAACTCGGGACACTTCCTGTAATTTCATCAATGATTAAACAAGAAAGCTTGATTCTGAAATTACCGTGATGTGCTTTTAGCTCAAAGTCACATCTTGATTTTACATGATGAGTGTTTGAATTGCTTAAACCTGCAACTGTAATGCTTGCACTTTGAGTAGGCAAGTTTAACCTTTGGCACACGTCGGTGCGAATGAAATTCGATTGTGAACCAGAATCGAGTAATATTCTGACGGATTGGAAGTTTCCAAATGCGTCAAGAATCTTTGCGGAAGCAGTTGGCAGTAAAACTTGTGAGGCTGTTGTGCAGAAAGCAGAGATAGTTTGAATGGGTTCAGGTTCGGGAGAAACCGAAGAGATTGCTACTACCGGTTGAACAGAAACATTCGAACTTTGTAACGGAGTGTGGAGGAGAGTGTGATGCCGTGACCTACACGTTTTACAAGAATATTTTGATTGACATTGATTTTTTAAATGACTTTTAGACAAACAATTAAAACATAACTTAAGTTGTTGAACTTTATTTGATCTCTCTCTTGCATTTAGTTTTAAGAACTCTGAACATTGACCTAGGTAATGAATTTTATTGCATAATGAACATGACGAATTGTTTACTAAGAATGATTTAGTTTTAAATTTGCTTCTATCAACATAATTTGCCTTTACTTCCCGTGTGTGCCCCTTTTCGATATTTTCTAATAAATTGGCATGTGATGTGAGGAACGTAGCGAATTCCTCTAAAGAGGGTAAAGTGGAAATAGTTTTGTTGAATGTTAATTCCCATTCACGTCGCGTTATGGAATCTAATTTGTTTGAGACCAACATAACTAAGAGAGTTTCAAAAAGTGCCTCTGTCTTTGCTAGAGATTTAGCAGCAGAGATGTGCATACATAAGGAGTCGTTTATTTTTCTTAAGCCTTGAGCTGATTCCTTTGTTTGAGTTTCAAGCTCCATAATGGCATTTAAATGATTTTTAATAATTAATTTAGATTGATCAAACCTTGTATTAAGCGTTTTCCACGCCACATCGTAACTGTTGGCTGTGAATTCTAGAGAACCTATAACTGACTTAGCGTCATCAGTTAAGGTTGATTTTAGATAGTGAAGCTTTTGGATTTTGGTTAAATTATCATTATCATGTATAAGACTTTGAAAGATTGATTTGAATTCTAATCAAAATTTAATATCACCGTTAAACTTTATTAAATTTATTTTCGGTAAATTGATGTAATGTCTGGCGTTGTCATTACCATCATGAATTCTTGAGGCGGAATTGCGTTTTGAACGATTGCTTGAATTAAGACTTTCAATTGAATTTACACTTTCAGCAGGAGATACTGGTCTAGAGGGATTATTTGAATCTATTGCAGATTTTTGCGTGAAATTGTTTATTAAGGTTTCTGCAATGCTTGTTTGCTCAAAATAAACATCTTCAAAATGTGCCATAGATTCATCTTCTTTGTTTTGATCATAATTATCACTTTCTAGACATGAAATACCAATTTGATTATGTAGTTTTTCAAATTTTGACAACACGTTTGACATAAGGTCAAGCCTTTTCTTTAATTCGCAAATAACCTCATTGGTTACGCTTTGGTTCGTAACCTTTTGAATAAATGTTTTAAACCTTGTCAATTGACTTTTTAACGCAGTTCTTTCAAATCGTAAAGCTTCCATTATAAATAAATGAATTAAATATGAATAAATGAATTATTAAATGGCAAGTGAATGCAATTTTATCCTTTGTATTACCCTGTACTTTGTTACACAAGCAAAACACATAAAATAAGTAGGATTGAATTTGTTACCAATTTGTTGGATATTTCTTCGGGATGGCGTTGTAGCCCTGTAGTTCCAGAGAAATTCCGTGCGGTTGGCGTGACCTTAAGTAGATGACGCCTTTCAAATGTATTGCTGACAATTTTTGCGGGAAAATTGTCTCGTAATTTTATCTACAATTTTAGCGATTAGATAATTGCAATAGAATTTACTTAGCTGCGCGATGAGTGCTGTTTATCCTTTTTTGGATACCAATTAATCTTGTTAGGTGTCTTATGAAGACGAAATACATCCGGCTCGAAGGACCAAAATGTTTTGCTCGGTTGAAACGTGTTCTTGTAGAATCGATGCAATTCGTTACAAAAAACCTTATGAGCTCTTTACTTCGCCGGATGATTAAATGCTAATTGGTAGACAAGTATAAAGCAAGTGGACTGTAATGTAGAGTTTTTATTCATGGAATAAATCGGTTAGCATAATTGTAAAAAACATGTATTTTGACAATCGTAACTTAAATTCATCTCAAAACATAAAACGTAATCATGGCAATTGATAAACATAAAATTGAAACATTAAAAGGGGCTGCCATGGACAGTTGTAGTCTAAAACACACACATGATCTTAAACAGTAAGTGTGCTTTGGAAACAAATTTGTTTGAGAAATATCAATGTCATTTTAATGCCATAGTACACTTTTACCGAATACTTCTTGAATTTTTCAATTTGTAGAAAGTTAGGGATAATTGATGGCTAAAGAAAATGGAGTGTCAAGTACAAAAAATGGAATATTTTCGACATATTCTTTTGTTCAACCGACGAGTTACGGTATCGGAAGTCGCTAGAACTATTTGTTCCGTTTACGGAGAGAACGCCATCGTGGAAAGTACTGCACGAAAATGGTTTTCTAGTTTCAAAAAGGGGAATTTTAATATGAATAATTTCCCACGTTCAGGGAGGCGTTAATGAACTCGGGAATTGGGCAATATGATGAATTGTGACCAATCAACTATCGTACGACATTTGCATTCCATGGGCAAAGTTCAAAAGTTGGGTACCATACGTTTTGAGCGAAAACAACAAAAATCAGCGTGTTACCATTTGTACTTCTTTGCTTGCTCGTCATCGTTTAGCTCGTCAACAACATCGGCCGTTTTTGTCCCAAATTGTTACTGGTGACGAAAAAGAATCAAGAACAGGAAGGAATGGCTGATCCCTAACAAATAAGCAAATCGATATTTAAAAAACGAAGATTTAAGAAATCTTGGTAAAATAAAGAAGATAATAAACAAGACGTCAGGTACTATAAACTTTGATTAAAATAAACATTTACTTATTTTTTCTCGATAACAAAATTTATGAACAGTTTTATTATAAAGTTATTTTCAAATATTTGTAAAACATTTTTAGACAACAAAAATAAAAGTTTGATATTTCAAAATTAAAAATGCTGGTTTTAATTTAAGGTAATTTTATTAAAAGTTTCTATTTACTAAATTCAATTACTAAATTAATTAATTAATTATAAAAGATTCAATTTAATTTAAATTATTTTAAATTTTATAAGATTACATAGCAATATATTTCACCGTAGAGAACGAGAAAAATTCAAGTAACAAATTAAATATCATATTAATATTTTTATTACTTGTAATTTTGTCGAGTTCAATAGGCCTTTTCGGTGAGTTCTTCTGTGTAAATAGTTAAGGTCACAAAATGGGGGCTTTGATCAAATTTTGACTTTGAGTGCCCCCTCCCAAAGCGGTATACTTTGAAATTCTCCAGAACATAATGAAGTGTTCTTTTGCATTTAATAGATTTTTAATTTCAATTTTATAAATTTTTGAAAGTTTCAAAACGTTGTTGCTTCAAACTGCAATGACTCTATCGCAACCATCTGCTATTCTTTTGTGTGTGTGTGTTGCAAAAATGTGCACCATCTTTTTTCAAATCCAAAACTTTTATCATCCATTTCTGTACAAGCCAAATTTGAATTATTTTGAAAAGCTGTACGATGTGAACAGACCACTTTAAAGAAAAACAATACGGGTGCGTTTATTTGGAATAGCTTAGAAGTATACCAAATTTGAGCAAAATTTAAGAGGAACATGAAAGCCCATAGGTTTAAACCTAACTATAAAAGTGCTTTGGTGTATTTTATAGTAGAGCCTCTTCTTAGACGCCAAGATGATTTTTGCCTTGGATCTGCTACTTAACTTCATCGACTGTTGTGATATTATTGTTGAAAGATTAAACTTACACGTTCTTAGCATCGTTAGCAGCAGCAGGCAGGTATTCTACATCGCATTAATGCAGCTTCTCGGAGTTCAATAAATCGCATGTGTAGTAATTTCGATTTAATCTCACATTTACTTATGTACATACGTATGTGATATTAAGGTGTATATGTATGTATGTAGCTTAAGTAATATTTTGTAATATTATTCTTAACTTTCACTCTCATAATATATTATGCATCAGCATTAAAGTGAACAATAACTAAAAGTTAATTATAGATTAATGTAAATGCACATAATTTGTTTCATTTGTTTTCTTCCCACTTTCTATAATTGGGTTCATCCATCGATAGTTTGAAAAACTAATTATGATTAAATAAATGGAAGAATCCCAAATCAAATTAACTGTTCAGCAAGATCGTATGATCAAAAGAAATATGTACCTCAATCTGTAAATAATGTAAAAAAATTAAAAAGATAATTTGTAAATATTATACGAGAGGACAGAAGAATAACCATCATTATCATCATGTGCCAGAGCTAGAAGTTCCAACTTTGGACAAACACCCCTCCCCTATCTGTCACCATATTTTTCTATCCGCTGTCAGTTCCATCCACTACTTGCCTGCCACTTTCTTCATCTTGCTCGAGGTCTTCCACGATTTCTTTTTCCTATCCTAGGTCCCCACCCTGCGATCCTTCTACTCCACCTATCAAATCGTTTTGGCCTTATTGCCATCTTGGCTTTACCAAGTCCATTTTCTATGGTTTTTTAAAAAGAAGGAGTTAATTTAATTTTAGTTGATATTGTTCCAAAAAGTTTATAAATGTAATTTATAATAATCAGGCGGGGAAAATTACTTTCAATAACATAATTTTAATAATTTTTGTACTGGGAATACTTCTTCCCGCCGTCCACCAAATGGTTAAGGTTGCAGTTACATAGGACCCGGATCCGTTCCGTCTAGATTCTTCTTAACGGAAGAAAACAAACATGAATATTCTTATGACCGTGGTTACATTCCGGTTCCTACACTGAAAGAAATCCGTTCTTACCAGCTAGAAAAATGAACATTAAATAATGAACAAACGTACTGTAAATTGACCCAATCTTCGGACGGTGTTTAATTGAATAAAAAATTCAGAATGTCATTCTTAGCAACAAAGTAATTGTTGATGAATGGTAAATATCAAGTTACATAAGCAAAATTGTTATCTATTAGCTCGGATGTTTCTTTAAAAGCGAGACATTCTTATTTCCATGATTTAAAGAGTTCTTAATTTTTAGAATAACCATGCTTAAATATAGTTTTACACATTATTGTTTTCAAGATAGAATGTCCATTATTTAAGCTTATGGTAGGTTGTTTTAATGCTGACCTTTCCACTTCCAGTTAAAATTCCAGATATTTATTTGTTACATAAAGTTCTTGGTTGTTTTGTGATGACATTTTATCACAAAACATTGACATTTCCTGCTGAATGACTTATAACAGACATGCTTGTTTGCAAAACATTCTTAAATTAATGAATTTACGTTTACAAGAAGAATGACGTTTTTAATTAAATGCCTACTTATGCTAAAAGTAAGAAAAGTGTTCATTAATTTAAAAATTTTATGAGTTTTTTAATTTAATGCACGGATTCTCGATTTAGCTCTTAAGTAAATTTCTTTGAGTGTATTTAATCACGACATGAGACAATAATTTTCCTCTTATAGTCAGTGTCATCCTCATAATCAGAAGTGTTTGCAGAATTGGATGTTGTTTAGTACGGTTAATCAGACATCGAAGGTTTCTACGACCATTTCAGATGCAGAAAGTAGCTTCAGGACTTACAGTCATATAAGGATTTGAGGAAATTAAAGGACAGAGAATGAAATATTTATATTGCCATGATATGATAACAAAAATGATTTTTATCGCGAGAAAATGATACGGCACTCTTTTTAATTTTACTCCGGCTAGCTCAAAATATTTTGACTCTTATAGGGCGTAACTTGGATTCGATGTAATTCAAAGCACACTCCGCTGTGGGCAACATTTTACAAATCGTCCGAATGATAAATCAATCCAACCAACGTCTACCTCGAATTTACTTAATTATAAACTTAAAAATAAAACAACGAAAATGAAATCCCTCAGCCACAGCTTATTTCCTTATTTATTTACAAAAGTTACACGAAACAGAATTATTACTTATAAATATCAACAAGTTAAATCTTTACGTAAATTTTCAATACCAAAACCTATTCTAATTACACCCCTCAAATGTTATCGCACCTATTCAAATTAAAATACCGTCCAGCGATCGCTTTTAATTACCGCCCGCACAAAAATATTGTCTTAACTCGAAATCCACAACGGAACAGAGTTCGGTATTTCTCCTTCCAATACCACGTATTATATCCATTCAGCATTGCAATCTAACTTTCGCTGTCGATCCATTTGTTACCTTACTTTACATTAAAATACTCTTTTGCCGGCTAAGCAGAGTTGGTTCGCAAATATTCAAAAAAATATCGGGGGTAGGCTGTGTTAGCTATACGTGGAAATAAAAACCAAAGAAACACAAAAATAATTGGAAAACATATAATTAAAATTCGATACAATATTTACACGGAATAACTTATCAATAATTACAAAAAAAAAGGTACAAAACCATAGAGAGAAAAACATAAAAAACTTAAACTAATTTACAAAACTTAATAATTCTAATAGCTTACCCAAAAATTATCAATTGATAAACACAAATTGTTTACGGATGATCGATTCAAGTTAAAATTAAGACTAAAATAGGACACATAAAAAAATAACTTATTTAAATCGCACAAAAAGGTGGATAAATAATTGTCCGGTAAAAAAGGCACAAAACTCGCACAACACAAAAAGATAAGAGAATTAACACTCTTCGATAAGGTAATCGTCGGTAAAAATATCCACGCACCGAATTTTGTGAGAGAATGACCATCTTTCTACCTAAAACCTTCCTTTATCCCTTAGTTACTCACAATTTTAACATCTTGTGCTAACGGGATTCTAAAAATTACTTTACAAAATTTTATGGCTTTACAAGGGTTTAATCTTCAAAGCTTTTTTTTTAAAAAGTTGTTACGGATTGGGCACCAAACGTAACACATTCCATAATTGAAACGCAGAAAACCAATCATAAATCTTCACAACACCCTCCAGAATTATGCGGAACGATCGGAGGTAACCATTTAAATTAAAAATTTTGCCTTGTATCTTCCCTAATTATTTTCTCTCCAAAAAATCTTTTAGCCAAACAAAATAATCGCTAGTCAGCAGTACTTAAAATTTCACCATTACTTTTCCTTTACAAAAATCATCCGTGCTCTCACGTTGCTTGTCACGGTTCTCCTCCCGCCTCGTTCCAAAACCTATCTCTCGCCTCTCCCTTCCAATTATTCTGGAGCCGGCGCAACTGTTAACTTTCCAAACTTGCAAAAATTAAGTTTTGTCGTTGGTCTTCAGCATACCTTTATGTTAAGCACTACCGAATTCACTATTTTATGAAGCACAACCGATACCAAAATCCCTCCGAAATTGTTAAGCGCTCCTATGTAAATAATTTAACAAAAATCTTTTTATCAACTCAACTTGTCGTTTTTTTTTATATTTGATCAAATAAATGTTTCATAATTCTGTTCTTTTAATCATTACATATTGTAGGAACACATGCTATGGTGAAGAAATTCCATTCCCGTTCTCAGACTCATTAATCAAAAAACAGCTGATTTAGTAACCTACTGGCACGCGTCAAATTCCAGGTAGCATCATTTCAATAAAATTTTGATTATACGCCTTATCAAACCTTGCCCAGCAGGTGTACATTGAACTGAACAGCTCCTATTTGGAATATTGCATCGCCCTCCAGATTAAATTATACATTGAGAGGTTTGGATCATAGCAATATATTGTTTCTCACGACGTTTTTCTTGTCTGGCTTCTTCTTTACTTTTTTAGATTCGTATTTCTACATTCGTGGGCTTCTTCTGAACGTTGGACAATAGGAAGTAGAGCTGTAAATATTATGGTTATTGACGACAATGACGACATTGCCCTCTTTGTGAACTCAATGGAAAAATTTACACTGCTTATAAAGTAATTAGGAGACGAAATCGGCAACTCGTAGTACAAACTTCAAGGGTTACAAAACAATGGATGTGAGCGATGCTTATGTAAAAGAGGATACTGAAATATTCCTGGTAATGTTCGTATTATTAAAAATTCATTTTTGTTGAATGTTTAAATAACATAAACTACAGGACGAAGGACGATCTGCATCTGAGGCAATGATACAATACGGAATCCGATCTTAACTTTGTTAATATTAAGTATTTTTACACTCCGATTGCTGCATGATTCATTCAGGTTATTATATTAACGTAATGGGGTACAAACAATAACAATTTTGTGCTAAATATACGAACTTCAATTCTTAGGATGTCCTTCGCCGTGTGAAACGGTCAGATTATTTTACCGCAACTTATTTGCATGTATATTTAAATAGTTATATTCAAATTTAGGAAACTTCCCGAAAACAGAGGATGACACCACCATAATGTAAAAAACGCAACCCTTAACGGTAAAAATTTGCACAATTGCACTCAACAACAGTAAAAATTTTATTTTAAAATGAAATATTAAAATAAAAAAGGTGTTTAAAATTTAATAAGTGAGAATTTAATTAATTAGTAAAATCTTTTTAAATAGGACAGTGCTGCGACACAACGTGGTGCGTTTAATAAAATCCGCAAAACAGCAATATATTATGTAAACCATTTTGTAAGCGATTAAATTTCCTGCAAAAAGTCCATGACGGCATATTTCCTATACGTAATGATATGAATGTTAAAGGCATTCAAAGTCACGGATAAAAATTAAAAAACAAGATCTGTCGCTTGGAATGCCTCCAGCGTCAAAACTTCAAATAAAAAAAAGTTTTTTATTGAAAATATTCCTTATTTTTTCCACATCCAGTTATAAAAAATTTGTATGCCTAATGTTTAAGATCATGTGTGTGTTTTAGACTACAACTGTCCATGGCAGCCCCTTTTTAATGTTTCAATTTTATGTTTATCAATTGCCATGATTACGTTTATGTTTTCGAGATGAATTTAAGTTACGATTGTCAGAAATACATGTTTTTTACAATTATGCTAACCGATTTATTCCATGAATAAAAACTCTACATTACAGTCCACTTGCTTTATACTTGTCTACCAATTAGCATTTAATCATCCGGCGAAGTAAAGAGCTCATAAGGTTTTTTGTAACGAATTGCATCGATTCTACAAGAACACATTTCAACCGAGCAAAACATTTTGGTCCTTCGAGCCGGATGTATTTCGTCTTCATAAGACACCTAACAAGATTAATTGGTATCCAAAAAAGGATAAACAGCACTCATCGCGCAGCTAAGTAAATTCTATTGCAATTATCTAATCGCTAAAATTGTAGATAAAATTACGAGACAATTTTCCCGCAAAAATTGTCAGCAATACATTTGAAAGGCGTCATCTACTTAAGGTCACGCCAACCGCACGGAATTTCTCTGGAACTACAGGGCTACAACGCCATCCCGAAGAAATATCCAACTACTTAAAGTCACGCCAACATCACGGAATTTCTCTGGAACTACAGCGCTACAACGCCATCCCGAAGAAATATCCAACAAATTGGTAACAAATTCAATCCTACTTATTTTATGTGTTTTGCTTGTGTAACAAAGTACAGGGTAATACAAAGGATAAAATTGCATTCACTTGCCATTTAATAATTCATTTATTCATATTTAATTCATTTATTTATAATGGAAGCTTTACGATTTGAAAGAACTGCGTTAAAAAGTCAATTGACAAGGTTTAAAACATTAATTTATTCAAAAGGTTACGAACCAACGCGTAACCAATGAGGTTATTTGCGAATTAAAGAAAAGGCTTGACCTTATGTCAAACGTGTTGTCAACATTTGAAAAACTACATAATCAAATTGGTATTTCATGTCTAGCGTTTGCTCGGTTGAAATCGTGTTCTTGTAGAATCGATGCAAGGACCACAAAATGTTTGCTCGGTTGAAACGTGTTCTTGTAGAACCAATGCAATTCGTTACAAAAACCTTATGAGCTCTTTACTTCGCCGGATGATTAAATGCTAATTGGTAGACAAGTATAAAGCAAGTGGACTGTAATGGTAGGGTTTTTATTCATGGAATAATTCGCACAGCTTGATTGTAAAAACATGTATTTTTGACAAACAGTATTTAAATTCTAACTCGAAAAACATGAACGTAATCATGGCAATGAAACAAACATAAAAATTGCAACATTAAAAGGGCTGCCATGGACAGTCGCAGTACAAACTACACATGATCTTAAACATATCGCCCGGGTTGAAATGCTGAAGGGATTTCAAGAGATAAAACGAAACATAATACAATTGAAAACTGACTTAAATATAAAAATTACACATAAATGTTACGCATAAAAAATAAATCTAAAGTCAATATTAGCTTTTTAGGTAATAAACACTCGCGACCGAAAGCAAGACATTAATCGTCAATCGATGCACTTGTTTACCGAACTTGGTAGAGGGCAAATTTTAGAAAATGCTCTTTTCACATGTCCATTAGAAGTCCGAATGGTCGCGACGCGATTTATACCATCGGAACCGGGATGCACGGAGATAACTCGACCCATTTTCCATTTTAAAGGTGGAAGGTTGTTTTCCTTTATTAGGACGAGAGTGCCAGACGAAAGCTCTGATTGGTGCAGTTTCCACTTCACTCTTTGCTGAAGTTCAGACACATATTCTTTACTCCACCTTCCCCAAAGATGCTGTACAAATCCTTGAATTTTTTGGAAAGCATCCAGTCTATTTTCAGATATAGATGTAACATCTGAATCTGCAAGCGAAGTAAGTGGTCGCCCAACCAAGAAATGACCGGGTGTCAACGGTTGCA
Source organism: Podabrus alpinus (assembly GCA_932274525.1). Lineage (NCBI taxonomy): Eukaryota > Metazoa > Arthropoda > Insecta > Coleoptera > Cantharidae > Podabrus > Podabrus alpinus. The sequence continues at coordinate 62,324,371 of OW026454.1, read as the reverse complement.
GATCGTTGGGATCGGTTGATAAGGGAGCAAGAGGTCTGGAGTTCAGAATGGATTCTACCTGATATAGCAAAGTACAGAGTTCTTCATAGACCAAAATATGCTCACCTATTACTCGTTTTAGGTGATATTTACAGGATTTAACACCTGCTTCCCATAAGCCTCCAAAGTGAGGGCTATGAGCTGGTATGAAATGCCAGTGAATTCCTTCGCAAGCAACAATTTCTGGTATTGAAGATTCTTGTTGCTTAAGAAATTTTCCTAATTCAAGCAAATCGTTATTCGCGCCTACGAAGTTAGTACCGTTGTCTGAATAAACGTGTGATGGTTTGCCTCTTCGGGAGACAAATCGGCGAAATGCCATGATAAAATGATCAGTTGAAAGACTTGTTACAAGTTCTAAATGCACTGCTTTAGTTGCAAAGCAAACGTAAATGCAAAAATAAGCTTTTGTGGTTTTAGACCCACGACCTTTTCGATCTTTAATGTTTATGGGACCGGCATAATCGATGCCAACGTGTTGAAAAGGAAATGATTCTTCAGCACGAGCTGATGGCAGGTTACCCATTATAGGCCTAGTGATAGAAGTAGTGAATCTGAAACACTTTACACATTTATGAACGATGTGTTTGACTACATTCCTTCCGGATGTAATCCAGAATCTGTCACGTAAGGTAGACAGAAGGAGTTGGGGGCCTGCGTGAAGCAATTTTAAATGTTCACGAGAAGCGAGAAGTTTTGCTAAAGGGTGTTTCCCATCAATTAGAAGTGGGTGCTTCTTATCGTAAGAATAGTTGGTGTTGAGGAGTCTTCCACCTACTCGTATTAAACCTTCGTCATCAACGAACGGGTTTAAACTAACTAGAGAAGAAGAGGTCTTTAAGGGTAAACCTAAAGCAAGCAACTTTATCTCATCATTGTAAGAGTCCAATTGCGAAAATTTGATTAATTTTCTTAACGAGTTGGTAAGCTCTTTTGGTGTTAAAAATCCATAAATTCTATTGGTTTTAGAGACAGAGCAATTGTTTTTAAACCGCAAACAAAATGCAAATATTCGCTCAAGGCGAGTTAAATTAGAATAATTGTTGAAAGGAAATGATTCTTGTTTAGAAGAAACGAGAACCTTGACCTCCCTTTTGAATTCAGGAAGTTCAGCGTTACCAAGCGCAAGATTTGGCCAAGAAGTTTCGTCTTCCTGTAGCCAAGGGGGGCCGTCCCACCATAATGTGGATTCATTTAAAAATAGAGGACTTGCTCCTCGCGATAAAAGATCGGCGGGATTGGATTTCGTAGGCACATGCCGTCAAACCGCGTTAGCAGTGACATTCTGAATGTCAGCAACCCTGTTGCAAACAAAAGTTTTAAGAAGGTCTGGGGTTGTCTTTAACCATCCTAGTACGATGGTTGAATCGGACCAAAGAAAACAAGAAGTAGGTTGTAAATCTACAGCTTTTAAAACAGTTTTTAGTAGTTTACTTAACAGTAATGCTCCACAAAGCTCAAGTTTGGGGATAGTAATCGGTTTTAAGGGTGCAACCCTTGACTTTGAACATAATAATTTTTGGTAAATGTGATTATGGACATTTTTTGAACGCAAATATATACAGGCGCTGTAGCCTTCCATAGAAGCGCCGCAAAATCCATGAATTTGGATAGATATTGGATCGACACATGTGACGTGTCTTGGTATTTTAAGGTCATTAAGACCTGACAATTCAGATTTGTAAGAAAGCCATCGTTTTTCCATTTCGATTGGAACTTCCTCGTCCCAATCAAGCTTTTCAAGCCAAAGCCTTTGCATGAAAATCTTGGCCACAAACGTGCAAGGGGTAATTAACCCTAATGGATCAAATATTTGAGAAATCTCAGAAAGCATTTGCCTTTTAGTAATTTTTGAAGACGATTGATGTGAGATTGAAAACTTGAAATGGTCTGTTCGGAACAACCATGTGAGGCCGAGAGTATGTGATTGTTCACGGTCTCCAAATTGTAGAATACCGGGGTGTAGATCAGCATGAGGGATGTTAGCTAGTACGTTGGGATTGTTTGAAATCCACTTTCTAAGTTTGAAACAACCTGCACTTAGGACTATTGAAATTTGCGAACATATTTCACGTGCGGTTTCTACGCTGGAAGCACCAGAAAGTAGGTCATCAACATAGAAGTCGCGCTTTATAATTTTAGAAATTTCTGGGAGCGAGCTTTCGCATTCGATACCTAATTGTGTTAAGGATCGGATGGCAAGATAAGATGAGGAGGCGGTTCCATAAGTCACGGTATTTAGGTCATAATGTTCTATGGGGCTTGCGATTGAAGACCGCCACAGTATTCGTTGGAGTGGCCTTTGACTAGGCTCTATTTCCACTTGTCGGTACATCTTCTCGATGTCCGCAGCGAAAGCGTAAGGATATTTCCGGAAACGAATTAAAATTGAGAATAAATCTTGTTGAATAGTGGGACCAACCATTTGGATACTATTCAACGAATGACCTGTTGTGGTTGCAGAGGAACCATTAAAAACGACACGAAGTTTTGTAGTTAAGCTGTCGGATTTATGGACCCCGTGGTGTGGAAGATAATAAACCAGCTTAACTTTGGGATCTGATATCGACATGTGACCCAACTCTATGTATTCTTTCATGAAAGCACAGTAGCTTTCCTGAAGTTTGGGATTGGCTTCTAATTGCCGTTCCAGCGAGAGAAATCTTCTCTTCGCTGTCAGAAAGGAATCACCTAAAAGAAGGGGGGTTTCCTTGAAAGGAATTGAAACTATAAAACGCCCTGTAGTGCTTCGTTTTGTGGTTTGCATGAAATGCGACTCACATTTGTTTTCTTCAGATGAGAAGACCTTTTCTGTGGGATAACTGTCGATTTCCCAAAATCGAGTTATCTGATCTTGAATATCGTTTGATCTATTGAAGTGGCATTGCACTTGTGTGACTAAATTGGCGCTAGTAGGACCGGAAATAATCCAACCTAGTTGGGTTTTCTGAAGTATGGGAAGTTCGGGACCTAGCCTAATTTGCCCAATACACAGAAGCTCGAAAAAGATAGGAGAACCTATTAAAATGTCAAATTTTCCAGGTTTATCAAACCAGGAATCTGATAAGCGAATGTTGCTTGGAAGTTGGAAGCTGTCTCGATTCAGATTGAAACTCGGGACACTTCCTGTAATTTCATCAATGATTAAACAAGAAAGCTTGATTCTGAAATTACCGTGATGTGCTTTTAGCTCAAAGTCACATCTTGATTTTACATGATGAGTGTTTGAATTGCTCAAACCTGCAACTGTAATGCTTGCACTTTGAGTAGGCAAGTTTAACCTTTGGCACACGTCGGTGCGAATGAAATTCGATTGTGAACCAGAATCGAGTAATATTCTGACGGATTGGAAGTTTCCAAATGCGTCAAGAATCTTTGCGGAAGCAGTTGGCAGTAAAACTTGTGAGGCTGTTGTGCAGAAAGCAGAGATAGTTTGAATGGGTTCAGGTTCGGGAGAAACCGAAGAGATTGCTACTACCGGTTGAACAGAAACATTCGAACTTTGTAACGGAGTGTGGAGGAGAGTGTGATGCCGTGACCTACACGTTTTACAAGAATATTTTGATTGACATTGATTTTTTAAATGACTTTTAGACAAACAATTAAAACATAACTTAAGTTGTTGAATTTTATTTGCTCTCTCTCTTGCATTTAGTTTTAAGAACTCTGAACATTGACCTAGGTAATGACTTTTATTGCATAATGAACATGACGAATTGTTTACTAAGAATGATTTAGTTTTAAATTTGCTTCTATCAACATAATTTGCCTTTACTTCCCGTGTGTGCCTCTTTTCGATATTTTCTAATAAATTGGCATGTGATGTGAGGAATGTACCGAATTCCTCTAAAGAGGGTAAAGTGGAAATAGTTTTGTTGAATGTTAATTCCCATTCACGTCGCGTTATGGAATCTAATTTGTTTGAGACCAACATAACTAAGAGAGTTTCAAAAAGCGCCTCTGTCTTTGCTAGGGATTTAGCAGCAGAGATGTGCATACATAAGGAGTCGTTTATTTTTCTTAAGCCTTGAGCTGATTCCTTTGTTTGAGTTTCAAGCTCCATAATGGCATTTAAATGATTTTTAATAATTAATTTAGGTTGATCAAACCTTGTATTAAGCGTTTTCCACGCCACATCGTAACTGTTGGCTGTGAATTCTAGAGAACCTATAACTGACTTAGCGTCATCAGTTAAGGTTGATTTTAAATAGTGAAGCTTTTGTATTTTGGTTAAATTATCATTATCATGTATTAGACTTTGAAAGATTGATTTGAATTCTAACCAAAATTTAATATCACCGTTAAACTTTATTAAATTTATTTTCGGTAAATTGATGTAATGTCTGGCGTTGTCATTACCATCATGAATTCTTGAGGCGGAATTGCGTTTTGAACGATTGCTTGAATTAAGACTTTCAATTGAATTTACACTTTCTGCAGGAGATACTGGTCTAGAGGGATTATTTGAATCTATTGCAGATTTTTGCGTGAAATTGTTTATTAAGGTTTCTGCAATGCTTGTTTGCTCAAAATAAACATCTTCAAAATGTGCCATAGATTCATCTTCTTTGTTTTGATCATAATTATCACTTTCTAGACATGAAATACCAATTTGATTATGTAGTTTTTCAAATTTTGACAACAAGTTTGACATAAGGTCAAGCCTTTTCTTTAATTCGCAAATAACCTCATTGGTTACGCTTTGGTTCGTAACCTTTTGAATGAATGTTTTAAACCTTGTCAATTGACTTTTTAACGCAGTTCTTTCAAATCGTAAAGCTTCCATTATAAATAAATGAATTAAATATGAATTATTAAATGGCAAGTGAATGCAATTTTATCCTTTGTATTGCCCTGTACTTTGTTACACAAGCAAAACACATAAAATAAGTAGGATTGAATTTGTTACCAACTTGTTAGATATTTCTTCGGGATGGCGTTGTAGCACTGTAGTTCCAGAGAAATTCCGTGATGTTGGCGTGACTTTAAGTAGTTGGATATTTCTTCGGGATGGCGTTGTAGCCCTGTAGTTCCAGAGAAATTCCGTGCGGTTGGCGTGACCTTAAGTAGATGACGCCTTTCAAATGTATTGCTGACAATTTTTGCGGGAAAATTGTCTCGTAATTTTATCTACAATTTTAGCGATTAGATAATTGCAATAGAATTTACTTAGCTGCGCGATGAGTGCTGTTTATCCTTTTTTGGATACCAATTATTCTTGTTAGGTGTCTTATGAAGACGAAATACATCCGGCTCGAAGGACCACAATGTTTGCTCGGTTGAAATCGTGTTCTTGTAGAATCGATGCAAGGACCACAAAATGTTTGCTCGGTTGAAACGTGTTCTTGTAGAACCAATGCAATTCGTTACAAAAACCTTATGAGCTCTTTACTTCGCCGGATGATTAAATGCTAATTGGTAGACAAGTATAAAGTAAGTGGACTGTAATGGTAGGGTTTTTATTCATGGAATAATTCGCACAGCTTGATTGTAAAAACATGTATTTTTGACAAACAGTGTTTAAATTCTAACTCGAAAAACATGAACGTAATCATGGCAATGAAACAAACATAAAAATTGCAACATTAAAAGGGCTGCCATGGACAGTCGCAGTACAAACTACACATGATCTTAAACATCTAGAAAGTGATAATTATGATCAAAACAAAGAAGATGAATCTATGGCACATTTTGAAGATGTTTATTTTGAACAAACAAGCATTGCAGAAACCTTAATAAACAATTTCACGCAAAAATCTGCAATAGATTTAAATAATCCCTCTATAGACTAGTATCTCCTGCTGAAAGTGTAAATTCAATTGAAAGTCTTAATTCAAGCAATCGTTCAAAGCGCAATTCGGCCTCAAGAATTCATAATGGTAATGATAACGCAAGACATTACATCAATTTACCGAAAATAAATTTAATAAAGTTTAACGGTGATATTAAATTTTGGTACTTAAGGTAAGCGCTACGCTAGACACTGCCATAGTTGTGATTTAGATTTTCATTTACCAAAATTTCGTGGGAATTGAATATATTTATACATAGCAAGTGATATATAGTGAAATTAGATATCGTACATTTAGTTACCGAAGATTGAGTGAAAATTAACAAGCAGAGAGTGCTACTAACAGTTCTAACCTCAAAATGTAGGAATGGAAACAAACCAGCATGTAAAACTCGCACAACCGGTGCAATTTATGCACCCGAGACAAGACACACAAACACTACAACACCCGCAACAAATGCAACCTGCAGTTCCATACGGTCTAACATATTACAACCAACAAATAGCAGAAAACCAACAAGTAAGTCAATCGCAGTATTCACCTTTGTATCAGTATGCTCCAATAGGAAATTCTAACTATCTATCAATGCCTGCATCAGGACAAACAATGGTACCTGTACAACAGCAAACAATTATGCCACCAACATCCCAATTAATGTCAACAACTTATTATGAAAATCAGAATCAAATGACAGGTATGCCTTACTTGAATGTTCAACAAAACACCCCAATACCACCACAAAATATGGATGGACCATGGAAGATGGTTCAAGACAATAAAAAAAGACAGCATAGTCCAGGACAACATGTTCCTCATAGGCAGTCTAAAATCACCAAATACTGGCTTTCAAAAGATGCAGTAGAAACTAAAAATAGATTTGAAGTGCTGGGAGAAGAAGGTGAGGCCGCAGCCGGTGAACAAGGAAAACAAAAACAAGATAATGAACATCAATCATTACCCAAACCGCCACCAATAACAATCTACCAATCTGAGAATATTGGTCCAGCCCACGAATTACTAGCGACAATAGCATCAAATGAATACACAATTAAAACAATAGGATCAGAAGAAATCAAAGTACAGCTTAAAACTCCGAAATTCTTTGAAAAAGTTATAGAAGCCCTAAAAGAAAAAGGAACATTATTCCATACATACAAGCCGAAAGAACAAAAGGACTATAGGGTAGTGATGAGAGGCATTCACCCAACAGTTGAAGAATCAGTCATCAAAAAAGCCCTATTGGATGAAGGACATGAAACCACCAACATCTGGAATATAAGACACCGGGTAACCAAGCAACCTCTACCACTACATTACGTTGATCTTAAAAAAAAGGACAATAATAAGCAAATATATGCATTAAAAGTATTGGGAGCAAATTTAGTTCACTTCGAGCCGCCGCACGTGAAGAGAACTATTCCGCAGTGTATGAAATGCCAAAGCTACGGACATACCAAAAATTTTTGTTATAGAATTGCACGATGCGTGAAATGTGCAGGGGAACACACCACCAAAGACTGCCCTCGTAAGGAAAGGGATGACAACGTAAAATGCGTAAATTGCAATGGAAGTCATCCAGCTAATTACCGAGGATGCCTCGTACATAAGCAAATACAACAACGAATGTATCCTGCCCTTAGAAATAAAGGTACTGAACAATTGACGCAAAATACTGCAAGTCAACAACAAAAATTAAACACTGTACAGTACCAAGCACCAAGAAATTACAACACTGCTTTTCCTCAACTCCCAGCACGAAACGGGACCATATACACAAACCAAAACAGCACCAATCAGCAAGAGCCAGTCTGGCAAAATACCCAAGCCACAAATCAATTCACAAACCAACAACCATACAACATTAGTAAACTCGAAGGTATGATGGGGCAACTCATGACACAAATGAGTACCATGTTAAACCTCTTAACAACACTTGTCAGTAAAATGGCTTAATGGCTGAACACCCACAGTATAAATTGGCAGTCTGGAACGCTAATGGACTAAGTCAACACGCGCAAGAAGTTAAGACATTCATACAAACTCACAATATTGACATCATGATGGTTTCTGAAACTCACTTTACAAAAGATCACTATCTAAGAATACCAAACTATCAAATATATGACACAAAACATCCAGATAAAAAAGCTCATGGAGGGACAGCAATAATCATTCGAAAAAGCATCAGACATCATGAAAGAAACAAATATGCTAAAGAACACATACAGGCTACTAGCGTCACCCTAGATAGACAAGGTCCAATAACCATCTCTGCGATATATTGCCCGCCAAAACATAAAAACAAAAAAGAACAATATGAAGATTTCTACAATACACTGGGAAACAAATTTATTGCAGGCGGTGACTACAACGCAAAACACACTCTATGGGGATCTAGATTAACCACTACTAAAGGGAGAGAACTAGTGAAAGCCATGAAAGCGAACAATCTGAAATCTATCTCAACGGGACAACCTACCTACTGGCCATCCGACAGAAGGAAAATACCGGATGTCATCGATTTCTGTATCACAAAAGGCTTCGACACCAAACGTATCAAAACGGAATCTTGCTTGGACTTGTCATCCGATCACTCCCCGGTGATGGTCACAATCTATAGCCAACTATTACATAAAGAAAAACAACCTTCCCTGTATAACAAAAAAACCAACTGGGAGTCATTCAGACAAAAATTGGACGAACTAACATCACTAAACGTATCGCTCAAAACGGGATCTGATATCGAAACAGCAATCGATGAATTAACTAAAAACATTCAAAAAGCGGCTTGGTTTGCCACTCCCAATATAAACGTGACCCACGAAATAGAAAAAGTTCCACTTACAATCCATCAAAAAATTGCTGAAAAGAGAAGATTCAAGAAACAATGGCAACAAGTTAGAACGACAGAAAACAAAGCAAAGCTAAACAAATCCAGTAGGGAATTAAAAGAGATGCTAATGGAAATCAAAAACCAGAATATCCAAGACTATCTAGAGAGCCTAACTCCTACAGAGGCCACATATTACTCCCTCTGGAAGGCGACAAGAAAGCTCAAAAGACCACAAGCACATCATCCACCAATTAAAGATGATCAAACTAATAAATGGGCAAGATACGATAAAGAGAAAGCTGAAGTATTTGCGAAACATTTAGAAAAGGTCTTCCAACCATTTCCCTCTATGTCAACAATAGAAGAAGAAGAACGAATTTCGGATTGCCTCGATTCTCCTTTTCAACTAGATCTTCCAATCAAAAAAATTAAAATCAAAGAAGTTCAATGTACAATACAAAAAGAAATCAACATCAAAAAAGCCCCTGGATTTGACTTAATTACAGGAAAAGTTCTACAAGAAGTATCAAAAAAGTGCTTATATCTAATTACCTTCATCTTCAATGCAATAATGCGAATATACTATTTTCCAAACCTGTGGAAAGTGGCTCAAATGGTGATGATTCTGAAACCTGGCAAGAAACCGGAAGAAGCCAAATCATATAGACCCATAAGCCTGCTACCAATGCTCTCAAAGGTTTTTGAAAAACTCTACCTAAAAAGATTAAAACCCTTACTAGAACAACAAAACATCATACCAAATCACCAATTTGGGTTCAGAGATAAGCACGGCACTATCGAGCAAGTGCATAGACTAGCAAACATAATCAACAACGATTTTGAGAAAAAAAGATTCTGCTCAGCTGCATTCCTGGATGTGAGTCAGGCCTTCGATAAGGTCTGGCATGAGGGACTATTATACAAAATCAAAAAGCATCTGCCCTATCATCACTTCCTTATAGTAAAATCCTACTTAAAAGATAGGCACTTTTTGGTGAAACATCAGAATGAATATACAGACCTCTATCCAATTCTATCAGGAGTACCTCAAGGCAGCGTATTGGGTCCGGTACTTTACCTGATCCACACATCTGACCTACCAACCACGCGCCTGACAACGGTAGCCACATTCGCGGATGACACAGCAATATTGGCATCACACTCAGATCCAATAAAAGCATCCAAAAATCTCCAATTAAACCTAAACGAAATACAAACATGGCTGCGACAATGGCGCATCAAGGCAAACGAAACCAAATCTGTTCACATTACTTTCACCTTGAACAGATCAACATGTCCACCAGTTAAGTTAAATGACAAAGAACTCACCCAGGCTGACGACGTCAAATACCTTGGCATCCACTTAGATAGGCGTCTAACGTGGAGAAAACATATTTTCGCAAAACGGAAACAACTTGGCATCAAACTTAGCCAGATGTACTGGTTAATAGGCAGAAAGTCTCAGCTTACTCTGGAAAACAAAATATTACTCTATAAAGCAATACTCAGACCAATATACGGAATACAACTGTGGGGCTCATCAGCCAATTCCAACATAGAGATCCTGCAGAGATTCCAGAACAAGATTCTAAGAGTGATGGTAGACGCACCAAGATACGTGTCAAATGAAATTATACAGCGCGATATATCATTACCTTCCGTTCGTGAAACAATCAAAACATTCAGCGCTAAATATAGTGAAAGACTGCTACATCATCCTAACAAATACGCAAATAAACTACTTGTGAATACATGTGAAGTTCGCAGATTAAAAAGGTATCAACCTAACGACCTAACAAACAGATACGAGTATAAATGAATTAAAAGTGCGCGAACATAAAGAAAACTCGAGGTTAGTTAATTTAATAGAAATTGTTCAATGGAATAATTATCTTCATGTTATTATTTATATTGTCAGATGAGAAGCCTAATGCCTCCGGGCAAATTGCTGTATTCGTAGAGTTAATAAAAAAAAAAAAAAAAAAAAAGGTTACGAACCAACGCGTAACCAATGAGGTTATTTGCGAATTAAAGAAAAGGCTTGACCTTATGTCAAACGTGTTGTCAAAATTTGAAAAACTACATAATCAAATTGGTATTTCATGTCTAGAAAGTGATAATTATGATCAAAACAAAGAAGATGAATCTATGGCACATTTTGAAGATGTTTATTTTGAACAAACAAGCATTGCAGAAACCTTAATAAACAATTTCACGCAAAAATCTGCAATAGATTTAAATAATCCCTCTATAGACCAGTATCTCCTGCTGAAAGTGTAAATTCAATTGAAAGTCTTAATTCAAGCAATCGTTCAAAGCGCAATTCGGCCTCAAGAATTCATAATGGTAATGATAACGCAAGACATTACATCAATTTACCGAAAATAAATTTAATAAAGTTTAACGGTGATATTAAATTTTGGTTAGAATTCAAATCAATCTTTCAAAGTCTAATACATGATAATGATAATTTAACCAAAATACAAAAGCTTCACTATTTAAAATCAACCTTAACTGATGACGCTAAGTCAGTTCTAGGTTCTCTAGAATTCACAGCCAACAGTTACGATGTGGCGTGGAAAACGCTTAATACAAGGTTTGATCAACCTAAATTAATTATTAAAAATCATTTAAATGCCATTATGGAGCTTGAAACTCAAACAAAGGAATCAGCTCAAGGCTTAAGAAAAATAAACGACTCCTTATGTATGCACATCTCTGCTGCTAAATCTCTAGCAAAGACAGAGGCGCTTTTTGAAACTCTCTTAGTTATGTTGGTCTCAAACAAATTAGATTCCATAACGCGACGTGAATGGGAATTAACATTCAACAAAACTATTTCCACTTTACCCTCTTTAGAGGAATTCGCTACGTTCCTCACATCACATGCCAATTTATTAGAAAATATCGAAAAGGGGCACACACGGGAAGTAAAGGCAAATTATGTTGATAGAAGCAAATTTAAAACTAAATCATTCTTAGTAAACAATTCGTCATGTTCATTATGCAATAAAATTCATTACCTAGGTCAATGTTCAGAGTTCTTAAAACTAAATGCAAGAGAGAGATCAAATAAAGTTCAACAACTTAAGTTATGTTTTAATTGTTTGTCTAAAAGTCATTTAAAAAATCAATGTCAATCAAAATATTCTTGTAAAACGTGTAGGTCACGGCATCACACTCTCCTCCACACTCCGTTACAAAGTTCGAATGTTTCTGTTCAACCGGTAGTAGCAATCTCTTCGGTTTCTCCCGAACCTGAACCCATTCAAACTATCTCTGCTTTCTGCACAACAGCCTCACAAGTTTTACTGCCAACTGCTTCCGCAAAGATTCTTGACGCATTTGGAAACTTCCAATCCGTCAGAATATTACTCGATTCTGGTTCACAATCGAATTTCATTCGCACCGACGTGTGCCAAAGGTTAAACTTGCCTACTCAAAGTGCAAGCATTACAGTTGCAGGTTTGAGCAATTCAAACACTCATCATGTAAAATCAAGATGTGACTTTGAGCTAAAAGCACATCACGGTAATTTCAGAATCAAGCTTTCTTGTTTAATCATTGATGAAATTACAGGAAGTGTCCCGAGTTTCAATCTGAATCGAGACAGCTTCCAACTTCCAAGCAACATTCGCTTATCAGATTCCTGGTTTGATAAACCTGAAAAAATTGACATTTTAATAGGTTCTCCTATCTTTTTCGAGCTTCTGTGTATTGGGCAAATTAGGCTAGGTCCCGAACTTCCCATACTTCAGAAAACCCAGCTAGGTTGGATTATTTCTGGTCCTACTAGCGCCAATTTAGTCACACAAGTGCAATGCCACTTCAATAGCTCAAACAATCTTCAAGATCAGATAACTCGATTTTGGGAAATCGACAGTTATCCCACAGAAAAGGTCTTCTCATCTGAAGAAAACCAATGTGAGTCGCATTTCATGCAAACCACAAAACGAAGCGCTACAGGGCGTTTTATAGTTTCAATTCCTTTCAAGGAAACCCCCCTTCTTTTAGGTGATTCCTTTCTGACAGCGAAGAGAAGATTTCTCTCTCTGGAACGGCAATTAGAAGCCAATCCCAAACTTCAGGAAAGCTACTGTGCTTTCATGAAAGAATACATCGAGTTGGGTCACATGTCGATATCAGATCCCAAAGTTAAGCTGGTTTATTATCTTCCACACCACGGGGTCCATAAATCCGACAGCTTAACTACAAAACTTCGTGTCGTTTTTAATGGTTCCTCTGCAATCACAACAGGTCATTCGTTGAATAGTATCCAAATGGTTGGTCCCACTATTCAACAAGATTTATTCTCAATTTTAATTCGTTTCCGGAAATATCCTTACGCTTTCGCTGCGGACATCGAGAAGATGTACAGACAAGTGGAAATAGAGCCTAGTCAAAGGCCACTCCAACGAATACTGTGGCGGTCTTCAATCGCAAGCCCCATAGAACATTATGACCTAAATACCGTGACTTATGGAACCGCCTCCTCATTTTATCTTGCCATCCGATCCTTAACACAATTAGGTATCGAATGCGAAAGCTCGCTCCCAGAAATTTCTAAAATTATAAAGCGCGACTTCTATGTTGATGACCTACTTTCTGGTGCTTCCAGCGTAGAAACCGCACGTGAAATATGTTCGCAAATTTCAATAGTTCTAAGTGCAGGTTGTTTCAAACTTAGAAAGTGGATTTCAAACAATCCCGACGTACTAGCTAGCATCCCTCATGCTGATCTACACCCCGGTATTCTACAATTTGGAGACCGTGAACAATCACATACTCTCGGCCTCACATGGTTGTTCCGAACAGACCATTTCAAGTTTTCAATCTCACATCAATCGTCTTCAAAAATTACTAAAAGGCAAATGCTTTCTGAGATTTCTCATATCTTTGATCCATTAGGGTTAATTACCCCTTGCACGTTTGTGGCCAAGATTTTCATGCAAAGGCTTTGGCTTGAAAAGCTTGATTGGGACGAGCAAGTTCCAATCGATATGGAAAAACGATGGCTTTCTTACAAATCTGAATTGTCAGGTCTTAATGACCTTAAAATATCAAGACACGTCACATGTGTCGATCCAATATCCATCCAAATTCATGGATTTTGCGACGCGTCGATGGAAGGTTACGGAGCCTGTATATATTTGCGTTCAAAAAATGTCCATAATCACATTTACCAAAAATTATTATGTTCAAAGTCAAGGGTTGCACCCTTAAAACCGATTACTATCCCCAAACTTGAGCTTTGTGGAGCATTACTGTTAAGTAAACTACTAAAAACTGTTTTAAAAGCTGTAGATTTACAACCTACTTCTTGTTTTCTTTGGTCCGATTCAACCATCGTACTAGGATGGTTAAAGACAACCCCAAACCTTCTTAAAACTTTCGTTTGCAACAGGGTTGCTGACATTCAGAATGTCAGCAACGCCGATCTTTTATTGCGAGGAGCAAGTCCTCAATTTTTAAATGAATCCACATTATGGTGGGACGGCCCCCCTTGGCTACAGGAAGACGAAACTTCTTGGCCAAATCTTGCGCTTGGTAACGCTGAACTTCCTGAATTCAAAAGGGAGGTCAAGGTTCTCGTTTCTTCTAAACAAGAATCATTTCCATTCAACAATTATTCTAAATTAACTCGCCTTGAGCGAATATTTGCATTTTGTTTGCGGTTTAGAAACAATTGCTCTGTCTCTAAAACCAATAGAATTTATGGATTTTTAACACCAAAAGAGCTTACCAACTCATTAAGAAAATTAATCAAATTTTCGCAATTGGACTCTTACAATGATGAGATAAAGTTGCTTGCTTTAGGTTTACCCTTAAAGACCTCTTTTTCTCTAGTTAGTTTAAACCCGTTCGTTGATGACGAAGGTTTAATACGAGTAGGTGGAAGACTCCTCAACAATAAATATTCTTACGATAAGAAGCACCCACTTCTAATTGATGGGAAACACCCTTTAGCAAAACTTCTCGCTTCTCGTGAACATTTGAAATTGCTTCACGCAGGCCCCCAACTCCTTCTGTCTACCTTACGTGACAGATTCTCGATTACATCCGGTAGGAATGTAGTCAAACACATCGTTCATAAATGTGTAAAGTGTTTCAGATTCACTACTTCTATCACTAGGCCTATAATGGGTAACCTGCCATCAGCTCGAGCTGAAGAATCATTTCCTTTTCAACACGTTGGCATCGATTATGCCGGTCCCATAAACATTAAAGATCGAAAAGATCGTGGGTCTAAAACCACAAAAGCTTATTTTTGCATTTACGTTTTGCTTTGCAACTAAAGCAGTGCATTTAGAACTTGTAACAAGTCTTTCAACTGATCATTTTATCATGGCATTTCGCCGATTTGTCTCCCGAAGAGGCAAACCATCACACGTTTATTCAGACAACGGTACTAACTTCGTAGGCGCGAATAACGATTTGCTTGAATTAGGAAAATTTCTTAAGCAACAAGAATCTTCAATTCCAGAAATTGTTGCTTGCGAAGGAATTCACTGGCATTTCATACCAGCTCATAGCCCTCACTTTGGAGGCTTATGAGAAGCAGGTGTTAAATCCTGTAAATATCACCTAAAACGAGTATTAGGTGAGCATATTTTGGTCTATGAAGAACTCTGTACTTTGCTATACCAGGTAGAATCCATTCTGAACTCCAGACCTCTTGCT
The DNA here is from genome assembly GCA_932274525.1 of Podabrus alpinus. Taxonomy (NCBI): domain Eukaryota; kingdom Metazoa; phylum Arthropoda; class Insecta; order Coleoptera; family Cantharidae; genus Podabrus; species Podabrus alpinus. The sequence continues at coordinate 62,309,026 of OW026454.1, read as the reverse complement.
CCCTTATCAACCGATCCCAACGATCTGCAACCGTTGACACCCGGTCATTTCTTGGTTGGGCAACCACTTACTTCGCTTCCAGATTCAGATGTTACATCTATATCTGAAAAAGACTGGATGCTTTCCAAAAAATTCAAGGATTTGTACAGCATCTTTGGCGAAGGTGGAGTAAAGAATATGTGTCTGAACTTCAGCAAAGAGTGAAGTGGAAACTGCACCAATCAGAGCTTTCGTCTGGCACTCTCGTCCTAATAAAGGAAAACAACCTTCCACCTTTAAAATGGAAAATGGGTAGAGTTATCTCCGTGCATCCCGGTTCCGATGGTATAAATCGCGTCGCGACCATTCGGACTTCTAATGGACATGTGAAAAGAGCATTTTCTAAAATTTGCCCTCTACCAAGTTCGGTAAACAAGTGCATCGATTGACGATTAATGTCTTGCTTTCGGTCGCGTGTGTTTATTACCTAAAAAGCTAATATTGACTTTAGATTTATTTTTTATGCGTAACATTTATGTGTAATTTTTATATTTAAGTCAGTTTTCAATTGTATTATGTTTCGTTTTCTTTCTTGAAATCCATTCAGAATTTCAACCCGGGCGATATGTTTAAGATCATGTGTGTGTTTTAGACTACAACTGTCCATGGCAGCCCCTTTTTAATGTTTCAATTTTATGTTTATCAATTGCCATGATTACGTTTATGTTTTCGAGATGAATTTAAGTTACGATTGTCAGAAATACATGTTTTTTACAATTATGCTAACCGATTTATTCCATGAATAAAAACTCTACATTACAGTCCACTTGCTTTATACTTGTCTACCAATTAGCATTTAATCATCCGGCGAAGTAAAGAGCTCATAAGGTTTTTTGTAACGAATTGCATCGATTCTACAAGAACACGTTTCAACCGAGCAAAACACCTAATTTTCTGATTATCCGTTTACATAGCGATCAAATGTTTTTTCCAAAACGAAAATTGCTAGGATATATAAATTTTATTACTACTTATTTTATTATGACCATTTACGTCAAAATAAAATAAAAATCGAATAAAAAGATAATAAAAACATTAAAATACAATATATTATACTATCTACACGATATCATCAAATAATAATAAGCATTGACAATAAAATTTACTTACAAATACATACACTTACTAAGCTTTGATATATCAACTCGAGATGTAATTCTATTGTAGAAAATTTGCAGTTTGTAATTAGAAGTTACCTTGCAATTAGAAATTGCCGTAATTAGATAAATAAATAATAACTATGTAACTAATAAAACAAATTAATAATTTGAGAAAATTGAGAATTTTAACTAAATATTCAGCAACTTTTACGTTGCAAGAAACCTAAATCACTATAAAATCAATAAATTCGACAATCAAAATATTCGAACCAACAACTATAATATTTAATTAAAATAGTAATTTATAAAAACAAAATTATTAATGATGTTTTAGTAGCTCTGACTTATCTGGAAGATGAAAAGGCATGTTTAAATACACTACTATGAAAGACGTATAAAATTTTATTTAAAAACAATCAACATTTTTATAACTTTTTCATATAAGGTACTACTACTTGTCTAATAAGTTCAAGTTAATTAAAATATCATCTGGTATAAACTAAACATGGCAAAAATAGTTCCACATAATAAAACTGTGACCAAAGTATAATGCGCAATTCTAAAGATCTGGAACTTCCTCCTGGCACTTGGTATTGTATCTTCTGTATCCTTCAGAAGATATTGACGAGCTCCCTTGACATAAGTAATAAAATATGAATTCCAATCAAAGTTTTCCATATTGAAATCAAATAAGGATTGATCCTGCTGGCTCAATTTTTTCCAAAGCTCTTGAGTATTCTCATTTCTAAAATTCCATTCGTTAACTCCAAAGTATCCCAATACATCCAAAAATTTATGTATCTTTTTATATCCTTTGACTAATCTAAAATAAGTTACAATAGATAAAACTCAAATTGCATTTTGATGCAAAATACTTACCTCCGTTGTTTACCTATAGCGAACGCCACAAAATCTACGATATATGCTGGAATTTGATGGAGAAGTATCAGACACATTGAATGTATAAAAGAACTAGAATTCATTATGAGAAAGGGACACCATATTGCTAAATTAGATGGAATTTTTAATCCATGTTCTCTAGATAAGTTTACAAAAGTGTCTAAAAATTATTAATAAGTATTGCTATTATTATTAATAAGTAAGTAAGTGTAAAAAATAAGTAAGTGTTTATTATGATCTCACCCCAAATAATAGGATTTTGCGGTGAAGACACGTAATTGTAAATTTTAGGATATGGGGAAGTCGATGTATTTTCTTTTAAATTAAAACTTATTTTCTGTTCCCTGAAAGAATAAAAAGATTAGAAACTTTCTTTTCTTACTTTTCGTGCTTTGTTTGGTCGCTTTAATATGAGCGTCCGCGCCTCTCATATTCTGTACTGTGAGGAAGACAGTCACTGGGCAGATTACACACAAATGTGTTAACATAATTGTCTTCCATGGGGAGACGGTAAGAATAATTACGTTCTTACATCGCTCGGGACGGAACGTGGCGCCTCAGCATTAGCTTACTTGAGGTTACTGGCATCCCAGGCTGCAGAAATTACACAATTGACAACTAAATCGGCTGGTACCACGTCTGCCAAATTAGTTTTTATGCATTTGATACTGTGTATCAAACCTAAACCGACACCTGTGAGTACTCCTGCTGGACCATAAATATTATCAATCCATCCTGGAAACGGTTCATTGATGGTCGATATTACTAAAACAATTAATTAAAACACTAAAACAATACATTGTTGATAAGTTACCAATAGATGGACGTACAACTGCAATGGGCAATCCCTCTCCTTCAGTCTTAATAAAATTTTCAGCAATTGATTTCGAATAGGTGTACGTATTGGGCCACTTTCCAATCAGGCTGGAAATAATTAAAATAACCTAAAGTAAATCGACAAAAATTCCTTACGTAAGCTTAACGTTTTCCAAAAATTCATCATCGGCTGAATCAACCAATTGCAGAAATTTTTCACCACTAAGAGCGGAATCATACAATTGCTCCTTAACTTCGTTATAAACACAATTAGAATACGCAGTTGAAATATACACAAACGACTAGAAAAATCATCATTAGATTAAATTTTAGATCAAATATCTTAGAAATACGTTTAACTTCTTCATTTGTTTTGCAATAACAAGTAAATCTCGAGTTGCTCTCACATTGTTGTAAGCTGCTAGACGAACTTTTTCGTCAAAACGCACAGTCGCTGCACAATGAAAAACGCAAGTCACTTCATCGATTAATTTTTTAATATCGTTTTCACTCATTCCTAAATTTGGTAAATATGTATCGCCCCGTACCAGCACAATTTTTTCAGAAAAATTAAAATTTTGTGACTTCAACTGGTCAAAAATCTAAAAAATGGTATGAATTTGGTATAGGAATTTCATAATTTTCAAAACCTTACTGGAAATTTTAGCAATTCTTCGTATCTCTGGTAAATAGTTTTTCCTTTAATTTCTCTAAGCAAAAGATAAACTTTTGTGATATTTGGGCAAGTGCGAAATAATTTCTCTATTAGCAGTTTTCCTAAAAATCCAGTACCTCCCGTTATGAAAATGGTGGAAGACGCAAAATATTGCTGGATATTTGTTGAATCGCTTGGAGCCTGCATACTTTCAGCTTGCACTATGAACATATATAAAATAATTTATTAAAAACTAAAAGAATCTTAAGATATTTATAATAATGTACTAGTAATCAAAATGAAAGTAAATTTTTTAAATTTCAATTATTATTTTTAGAACAAGCATTGTAAAAAATTTCCATGTTGGATTTGAAAAAACAATAATTGACAACCAATATGTGTTAAACAAATACAACGCAAAAAATAATTATTATGCACGAATTTTGTTTAATGAAATAAAAAAATGAAATAGACAAAATAGAACACTTTTATTATCAAATTATTATTGGGTTACCTACTTGTTAGACGATTAACTCTTAACTAATTTTAAGTTTCAAGATTTTTGCGAAAAAAAATGCAAATGATCCATTAACATTTATGATGGTCATATTAATTAATTAAAACAGGTTAAAAATGTATCAGGCCTATTAAATGTTTGTTGTAATGTAGGAATGCAAATTTAAACGCTATTGATAATACATTACAATTTTTATTTTTATAGTTATTACAATAGCAAGTTGTTACATCCCTAATTAATTATACTCGTGTTTTTCGTTAAAGAACCTTCTATTTCACATAGTTGTAACTAATAGTCAAGTGTCACATAAGAGTACTTATGAACTTTCTCGTTAGAATGAAAAAAAATCTCGTTAGAATGCAAGCCACAATGGTTGCATTAAATTGTTTTTAGATGTGTGAAGTGAGTTGAAATTTTATTTGTATCCGTTAAAGGCCAAGAAATCAATTTTATAATGATATACGAGTAGATTAACCAATATTTTACTTATATTTCTACTAATTATTTTTAGCTTAAGGGGTATTCCATTATTTTCACTTCAAAAATACATTTTTTTATATAGTTATTATTAATCTAGAATCTCTCTGAAACATGTTAGTGAAAGAATTTTGTGAAAAATTTAAAAAATAAGGAAGTTATGAAGATTTCTAATAACGCAGTTGCAAATTCGTATATGGGAAACCAGCACTACAAGAACCTTACCGCATAATAAATTTTTGCAATCACAAACGCGTGAGCGGCAGACATATGTTTCAAGCTTTTTTGCTATCATCAGTACCGCATACACATGGAAAAATACTACACTTGTAACTGCAAAATGACACTACGGCAAATCGTTCATTCAGGTAAACAGAAGCACAATTTGCCCACTGCAAAACCGTCTGAACTAAAGCCTACGTGTTCAACAACCAATAGGTAATTAATGTTTAAATTGAATTTAGCGCAGTTCATAATCCTGCTTTGATAATATAATAAATTTTTGCAATCACAAACGCGTGAGCGGCAGACATATGTTTCAAGCTTTTTTGCTATCATCAGTACCGCATACACATGGAAAAATACTACACTTGTAACTGCAAAATGACACTACGGCAAATCGTTCATTCAGGTAAACAGAAGCACAATTTGCCCACTGCAAAACCGTCTGAACTAAAGCCTACGTGTTCAACAACCAATAGGTAATTAATGTTTAAATTGAATTTAGCGCAGTTCATAATCCTGCTTTGATAATATAATAAATTTTTGCAATCACAAACGCGTGAGCGGCAGACATATGTTTCAAGCTTTTTTGCTATCATCAGTACCGCATACACATGGAAAAATACTACACTTGTAACTGCAAAATGACACTACGGCAAATCGTTCATTCAGGTAAACAGAAGCACAATTTGCCCACTGCAAAACCGTCTGAACTAAAGCCTACGTGTTCAACAACCAATAGGTAATTAATGTTTAAATTGAATTTAGCGCAGTTCATAATCCTGCTTTGATAATATAATAAATTTTTGCAATCACAAACGCGTGAGCGGCAGACATATGTTTCAAGCTTTTTTGCTATCATCAGTACCGCATACACATGGAAAAATACTACACTTGTAACTGCAAAATGACACTACGGCAAATCGTTCATTCAGGTAAACAGAAGCACAATTTGCCCACTGCAAAACCGTCTGAACTAAAGCCTACGTGTTCAACAACCAATAGGTAATTAATGTTTCCATGTGTATGCGGTACTGATGATAGCAAAAAAGCTTGAAACATATGTCTGCCGCTCACGCGTTTGTGATTGCAAAAATTTATTATATTATCAAAGCAGGATTATGAACTGCGCTAAATTCAATTTAAACATTAATTACCTATTGGTTGTTGAACACGTAGGCTTTAGTTCAGACGGTTTTGCAGTGGGCAAATTGTGCTTCTGTTTACCTGAATGAACGATTTGCCGTAGTGTCATTTTGCAGTTACAAGTGTAGTATTTTTCCATGTGTATGCGGTACTGATGATAGCAAAAAAGCTTGAAACATATGTCTGCCGCTCACGCGTTTGTGATTGCAAAAATTTATTATATTATCAAAGCAGGATTATGAACTGCGCTAAATTCAATTTAAACATTAATTACCTATTGGTTGTTGAACACGTAGGCTTTAGTTCAGACGGTTTTGCAGTGGGCAAATTGTGCTTCTGTTTACCTGAATGAACGATTTGCCGTAGTGTCATTTTGCAGTTACAAGTGTAGTATTTTTCCATGTGTATGCGGTACTGATGATAGCAAAAAAGCTTGAAACATATGTCTGCCGCTCACGCGTTTGTGATTGCAAAAATTTATTATATTATCAAAGCAGGATTATGAACTGCGCTAAATTCAATTTAAACATTAATTACCTATTGGTTGTTGAACACGTAGGCTTTAGTTCAGACGGTTTTGCAGTGGGCAAATTGTGCTTCTGTTTACCTGAATGAACGATTTGCCGTAGTGTCATTTTGCAGTTACAAGTGTAGTATTTTTCCATGTGTATGCGGTACTGATGATAGCAAAAAAGCTTGAAACATATGTCTGCCGCTCACGCGTTTGTGATTGCAAAAATTTATTATATTATCAAAGCAGGATTATGAACTGCGCTAAATTCAATTTAAACTTACCGCATAATTTTAAATGCGTTTTTCTCCGAATACATTTCTTTAGGTGGTGGGCATTCTATCTTAAAAAAATAATAGACCAATTCAATTGAATCTTGCGGCATTCGATTTTATATAAAATTCTCTATCGTCTGAACTAAAACAAATGCATTCGTACAAAATTTAGGTGCTTTTTTGTGGTTTCAACTTGAAAAAATGTAGAAAATTTCAATTTTTTTGAAACGCTGCCATTTCCTATGCAATTTTATTTTCTTATGATTGTAGTTGGGACGATAGCGACAACTCTGTTGAATATGTTACCTGGATTTAAGCTCGCGTACAATGTAAATTTTTGTAGTATGGTTTCGGTAAAATCATAGAAATTATTTTCGTCTTTGTAACGTTTTAAAAATCGAATATTCATAAGTTAATGTAAAGTCAGTTATTTTTAAAATTAAAATTTATGCAATTCAATGTCTTAGTTAAAATTTTATCGTTCGAAAAATACTACCGATCAAGTAGACAATCTAGTTATAAGAATGTCAATTTACGTATCATTGGGTTTGTACATTAGGAAATAACGAAGTCGAGTTTACGTAGCACGAACCTACCAGCAAAATTTTATGCTGACGATGCATTTTAGAAATATAGATTGGTTTTATATTCACGCAGCTAATTTATATGCGTTAATAAAAGTAGGAGCTATCCGCGTACAGGCAATTTCACGTGGGATAGAGTAGACTGTTTGCAGGTGGCCACGGGTCGGTGCAAGTTTGTTAGTTTGCTCGACTTATCAAGTCTACATATGGTAAAATCCAGCTCTATTTCGTACTTATGTTGAAATTTGCCTGATAAAAAGCAACAAAAAATGTTAAAACCACGGCTGGTTGGGCTGATATCGAATTGACTTTCGGAACAAAAAATAGACACGTTTCTGCATGTCTATACAAATATTGCAGCTTGTCGACCAAAAAGTGGGAATCGAATCCACATTATTTAGAACCAATGCAATTCGACTGCATTATGCTATCTTTGTTTCTGTCGAATTTTTGAAGATTATAGCCAATCAGCATGTCATTATACCGCATTAGGAGAACTTTTAGTTTCCCCTTTAAACACTTTGCTGCTAAATTTTTCGGGAGAAATGACATATAAGCGATGCATCTGAATGCAAAAATCAGAGATCCACCGATCCCCGAACTTGCAACAAGAAACTATGCCCGACAGGGGGTAATCGCTTTTAAAAGCGGAGTTAATAAATTTACCACAGTAAATTAATTTATCGAGTCTTATGTACGGTTAAAACTTAGTGAGTGTTTTTGCAGGCAAGTAACACCTGTTATTATTGACATTATGGTACTTTCTGTTTGTCGCGTTAAACTAAATAATTTACAAACATTATTTTAAATCATTTTCGAATTAAATATTTTTACAAACATTACCTTAAAGTACTGCCGTTTTGTTTAAATATGTTATGAACATTAGATTAAATCATTACCGTCATTTCAACTAAATATATGTTGGACTCTAATGTGAATTGTCCATTGTTTAAGTTAAACTTTATCGACGCGAATCACTCTTGTTGTTTAAATATTACTGGCGTGATTTAAGAACCAGTCTCGCAGTGTAAATTAAGCACATGAATGTTGACTTTATTTTAAATCAGTTTCGGGTTTTAAATCAGATGTTTCATGTAAGATGAATATTTCGGACCATAATAATAGTAAATTATTCTCGTGACATTTATGAAATGTTTTGTGCCGATTATAAACGAGTTGAATTTGAATTGTTTAAACATAAACAATTTCATCGAGCATTTTCGAGTAAATTACGGTTTGGTTTGTTTCGTGGTACAATCCATTGAGACTAGATTACGTACGGTTGGCGCGAATTAAATGTCAACATAAGACAGGATCGTCTCGAGTCAGTTTTAAGAATTATGAAGCATTCCATTTTCGCGTTTATTAACGAACACCCATTATCGAAGCATTCCCGATCTACCGAATCTTTTTGTCATCTCGAGTTTTGGAAAAGATCTTTATATACCGACAATAGCATTCTCACGCTGGACAATATCTAATTGGAAGACCGTTTCTACGATAGGAGCATACCTGTAAAATATTACGTAAGCATTTTATTATTATAATTAAGTGTTATTGTACCTTGTGGTCAGTTTGACCACCATATTTTCTAAGAACCTTCAGTCCTACCGTGTAAGTCGAATTCGCACTCTTTTGTATTCCTTTTTTTTTGTGTATTAGTATTTATTTGGACGTGGTGTTACCACGCATATGTTGTCAATGTTTTAAAGTTGTTTATTGAAGTAACGTAACATTTTGAATTTGTGTTTTATGTCATATTTGAGGTTTAATAAATCAAACCAGTTAGCCTCTTCCATTTTGGTGAACAGCTGTTTAAATTTCGGCATTAATATTTTTCTCGTTAACTTTTCTGTTATTCAAGTTCAGTGTAAATATTTTGTCTTTCAACATTTGTGGTAGTAAATTTGATTATACAATTGTTGTAAAGTGTCAAATGTCCTTACATATTTCGTTTTTATTATATCTGCTTTATTATTAATTTATGTGTTTTATTGTCGTCATGTGTATGTTTTGTTTAGCTATTTTTGCCTAGGTAAAACCTATCAGCGGTAAAGGTAATATAATCCAAAGAGATGTCACCATTGTGAGAGGCAACGCGATTAATCAGAAAGCTGTCGTAAACCAGATTGGAAGGGTGATTTTTCATCCCCTTCGAATAAACTTCGGTTTAAGTCCACGTGGCGCCCATATAAATACCCCGTGTGTAAATTTACTCCCCCCCCCCCTGCTAGCGACAACATCCAGAATCACGATTGTGGACCGCCCAATCGTTGATGAGAGACCATCAAATCGCGACGTTTCGTCACAAGCCCTTTTGCTCCTCAACGTCCTATCAGATTTTTCTGCCATTTTGATTTATGTTTTAAATATTTATTTATAAGGAAATAGTTTTTAAGTAGTTGACAATGTACGTTTAATTTTAGTAATAAGAATATTTTTAATTTTAATTTTAAGAAAATTTTTAGTTTTAATGTTAACGTAAATAATTTTTAAAATTTCTCGTTGTAATTAACCTATCTAGTATTTTTGATTACGATAACCTAATTTTACTCGTGGTGCGAGGTTACTCGAGGTGACTCGTGCCTCCACGTTGTGACGCCAAAATATGCAATGTATAAATGTAGTTACTAATAGAGCCTCACGTTGGGCTAGTTAAAATATGCTCTGAATAACCCTCGCTAATTTGGTTACACGTTTTATTGTTGATGTTTGTACGAGTGTACAGAAATGTACCCCGTCAATGGAAATGTATGTGAAATTTAGTAAATACAAATAAATGGAAATATTATACCTCGGCTTAGCTGGTTCGCAGTGCATGTGTCTTACCTTGTACAGGGTGAGTTCGTTCCGTGACCAATACTGTAAATAAATTTATGGGCGCGGAACAGGTCAAAATAAATATCCTTCGTTACAAAAATAATAATGTTTTTATTGAGCACAAAAATGTAATTAAAGGTTTTGTTATATTAAAAAGTTCTATTATTAAATCTAATTATCAAAATTCTGAACGTTAAATAAAGAAAAACACGTGTCGTATGGTGTCCGAAAATTTCACTTAGTTATTTTAAAATTGTACTTAATGTGCACGTTACCTTAGCAAAATACAGGAATCTTCTAGTTACTTGTACTTGAGATGGTACTTATTTTTAGTTTTACGTAGGTAAGTAATTAATTTGCTGATTTTTACACTGGTATTTTATACCTTCACCAATTATTTTCACTATAAAATTAATTTTTATTAGGACGATCAAAACTCGCCACCATTACGTGTGAAATTTAACACAAGGACCTCTTCGATTGTTTTATAATTTTTCATCTCGAAATTCATGGCAATCTCGATGTTTGAGTAGACGCATTTTATTGGTTGATCGGAAAATCAATATTATTGAAAGTTTCACAGTACAGGTATGGATTAAGCCAAGTGTGACTCGTTGGAATTTTATAAGTAAAATTTTTATATTTTCAGATTGGATTGACTTCTTCCTAATTGCTTCGTGGTTGAATAAATAAAGATGCTGGACATGAAATTTCCATTCACAGTTCATTAATTTGTGACACGTCGAACTCACGTAATGATTTTAAGAACTTATTTAAATTTAACGCTAACACAAATTTTTACATTAATCAATTAATTAACAATATTCTAACTTTTGAAATACCTTTCTTATTACTAAACAATCTTTCATTTACTATAAATAAACATTTTTTTTTAACAAAGAAAATTATTAAATGTTACATTTTAAATAATTTTATTCAAACCTGCTTCATGTCCTTCTTTACAAATCATTTGACATTGAACTAAATTTCTTGGTATCGGACGAAGTTTTTCTGATTACTTTGATAAGTCACATGCTTTATTAATAATAAAATTTTCCCGAATCTGAAATAACGTACTTCCATTGACGTGGTATCTCGATATCGCAATATATTAAACAATAAATAATTCATAATATGGTACACAAAATTTACAGTCTTAATATCGACAAAGAAATATATCGGGTAAAAATTAAAAGTTAAAGTTAAGTTTGACGCTGCAAAAATATATAAGGTCGCACGCTTGACGCAAAGTTTGCAAAATAAATTAATTTTTAAGTTAATTGTAAGTACAAAAAAATAATAGACAATCATTTATATCAACAAGGGATAATTTACACAGTGATTGGCCATGAGCTACTTTTCTACCTTATTTTTTGTGGTTGAACAGCGAAGATGGCTTGATGTGAAGGCTCCAGCTGTTGATGGAGGGACGATTGGTGAAGTTAGTTGAATTGGTAGCTTTTGACCCATTAGAAAGAATCCAACAATTGTAATTGTTGTGTTGATGTTAATTTTAGTTATTTGCACAAAACACAATGTTTACTCGCCCGTTAAGTATTTAAATTGCCGGGTTACTGTTCAAATTTGTTAATTTGTTCCACCGATTGACGATTATTAAATGTTTATTTGGTTCAACTTTAAAACTTATTATTCCCTGTTGCTCAATTTCACAGTTAAAATAATGTTGATTTGAAAGTTCGTTAATTATTTATTCGAGAGTTGATTTAAGTTTATTCGGAAAATTAAGGTAATTAATTATTCTCTGGTAGAGTAGATGCGAAAAGTCAAAAGTTATACTGTCACCGGCGCAATAACCAAATCACGTCCAAATGCTAAAAAGCCCAACTAGAAAACATTTGCTTTGTTTTGACAGTTTTACACAAATTTCGCGTTTTATTATTAAATGGTATTAGTATTATTTCATAATATAAATAACAATCAGCCTTCTTTAAGGCTATTTGACAGGTTCTATTGTTTGATGGTAAGTAATAAAATTTGTTTAATTAGTTTTGTAAATAAAAAACGAAAATATTTTTTTTAGGTTATTCCAACATTACCTATCATAAGAAAAATATTAAAATGCCAGCTGTTTATGAAAGTATGAAGAAAGATCATGGATTTGCTGGTAAACATACATCATTTCGACGTGTGGTGCATAAAATTGGTTTTAGATGGAAAAAAGCTCCATGTAATCGAAAATTACTTGTGGAAAAAAATGATATTCGAGGTAAACGAGTTACATTCTTGAGACCTTATAAAATATAAACAAGGACGAAATATTGTTTACACAGACGAAGCTTATATCCATAATTCCCACACCGTTCCTAAATGTTGGGATGAAGGAAGTAATAACGGTCTGAAGTCCCCGATGACTAAAGGGCAAAGATTAATTATTTTTCATGCTGGTGGTGCAAATGGTTTTGTTTCACCGTAAAGTGTTGTTTACATTATGCGATTTTGTTTACAAGTAGGTAAAAATCAAATAATTCGAAGTTCACTTTATAAGATTCGGCATACGATACAGCCCGAGGGTGAACTCATAAGCAAATATTACGATTAGAATTGCGTATTATGACAACTTGTAACCAAAATGGCATAACGTAAACTGCACTTAATACAATAATTTATTATTATACAACTTCAATGTTACTGGTTACAATGTAAATTATTGCGACTTCAGCAAGTTTAATAAATTATATCGATTTCAAAAATTATCTTATTTTCCTGAAATATCCAAACAATCGTCGATTTAAAGCATGGGGCTGACAGGCCCTACGTATGCACTGGTGTGATTTTTATTTAAAATCTACAATGTAGATATTAAAAAGTGTTTAAAAATCAGGAAGAACATCATAACCTAAAAAAAAACCTCGAAGAATTTATGTTCCGAACATAATATTGATTTTACAAATTATTTTTAATAAGCAAAGTTCAAAATAAAATAAATAACAATAACTTTTTTATTAAATTACATGCATAGTGATATTTTTTTCATATTAATTTTCAAGAACGAGTAATTACGTCTTTTTTATTCACATTTTTTAAATTTTTGCGCCAAGCTAATGTTTTCACGTAACATTTATATGTATGTATTTCGCCCTTCGCGCATTGTATAACTTTTGAGCTTTTGAACGCAGTCTAGTTAGATATTAGAAAAAAACTAGTTAGGTATGAGTTGATTATTCGTTTGCTAGGAGACAACTGACGGTTTTTCGTTCCCCTCACGAATTATTTTGAAGGGAGGAATGATAAAGTCATCCTTGAAGAAATGCAACTTCGGGTTTATCATCTAAATATGGATAACTGCGTTGGCGTTATCAGTAGAATGTAGCGCGGTATCCCATTGATATTTACAAAGTTAAGAGACGATTTGTTACATTTTAATCTTTCCGTATGTTTTATGTATGGAAATTTACTTTGTAGTGAGCTTTATCTTATTTAAGTATTAACGCGCTATCATAGGGGTTTTTGAGTCGCTATTATAAGAAATTTATTCAACAGGATTGTTGATTATGTGTTTCTCGAGTCGAGTTTGTAATACATTTTAATGAGTGTATTCTTCGGGCTCACACTTTGTATCAATATTACATTAAAATTGTCGTATGCAATTTTTCTGTTAAGTAGTATCTACAATGGGAACTCGTTAATTCGAATTTATTTCTAAAATTTATCAATTACAATGCGATTTTGTAATTGCGAGATATAACTTCCTTATTTTAAGTATATACAGGGTGTTTCAATTAGAAACCACGGTGCACGCCGTAACAATATAATAAATATCCCACCATAACAGAAAAATTTCTATGTTGTTTCAATTTTCTAAAAAAAATCCTGAAAATTGCTTAGATTTGTGAGCGAAAAAGTGGAATACCCCCTTAATTTAAGACATTTTCAAAAATGTATACATAATATAACTTGAATAATTTCTTTCAATAATTTCAGAGTTTTCTGATGGGGCTAATCGGGGAAGAGCACATAAAATGGCACCCGGATTTAAAAAATTCCCTATAGATATTCGGAAAGCTGAAGGTTTATATACTGAAAATATTTAAAAAATGCTGAATATTCAGGTTTGACCCTCAAAAGCAACTCTTGAAGTTCATTGAACCTTGTTAATTTTCGAGAGCTCAACCAATCAGAATCTCGCAGTCGATTTGCGGCGGATTACGTCACGCATTCTGTTGACAGTCCGTGTACTTTCATAATATAGTCTAACACTTACAAAAATTTCAGTTCCGATCTAGCATCGTAACTAACCGCATGTCAATTTCTGCGTACTTCAATTTTTCACGAATTAAGTCAAAAAAGTAATTTTCATTACTGCTCTATCAACGATTATTTAATTAGAAGTGAAAAGTGTCAATCAAGATCCCTTTCTATTTAAATTTTCGACGCCAAAGCGTATTAAACACGCTTATAAGTGACGCCCAGTATTTCCCGCTAAAAGTTTCGCGCCTTTTTGTTGAGTGACGTAGTTACCTACGCTCATTTGACAAACGGTCGCGCGCTTTTTGCCCCACTCCCCTTCGAAGTCAGCATTTCGACGTATAGCAGTATACGTAATCAGGTCAGTAAACCTTATTATCCTAGGTTATTTTCAGATAAAATTTATCGCATCATAACGTAAACATTTGCAAGTTATCAAATTCCTTTAAAGCACATTGAGTTTAAAAAATTTTATTCCATTCATAAAATTATTTTCAAGTTCAAGTGCACTCAGATAAATTTATTTCATACCAGCAAATTCTTTGCACACATTAAATTAATTTCAAGTTCAAATAGATTAAAACTAAAGGCTGATTCACAACCTTTAAACAACTAAGAAATTTGTCTTTCTACATTTCAGATTTTACAACGTAAACTTAATTTTAAAAATCTATTATTATAAATTGAATTACTATTATTAAAATGTCGACTGACACAGAAACTCCCCAACAGACCGTCGCACGCCTTCTAAACGAACTCGACGAACAAAAAGTCATGTACAATGAACTAAAGTATACCAAGACTGACAGTGACAAAACCATGACACCCCAAAACATCCCCGAATCCGACAACTACCTCCGTGAGCTCGTGGCCGAACTAAGAGCCGAGAACCGCGACCTAAAAGATCGTATCATAAAACTAACAGAACAAATCACTGATTTCATGACTCGTCAACCAACCACGGTTGCACAACCGCCCCCAAGCGCACAACCACCCCCAGTTAATAAACCATGCCCGACTGCCCCCTCAGGGAAAAAGAAGGAGAAGACCTCCTTCCCCCCCTTACCGACTACCCCCTCATCCAAAAAGGTTGTCACCACCAAGTCCAAGACAACCACAACTGCCACGACCACAAAGAAAATAGTCCCACCACGACCCCTAATGGAATCTGCAATTCCAAAACCCCAACGTCCGCTCCCCGCAGCCAAGACCCCGAAAACCCAATCCACCGCCCAACCTCCATCAGAGGTAATGGATACACAAGCCTCCACCTCCTCCGGCGGTGACACTTTTGTCACCCCGAACGAACGCCACCTCAAACGCGCCCGCTCAAACCTGAGCACGGACAGCGAAACTTCCGGGCCCGCCACCAAGAACAGGTTCGCCTGTCTCGAGGTAGAGGACACCCCCCCCGACACCCAAGATGACCGTGACGATGACGACGTCATGGACATTACTAGCCCCCCAATCGATACACACGCCCCCCCCTCGAACTCCCAGGGTGCATCACACCCAACCTACACCTCCGCCAGTCGAATCCCCCCTATTGTCCTACGGACAAAAGAAAACTGGCCAACCATCAACCGTCTAATTCATAAAGAGCACAAAATCGCCACGACAAAAATTCGCACTCTCGTGGATGGCATCTCCATCCAGCCAGCCACCGAGTCTGATTACCGCTCCCTCAGCCGCCTCCTCGACGAAAAGAAACTCCCCTCTCACACGTACTCTTTACCCTGCGACAAACCACTCAAAGTGGTCATTCGTGGTCTCCCTATCAATATCACCCCTGCCGAGGTCAAGGAAGACCTCGAATCCCAAGACTTTGATATACAATCAGTATATCAAATGCGTCACGGTCGTGATCGCCAACCAATGCCACTTTATCTAGTCCACCTCACCCACAATTCCGATGGGAAGAGAATCTTCGACCTGACCTCTGTCCTCTCCATCAACACCAGGACAGAAACCCCCCACAAAAAAGCCGAAGTCGGCCAATGCCATCGCTGCCAACGGTTCGGGCACGCCCAATCCCGCTGTAACGCCCCCCCCAAATGCGTCAAATGCGCAGGCGATCATCTCACCAATCAATGTCTCAAAACCAGAGATGTACCGGCCACGTGCGCAAATTGCACCGGCAACCACCCCGCAAACTATAAAGGTTACGCTTCTTTCCCCAAGCCCAAGAGGCGGGAATTAACAGCTCGAGAAGCAGCTTCCCGCTTCGCCGGCCACCCCACCTACAGCTATCCCTCTTCCCAAGGCACTGGCCGACCATCCTATGTAGGAGTCGCCGGAATTCACGCCCCCCACAGGGAAGCAGCTCATGCTACCCCCACTCACACCACCCCCAACAATGCGGTCTCCCCACGACACATGAGAGCAATTCTCGAACTCCTCCAACGCGGAAAAGTCACCGACGATGTCATTCGCGGTTTCAAAGAAATCACAAACTTCAATGCCATTAACACCGACACCGTTAATGTCTAAACCACGTCACCAACCCACCACGCTGCAGATGGCATTTTGGAATGCCAACGGTCTATCTGCCAAAAGATACGAACTTCTCGCGTTCGCGTTTCTCCACGACCTTGACGTCATCTTGGTCAACGAGACCCATCTTAGAGCCGCGCATCGGGTAAAACTCCCTGATTATACCCTCTACCGTAACGATCGAGACGGACGCGGCGGCGGCACCGCAATCTATGTCAAAACCTCCATAGAACACATCCCCATACCCACCCCAGACCTCGAAGGCCTTGAGGCAACCTCGATAAGCATCCACACCGCTCTTCACGGTTGGCTGCAAATTTCATCGATTTACAATCGCCCAGGTAGACACTTCATCAAAACCGATTTTGAACTCCTCCTTGAAGGCCCCGACGCGAAAATCATTGCCGGCGACTTCAACGCCAAACACTCCGCCTGGTTATGTCGTCACACAAATAACCAAGGCCGAGAACTTCTTCAACTCGAGAACGAGCTGAACTTCGCAATCATCGCCCCAACTACCCCTACCCACTTTTCTCACGCAGGTACGCCGTCCACCTTGGACATCGCACTTTTCAAAGACGTACCGCTTCAACACGACATCTCCACCTGCGAGGAGCTTAACTCCGATCACTACCCAGTCCTAATCACATTAGGGCAAATCCCACTCAAACCCCCCCCCACAAGGACTAAAACCGATTGGATTTCTTTCACAGACAAACTCAAGGAAAATCTAGGACCAATCCCCTTCATCAATTCCACCACGGACTTAGACAATTTCATTAATTCCTTCCAAGGAAAAATCATAAACTCGATTTCAGAAACTTCTTACGAAATCCCCATCCACGACACCAGAGACAAACTCTCTCCCTCCCTCAAGGACCTAATCCGCTCCAAAAACCGTGCAAGAAAACTTGCACGCAGAACAAAAAATCCCACCGACCACACTTCATACCTCCAACTTAAAGAACAAGTTGACATCAAAATTAAAGAATTTCATGATAACGAATGGTCCGACAAAATCAAATCCCTTGCCTTCCAAGACTTGTCTGCTTGGCGCATGGCAAGCGCACTCCAAAAGAAAAAGCATTCCCCCAACTCAGTACTTATCCGCCCCGATGGCACTCTCGCCAAAAGCGACCTTGATAAGGCTGAAACATTTGCCGACAGCCTTCAATCCCAATGCTCCCCCAATACCACCAGACTTGACCATGATCACATCAGTTCGGTCGAAAACTCAGTAAACACCGCCCTTTCCACCACAGACAACACCATCATCAATCCCACCTCCTTCACGGAGGTCGCAATAGCCATCAAACGCCTTAAAAACAGGAAAGCCCCAGGTCCCGATGGCATCACCAACCATGCCCTTAAGGTACTACCCAAAAAAGCAGTAACTGCTATCACCGGAATAATTAACGCAATTCTCCGCCTTAATTATTACCCACAGATTTGGAAAACCGCTGACGTAGTGGTGATCCCTAAACCTGGTCAAAATCTGAAATTCCCTCAGAGTTACAGACCAATCAGTTTGCTCCCCGCCATCGGCAAACTCGCCGAAAAAATCATTATCACACGACTCCACGAGGCCATTTCTGATAACAACATCATCCAAAATGAGCAATTTGGTTTCCGTGCTGGTCACAGCACCACCCACCAAGCCCTCCGATTAGTCGAACATGTCACACAAGCCCTCAATAAAAAAGAATTCACCGGCCTAGTGCTACTCGACGTATCGAAAGCCTTCGATAAGGTCTGGCACGAAGCCCTTTTATTTAAAATGCTTCAGTCAAACATCCAACTCCCACTAGTCCGACTAATAGCCTCTTATCTACTTAACAGAAAATTCAAAATTAAATTTGCCAACACCAGATCCTCCACACGCCCCATCACTTCCGGGGTCCCCCAAGGATCAATCCTCTCAGCTTCCCTCTTCAACATTTACATGAGCGACATCCCAATTCCCACTGACCCAACCACTAAATTATCACTCTACGCCGACGACGTCGCCATCTATTCGTCCTCAATCCACCCCGATTACGCCACAACCCGCCTCCAGGAGGCTATCAACGATCTCGAAAGGTGGTACGAAACTTGGCGCATCGAGGTAAACTCGAGCAAAAGTTCCGCGATCATGTTTCGAAATCGAAAAAAGCCTCACAACTCCAGCGTCTGGATGTTTGAGGAACAGATCCCCTGGAAATCCACGGTCAAGTACCTTGGCATTACCATGGACCAACACCTCAAATGGAGACCCCACGTAAACGCCATTACCGGCAAAGCCAAAGCCCTCTTTTCAAAATTATTCGCCCTTATGAATCGAGACAGCCCCATGACCCCCAAAAACAAATTAAGGCTATACAAATCCATCATCCGCCCAACTATGACCTACGCCTCCCCCGTTTGGGGTTACGCCCGCCACACATACATGAACAAAGTTCAAATTATTCAGAACAAAAACCTCCGCTCCATTTTCAACGCCCCCTTCTATGTCACCAACAGGCGACTGCACGCAGACGCCAAACTAGAACCCATCTCCACCCTTATTCACAAACACGCCACTAGTCTCTATAAGAAAGCCAGATTTTCCGACAACCCGCTCATATCACAACTAGGTCAATACAATCCTGAAGACTTTTGTATCCCCCGACCTAAATCAATCCTGACTGTAGACAATCCATGACCATAACCCTCATCTGCACAGACTAACACATGTTCACCGATATAATTACACAAATTCTCTTCGAAAGTGGATCTAATCCACTAGATTTGTGTAAATTCGACTTAATTTCCCACTCCCCAGATTCTAATACTTTCAGTCCAACAACACCAATTCATTGACGGTAGATGCAATTCGCATCACTCGTCAAATTTTTTCAGGTAGGAGCCACTTTCTACGAGGATATCTTCAATCTTCGAATTAGGGATTCTACTATATCAATAACGTAACTTTACTTCTCCCTTTTCATATTCACCCACCACAGCCACAACCCAGGTATTTCCCAGTCAGTCTAGCTCAGCGCTACTCCGCGAGGCCCACCGGCCTCCATAATTTCCAATGTCACTAATGTATACTTTCAGATGAAGGAGAAGGCCGGCTACGCCGGGATGCTCCATTGTGGTCAGTCCAGAAAATCGAAAAAAAAAAAAAAAAAATTTCATCAGTTCCGATCTAGATCTGAACTACACCGCACGTCAATTTTTGCGTTCTTTAATTTTCACGAATTAAGTTCAAAAAGTAATTTTCATTACTGTTCTCTAAACGATAATCTAATATAGAAGTGAAAGTGCTACATCAAGACCCCTTTCTATTTAAATTTTCGTCGTCAAAGCGTTTCAACACGCTTATTAGTGACTTCCCAGTTTCCCGGAAAAAAAGAACCCGCCATTTGTTAATGTGACGTAGCTAGCTACGTCACAATTAGCAAACGGTTGCGCGCTCTGTTGCCCCCTTCCCCTTTCGAGGTCATCACCGACGTTCAGAAGCGAACGTAAACAAGGTTAGTGTACTGAAGTTGACCTAGATTCTTTTCAGATTATAATTTTATCGCAACCTAACAAAAATTTTGTCAGTCAACAAATTCCTTTTCCTTTTAAATTTTCAAGTTCATTCAGATTTAAATAAAGGTTGATTCACAACACTTAATTAAATTTCAGATTTAAAAATTAAACTTGCATTCAATTAAAACCAGCTGCTTCACAGATATAAATTTATTCAAATTTAATCTAATCATTCTAGATTTCGCAACATAATTTAATTTAAAAAAAAAAAAATTTTATTTTAATATTTAAATTAACTGTACGACATGACGATTACTAACGACATGACCATGACCCCTGAAAACTTCAAAACCCTCCTCACGTTATTTGCTAGTCAAACTGCCATCATCGAAGGTTTACGCGCTGAAATCAGCAAACTTACCGCCCAATTAGCCGCGAAAGACGCCAAACCTCCCAAGGTCGTGCAACCACCTCCGGTCGCACAACCACGCGCAGACGCCCCCTTTGGGAAAAGGAAGGAGAAGACCCCCTTCCCCCCTCTACCGACCTCCTCCTCCACCAAAAAGGTAGCCCCTATCAAGGCCAAAACGATCAAACCAGCCACGACCAAGAAAGCTGACCCTCCGCGCCACCTTATGGAATCCGCTATTCCTAAGCCGCGACGCTCGCTCCGTGCAGTTATACCTGCACATACCCTCTCCATTGTCCAACCTCCATCAGAGGCAATGGATATCCAAGCCTCCACCTCCACTGGCGGTGACACCTTCGTCACCCCAAGCGACCGCAATCTTAAACGCGCCCGCTCCAACGTCAGCAATGACAGTGAAACTTCCGGGCCCGCTACCAAGAACAGGTTCGCCTGTCTCGAGGTAGAAGACACCCCAACCGATACCCAAGCCGAACGCGACGATGATAACGGCATGGACACCAATAGCCCCCAAATCGACATCAACGATTCCCAATCTAACTCCCAGGGTGCTTCACACCCAGACCCTACCACATACTCCTCCTCCAGCCGAATCCCCCCAATTGTCCTCCGTACAAAGGACAACTGGCCGGCCATCAACAAAATGATTCGCGATCGGAAAATTGCCACCACCAAAATCCGCACGCTCGTGGACGGCATCTCAATCCAGCCGGCCACCGAGACAGACTACCGGGCCCTCAGCCGTTTACTTGAGGAAAAATCCCTCCCCTCGCACTCCTATTCTCTCCCTCAGGACAAACCACTTAAAGTGGTTATCCGAGGTCTACCAATCACAATAACAGCCGCAGAAGTCAAAGAAGACCTTGAATATCCAGGCTTCAATATTCAATCAGTTTTTCAGATGCGCCAAGGTCGCGATAAAAAACCTATACCATTATACCTTGTCCATCTAACCCATAACACAGATGGCAAGAAAATTTTCGACATGACATCAGTCCTGTCTATCAATACTCGTACCGAAACCCCCCACAAACGTACAGAGGTCGGTCAATGCCACCGTTGTCAACGGTTCGGGCATGCCCAAACCCTCTGCCGCGCCCCACCCAAATGCGTCAAATGCGCAGGGGATCATTTAACACCTTCCTGTCAAAAAATCCGAGAGGACCCGGCCACTTGCGCTAACTGCGGGGGAAACCACCCCGCAAACTACAAAGGTTGCGCCTCGTTCCCCAAGCCCAAGAGGCGAGAACTTTCAGCCCGCGAAGCATCTTCCCGCTTCGCTGGCCGCCCCACTTACAATTACCCCTCCTCTCAAGGCCCCAATCGACCATCCTATCTAGGAGTCGCTAGCCAACATGCCCCTCACAGGGAAGCAACACATGCCACCCCCACGCCCTCCACCTCCTACGAGGAGGCCCCCTCCCGACAAATGAGAGCAGTTCTTGATCTCCTTCAGAGAGAAAGAGTCAGCGACAAAGTCATTGACCATTTCAAATCAATCACGAACTTCAATGCCATTAGCAACGCATCCGTTAATGTCTAAACCCAGATTCCAACCCACCACTTTGCAGACGGCTTTTTGGAACGCCAACGGCCTTTCAGCCAAACGAAATGAACTTCTCGCGTTCGCGCACGATCACGACCTTGACGTAATCTTGGTCAACGAAACCCACTTCAGAGCTGGCCAACTGGCAAAACTCCCTTGCTATTCACTTTATAGGAACGACCGTGACGGACGCGGCGGCGGAACCGCAATTTACGTAAAATCATCCATCGAACACGTCGCAATACCGACCCCCGACTTAGAGTACCTTGAAGTCACTACGGTGAGCATCCACACCGCACATCACGGTTGGTTGCAAATCTCTTCCGTCTATAATCGCCCTCAGCAACGCATCCTCAAAGAGGACCTAGAAACCCTCCTTGAAGGCCCCGACGCGAAGATCATCGCCGGCGATTTCAATGCTAAACACTCCAACTGGTTGTGCAAACACACAAACCATGTAGGACGTGACCTACTTTCACTAGCAAACGAGCTGGACTTCGCGATCATCGCTCCCACCTCCCCTACCCACTTTTCTAACGCAGGTACACCGTCCATTCTGGACATAGCCATTTTCAGAGACGTACAACTCCAATACGACATCTCCACCAGCGAAGAGCTAAACTCAGATCACTACCCGGTCCTTCTGACACTCGGACCGCTGTCACCCCCAAAGGGCCCTCCCACGAGAACGACAACAGACTGGACCTCTTTCAAAGACACTCTGTCAAAAAACCTTGGACCAATCCCATTCTTTGAGTCCCCCACTGACCTAGACCAATTCATTGTCAATTTCCAAGACAACATCAAAAAATCCGTTGACGAAACTTCTTTTCAAGTCAACACCACGGACGTCAGAGACAAACTCACTCCCTCCCTCAAAGATCTTATCAGAGCCAAAAACCGAGCGAGGAAACTCGCCCGGCGAACTCGTAACCCTGATGACCAAAGGTCATACAACCGGCTCAAAGAGCAAGTAGACGTTAAAGTCAAAGAATTTCATGACAATGAATGGTTAGACACCATTAACTCCCTATCATTTAAAGACATGTCCGCATGGCGCATGGCCGCCGCCCTCCAGGGGAAAAAGAAGGTCACCATCCCAATTCTCTCCCGCCCTGACGGCACTATTGCCCGGAGCGATCTTGAAAAGGCTGAAATCTTCGCCGACAGCCTCCAAGCTCAATGCTCCCCCAACACCACAAGATTAGACCAAGACCATATCAATTCGGTCGAAAATTATGTCACCACCACCCTAAACACCTCCGATGACACACATATCACCCCCGCCTCTCTTCCGGAGGTCACCATTGCCATTAAACGCCTCAAAAAGAGGAAAGCCCCAGGTCCCGATGGCATCACCAATACTGCCCTCAAAGAACTTCCCCAAAAAGCCAAAGTTGCCATCACCGGCGTAATTAACGCATGTTTTCGACTCAACTACTACCCACAAATTTGGAAAACCGCTGACGTAGTGGTAATCCCCAAACCCGGTCAAAATCTCAAACTTCCGAAAAGCTATAGACCAATCAGCCTGCTCCCTTCTATTGGAAAAGTAGTTGAAAAAGTCATTCTCACCCGTCTCCAAGAAGTCATGTTCGATAACAGTATTATTCAAAACGAACAATTCGGCTTCCGTGCTGGACACAGCACGACCCACCAAGCCCTCCGATTAGTTGAGCACGTCACGCAGGCACTCAACAAAAAAGAATTCACCGGCCTAGTGCTACTCGACGTATCGAAAGCTTTCGATAAGGTCTGGCACGAAGGCCTCCTGTTCAAAATGCTTCAATCTAAAATTCAAATCCCACTAGTCCGACTTATTGCCTCCTACCTTCACGACAGAAAACTCCAAGTCAAACTCATGAACACTAGATCCACAAAGCGCCCCATCACCTCCGGGGTCCCCCAGGGTTCGATCCTTGCAGCTTCACTGTTTAACATCTTTATGAGCGACATTCCAACCCCCTCAGATCCCGCAACAAAAATTTCATTATATGCAGATGACACTGCAATATACACGTCCTCAATCCACCCGGACATAGCCACAACCCGCCTCCAGGAGGCGATCAACGATCTCGGGAGGTGGTACGAAACTTGGCGCATCGAGGTTAACTCGAGCAAAAGTTCCGCGATCATGTTTCGAAATCGTTGCAAGCCTCACAACTCCAGTGTCTGGATGTTTGAGGAGCAAATCCCCTGGAAAACCAAGGTCAAGTACCTTGGCGTTACCATGGACCGAAGTCTCAAATGGGACGCTCACATTTCCTCCGCAACCGGTAAAGCCAAATGCCTCTTCAATAGATTGTTCGTCCTCATGAACAGTAAAAGTACCATGTCCCCCGCTAACAAACTAAGATTATACAAAGCCATAATCCGCCCGACAATGATTTATGCCTCCCCTGTCTGGGGATACGCACGCCCTAGGGCCATAAATAAACTTCAAGTCATTCAAAACAAAAATCTCCGAGCTATTTTCAGCGCCCCCTATTACGTCACTAACAGGCGACTACATGCAGACGCCAAACTAGATCTTATTAACACTCTTAACCGCAAACATGCCACCAATCTTTACAACAAATCCAAATTTTCAGAAAACCCACTAGTAAATCAACTAGGTCAATACAACCCAGCCGACTTCTTCATTCCCCGTCCCAAATCACTCCTGACCACGGACAACTCCTGACCATAACTCACCCCCACACAGACTAATGTATGTTCACAGGTTTAACTTACACAAATTCTCTTCGAAAGTGAATTTATTCACTAGATTTGTGTAATTTTTCGATCAATTTCCACAAGCTTCGATAAATCACCCCCCATAGTATCACTACAATCCCACTAGTCGCCAATTCTGACTAGTTCCAAGTAGAAGCCACTCACTTCGAGGTCATCAATAGAAATTATAATTTCTTTCTTCGAATTAGGGACTCTACTATATCGGCAAACGTAAAAAATTTCTTTTTCTTCACATATCTCATATTCACAGTCACAGCCCAGGTTTCTAACCAGTCAGTCCGCCAAGCGCCAATTCCCAGAGACCCACCGGTCTCTACAACTTCCAATGTCATTAATGTATTCTTTCAGATGAAGGAGAAGGCCGGCCATGCCGGGATGCTCCATCAAATACATATCAGGTAAAGGTAAAGGTAAAATTTCATCTCAGAGCTTCGTCGTTCACTTTACGTGTATTTTAAATTTAAATAAACTAATAAATCTGCGCGGAAAGGTAGATGAGGCTCGCAGAGGTGGATCGGCCGCGAAGAGCTACATCGGATCTCTCCTGCCAAATGCCAATCATTTTGAGCTCCATATAGTCCAGCAACTGATCTCTGTTCTCGAAGGAGTTTCCCGAGAGGAAAAGAAAAACTCTTCCCTATCTGATTTTTTTTCCTGCAGAGAAGGGGGAAACCTTCATAGGCACCACCCCATCAGGGATGGTAGTGTCAGATTCTTACTGACTAAAACCCCCTCCCCGACGACAGCGGGATTTACCTTCTCGGCATTACTTCCACTGTCGTCTGCGATCTTACCATGCTGCATCGATGATGCAAGCTCCCGAAGACCTCCCGGTTTAGCACGAAAGTTTGTGTCCGGGAGGTCAGGCACTAACACTTGATTCTACTTGATTTTTCAAGTGAACGGGACGCACCGCTCGCCGCGATCCAACACGTCTCACCGGGCCACCTAGTCGTCGTCGGCATAGATGCAAGTCTACTCGTCATTAATTGATTCTATTCTATTCTTCTATTGATATTTGCTCCAACGCTGCATCGTTGGAGACAGAGCGATAGTAGTACTTCACTATCAGTCTACAGCAGAGCTCTCCCACAGTGTCTAATCTTCTTTTAATTCTGACGAGGTTTTCCGTCTGAACCCAGAATCAGGCCTCATATACAATGATGACGGGATGACGGCTCTCTTGTAGATCGTCAAGAGGGGCCGGCCTGGATCCTGGTTCCAAGAGGCTCTTGCTTTTCTTTGAAGGGATCTCAGAAGTTTTGTGGCAACATCACAACGTTGTTTACATGCTCCTGATATCCCAATTTGAAGTCTATTATTTGACCTAAATACTTAAAGAGTTGACTACTTCTATTTTTCGTTTGTTATGTTAATTAGTTATAATGTCGTTGTTGTGTTTTCTTTGAGCCTTGTTACACATTATTTTCGTTTTGCCGATAGAAATTTTTAGTTTATTATTATGGCTGAAAGTTCTCCATTTGTAGCACATTCATTTTCGAACCTTTTATAAGTAGCGTTCTATAAGAGTCGGTGACTACGATACTGATGTCATCAGCATATTATGCGATCATGTTTAGGCCCTGAAAGGTATTTGTTTTATCCAAGTGATCGTCAAGGATATACTTCCACAGGAGCGGGCCTGGGACCGACCCTTGTGAACACCCTTTGGTAAGGATTTTTGGTAGGAGCTGGATCCGGAAGTGAGGTGGACTTTCCCATTAGTGAGATAACTTATGACGATGGCTAGCAGCTAAAGAAGAACCAATTTGGATTTAACTACAGCAAATAAGGCCGGCCACCGCAAGTTATTGAACGCTCTGCCAAAATCGAAGAAGATGGTGGCAATAAACTTGTGGTTGCCCCCTGATATAAGTGATAAGTATTTGCTGAGCGCATCTTCGGCTGATTTGCCCGCAGTGAAGCCAAATTGTAAAAGGGGGTGGAAAGAATTTTTGCATTCAAGTAATGTCATCTTGATTATCTTCTCTAAAGTTGTTTCCCATGGTAGGCTGTAGTATTTTAGGATAGATTGGTCGCCATTTGCTTTTCTTGAAGGACTTTCAGGTTGCCCTTCTTCCAGCAGTCACGGAAATAAGAAATACTTATTAGACTGCCGTTGTAAGTTTTTATAATAGTCCCTCTGGGGCGGTCTAGGACGCTTCGCCGTCGCCGTTTCGCCGTCGCCGTTTCGCCGTCGCCGTTTCGCCGTCGCCGTTTCGCCGTCGCCGTTTCGCCGTCGCCCGTTTCGCCGTCGCCGTTTCGCCGTCGCCCATTTCGCCGTCGTTAATCAAAAAATATAAATCAAAAGTTACAATTAAAATTTTATTATAAAATTTTATAATAAAATTAATAGATTTAGAAGAAGAACAAAATGTAACCTAACCTATGGGAATTTTTTTTTGGGATTTCAAACCCACTCACAATATGAGGCTGTTTCATTTATATAGTAAAAATTTATTACCAACTTAAAAGGTTGCGATAATCCAAAAAATTTCAAATGGAGTAAAATTTTTTCTCTCCGATTTGAATTTTTATTTGAAATTCGGATAGATGGGGGTGTGATTAGTAGATATTAGTAATAAATATAATCAAAAAAATGGAAAATAACTCGTGTATTGCCAAAAAAGTGAAAAAATTAAATTTTTTTTGCCTTCCAATTTTAGGGGTGTGCATTCGAAAAGGAGGGTAATCCATCGTCAAATCCTACCCTTACGGGGCGCCGCTGCGCTCCGCTCCGCTCTGCACCCCTCCAGGGCGGATTTGACTCTGGTTACTAGGTTAAACATACTTGAAGCGCGACAGATCAAGAAAACCGGGATAAATGCAACCGGGATGTGAGAGAACCTCGAAATAGCATTAAAAAGTATAGTTGCGGTATGGGGCAGTAAACTATTACGTTTCCAATTTTAGGGGTGTGCATTCGAAAAGGAGGGTAATCCATCGTCAAATCCTACCCTTACGGGGCGCCGCTGCGCTCCGCTCCGCTCTGCACCCCTCCAGGGCGGATTTGACTCTGGTTACTAGGCTAAACATACTTGAAGCGCGACAGATCAAGAAAACCGGGATAAATGCAACCGGGATGTGAGAGAACCTCGAAATAGCATTAAAAAGTATAGTTGCGGTATGGGGCAGTAAACTATTACGTTTCACCCCCAAAAAATCGCGTAAAAACAAAAAATAATCTTTTATAAATAATCAAAATAATTTAATAAAACTTCAATTGTAACTTTTGATTTATATTTTTTAATTAACGACGGCGAAATGGGCGACGGCGAAACGGCGACGGCGAAACGGGCGACGGCGAAACGGCGACGGCGAAACGGCGACGGCGAAACGGCGACGGCGAAACGGCGACGGCGAAACGGCGACGGCGAAACGGCGACGGCGAAACGGCGACGGCGAAACGGCGACGGCGAAGCGTCCCATTCCGCCTCTGGGGATATAGTTTCTTTAGAAATCCTCCCTTAATCAGGTCAGGCCCTGATACTTTTTTAATTTTTGAACCTGTTATTAATTTATCGATTCTTATTTCTTGATTACTTGAAGGTTTGGTGCTCTTGTAGTGGGATTGCGAATTTGGATCTGTTGTAAATCTTACCTGAGAATGCTGTGGTCTGGTAGCATGTCTAGGCCTACATCATCGTCTGGCAGAAGTGTGTTTAGAAGTAAGTTTAAAATTTCTTGGGGTACCTAACTGTTTAAAGACATCAGGAAGGCTTTCCGTACGCATTGCCGTGAGAATCCCCCTCGCTTTGAAGTTTGTAGATGAACTCTCAGGGAGTTATTGAGATTATTATTATTAGGTGGCGGATCTTGAATTATTAAGGTTGTATTGCAAAAAGGAGACCGAATTGGGTGTGTTAAGCATGCGCGTTGGTAGCTAGGGATTGGATATAGATTGACAGGCGGGATCTACAGGTTGGGCATACATTCGATTCTGAATGATGATTTGTGTTGTTAAATTTGGCCCTTGAGCAGTTAACACATGTGTGTTTGCTGACATTTTCTGCGTCTGGGCAGTTTTTGGACTCATGGTCAGATATTACGCAGTAATCGCAAGTGTTGGAAGATTTGCGGTATTCAAATTGGACAGGGCTTTTCACTAGGGACTTGGTTTTTACTAGGGGCAATTTTGGATATGATGACAGCTTTGGCATTCTGTTTTTTGACATATTTATGTCAAGTGGAAGGTCTACAATTTATTATAATGTCTTCAATTTCAATTCACAATTGCACGAAAATAATTCAAGTCCACTACGAAAATGGTGGATCTGTGAAAACTGCATACACAATATCACAAAATTTGGGATATTTTTCTGAAGTCGCTATTAAAAGTTCAGTGGTCGTTCAGATGAAAATATTGCCGCTATAACTGAAAGTGTTGAAGAAGATCCAAATTCATTAATTCCATGGCCTTCTCAGCAATTGGGCCTATTCATGAACACCACATGGCAAACTTTGCGTGAAGATTTAGGTCTATAACCTTATAAGGTTTTATATAGAAATTTTACTACCGAACATATTAATATTCTGAAGAAGATAACAAATATTAAATATAATGAAAAGTAAATAAGACCGAATAAAGTGATTATAGTAGAAGCTATGATATAAGAAGAACCAAAATGCATCCCCCCATCCCAAATTAGGTTAGGGTCAGCGACTATTCGACTATTTTTTGTGGCGGTATGTGCAAGACCAAGTCTATGCAGAGAATTCACAATCCATTGAAGCTTTGAAAACCCAAATCGGAAGCGTCATTGGTAAGATAGAGCCGCCATTACGCAAAAATGTAATCAAAAATTTTGACAAAAGAATCGACGTCTGTATTCGTGGTCTTGGTGAACATTTGTCCGATATAATTTTTATAATTATGCCGTATTTAACTGCACCGAAAAATCATCGTGTATAATCATCAAAATTCGGTTCATGCGATCAAATTTGTGTGCAGAAAAGCGTTGGAAGCGTTACGGCGAGGTGTTCCGATTTTCAGACGTATTATAAATTTGCACTTTTTCTAAATAATTTAACGCGCAAAAATTATAGACAAACAACACTGGATGACTTTTTTTAACCTCATTAAAGAAACTTTAGTTTTTTTAATTTTTATGTTTAAATAATGTCTCCAATAAAAAAATAAAAATTGTGTTTTTTAATTTTTCATGAATTTTCGTCTATTCAGATCATCGTTATTGGGATCATAAACCCCGAGTTCCGATGTGATTACATTAAACGGCACCACTGTATTCCTTATTTTTTTGCATCAAGAAAAAGAAACCAAAACCAAAAAGAAAGAAGAAGAAAAGGAAAAAATGAAACCCAAGAAAAAACTCATGGACAAGAAGAAACAACACCTGCAACACAGAAGCAGGTGTTTACGAACAAACAACTTAACGAAATGGCCAATAAAGTTATGGAAGACGCCCATGAAGTAAGGAGGTTCCTTATAGGAAGTAAGGAAGCCATCAACTTCAGTGAAGCGCGCGGCACTCAAAATAGTGCAAAACATGGAAATTGCAGAAATTCAATAGAATGTAACGGACGAGGAACGGACGAGGAACGGGAGAGCCATCAGCCTCCACTCCCCCGTAAAGCTATCATAGAAGAGGTCGTATGGGCACTTGTCCCTACCGAACCTACTCCCCTGACGAACTTTCAGGTCCGGGAGCCAAGAATTATGTATTCTTCCACTCCGGAAGAATCCAAACAACAAAATCCCCGCAGGGATTACTTAGAAGCGATGAAGAGAGCGGCCATCAGCAACCCTCGGATCACAGTACAAAATAAATCTAAAATCATAGTTTATCCTTGCACAGGGAAGATTTTTTCAGAATTCAGAAGACACAGAAACTTAATTAACAATCGAAATTCTTACTCCAGAAATATTAAAGGGAAGGATCTCGGGTAGTGGAGTTTGTATTCAAGAAAACTATTTACTTAAATCTCTAATATTATAGTCTTGAAGATGACAAGAAATCTTGTCGAAACTAGTCGATTTAAGTAAATAGTTTTCTTGAATACAAACTCCACTACCCGAGATCCTTCCCTTTAATTAACAAGCATCAAATTAGTGGACATTAATATTAAGCCGGACAAGTTATATTTAATTAAAAACAAAGGTGTCATGGTGGAATTCTCCCACTCTTCAATAAAGAAGCTAATAGGTAACAGACCACTAGAGGAGAAATTGTGGATTACAATCCAAATGGAGGAAAAATCCGTTTCCAAAAACCAGAGAGTCCTGAAAATTTCCGTTTAAATCTATTGGTTGTTGTAATTTCACATTTCCCTTTCGACAACAACTGGTAAATTTTCCGTCTGCTGAATGCTCAGAAGCAAAATTCCGCGAGGAGCAAAACTGGCAAATCTCGTTCATTCGACCGCAGTTATGCTGGATCACTTGAAGTTAATCGAAGTGGAATGCCTGATTTTGAAAGATTTGACTCAGACATTCTTGTATAGCTTGTCTCGTATTTCTATGAGATAAAGCATCAGCAGCACGTCGCGCATGTGTTTGTTCTGGTGTTTCTTGTCGGATGCGATTTCTATGCATTTGGTAATTGTAGAATTGCCAAGTGCATTGTCATGATGGAACAGAAATTTTGTATTTGTCAAATGCGGTCGTTTTGTCTTGATTTCTTTATTCAACTGGTCTAATAATGCCGCATAATACTGGCCTGTTATCGTTTTTCCTTTTTCAAGATAGTCAATGAGATTATACCATGTGCATCCCAGAAAACAGCAACCATGACTTTTCCTACCGATGGAACCGTTTTTGCCTTCTTCAGTGCACGTTCGCTAGTAGACGTCCATTGTTTTGACTGAACTTTGGTTTCTGGTGAATCCATGTTTCATCAATAGTTATGAATCAACATAAAAATTTATTTGGATTACGCTTAAAAATGTCCAAACGCTCCATAGAAGTCGTTACACTAATTCGTTTTGGGTCAGATTTTGATTTTGGCCCATTTCTCCATACCCAAAATTTCATGTAAGTTGTTGCCTATGGGTTCTTTAGAGATATATACCATGTCAGCTATCTCACGCACTTTTAGTGGGCGGTCTTTTAAAACGATACCATGGATTTTATTTATCATTTCTTCGGTGGTAACCTTAATTGGACGTCCTGGGCGCTCAGCGTCACTTGTGCTTGTACGACCACAACTAAATGCAGTAAACTACTTCTGAATCATTCCATGTGATGGCAAGGAGTCTCCATGATATTTTTCAAGCTTGGTTTTGGTTTCAGATGTTGTTTTTCTCCTCAAAAAATAGTGTTTTATTAACACACGAAATTATTATTTTCCATATTAATAGAAAAACAACAAACAAACCTTGTTTGCTATCAATGGCTGTCAAATCGAAGCTAATGAACAGATGTTTATAAAATTTTATATGGCGTCTTGTTAAGCATGTTAGATGATAAAAAAAATTCTTTTGCTGATATCAACGTCATCTCTTGCATTTATCACTGACTTATCAGACCACCCTCGTATGTACAAACCACTTACTAAGCTTTATGAATCAACTATAGATGTATTTCTATTTTTAAAAAATGCAGTTTGTAATTAGAAGTTACCTTGAAATTAGGAATGACCGTAATCAAAAAGGATAAATAATAACTATTAAAAAGAATTACCTAATAGTTGAGAAAATCAAGACTTCTAACTAAATATTCAGCAACTTTTAGATTCCAGGCAAATAGATCATTTTAAAATCAATTTGACAATCAAAATATTCGAACTAATGACATTGATATTTAATTAAAATAGTAATTTATAAAAAAACAAAAAATTAATAATGACGTTTTAGTAGCTCTGAGTTATCTGGCAGATGAAAAGGCATATTAAAAATACGCTAATATGCAAGATGTATAAAATTTTATTTAAAAACAATTAAAATTATTATAATTTGTTCATATAAGGTAATGTCACTTATAGTATGTACATACAAGTCCAAGAGCCAGCAGACCTTTGACCAATTTACTTTATTCCAAAGGTTCACTATTTTTATTTAAATATACTTAACATAGTATAATATAGGTATACTAGTTACGTAAATTTATTGGTATATATTTCATATTTTGGGTAAATTATTCTTCCAATTTAAATAGAAAAAGTTTCAAAAAGACTAATATTAATTTTATAATAATTACATTTGAATAAACTAAAAGTACATTGATGTATAGTATATTTCACTTTAAATGGAATTAAAAAAAGTCATAGCATCTAATTACGTTGATATAAAAACATTTAATGCGACGAAATATAATATAGCAATTACTGTACACCTGGTACACGCGTTCACGTGGAGTCGCAAAGAGAATTTTCGTAATAGAAATATTATCCAATAATAAGTCCTTATTATAAATATTAACCAATTAGAACTACACTACTCCACGTGGAGTATGAAATGCGGGCTTTCGTTGGCGCGATAATCTTATCTCTTATATTATTTTTCCTTGCATAGTTTGTATGTTTTTATAACAACGTAATTTGATGCTAGACTTTTTTTAATTCCAATTAATTTGAAATACACTATACATTGGAAGCACAAGTTCCAAATAATCTTGAAACGATTTATAAGTAAAACAGTAAATCATTGTCACGACCAAAGTTTTTCGAATAAGATCGAAACATGTATGTCGTTATTGGAATGCTTTGGCATTTTTTCACACAACGAGAAATGAAGTTAAATTCTGCAAAATAATTACCATTACACTACATTGGTATCTACCCAGGACTCCAATTAGCAATTAAACTAGAAAGTGAATTTACTAAAAGATTTACTGGACGAATAATGTGATGAAAATAATTTTATCTGAATATATTCTATTATAAATATGACATTACTTCGTTTTAACTCCAAATATTGAGGAGATAACTCCATAATATCTAGAAAATAATTTTTGATACTACTTTGTTTTTTTGAAAATAGGAAATATGCATCAGGAATATATTCTTAAAACGGGCAGATATGGGTGAAGTACCCATTTCTGCTTCTCGTGATTGACGTCTCGCTCTATCTGGTTCTGTCTTACCCACTAAACAGAGATGACGTAAATGGCCAACGTACCATTTGGGTCGACTGGCTTATTTTTTAAATAGTTATATGCCTAAACATTGTGCATCGAATGAGATATGTTTCATCCTGGAAGAATTATGTTATATTTCGGTATTTGTACCATATTTGAGCACGCGCCCCACGGTGACGTTACCAATGTGGCCCAGCAGACGGATGATTTCATACTCACTATGTAAGTACATTTAAAAAAAAAAGAGTGAACCTTTGGAATAAAGTAAAGCAGTGAAATGTCTGCTGGCTCTAGGAATATTAGTACCTACTATTCCTTGAACCAGTCTAACACGTTAAACTTAATTAAAATACCATGTGGTATAAACTAAACATGGTACTAAGAGTTCCACATAATAAAACTGTGACCAAAGTATAATGCGCAATTCTAAAGATCTGGAACTTCCTCCTGGCACTTGGTATTGTATCCTCTGTATCCTTCACAAGATACTGACGAGCTCCCCTGACATAAGTAATAAAATATGAATTCCAATCAAAGTTTGCTATATTGAAATCAAATAAGGATTGATCCTGCTGGCTCAATTTTTTCCAAAGCTCTTGAGTATTCTCATTTCTAAAATTCCATTCGTTAACTCCAAAGTATCCCATTACATCCAAAAATTTATGTATCTTTTTATATCCTTTGACTAATCTAAAATAAGTTATAATAGATAAAACTCAAATAGCATTTAGATGCAAAATACTTACATCGGTTGTTTACCTATTGCAAACGCCACAAAATCTACGATATATGCTGGAATTTGATGGAGAAATAACATACATATTGAATTCATAAAAGAACTAGAATTTATTATGATAAAGGGATACCATATTGCTAAAATAGATGGCATTTTTATTCCATGTTCTTTAATTAAGTCCATAAAAGTGTCTAAAAATTATTAACCAATATAGCTAATCAATACTATGTTTATTATGATCTTACTCCAACTAATAGGATTTTGCGGTGAAGACACGTAATTGTAAATTTTAGGATATGGGGAAGTTGATGTATTTTCTTTTAAATTAAAACTTATTTTCTGTTCCCTGAAAGAATAAAAAGATTAGAAACTTTCTTTTCTTACTTTTCGTGCTTTGTTTGGTCATTTTAATATGAGCGTCCACGCCTCTCATATTCTGTACTGCGAGGAAGACAGTCACTGGGCAGATTACACACAAATGTGTTAACATAATTGTCTTCCATGGGGAGACGGTAAGAATAAGGATAAGGAGACGGAACGTGGCGCCTCAGCATTAGTGTGTTTTTATAAAATGATAATAGTTTAAGTTTCTGCTTACTTGAGGTTACTGGCATCCCAGGCTGCAGAAATTACACAATTGACAACTAAATCGGCTGGTACCACGTCTGCCAAATTAGTTTTTATGCATTTGATACTGTGTATCAAACCTAAACCGACACCTGTGAGTACTCCTGTTGGACCATAAATATTATCAATCCATCCTGGAAACGGTTCATTGATGGTCGATATTACTAAAACAATTAATTAAAACACTAAAACAATACATTGTTGATAAGTTACCAATAGATGGACGTACAACTGAAATGGGCAATCCCTCTCCTTCAGTCTTAATAACATTTTCAGCCATTGATTTCGAATAGGTGTACGTATTGGGCCACTTTCCAATCAGGCTGGAAATAATTAAAATAACCTAAAGTAAATCGACAAAAATTCCTTACGTAAGCTTAACGTTTTCCAAAAATTCATCATCGGCTGAATCAACCAATTGCAGAAATTTTTCACCACTAAGAGCGGAATCATACAATTGCTCCTTAACTTCGTTATAAACACAATTAGAATACGCAGTTGAAATATACACAAACGACTAGAAAAATCATCATTAGATTAAATTTTACATAAAATATCTTAGAAATACGTTTAACTTCTTCATTTGTTTTGCAATAACAAGTAAATCTCGAGTTGCTCTCACATTGTTGTAAGCTGCTAGACGAACTTTTTCGTCAAAACGCACAGTCGCTGCACAATGAAAAACGCAAGTCACTTCATCGATTAATTTTTTAATATCGTTTTCACTCATTCCTAAATTTGGTAAATATGTATCGCCTCGTACCAGAACAATTTTTTCAGAAAAATTAAAATTTTGTGACTTCAACTGGTCAAAAATCTAAAAAATGGTATGAATTTGGTATAGGAATTTCATAATTTTCAAACCCTTACTGGAAATTTTAGCAATTCTTCGTATCTCTGGTAAATAGTTTTTCCTTTCATTTCTCTAAGCAAAAGATAAACTTTTGTGATATTTGGGCAAGTGCGAAGTAATTTCTCTATTAGCAGTTTTCCTAAAAATCCAGTACCTCCCGTTATGAAAATGGTGGAAGACGCAAAATATTGCTGGATATTTGTTGAATCGCTTGGAGCCTGCATACTTTCAGCTTGCACTATGAACATATATAAAATAATTTATTAAAAACTAAAAGAATCTTAAGATATTTATAATAATGTACTAGTAATCAAAATGAAAGTAAATTTTTTAAATTTCAATTATTATTTTTAGAACAAGCATTGTAAAAAATTTCCATGTTGGATTTGAAAAAACAATAATTGACAACCAATATGTGTTAAACAAATACAACGCAAAAAATAATTATTATGCACGAATTTTGTTTAATGAAATAGAAAAATGAAATAGACAAAATAGACAAAATAGAACACTTTTATTTTCAAATTATTATTGGGTTACCTACTTGTTAGACGATTAACTCTTAACTAATTTTAAGTTTCAAGATTTTTGTGAAAAAATTGCAAATGATTCATTAACATTTATGATGGTCATAAATATTAAATTAAAACAGGTTAAAAATGTATCCGGCCTAATAAATGTTTGTTGTAATGTTGGAATGCATTGTAAATTTAAACGCTATTGATAATACAAATTATATGTAGGGGAGTGTGGGGCAGGTTATTACAATTGCAAGTTGTTACATCCCTAATTAATTATACTCGTGTTTTTCGTTAAAGAACCTTCTATTTAACATAGTTGCAACTAATAGTCAAGTGTCACTTACGAGTAAATGCAAGCCACAATGGTTGCATTAAATTGTTTTTAGATGTGTGAAGTGAGTTGAAATTTTATTTGTATCCGTTAAAGGCCAAGAAATCAATTTTATAATGATATAGATTAACCAATATTTTACTTATATTTCTACTAATTATTTTTAGCTTACGGGGTATTCCATTATTTTCAGTTCAAAAAATACATTTTTTATATAGTTATTATTAATCTAGAGTCTTTCTGGAACATGTTAGTGAATGAATTTTGTGAAAAATTTAAAAAATGAGCAAGTTATGAAGATTTCTAATAACGCAGTTGCAAATTCGTATATGGAAAACCAGCACTATAAGAACCTTACCGCATAATTTTAAATGCGTTTTTCTCCGAATGACATTTCTTTAGGTGGTGGGCATTCTATCTTAAAAAAATAATAGACCAATTCAATTGAATCTTGCGGCATTCGATTTTATATAA
Organism: Podabrus alpinus; assembly: GCA_932274525.1. Classification (NCBI taxonomy): domain Eukaryota; kingdom Metazoa; phylum Arthropoda; class Insecta; order Coleoptera; family Cantharidae; genus Podabrus; species Podabrus alpinus. The sequence goes on along the minus strand of OW026454.1, from coordinate 62,271,482 downwards.
AATTCTCTATCGTCTGAACTAAAACAAATGCATTCGTACAAAATTTAGGTGCTTTTTTGTGGTTTCAACTTGAAAAAATGTAGAAAATTTCAATTTTTTTGAAACGCTGCCATTTCCTATGCAATTGTTTTTTCTTATGATTGTAGTTGGGACGATAGCGACAACTCTGTTGAATATGTTACCTGGATTTTACGCTCGCGTACAATGTAAATTTTTGTAGTATGGTTTCGGTAAAATCATAGAAATTATTTTCGTCTTTGTAACGTTTTAAAAATCGAATATTCATAAGTTAATGTAAAGTCAGTTATTTTTAAAATTAAAATTTATACAATTCAATGTCTTAGTTAAAATTTTATCGTTCGAAAAATACTACCGATCAAGTAGACAATCTAGTTATAAGAATGTCAATTTACGTATCATTGGGTTTGTACATTAGGAAATAACGAAGTCGAGTTTACGTAGCACGAACCTACCAGCAAAATTTTATGCTGACGATGCATTTTAGAAATATAGATTGGTTTTATATTCACGCAGCTAATTTATATGCGTTAATAAAAGTAGGAGCTATCCGCGTACAGACAATTTCACGTGGGATAGAGTAGACTGTTTGCAGGTGGCCACGGGTCGGTGCAAGTTTGTTAGTTTGCTCGACTTATCAAGTCTACATATGGTAAAATCCAGCTCTATTTCGTACTTATGTTGAAATTTGCCTGATAAAAAGCAACAAAAAATGTTAAAACCACGGCTGGTTGGGCTGATATCGAATTGACTTTCGGAACAAAAAATAGACACGTTTCTGCATGTCTATACAAATATTGCAGCTTGTCGACCAAAAAGTGGGAATCGAATCCACATTATTTAGAACCAATGCAATTCGACTGCATTATGCTATCTTTGTTTTCTGTCGAATTTTTGAAGATTATAGCCAATCAGCATGTCATTATACCGCATTAGGAGAACTTTTAGTTTCCCCTTAAAACACTTTGCTGCTAAATTTTTCGGGAGAAATGACATATAAGCGATGCATCTGAATGCAAAAATCAGAGATCCACCGATCCCCGAACTTGCAACAAGAAACTATGCCCGACAGGGGGTAATCGCTTTTAAAAGCGGAGTTAATAAATTTACCACAGTAAATTAATTTATCGAGGCTTATGTACGGTTAAAACTTAGTGAGTGTTTTTACAGGCAAGTAACACCTGATATTATTGACATTATGGTACTTTTTGTTTGTCGCGTTAAACTAAATAATTTACAAACATTATTTTAAATCATTTTCGAATTAAATATTTTTACAAACATTACCTCAAAGTACTACCGTTTTGTTTAAATATGTTATGAACATTACATTAAATCATTACCGTCATTTCAACTAAATATTTGTTGGACTCTAATGTGAATTGTCCATTGTTTAAGTTAAACTTTATCGACGCGAATCACTCTTGTTGTTTAAATATTACTGGCGTGATTTAAGCGGAATGGGACGCTTCGCCGTCGCCGTGTCGCCGTCGCCGTTTCGCCGTCGCCGTTTCGCCGTCGCCGTTTCGCCGTCGCCGTTTCGCCGTCGCCCATTTCGCCGTCGTTAATTAAAAAATATAAATCAAAAGTTACAATTGAAGTTTTATTAAATTATTTTGATTATTTATAAAATATTATTTTTTGTTTTTACGCGATTTTTGGGGGGTGAAACGTAATAGTTTACTGCCCCATACCGCAACTATACTTTTTAATGCTATTTCGAGGTACTCTCACATCCCGGTTGCATTTATCCCGGTTTTCTTGATCTGTCGCGCTTCAAGTATGTTTAGCCTAGTAACCAGAGTCAAATCCGCCCTGGAGGGGTGCAGAGCGGAGCGGAGCGCAGCGGCGCCCCGTAAGGGTAGGATTTGACGATGGATTACCCTCCTTTCCGAATGCACACCCCTAAAATTGGAAACGTAATAGTTTACTGCCCCATACCGCAACTACACTTTTTAATGCTATTTCGAGGTTCTCTCACATCCCGGTTGCATTTATCCCGGTTTTCTTGATCTATCGCGCTTCAAGTATGTTTAGCCTAGTAACCAGAGTCAAATCCGACTTGGAGGGGTGCAGAGCGGAGCGGAGCGCAGCGGCGCCCCGTAAGGGTAGGATTTGACGATGGATTACCCTCCTTTTCGAATGCACACCCCTAAAATTGTGTAACATATCAAGATCGCCAGGAGATAAATAATTAATATTCCATTATTTCATTAAGACATTTATTTGACACACTACGTATATACACATACAATTACATTTCTAACAATAATAATCAACTTTATTTACAACATCTTTTATTACTAAAACTTAAACCTACTTATTTTGCCTAGTTTGTATTTATTGACTAATTGCTGCAAATGGAATGCGCGTAAGTCAGCAATTACAACACTAGCCTAATTTACCGTTACACATTATAAACTAAAGGTAAATACACACTAACCAATTAATTACCATACTACATCTTCCCCCTTGATTAAACAAAATGATTATTTATATGACAAATAATTATTTTTTTTTAATTTATTTATCCCTTAGTAAAGTAAAATATTTCTTTAATCTATTTTTATGCACCTCTACCAACTTATTATCTAAATTTATTACAATATTTGGGTTGTTAACCCTTACAACCTTGTATGGTCCTTTATAAATTTGTTCTACTTTATTTCCTGCATCATTCCTTAACATTACATTATCACCTATTCTATAATTTACAAAATTAGCTTTCCTATCATATTGTTCTTTTCTGTTACTCTTTACTCTGTTACTCTCAAGATCGCCATGTAACATATCAAGATCGCCAGGAGATAAATAATTAATATTCCATTATTTCATTAAGACATTTATTTGACACACTACGTATATACACATACAATTACATTTCTAACAATAATAATCAACTTTATTTACAACATCTTTTATTACTAAAACTTAAACCTACTTATTTTGCCTAGTTTGTATTTATTGACTAATTGCTGCAAATGGAATGCGCGTAAGTCAGCAATTACAACACTAGCCTAATTTACCGTTACACATTATAAACTAAAGGTAAATACACACTAACCAATTAATTACCATACTACAATTGGAAACGTAATAGTTTACTGCCCCATACCGCAACTACACTTTTTAATGCTATTTCGAGGTTCTCTCACATCCCGGTTGCATTTATCCCGGTTTTCTTGATCTGTCGCGCTTCAAGTATGTTTAGCCTAGTAACGCCCCGTAAGGGTAGGATTTGACGATGGATTACCCTCCTTTTCGAATGCACACCCCTAAAATTGGAAACGTAATAGTTTACTGCCCCATACCGCAACTATACTTTTTAATGCTATTTCGAGGTTCTCTCACATCCCGGTTGCATTTATCCCGGTTTTCTTGATCTATCGCGCTTCAAGTATGTTTAGCCTAGTAACCAGAGTCAAATCCGCCCTGGAGGGGTGCAGAGCGGAGCGGAGCGCAGCGGCGCCCCGTAAGGGTAGGATTTGACGATGGATTACCCTCCTTTTCGAATGCACACCCCTAAAATTGGAAGGCAAAAAAAATTTAATTTTTTCACTTTTTTGGCAATACACGAGTTATTTTCCATTTTTTGATTAATTTATTACTAATATCTACTAATCACACCTCCATCTATCCGAATTTCAAAGAAAAATTCAAATCGGAGAGAAAAAATTTCACTCCATTTGAAATTTTTTGGATTATCGCAACATTTTAAGTTGGTAATAAAATTTTACTATATAAATGAAACAGCCTCATATTGTGAGTGGGTTTGAAATCCCAAAAAAAAGATTCCCATAGGTTAGGTTACATTTTGTTCTTCTTCTAAAACTATTAATTTTATTATAAAATTTTATAATAAAATTTTAATTGTAACTTTTGATTTATATTTTTTAATTAACGACGGCGAAATGGGCGACGGCGAAACGGCGACGGCGAAACGGGCGACGGCGAAACGGCGACGGCGAAACGGCGACGGCGAAACGGCGACGGCGAAACGGCGACGGCGAAGCGTCCCATTCCGTTTTAACCCAGATGTCTCGAGTCAGTTTTAGGAATTATGAAGCATTCCATTTTCGCGTTTATTAACGAACACCCATTATCGAAGCATTCCCGATCTACCGAATATTTTTGTCATCTCGAGTTTTGGAAAGGATTTTTATCTACCGACAATAGCATTCTCACGCTGGACAATATGTTGTTTATTGAAGTAACGTAACATTTTGAATTTGTGTTTTATGTCATATTTGAGGTTTAATAAATCAAACCAGTTAGCCTGTTCCATTTTGGTGAACAGCTGTTTAAATTTCGGCATTCATATTTTTCTCATTAACTTTTCTGTTATTCAAGTCAGTGTAAATATTTTGTCTTTCAACATTTGTGGTTGTAAATTTGATTATACAATTGTTGTAAAGTGTCAAATGTCCTTACATATTTCGTTTTTATTCTGCTTTATTATTAATTTATGTGTTTTATTGTCGTCATGTGTATGTTTTGTTTAGCTATTTTTGCCAAGGTAAAACCTATCAGCGGTAAAGGTAATGTAATCCAAAGAGATGTCACCAGTGTGAGAAACGCGATTAATCAGAAAGCTGTCGTGAACCAGCTTGGAAGGGTGATTTTTCATCCCCTTCAAATAAACTTCGGTTTAAGTCCACGTGGCGCCCATATAAATACCCCGTTTGTAAATTTACTCCCCCCCCATTGTTAGCGACAACATCCAGAATAACGATTGTGGACCGCCCAATCGTTGATGAGAGACCATCAAATCGCGACGTTTCGTCACAAGCCCTTTTACTCCTTCAACCGACCCACTCCTTCGCAACTAGATCTAGTCACCCCATTAGTTTTGTACGGAAGGTGTCTTGTTTGCCGTTTGTAAGGTTACAAATACGAAAATCATTCGTTTTTTAATTTTGGACAAATATAAAGGACCTGAGCTTGCCCACCACCTTTTTAAAGGGTCATTCACATCCACGTAAAAAACTACGTTTTCTACGTTGCGTATTGTATGTCCGGAACGTACGTTACGTGGATGTGAATGCGGAATGGGACGCTTCGCCGTCGCCGTTTCGCCGTCGCCCGTTTCGCCGTCGCCGTTTCGCCGTCGTTAATTAAAAAATATAAATCAAAAGTTACAATTGAAGTTTTATTAAATTATTTTGATTATTTATAAAAGATTATTTTTTGTTTTTACGCGATATTTGGGGGGTGAAACGTAATAGTTTACTGCCCCATACCGCAACTATACTTTTTAATGCTATTTCGAAGTTCTCTCACATCCCGGTTGCATTTATCCCGGTTTTCTTGATCTGTCGCGCTTCAAGTATGTTTAGCCTAGTAACCAGAGTCAAATCCCCCCTGGAGGGGTGCAGAGCGGAGCGGAGCGCAGCGGCGCCCCGTAAGGGTAGGATTTGACGATGGATTACCCTCCTTTTCGAATGCACACCCCTAAAATTGGAAACGTAATAGTTTACTGCCCCATACCGCAACTACACTTTTTAATGCTATTTCGAGGTTCTCTCACATCCCGGTTGCATTTATCCCGGTTTTCTTGATCTGTCGCGCTTCAAGTATGTTTAGCCTAGTAACCAGAGTCAAATCCGACCTGGAGGGGTGCAGAGCGGAGCGGAGCGCAGCGGCGCCCCGTAAGGGTAGGATTTGACGATGGATTACCCTCCTTTTCGAATGCACACCCCTAAAATTGGAAACGTAATAGTTTACTGCCCCATACCGCAACTACACTTTTTAATGCTATTTCGAGGTTCTCTCACATCCCGGTTGCATTTATCCCGGTTTTCTTGATCTGTCGCGCTTCAAGTATGTTTAGCCTAGTAACCAGAGTCAAATCCGCCCTGGAGGGGTGCAGAGCGGAGCGGAGCGCAGCGGCGCCCCGCAAGGGTAGGATTTGACGATGGATTACCCTCCTTTTCGAATGCACACCCCTAAAATTGGAAATGTAATAGTTCACTGCCCCATACCGCAACTATACTTTTTAATGCTATTTCGAAGTTCTCTCACATCCCGGTTGCATTTATTCCGGTTTTCTTGATCTGTCGCGCTTCAAGTATGTTTAGCCTAGTAACCAGAGTCAAATCCGCCCTGGCGGGGTGCAGAGCGGAGCGGAGCGCAGCGGCGCCCCGTAAGGGTAGGATTTGACGATGGATTACCCTCCTTTTCGAATGCACACCCCTAAAATTGGAAGGCAAAAAAAATTTAATTTTTTCACTTTTTTGGCAATACACGAGTTATTTTCCATTTTTTGATTATATTTATTACTAATATCTACTAATCACACCCCCATCTATCCGAATTTCAAAGAAAAATTCAAATCGGAGAGACCCCATAAAATTGGAAACGTAATAGTTTACTGCCCCATACCGCAACTACACTTTTTAATGCTATTTCGAGGTTCTCTCACATCCCGGTTGCATTTATCCCGGTTTTCTTGATCTGTCGCGCTTCAAGTATGTTTACCCTAGTAACCAGAGTCAAATCCGCCCTGGAGGGGTGCAGAGCGGAGCGGAGCGCAGCGGCGCCCCGTAAGGGTAGGATTTGACGATGGATTACCCTCCTTTTCGAATGCACACCCCTAAAATTGGAAACGTAATAGTTTACTGCCCCATACCGCAACTACACTTTTTAATGCTATTTCGAGGTTCTCTCACATCCCGGTTGCATTTATCCCGGTTTTCTTGATCTGTCGCGCTTCAAGTATGTTTAGCCTAGTAACGCCCCGTAAGGGTAGGATTTGACGATGGATTACCCTCCTTTTCGAATGCACACCCCTAAAATTGGAAGGCAAAAAAAATTTAATTTTTTCACTTTTTTGGCAATACACGAGTTATTTTCCATTTTTTGATTAATTTATTACTAATATCTACTAATCACACCTCCATCTATCCGAATTTCAAAGAAAAATTCAAATCGGAGAGAAAAAATTTCACTCCATTTGAAATTTTTTGGATTATCGCAACATTTTAAGTTGGTAATAAATTTTTACTATATAAATGAAACAGCCTCATATTGTGAGTGGGTTTGAAATCCCAAAAAAAATTCCCATAGGTTAGGTTACATTTTGTTCTTCTTCTAAAACTATTAATTTTATTATAAAATTTTATAATAAAATTTTAATTGTAACTTTTGATTTATATTTTTTAATTAACGACGGCGAAATGGGCGACGGCGAAACGGCGACGGCGAAACGGGCGACGGCGAAACGGCGACGGCGAAACGGCGACGGCGAAACGTCCTAGACCGTGTGAATGACCCTTAATAGACTTACGTTCAGGAGGCTGTAGCAGCACAAATTTTTATTATTTTTATATGAAAACTTCACAATTGTGTATTCAATATATAATAAATATCCCACCATAACAGAAAAATTTCTATGTTGTTTCAATTTTCTAAAAAAAATCCTGAAAATTGCTTAGATTTATGAGCGAAAAAGTGGAATACCCCCTTAATTTAAGACATTTTCAAAAATGTGTACATAATATAACTTGAATAATTTCTTTCAATAATTTCAGAGTTTTCTGATGGGGCTAATCGGGGAAGAGCACATAAAATGGCACCCGGATTTAAAAAATTCCCTATAGATATTCGGAAAGCTAAAGGTTTATATACTGAAAATATTTAAAAAATGCTGAATATTCAGGTTTGACCCTCAAAAGCAACTCTTGAAGTTCGTTGAAATTTGTTAATTTTCGAGAGCTCAACCAATCAGAATCTCACAGTCGATTTGCGGCGGATTGCGTCACGCATTCTGTTGACAGTCCGTGTGCTTTCATTATATAGTCTAACACTTACAAAAATTTCATCTCAGAACTTCGTCGTTCACTTTACGTGTATTTTAAATTTAAACAAACTAATAAATCTGCGCGGAAAGGTAGATGAGGCGCGCAGAGGTGGATCGGCCGCGAAGAGCTACATCGGATCTCTCCTGCCAAATGCCAATCATTTTGAGCTCCATATATTCCAGCAACTGATCTCTGTTCTCGAAGGAGTTTGCCGAGAAAGAAAAGAAAAACTCTTCCCTATCTGATTTTTTTTCCTGCAGAGAAGGGGGAAACCTTCATAGGCACCACCCCATCAGGGATGGTAGTGTCAGATTCTTACTGACTAAAACCCCTCCCCGAAGACAGCGGGATTTACCTTCTCGGCATTACTTCCACTGTCGTCTGCGATCTTACCATGCTGCTTCGATGATGCAGGCTCCCGAAGACCTCCCGGTTTAGTACGAAAGTTTGTGTCCGGGAAGTCAGGCACTAACACTTGATTCTACTTTTTCAAGTGAACGGGACGCACCGCTCGCCGCGATCAAACACGTCTCACCGGGCCACCTAGTGGTCCGCGGTCGTCGGCATAGATGCAAGTCTACTCGTCATTAATTGATTCTATTCTATTCTTCTATTGATATTTGCTCCAACGCTGAATCGTTGGAGGAAGAGCGATAGTAGTACTTCACTATCAGTCTACAGCAAAGCTCTCCCACTGTGTCTAATCTTCTTTTAATTCTGACGAGGTTTTCCGTCTGAACCCAGAATCAGGCCTCATGCCCAATGATGACGGGATGACGGCTCTCTTGTAGATCCCCAAGAGGGGCCGGCCTGGATCCTGGTTCCAAGAGGCTCTTGCTTTTCTTTGAAGGGATCTCAGAAGTTTTGTGGCAACATCACAACGTTGTTTACATGCTCCTGATATCCCAATTTGAAGTCTATTATTTGACCTAAATACTTAAAGAGTTGACTACTTCTATTTTTCGTTTGTTATCTCTTATTATAAAAGGCCAAGTCTTTCTTTCTGTCCGTCCCACGGAAATACCCGAAGCAAACCGAACCGAACGCACAACGTATCATCGGATCAACGTATCATCGGATCAACGTATCATCGTATCAACGTATCATCGTATCAACGTATCATCGTATCAATGTATCATCGTATCAACGTATCATCGTATCATCGGATCAACGTATCATCGTATCAACGTATCATCGTATCAACGTATCATCGGATCAACGTATCATCGTATCATTTTGTCTATATAGGTAAGTCTATTTCCAAAAAAGCATTATGTGAACTTCCATAATGGATAATGAAAATTTTGAAAATCCTGCTGCAAAGCGACGACGATTGAATCGTGAGAGAAAAGCACGTACAAGAGCTAATAACACAGAAGAACAGCTTCGATCACAGCGACAAGCTAACGCTCGGTCTCATGCGATACGTCGACAACATGAAACTTTGGAACAAACTCAAGCGCGGCAAGCTGCTGACGCTCGGTCCCATGCGATACGTCAACAACGTGAAACTTTAGAAGAAACTCAAGCGCGGCAAGCTGCTGACGCTCGGTCCCATGCGATACGTTGATCCGATGATACGTTGATCCGATGATACGTTGATACGTTGATACGATGATACGTTCATCCGATTGGTTATGAAATTATCCGTTATGCGTTCGGTTCGGTTTGCTTCGGGTATTTCCGTGGGACAGACAGAAGGAAGGAAGGACTTGGCCTTTTATAATAAGAGATGAGAACAACATTAAATAAATAAACAAAAAACTTACATATATTTTTTTAAATTAAATTAAACTTAATCAATATTTAAAATTTTTTTACTTATTTTAAACTAGATGATACCCCGTCCGAGGACGGGCAGCTAGAAGGACGGGCAGCTACCCAAGGTAACTTAAGTTGAATGAAGATTAAGGAAAGCTCTCAGTGCAATCCAAAAGCCATATGACCTTGGGTAGCTGCCCGTCCTTCTAGCTGCCCGTCCTCGGACGGGGTATCATCTAGTGTTAATTATAATGTCGTTGTTGTGTTTTCTTTGAGCCTTGTTACACATTATTTTCGTTTTGCCGATCGAAATGTTTAGTTTACTATTATGGCTGAAAGTTATCTCCATTTGTAGCACATTCATTTTCGAACCTTTTATAAGTAGCGTTCTATAACAGTCGGTGACTACGATACCGATGTCATCAGCATATTATGCGATCATGTTTAGGCCCTGAAAGGTATTTGTTTTATCCAAGTGATCGTCAAAGATGTACTTCCACAGGAGCGGGCCTGGGACCGACCCTTGTGAACACCCTTTGGTAAGGATTTTTGGTAGGAGCTGGATCCGGAAGTGAGGTGGACTTTCCCATTAGTTATGACGGATTTTGGATTCTACATCCCTCATGATCAACATTCAACAATCAATTTGTTTGGCCACTGCCATTTTAATTCAAATTTATTGGGATGGTAGTGCAGACACTTCCATTATCATTTTTCATTCTTTCGTGAAGCGCATGACCGGGCCTTGCGGGGTATTGGACATCACTTTTGTTCCGGACGTCAGAGCGAGTAGTTCGTAGTGTGTGCGGTGCTGTAATCATAGTTGATTTTTTGCGGGTGCAAGTAAATTTTAGTACACCGAATTATTCTACATCAACCACGAGTACCCAGGGGTGAGACCGGCATATATTTTTTCTTTTACGGAAGTTTCCGTATCAATTTTTCGTTATCTGCACCTGGCTGTTCACCGCCATTTTTGTACTCGCTATCAGCTCGAATCCGCGATTGCAGTCTGCGCATGCTTTGAGCGCCCTCTTGGGGATTTTGGTGGTGACAATTTTTGTCCACATAAGAAGCTCAGACAACTCCGACAACAAACATCAACCCGCTTTTGCTGAGTCCGTGCAGAAGTCCTTATTGTTCGTGTCCGTTGCCAATTGTCGTCGAACTGCATTATTTGTTGTGGTACATCCTGCTACTAACCGAGCGAGCAAACGTCCTGCGTGCTAGCAAATTGGATTCAGATTTTGGAACCACCAGTTGTTGTAACCAGTGTATTTTGGAAACACTCTTTGGGGTTATCAGTCCAGCCATCGTCCTGCTGCCGAGTTCGTGGGTCGCTGTGAGAACCATCACCACCAAGCGTGCGGTCCTTCCTAGTGGTTCGGGATTTAGCGGACAGCTGTTCAACATCCAACCTCGTGCGCAGTCCCTCCTAACGCATTGGAATTTCTGTCACCAAGATTTTGTGAACTTACCGAGCGCTCAGGTGAGACATTTTTATTTCTAATCTGTTTTGGTTGTGATTGCTCTATATAAATTTACGAGTATTTTGAGTAACGTCATTAACAGGTGTATTTGTTGACACCTCAGTTTTTTTTGTAGTTCGCTGGATCTCCCCACGGGGAGGATTGCTTCACGCTATTGTACTGTTGGCTGGCTTCCGTCAGAAGCCAGTATTAATTAGTATTCACCACCGAAGGTTGTTGCCATCTGTGATTATTGTGTATTCTGTTGATTATTTTAGTGTGTTAATTAAACTATTAAATACACCACCGTATTTTTATTTCCCTGAGAGAGGGGGTAAGTTTAACCTTTCAGTGAGAGTTCGAGGTTGGAATCCACGTCCCTCGCAGACCGACGTTAACATCATTAGAGCTAGTTAATAACACCTAGGGTTCCCACGTTGAAAAGTGAGGTGTTTTCCACTTCACCTGGGAGGAGAATTCTCGATCCTGCACTCGCAGGAGAGGAGTTTTTGTCTCATAGTGAGATAACTTATGACGATGGCTAGTAGCTAAAGAAGAACCAATTTGGATTTAACTACAGCAAATAAGGCCGGCCACCGCAAATTATTGAACGCTCCGCCAAAATCGAAGAAGATGGTGGCAATAAACTTGTGGTTGCCCCCTGATATAAGTGATAAGTATTTGCTGAGCGCATCTTCGGCTGATTTGCCCGCAGTGAAGCCAAATTGTAAAAGGGAGTGGAAAGAATTTTTGCATTCAAGTAATGTCATCTTGATTATCTTCTCAAAAGTTCTTTCCCATGGTAGGCTGTAGTATTTTAGGATAGATTGGTCGCCATTTGCTTTTCTTGAAGGACTTTCAGGTTAACCTTCTTCCAGCAGTCACGGAAATAAGAAATACTTATTAGGCTGCCGTTGTAAGTTTTTATAATAGTCCCTCTGGGGATATATTGCCTTTAGAAATCCCCCCTTAATCAGGTCAGGCCCTGATACTTTTTTAATTTTTGAACATGTTATTAATTTATCGAGTTCTTCTTTCCTGATTACTTGAAGGTTTGGTGCTCTTGTAGGGGGATTGCGAATTTGGATCTGTTGTAAATCTTACCCGAGAATGCTGTGGTCTGGTAGCATGTCTAGGCCTACATCATCGTCAGGTAGAAGTGTGTTTAGAAGTAAGTTTAAAATTTCTTGGGGTAACTTTTTAAAGACATCAGGAAGGCTTTCCGCACGCATTGCCGTGAGAATCTCCCTCGCTTTGAAGTTTGTAGATGAACTCTCAGGGATTTATTGAGATTATTATTATTAGGTGGCGGATCTTGAATTATTAAGGTTGTATTGCAAAAAGGAGACCGAATTGGGTGTGTTAAGCATGCGCGTTGGTAGCTAGGGATTGGATATAGATTGACAGGCGGGATCTACAGGTTGGGCATAAATTCGATTCTGAATGATGATTTGTGTTGTTAAATTTGGCCCTTGAGCAGTTAACACATGTGTGTTTGCTGACATTTTCTGCGTCTGGGCAGTTTTTGGACTCATGGTCAGATATTACGCAGTAATCGCAAGTGTTGGAAGATTTGCGGTATTCAAATTAGACAGGGCTTTTCAATAGGGACTTGGTTTTTACTAGGGGCAATTTTGGATATGATGACAGCTTTGGCATTCTGTTTTTTGACATATTTATGTCAAGTGGAAGGTCTACAATTTATTATAATGTCTTCAATTTCAATTCACAATTGCACGAAAATAATTCAAGTCCACTACGAAAATGGTGGATCTGTGAAAAATGCATACACAATATCACAAAATTTGGGATATTTTTCTGAAGTCGCTATTAAAAGTTCAGTGGTCGTTCAGATGAAAATATTGCCGCTATAACTGAAAGTGTTGAAGTAGATCCAAATTCATTAATTCCATGGCCTTCTCAGCAATTGGGCCTATTCATGAACACCACATGGCAAACTTTGCGTGAAGATTTAGGTCTATAACCTTATAAGGTTTTATATAGAAATTTTACTACCGAACATATTAATATTCTGAAGAAGATAACAAATATTAAATATAATGAAAAGTAAATAAGACCGAATAAAGTGATTATAGTAGAAGCTATGATATAAGAAGAACCAAAATGCATCCCCCCATCCCAAATTAGGTTAGGGTCAGCGACTATTCGACTATTTTTTGTGGCGGTATGTGCAAGATCAAGTCTATGCAGAGAATTCACAATCCATTGAAGCTTTGAAAACCCAAATCGGAAGCGTCATTGGTGAGATAGAGCCGTCATTACGCAAAAATGTAATCAAAAATTTTGACAAAAGAATCGACGTCTGTATTCGTGGTCTTGGTGAACATTTGTCCGATATAATTTTTATAATTATGCCGTATTTAACTGCACCGAAAAATCATCGTGTATAGTCATCAAAATTCGGTTTATGCGATCAAATTTGTGTGCAGAAAAGCGTTGGAAGCTTTACGGCGAGGTGTTCCGATTTTCAGACGTATTATAAATTTACACTTTTTCTAAATAATTTAACCCGCAAAAATTATAGACAAACAACACTGGATGACTTTTTTTAACCTCATTAAAGATACTTTACTTTTTTTAATTTTTATGTTTAAATAATGTCTCCAATAAATAAAAATTGTGTTTTTTAATTTTTCATGAATTTTCGTCTATTCAGATCATCGTTATTGGGATCATAAACCCCAAGTTCCGATGTGATTACATTAAACAGCACCACTGTATTCCTTATTTTTTTGCATGCCCACTTATAAAACAATTTGTAACAGAAAATTTCGGCTGTCATGGTGGGGGCAACTCTTACCACTAAGCCTACAATCTAAAATATTCTTGACCTAGCCATCGAAATTCAGCTCGCGCCTTGATGACATCGTTTCGAGTTACAATTGCACCCAAATGGAACCGGACCTAGGTACATATTTGTATTTGCCCCCACATCGGCATTGCCTAATTGTCTGATTACCTATTTGAATCAAGGTGGACGATATGGTCTCTTCAGCAAAAAATGGAAAACTAAATATAATCGATGACCGAGTGATACAAATGCCCAAGTTCTCTACCCTGGGGGATGTGCCAATAAAGACGAAATGAAGCAACAGTGTAAACGAAGGGAAAAAGAAAAGAGACAGACGAGGAAACCGGAGGATACCCAAATATAGAAAGAAAAAAATCAAAATAATCGATGAAGAAATGGATACCGAGAGTTCGGAAGAAGACGGGGAAATTTCAAAAGCAAGTAAAGCGAAAAAAAGGGTAAGCTCCGACAGTGAGGCGCTGCCAGAATAAAATAAAAACAAAAAACCCAAAAATTAGCGAAGACAAGAAAAGAAAGCAAAAATGGAAAAAGAATACCAGGAGTCCGAGAAAACAAGAAAAAGAAACCAAAACCAAAAAGAAAGAAGAAGAAAAGGAAAAAATGAAACCCAAGAAAAAACTCATGGACAAGAAGAACCAACACCTGCAACACAGAAGCAGGTGTTTAGGAACAAACAACTTAACGAAATGGCCAATAAAGTTATGGAAGACACCCATGAAGTAAGGAGGTTCCTTATAGGAAGTAAGGAAGCCATCAACTTCAGTGAAGCGCGCGGCACTCAAAATAGTGCAAAACATGGAAATTGCAGAAATTCAATAGAATGTAACGGACGAGGAACGGGAGAGCCATCAGCCTCCACTCCCCCGTAAAGCTATCATAGAAGAGGTCGTATGGGCACTTGTCCCTACCGAACCTACTCCCCTGACAAACTTTCAGGTCCGGGAGCCAAGAATTATGTATTCTTCCACTCCGGAAGAATCCAAACAACAAAATCCCCGCAGGGATTACTTAGAAGCGATGAAGAGAGCAGCCATCAGCAACCCTCGGATCACAGTTCAAAATAAATCTAAAATCATAGTATATCCTTGCACAGGGAAGATTTTTTCAGAATTCAGAAGACACAGAAACTTAATTAACAAGCATCAAATTAGTGGACATTAATATTAAGCCGGACAAGTTATATTTAATTAAAAACATAGGTGTCATGGTGGAATTCTCCCACTCTTCAATAAAGAAGCTAATAGGTAACAGACCACTAGAGGAGAAATTGTGGATTGCAATCCAAATGGAGGAAAAACCCGTTTCCAAAAACCAGAGAGTCCTGAAAATTTCCGTTTAAATCTATTGGTTGTTGTAATTTCACATTTCCCTTTCGACAACAACTGGTAAATTTTCCGTCTGCTGAATGCTCAGAAGCAAAATTCCGCGAGGAGCAAAACTGGCAAATCTCGTTCATTCGACCGCAGTTATGCTGGATCAATTGAAGTTAATCGAAGTGGATTGCCTGATTTTGAAAGATTTGACTCAGACATTCTTGTATAGCTTGTCTCGTATTTCTATGAGATAAAGCATCAGCAGCACGTCGCGCATGTGTTTGTTCTGGTGTTTCTTGTCGGATGCGATTTCTATGCATTTGGTAATTGTAGAATTGCCAAGTGCATTGTCATGATGGAACAGAAATTTTGTATTTGTCAAATGCGGTCGTTTTGTCTTGATTTCTTTATTCAACTGCTCTAATAATGCCGCATAATACTGGCCTGTTATCGTTTTTCCTTTTTCAAGATAGTCAATGAAGATTATACCATGTGCATCCCAGAAAACAGCAACCATGACTTTTCCTACCGATGGAACCGTTTTTGCCTTCTTCAGTGCACGTTCGCTAGTAGACGTCCATTGTTTTGACTGAACTTTGGTTCAGTGAATCCATTTCTGGTGAATCCATGTTTCATCAATAGTTATGAATGAACATAAAAATTTATTTGGATTACGCTTAAAAATGTCCAAACGCACCATTGAAGTCGTTATACTAATTCGTTTTGGGTCAGATTTTGATTTTGGCCCATTTCTCCATACCCAAAATTTCATGTAAGTTGTTGCCTATGCGTTCTTTAGAGATATTTACCATGTCAGCTATCTCACGCACTTTTACTGGGCGGTCTTTTAAAACGATACCATGGATTTTATTTATCATTTCTTCGGTGGTAACCTTAATTGGACGTCCTGGGCGCTCAGCGTCACTTGTGCTTGTACGACCACAACTAAATTCAGTAAACTAAATACTTCTGAATCATTCCATGTGATGGCAAGGAGTCTCCATGATATTTTTCAAGCTTGGTTTTGGTTTCAGATGTTGTTTTTCTCCTCAAAAAATAGTGTTTTATTAACACACAAAATTATTTTTTTCCATATTAATAGAAAAACAACAAACAAACCTTGTTTGCTTTCAATGGCTGTCAAATCGAAGCTAATGAACAGATGTTTATAAAATTTTATATGGCGTCTTTTTAAGCATGTTAGATGATAAAAAAAATTTCTTTTGCTGATATCAACGTCATCTCTTGCATTTATCACTGACTTATCAGACCACCCTCGTATGTACAAACCACTTACTAAGCTTTATAAATCAACTCTAGATGTAATTCTATTGTAAAAATGCAGTTTGTAATTAGAAGTTACCTTGCAATTAGAAATGACCGTAATCAAAAAGGATAAATAATAACTATTACTCGTAAAAAGAATTACCTAATAGTTGAGAAAATTAAGACTTCTAACTAAATATTCAGCAACTTTTAGATTCCAGGCAAATAGATCATTTTAAAATCAATTTGACAATCAAAATATTCGAACTAATGACATTGATATTTAATTAAAATAGTAATTTATAAAAAAACAAAAAATTAATAATGACGTTTTAGTAGCTCTGAGTTATCTGGCAGATGAAAAGGCATAAAGTTGGGACCAAATAAATTGAGACCTGCGTCACAAATTTCTGATTAAGAAAAGACATCCTGAATATAATTTAGGACGTCGTTTAGCTTTATTAAAAAGAGAAAAAAACATATTTGAAAGTCTTTCTGGCAAAGACTTAAGAAAAGACGTACGTTATCAACATTTTACATTAATAATAAATACTATATAAAATTAGTATGTCTGAACTTAAAAATAAAAGCAATAAAAATTGAATTGACTCGCGTATTGAAATTGAAATCAACAATGAGTAGGTAACTACGGATATAATTTGTTTATGTCATTTTCATGAACTTTTCTGGTTGTAAAATTTCGCATTACGTGACGACCTTTCAGAAAGTAAGTTTTGATAAATTAAGAAATAGAGTAAGAAATCAAAAGATTTGCCAGAATCGTCAAAAATGAATATAAGGGAATCCATCTACGAAATGTACAGAAAAAGTAAGTTTTAAAATATTAAGATATTTCTGGATTATTTTTTTAAGTAATGAACAAGAAATATAGGTTTTCAAAAAATTTTGGTATTTTTTTCAGAAGAACTTTTAAGTGTTGCTACATTAAACAAGAAACTTCAAAAACTGCATATTATTTTAAGCAACACTAGCTTAAAACGAACTCTCCACGAAATTGGTTTTAAATTTTGTAAAGAAAGTAATCGTAGAGCATTAGTGGAAAAACACAATATTGCTTTTAATCGAGTACATTTCATGAAAAGCTATATAAACAATATAAATTCCGAATTTAAACGTCAAGTTGTGTTTTTGGATGAGACATGGATTTTTTCGAAAGGTAACCCTGGAAAGTCTTGGCAAGATAATTCAGTAAAAAGTGTTAGAAAACCAGAAGGTTATGATGGGAAACGCTTCATTGTTCTTCATGCAGGTTCGGAGTCTGGATTTATAGATAATGCATCATTAGTCTTTGCATCAAAATCTCAAAAAGAAGATTACCATGGAGAAATGAATGGTGACTTATTTAAAAAATGGGTTACTGAGAAACTTATATGCAACTTGGAAGAACCAAGTTTAATAATATTGGACAATGCATCTTACCACTCTACGTTAGTTGAAAAACAGCCTACGTCGGCGTGGAAGAAAGCAGATATTGCAGCTTGGTTGTCTGCAAACAACATTTTTTGTTTTAGTGAACGATTGTTTAAAGTAGATTTGTTAGAATTGGCAAAATTGAACAGAAAAGGTAAACGGTATGAAGTGGATGAGCTGTTACGAAACCATGGCCATGAAGTTTTACGCTTACCCCCCTACCACTGCGAGTTTAATGCGATTGAACTTATATGGGCGAATTGTAAACTTATTACAATAAGCATATCGGAAGAGATGGTTATGGGGATGAAAAAGTAATTTCGATATGGAATGAAGCATTGGATAATTGTACATCTGAAATTTGGAAAAATTGCATTCGTCACACCGAAAATGTGATAACAAATTGGTATGAACGGGAGAAACTTTTAGATGTCACCGTAGAAGAACTCGTCATACAATTAACCAATGACTCAGATACTGGTAGTGACAACGACTCCGATAAATAAAAATGAGCAGTTCCTCTGTACGTTTTAGGTATTTATTAACCCGTTTATTTTGACGACGAATTCATGGAAAAAATTTAAACAGTTTTTCAAAAATATTTCTTTAAAAATAATACAATTATTTCAAATTTGGTAATTCCGGAATCTTGCTTTTATTAAAAATTTAAGCATTTTCAAAGAAAACCCTAAAATTCAAGTTTTATTTATAATCAGTAAATTGCAATTCTATGAAAAGGTGTTTATGGGAAACATATTTATTACATAACCCAACTTTAGTTATATGACATTGACAGAAAGATAATTTAAATTATTACAGGAAAGAGAAAGAAAGCTATATTAAAATGAAAAGGGCAGATGCATCTTAAAATGCACTCATTTGATTAGCGATTTTAATATTAATTCGTACTGTTTTAAGTAATGACGCAAGTCTCAATTTATTTGGTCCCAACTATATTAAAAATACGCTAATATGCAAGATGTATAAAATTTTATTTAAAAACAATTAAAATTATTATAATTTGTTCATATAAGGTAATGTCACTTATAGTATGTACATACAAGTCCAAGAGCCAGCAGACCTTTGACCAATTTACTTTATTCCAAAGGTTCACTATTTTTATTTAAATATACTTAACATAGTATAATATAGGTATACTAGTTACGTAAATTTATTGGTATATATTTCATATTTTGGGTAAATTATTCTTCCAATTTAAATAGAAAAAGTTTCAAAAAGACTAATATTAATTTTATAATAATTACATTTGAATAAACTAAAAGTACATTGATGTATAGTATATTTCACTTTAAATGGAATTAAAAAAAGTCATAGCATCTAATTACGTTGATATAAAAACATTTAATGCGACGAAATATAATATAGCAATTACTGTACACCTGGTACACGCGTTCACGTGGAGTCGCAAAGAGAATTTTCGTAATAGAAATATTATCCAATAATAAGTCCTTATTATAAATATTAACCAATTAGAACTACACTACTCCACGTGGAGTATGAAATGCGGGCTTTCGTTGGCGCGATAATCTTATCTCTTATATTATTTTTCCTTGCATAGTTTGTATGTTTTTATAACAACGTAATTTGATGCTAGACTTTTTTTAATTCCAATTAATTTGAAATACACTATACATTGGAAGCACAAGTTCCAAATAATCTTGAAACGATTTATAAGTAAAACAGTAAATCATTGTCACGACCAAAGTTTTTCGAATAAGATCGAAACATGTATGTCGTTATTGGAATGCTTTGGCATTTTTTCACACAACGAGAAATGAAGTTAAATTCTGCAAAATAATTACCATTACACTACATTGGTATCTACCCAGGACTCCAATTAGCAATTAAACTAGAAAGTGAATTTACTAAAAGATTTACTGGACGAATAATGTGATGAAAATAATTTTATCTGAATATATTCTATTATAAATATGACATTACTTCGTTTTAACTCCAAATATTGAGGAGATAACTCCATAATATCTAGAAAATAATTTTTGATACTACTTTGTTTTTTTGAAAATAGGAAATATGCATCAGGAATATATTCTTAAAACGGGCAGATATGGGTGAAGTACCCATTTCTGCTTCTCGTGATTGACGTCTCGCTCTATCTGGTTCTGTCTTACCCACTAAACAGAGATGACGTAAATGGCCAACGTACCATTTGGGTCGACTGGCTTATTTTTTAAATAGTTATATGCCTAAACATTGTGCATCGAATGAGATATGTTTCATCCTGGAAGAATTATGTTATATTTCGGTATTTGTACCATATTTGAGCACGCGCCC
Organism: Podabrus alpinus; assembly: GCA_932274525.1. Lineage (NCBI taxonomy): Eukaryota > Metazoa > Arthropoda > Insecta > Coleoptera > Cantharidae > Podabrus > Podabrus alpinus. The sequence continues at coordinate 62,251,279 of OW026454.1, read as the reverse complement.
CACGGTGACGTTACCAATGTGGCCCAGCAGACGGATGATTTCATACTCACTATGTAAGTACATTTAAAAAAAAAAGAGTGAACCTTTGGAATAAAGTAAAGCAGTGAAATGTCTGCTGGCTCTAGGAATATTAGTACCTACTATTCCTTGAACCAGTCTAACACGTTAAACTTAATTAAAATACCATGTGGTATAAACTAAACATGGTACTAAGAGTTCCACATAATAAAACTGTGACCAAAGTATAATGCGCAATTCTAAAGATCTGGAACTTCCTCCTGGCACTTGGTATTGTATCCTCTGTATCCTTCACAAGATACTGACGAGCTCCCCTGACATAAGTAATAAAATATGAATTCCAATCAAAGTTTGCTATATTGAAATCAAATAAGGATTGATCCTGCTGGCTCAATTTTTTCCAAAGCTCTTGAGTATTCTCATTTCTAAAATTCCATTCGTTAACTCCAAAGTATCCCATTACATCCAAAAATTTATGTATCTTTTTATATCCTTTGACTAATCTAAAATAAGTTATAATAGATAAAACTCAAATAGCATTTAGATGCAAAATACTTACATCGGTTGTTTACCTATTGCAAACGCCACAAAATCTACGATATATGCTGGAATTTGATGGAGAAATAACATACATATTGAATTCATAAAAGAACTAGAATTTATTATGATAAAGGGATACCATATTGCTAAAATAGATGGCATTTTTATTCCATGTTCTTTAATTAAGTCCATAAAAGTGTCTAAAAATTATTAACCAATATAGCTAATCAATACTATGTTTATTATGATCTTACTCCAACTAATAGGATTTTGCGGTGAAGACACGTAATTGTAAATTTTAGGATATGGGGAAGTTGATGTATTTTCTTTTAAATTAAAACTTATTTTCTGTTCCCTGAAAGAATAAAAAGATTAGAAACTTTCTTTTCTTACTTTTCGTGCTTTGTTTGGTCATTTTAATATGAGCGTCCACGCCTCTCATATTCTGTACTGCGAGGAAGACAGTCACTGGGCAGATTACACACAAATGTGTTAACATAATTGTCTTCCATGGGGAGACGGTAAGAATAAGGATAAGGAGACGGAACGTGGCGCCTCAGCATTAGTGTGTTTTTATAAAATGATAATAGTTTAAGTTTCTGCTTACTTGAGGTTACTGGCATCCCAGGCTGCAGAAATTACACAATTGACAACTAAATCGGCTGGTACCACGTCTGCCAAATTAGTTTTTATGCATTTGATACTGTGTATCAAACCTAAACCGACACCTGTGAGTACTCCTGTTGGACCATAAATATTATCAATCCATCCTGGAAACGGTTCATTGATGGTCGATATTACTAAAACAATTAATTAAAACACTAAAACAATACATTGTTGATAAGTTACCAATAGATGGACGTACAACTGCAATGGGCAATCCCTCTCCTTCAGTCTTAATAACATTTTCAGCCATTGATTTCGAATAGGTGTACGTATTGGGCCACTTTCCAATCAGGCTGGAAATAATTAAAATAACCTAAAGTAAATCGACAAAAATTCCTTACGTAAGCTTAACGTTTTCCAAAAATTCATCATCGGCTGAATCAACCAATTGCAGAAATTTTTCACCACTAAGAGCGGAATCATACAATTGCTCCTTAACTTCGTTATAAACACAATTAGAATACGCAGTTGAAATATACACAAACGACTAGAAAAATCATCATTAGATTAAATTTTACATAAAATATCTTAGAAATACGTTTAACTTCTTCATTTGTTTTGCAATAACAAGTAAATCTCGAGTTGCTCTCACATTGTTGTAAGCTGCTAGACGAACTTTTTCGTCAAAACGCACAGTCGCTGCACAATGAAAAACGCAAGTCACTTCATCGATTAATTTTTTAATATCGTTTTCACTCATTCCTAAATTTGGTAAATATGTATCGCCTCGTACCAGAACAATTTTTTCAGAAAAATTAAAATTTTGTGACTTCAACTGGTCAAAAATCTAAAAAATGGTATGAATTTGGTATAGGAATTTCATAATTTTCAAACCCTTACTGGAAATTTTAGCAATTCTTCGTATCTCTGGTAAATAGTTTTTCCTTTCATTTCTCTAAGCAAAAGATAAACTTTTGTGATATTTGGGCAAGTGCGAAGTAATTTCTCTATTAGCAGTTTTCCTAAAAATCCAGTACCTCCCGTTATGAAAATGGTGGAAGACGCAAAATATTGCTGGATATTTGTTGAATCGCTTGGAGCCTGCATACTTTCAGCTTGCACTATGAACATATATAAAATAATTTATTAAAAACTAAAAGAATCTTAAGATATTTATAATAATGTACTAGTAATCAAAATGAAAGTAAATTTTTTAAATTTCAATTATTATTTTTAGAACAAGCATTGTAAAAAATTTCCATGTTGGATTTGAAAAAACAATAATTGACAACCAATATGTGTTAAACAAATACAACGCAAAAAATAATTATTATGCACGAATTTTGTTTAATGAAATAGAAAAATGAAATAGACAAAATAGACAAAATAGAACACTTTTATTTTCAAATTATTATTGGGTTACCTACTTGTTAGACGATTAACTCTTAACTAATTTTAAGTTTCAAGATTTTTGTGAAAAAATTGCAAATGATTCATTAACATTTATGATGGTCATAAATATTAAATTAAAACAGGTTAAAAATGTATCCGGCCTAATAAATGTTTGTTGTAATGTTGGAATGCATTGTAAATTTAAACGCTATTGATAATACAAATTATATGTAGGGGAGTGTGGGGCAGGTTATTACAATTGCAAGTTGTTACATCCCTAATTAATTATACTCGTGTTTTTCGTTAAAGAACCTTCTATTTAACATAGTTGCAACTAATAGTCAAGTGTCACTTACGAGTAAATGCAAGCCACAATGGTTGCATTAAATTGTTTTTAGATGTGTGAAGTGAGTTGAAATTTTATTTGTATCCGTTAAAGGCCAAGAAATCAATTTTATAATGATATAGATTAACCAATATTTTACTTATATTTCTACTAATTATTTTTAGCTTACGGGGTATTCCATTATTTTCAGTTCAAAAAATACATTTTTTATATAGTTATTATTAATCTAGAGTCTTTCTGGAACATGTTAGTGAATGAATTTTGTGAAAAATTTAAAAAATGAGCAAGTTATGAAGATTTCTAATAACGCAGTTGCAAATTCGTATATGGAAAACCAGCACTATAAGAACCTTACCGCATAATTTTAAATGCGTTTTTCTCCGAATGACATTTCTTTAGGTGGTGGGCATTCTATCTTAAAAAAATAATAGACCAATTCAATTGAATCTTGCGGCATTCGATTTTATATAAAATTCTCTATCGTCTGAACTAAAACAAATGCATTCGTACAAAATTTAGGTGCTTTTTTGTGGTTTCAACTTGAAAAAATGTAGAAAATTTCAATTTTTTTGAAACGCTGCCATTTCCTATGCAATTGTTTTTTCTTATGATTGTAGTTGGGACGATAGCGACAACTCTGTTGAATATGTTACCTGGATTTTACGCTCGCGTACAATGTAAATTTTTGTAGTATGGTTTCGGTAAAATCATAGAAATTATTTTCGTCTTTGTAACGTTTTAAAAATCGAATATTCATAAGTTAATGTAAAGTCAGTTATTTTTAAAATTAAAATTTATACAATTCAATGTCTTAGTTAAAATTTTATCGTTCGAAAAATACTACCGATCAAGTAGACAATCTAGTTATAAGAATGTCAATTTACGTATCATTGGGTTTGTACATTAGGAAATAACGAAGTCGAGTTTACGTAGCACGAACCTACCAGCAAAATTTTATGCTGACGATGCATTTTAGAAATATAGATTGGTTTTATATTCTCGCAGCTAATTTATATGCGTTAATAAAAGTAGGAGCTATCCGCGTACAGACAATTTCACGTGGGATAGAGTAGACTGTTTGCAGGTGGCCACGGGTCGGTGCAAGTTTGTTAGTTTGCTCGACTTATCAAGTCTACATATGGTAAAATCCAGCTCTATTTCGTACTTATGTTGAAATTTGCCTGATAAAAAGCAACAAAAAATGTTAAAACCACGGCTGGTTGGGCTGATATCGAATTGACTTTCGGAACAAAAAATAGACACGTTTCTGCATGTCTATACAAATATTGCAGCTTGTCGACCAAAAAGTGGGAATCGAATCCACATTATTTAGAACCAATGCAATTCGACTGCATTATGCTATCTTTGTTTCTGTCGAATTTTTGAAGATTATAGCCAATCAGCATGTCATTATACCGCATTAGGAGAACTTTTAGTTTCCCCTTAAAACACTTTGCTGCTAAATTTTTCGGGAGAAATGACATATAAGCGATGCATCTGAATGCAAAAATCAGAGATCCACCGATCCCCGAACTTGCAACAAGAAACTATGCCCGACAGGGGGTAATCGCTTTTAAAAGCGGAGTTAATAAATTTACCACAGTAAATTAATTTCTCCATTTCTAATAGATCATTTTAAAATCAATTTGACAATCAAAATATTCGAACTAATGACATTGATATTTAATTAAAATAGTAATTTATAAAAAAACAAAAAATTAATAATGACGTTTTATAGTAGCTCTGAGTTATCTGGCAGATGAAAAGGCATATTAAAAAATTTAAAAAAAAAACAAAAACCGACTTCAAAAAAAAGCACTACAAAATAATTGCACTAAAAAGTAAAAAATAATTAGAAGTTATTAGAAGAAGATTTAACAGAAATTAGAAGTATATTTTTACAGTGCTGAGCATAAAAATTAATGTATTACGTCAATAATATACAATTATTGTTATTTTTGGAGTCGGTGCCAGCCAAGCTGTTAAGAAATTTACAAAATGTATTTGAAATCACATTAATACGACAATGTAGCAATACCGATGTCGTGTTGTTTAACGCCAAGCGCCTGCGATCTTGTCGACTGTGAAACTCTTTGCAGTCAAAGTGATATAAAATGTATACCTACTGGTACTCCGTTACTTCCTTAATACACGTTTGTTAACCTTGGCTGGCACCGACTCCAAAAATAACAATAATTGTATATTATTGACGTAATACATTAATTTTTATGCTCAGCACTGTAAAAATATACTTCTAATTTCTGTTAAATCTTCTTCTAATAACTTCTAATTATTTTTTACTTTTTAGTCTAATTTTTTTGTAGTGCTTTTTTTTTAAGTCGGGTTTTGTTTTTTTTTAAATTTTTTTTTTAACTTTTTAGTGCAATTTTTTTGTAGTGCTTTTTTTGAAGTTAGTTTTTTTAAAAATATTTTATGAAATTAATACAATTAATTAATGTACATTCTTCTTCTTCTTTAAGTGCCGTCCCCGCTACGGAGTTTGGCAATCATCATTGCTATTTCTTTGAAACGGCTGTTCTGAACAATTGGGTAGATGTACACTTATACCATTCTCTCAGATTGTGCAGCCAAGATGTCCGCCTCCGGCCAGTACTTCTCTTTCCCTGGATTTTTCCCTGCATGATCACCTGCAGTAGTTGATATTTCTGTCCTCTCATCACGTGGCCCAGGTATTCAAGCTTCCGTCTCTTGATGGTAGTTAGAATTTCCCGCTCTTTCTTCATTCTTCGGAGGATCTCCACATTCGTCATTAATGTACATTAATGTACATTAATGTACATTAATGTCATAAATTAATTCATTTGTCACTTTGTAACTTGATTTTTGCTAATTTTAAAAATATTGTGCAACGCCACTGAGTATATGTCAATGTCATTTTTAAGGTTAACATTCTTATGTCAAAGTTGTGCCCCCTATTCTCGAGCCGCTACTGACTATATGTCAATGTCATTTAATTAAACTTTTAGTGTCAAAATCGCAACGTAACTATGACAACGACGTTTACATATTTTGAATTTTTTCATCATTTTGAATTTTTTCATCAGTTATTTCAATTTAAAAACCAAAGTACTCAACCGATTTTGATGAAATTTATATGGGACCAATCTGAAACTATATCCTTTCGAATTGTGAAAAAATTTTGAAAATCGGTTAATAAATGACGGAGTTATGAGGTAACAAACATTACAAAAAAAAAATACAGACGAATTGATAACCTCCTCCTTTTTTGAAGTCGGTTAAAAATACGCTAATATGCAAGATGTATAAAATTTTATTTAAAAACAATTAAAATTATTATAATTTGTTCATATGAGGTACAAGTCCAAGAGCCAGCAGACATTTGACCAATTTACTTTATTCCAAGGTTCACTATTTTTATTTAAATATACTTAACATAGTATAATATATACTAGTTATGTAAATTTATTGGTATATATTTCATATTTTGGGTAAATTATTCTTCCAATTTAAATAGAAAAAGTTTCAAAAAGACTAATATTAATTTTATAATAATTACATTTGAATAAACCAAAAGTACATTGATGTACATTGGAAGCCCAAGTTCCAAATAATCTTGAATACGATTTATAAGTAAAACAGTAAATCATTGTCACGACCAAAGTTTTTCGAATAAGATCGAAACATGTATGTCGTTATTGGAATGCTTTGGCATTTTTTCACACAACGAGAAATGAAGTTAAATTCTGCAAAATAATTACCATTACACTAAATTGGTATCTACCCAGGACTCCAATTAGCAATTAAACTAGAAAGTAAATTTACTAAAAGATTTACTAGACGAATAATGTGATGAAAATAATTTTATCTGAATATATTCTATTATAAATATGACATTACTTCGTTTTAACTCCAAATATTGAGGAGATAACTCCATAATATCTAGAAAATAATTTTTGATACTACTTTGTTTTTTTGAAAATGGGAAATATGCATCAGGAATATATTCTTAAAACGGGCAGATATGGGTGAAGTACCCATTTCTGCTTCTCGTGATTGACGTCTCGCTCTATCTGGTTCTGTCTTACCCACTAAACAGAGATGAAATGACAACTTTCAACAGCGCCTGCTGACGAAACGCTACCGTCTGTCTGCTGGGCCAACGTACCATTTGGGTCGACTGGCTTATTTTTTAAATAGTTATATGCCTAAACATTGTGCATCGAATGAGACATGTTTCATCCTGGAAGAATTATGTTATATTTCGGTATTTGTACCATATTTGAGCACGCGCCCCACGGTGACGTTACCAATGTGACCCAGCAGACGGATGATTTCATACTCACTATGTAAGTACATTTAAAAAAAAGAGTGAACCTTTGGAATAAAGTAAAGCGGTGAAATGTCTGCTGGCTCTAGGAACATTAGTACCTACTATTCCTTGAACCTGTCTAACACGTTAAACTTAATTAAAATACCATATGGTATAAACTAAACATGGTACTAAGAGTTCCACATAATAAAACTGTGACCAAAGTATAATGCGCAATTCTAAAGATTTGGAACTTCCTCCTGGCACTTGGTATTGTATCCTCTGTATCCTTCACAAGATACTGACGAGCTCCCCTGACATAAGTAATAAAATATGAATGCCAATCAAAGTTTGCTATATTGAAATCAAATAAGGATTGATCCTGCTGGCTCAATTTTTTCCAAAGCTCTTGAGTATTCTCATTTCTAAAATTCCATTCGTTAACTCCAAAGTATGCCAATACATCCAGAAATTTATCTATCTTTTTATATCCTTTGACTAATCTAAAATAAGTTATAATAGATAAAACTCAAATAGCATTTAGATGCAAAATACTTACATCGGTTGTTTACCTATTGCGAACGCCACAAAATCTACGATATATGCTGGAATTTGATGGAGAAATAACATACATATTGAATTCATAAAAGAACTAGAATTTATTATGATAAAGGGATACCATATTGCTAAAATAGATGGCATTTTTATTCCATGTTCTTTAGTTAAGTCCATAAAAGTGTCTAAAAATTATTAACCAATATAGCTAATCAATACTATGTTTATTATGATCTTACTCCAACTAATAGGATTTTGCGGTGAACACACATAGTTGTAAATTTTAGGATATGGGGAAGTCGATGTAGTTTCTTTTAATTTAGAACTTATTTTCTGTTCCCTGAAAGAATAAAAAGATTAGAAACTTTCTTTTCTTATTCTTCGTGCATTGTTTGGTACTGCAAGGAAGACCGTCAATGGAAAGTGACTGGGGACAGTTAAGAGGATACAGTAAGAATAAGGAAGTTCTTACATCGCTCGGGACTGAACATGGTTCCTCTGCATTAGCGTGTTTTAATAAAATGATGATAACTTAAATTTCTGCTTACTTGAGGTTACTCGTATCCCAAGCTGCAGAAATTACACAATTGACAACTAAATCGGCTGGTACCACGTCTGCCAAATTAGTTCTTATACAATTGATAGTGTGTATCAAACCTAAACCGACACCTGTGAGTACTCCTGCTGGACCATAAATATTATCAATCCATCCTGGAAACGGTTCATTGATGGTCGATATTACTAAAACAATTAATTAAAACACTAAAACAATACATTGTTGATAGGTTACCAATAGATGGACGTACAACTGCAATGGGCAATCCCTCTCCTTCAGTCTTAATAAAATTTTCAGCAATTGATTTCGAATAGGTGTACGTATTGGGCCACTTTCCAATCAGGCTGGAAATAATTGAAATAACCTAAAGTAAATCGACAAAAATTCCTTACGTAAGCTTAACGTTTTCCAAAAATTCATCATCGGCTGAATCAACCAATTGCAGAAATTTTTCACCACTAAGAGCGGAATCATACAATTGCTCCTTAACTTCGTTATAAACACAATTAGAATACGCAGTTGAAATATATACAAACGACTAGAAAAATCATCTTTAGATTAAATTTTAGATAAAATATCTTAGAAATACGTTTAACTTCTTCATTTGTTTTGCAATAACAAGTAAATCTCGAGTTGCTCTCACATTGATGTAAGCTGCTAGACGAACTTTTTCGTCAAAACGCACAGTCGCTGCACAATGGAAAACGCAAGTCACGTCATCGATTAACTTTTTAATATCGTTTTCACTCATTCCTAAATTTGGTAAATATGTATCGCCTGGTACCAGAACGATTTTTTCAGAAAAATTAAAATTTTGTGACTTCAACTGGTCGAAAATCTAAAAAAAAAAGGTGTTGTTTGGTATACGAGTTTCATAACTTTTAGAACCTTACTGGAAATTTCAGCAAGTCTTCGTATCTCTGGTAAATATTTTTCCCTTTCTTTTCTCTGAGCAAAAGATAAACTTTTGCGATATTTGGGCAAGTACGAAATAATTTTTCAATAAGTAGTTTTCCTAAAAATCCAGTGCCTCCCGTTATGAAAATGGTGGATGACGCAAAATATTGTTGGATATTTGTTGACTTGCTTGGAGCCATCGTTCTTTCAGTTTGCACTATGAACAGATATATAAATAAACTATTAAAACTAGAAAAAAATATAAATAATAATTATCCAGTGAACAAAATGAAAATCAATTTTTTATTTATTACTCTAGGTAGTACATTAAAGCATAAAATTTAACTGAAACGTCTGGTGATAGCTTTAAACCATTGCTGAAAGTTCAGAGAACAATTTTATTTCTATTGTTTTCTAACGAGTCAATTTTTAAAATTTCAATTATTTAATAAAAATTAATTTTATTATCTTAAAAAATTTCCACGTTGGATTTGAAAAAACAAAAATTAACAAATAGAATTCCAAAAACATAGTTTATCTTCTATCGTGCGAAAAGATCTACTTTCCGAACAAAATGGCCTTATGGAAGGATCTACTTTTTTGAACTACTACGGAATGTAAAAATTGCACTTGTTCTGATTTATAGCATTAACTGAGCATGTCACAAAGTTGAAATTTCGCACGGCTGTAGGTTCCGTATTGTAGAATTTGAAGAAAATCAAAAACTTTCAAGAAATTATCCGCTTTTCGTTTTAGGCGGGCTGAAATATTTTATCATCGAGGCCCCACGACTCTGTTATTTATAGAAGGATTTTAGATTTTTTGGTTTAATTTCAAATTTAATTTTGTCTACGATTAAAAAAATACCTAAATAAATAACCTAACTAAATTTTAAAAAATTAAATTAATTTTTACCACACTTTTATTTCCCCGTTGGAAAACATTTTCATTTGTGAAATTTTGCACAAACATAGTTTTGGTGTTTGGCAGAAGAAATTAAGCCAAAAATTAAAAAAAAGACCTCGTGTGGCATTTCAGAAATTATTGATTTTGGCAAAATATGGTGGTAGATAAATTTTTGTTTGCAACTCGTGTGAAAGTGCATATTCTCGCACGTTAGCCGTCACGCCCATGCGAGAATTATGCCATTTTCACACTTGTAGCATAAATAATCTCATGCACGATTTTTGTTTAATGAATTATCAGGAAAATAAAATAGAAAAAATAGAACACTTTTATTTTCAAATTATTATTGGGTTACCTACTTGTTAGATGATGAACTGTTAACTAATTTTAAGTTTCTGTCAAAATTTTTTGGACAGAATTGAAATTGATTCATTAACATTTATGTTGGTCATAAATATTTAATTCAAATAGGATTAAAAATGTATCCGGACTAATAACTTTTTGAGGCATTGTTGGAACGCATTGTCAATTTATTCAAATCACTATTTATAATACATATTATATGTAGGGGAGTGTGGGGCAGCTTATTACAATTGCTAGTTGTTACATCCCAAATTATACGCGAGGTTTTTGTTAAAGAAGCTTCTATTTCACACAGTTGCAACTAATAGTCTAACTGCAACTAATAGGGTAAGGAATCTTACCCTTTATTATGTTAATCAATATTTTACTTGCTTAATTTAAGACATTAACAAAAATATAATATATATTATACAACTTGAATAATTTCTGATGGGGGTTCGTTGTTACAATCACGAAAGGGAGTGTTGTTTCTTGTAAAAACCTGCTCCATGATCATCATTAAGAATGGATTTCATCATTATTAATTTAAAAGCTGGATTCAATGTCCTGCGATTCCAATATAGATTTGGACGGCGCCATACATCCACTGAAACATTGGTTCGGCTATTTCTTGTGCCTATGTGAAAGATCAAATCTAATCCATTGAAGCTTTGAAAACCCACATCAGAAGCGTAATTGGTGAGATAGAGCCACCATTATAGGTACAAAATGTAATTGAAGATTTTGATAAAAGAATCGACGATTTTTCGTTCATAACGTGTAGACTTTATACATTCCAATATGTGCATTTTATTTAAAATTTAAAAACAAAGTCCCTGTTGAAAAGCCCTTTACTTTGTAACAACTTGTCTCATAATCTTATACTGTAACAACTTACCCCAATTTGGAGCAGATTGTTACATAGTGTATTAGCTTGTTAAAATGCTTATAACACAATTCATTAAAATCAAAATAAAATTTACGTTTCCAGTTAAAAATTATAGTATATTTAATTTTTTTATTTTGTTGATAATCTGTAATAAAAAAAAAGTTGAAATTGTAACAACCTGCCCCACTCTCCTATATACCTATTTATGAAGATTATGACAAATTTACATATTATATGGTCATAATGGTAAATATGGCAAAAAATAATGGCAGATTATTAACCGAAGCTTCATGTTTAACATGGTATCCAGTCCTTTGGCCGACAATGATTGCAGATTACAAATAATAATTATTCAATGTGAACTTATTGGTATTATTAATTTATTAAATATTTTAATTCATACATCCGTTTATGACGTTCTACGCCGTCTTCCGATTTCCCTGTCTGTGCTCGTTGCGTGTTGAAACTGTGTGACGAACACAGAGGACCTACAGCTTAACGTGAATTCGAAACCACGGGAATAGACTCTTTGAGCCATATATAATGTTACCTGTGGCCATCAGATAGACATTTGGTGAGCGAAATCTCCTTTTATAGATAGCACCTCACAGGATTTGAACCTATGAATCTCGGCATGAGAAGCTAACACGCTAACCGCTCATCAGTCATTCGCCCACCTTATATATTTATTAAATAATAAATATAAAAAAAATATTAAATAACTAAATTGTTCTAAGAACCGTTGGGTTTGTACTGAAGGTTATGAGCAATGCCGGTGAGGAAGTCCTCTGGAGTTTTGTTGGGGAAATCCCCTACGAGTCGCTTGAGTCGGGTCGCCAGCTCGACGTAATTACTTGGCAGTGGGAGGATTGGGCTCGTTACCTGCATTAAACTGTGCAAGGTTGAATTCAACATTTCCTTGCTCCCGTTTGAGTCTAATTATAAATTTCCAGATGGTGGGGTGGTTGGCTCCGCCAAGACGACTTCATTTTTTATTACACCCTTCAATTATTGAATTGTTGGTTTTCGAAAGATCTCCGAGGCAGGCATCGTGACAGTTCCAAATCGGAATCCCGAAATGCACCGGTTTTCGTACCGGATTATTTCTGCTTCGAATCAGTGGCTTCAACATTTTTTCATGTTCCGAATTGAACTCACTTTGTATGAGCTCTTCGTACATAGCCTCTACGTTTTCTTCGGGGGAAAAGGCCAGAATCGTAAATTTTTTTATATTTAACGCAAACAATGGCTCAGCCAGATTCTTGTATTGAGATCTAAGTAAATTGTGCGTCAAATACATTGGCTGAAGTGAAAGAAGCATTCATGGTGAACGATGTCAGGGAAAACAGTTTGAAACGTCTGGCCAAGTGCGGGTTGGCAGGAGAGCAGCGACCAGCGCGGCGTTATGTTTAAATTGGCCGTAGGCCGAACAATTACATCCGATGTGGTCTAGATGACTAAAGGCCGTCTCAGCTAGTTTATAATTATGTACCTAATAATATGTATACGAAAATTTTAGTTATCAGTAGATGTTTTAATTCTTTTTTTATAAATGTCGATGAATATTTAACAATGCATTCAAAACAATGTAAAGGTCACAATCGCATGGAATATTAATGTAACCCTTCTGGTGTCAGCATTTCCTACTACTTTGTTCTCTATTGCATAGAATTTAAAAATAACATCATATTTAAAAAAAATTAACAATATTATAACATAGAACACACGCAAATTTATACAACTAATTCCCATCTGAATGTAAAGTAGCATTCACATAGAATACTTAATTATGATTGGTTCTTGCAAACTCTTACAATACAATACAAGGTAACAAACCTTTACTTGAATGCTGTTTAACTTAAAAGTGCGCGATCACTGCCACGCAACTGGCGGATTGGAATAAAATATACTTTGCATTATAATTTTATATTATAAATAACTTTCACTGTGCATAAAAAATAAATTTTCAGTATTTACATTTACATAATATAATGAAACTGCTTTTCACGACATTTTAATCACAACATTTTAAGAAAGAGAACCCAACGACTTTTTATATAAATTAGATTAATGATATAATTAAAAAATCAAATTAAAAAATACATGTAAAAATTTTAGTAATAATAATCCTAATATTGTAACTAACGTATAATGAGCTATTTGAAGTTTTATGTATTTTCTTCTTCCTGCTGGTATGGTATCCAAAGGATCTTTCATTAGATAAACTCGAGCTCCTCTAAGGTAAGTGTAAAAAAATGAGTCCCACTCAAATGTCTTCATATTAAAATGAAACAACTTTTGGTCTTCAATACTTAGTTTTTTCCAAAGAGCTTGAGTGTTGTCGTTCTTGAAGTTCCACTGACGCGTTGCAAAATAGGCCAAAACATCCAAAAATTTATCGATTTTTTTGTAACCTTTTACCAATCTAATAACAACATTTTTTTTATTTATCTGTTATTTAGATGAACTAGAAGTTACTTACAGTTGTTCTCTTCCGATACAGTATGCTAAAAAGTCAACACAATAGGCAGGAATCGTATGTAGAAAAATGACCGCTATATTGTGAAGAAATTTTGTCGGCGCAAGAAAAAAGCAGTAATGCCATATTAATAACGGAGAAGGTATCTTTTTACCGTTTTCCTCTGCCAAGTTCATAAATGTTCCTTAAATAATAAAACTTGATTTGAAAGTTTTCCGAATAGAAATTATCAATCAAAACCACTTACGCCAAGAAATTGGTTTTTCACATGAACAAACGTAATTATAAATTGCAATATCAGATTTCGTTTTCTTTTTATTTTCCGCATCTTTAATCTCATCAAAAACTGCTCCATTTTGCGGCCGTCCATTTTGCGCCACAGGACTTCTAAAATTGTAAGATTGGAATAATTGAGGTATACAAATTAAAGTTTCTTACTTTTTGGTTCCTACAGCCCATGCACTTGCCAATGCACAATTTATAACATAATCCGCTGGAACCATATCGGCCAATCTATCAGGTTTACAATGAAGACTCCGGATTAATCCTACCGCTACACCATGCAATACTCCGGTAGCTCCGTATATGTTATCAATCCAACCCGCTATCGGTTCATTTGCAGTTGAAATAACTATAACAAACGCAGAATTAAAAAATGTATTCGCAGACGGTACACCCATCCAAGTACGAGCCACTTGCTTACCTATTGATGGACGAACAACTGCAACTGGAAGATCCTTTCCTTCGGCTTCTACAGTAACTTCGCCAATGGATTTAGTAAAAACATAAGTGTTTGGCCAATTTCGTAATAAGCTAAAGTAAATATTTTCTTTAACAAAAAAAATATCAACAATATGGTAACTTACGAAGGAGTGATATCTTTCAATACGTCGTCATTAAATATTTCTACAAGCTTTATTAAACTTTCACCAGTTACAGGCGAATCGTAAAATTCTTCATTTATATTTTCTTTAACACATTGTGAATAAGCAGTTGATATGTAAACGAATGACTAAACAAAGAAAACGAATTAAATTATTTTCTTAATTTTAGTCGGTCAGCAAGAGTAACTACCTTTAAATTTTTTGCTTCTCTGGATAAACGTAAAAGATCTCTGGTAGCTCTGACGTTAATATTGGTGGCTACTCGAATCGATTCGTCAAAACGCACAGTGGCAGCGCAATGGAAAACACAATTTACTTCGTTAATAAATTTTTGGCGATATTCCTTACTAAAACCTAATTCTGGAAGCAGGCAATCACCGCTTACCAAAACACATTTTTCTGCAAAATTTGGTTGTTCTATTTTGACTCGTTGGAAAATCTAAAATAAAATAATGGTATTGAAAAGAACTTATCTCGTATTATAACATTTTTATTTACATACCGGAATTGCAAATAGTTCTTCCAATCGTTTTTCTGCGCTTTTCCCTTTTTTATCTCTCATCAAAATGTGAATTTTTTTGATATCTGGGCAAGATCTCAATAATTTTTCAATAAAGAGACTTCCTAGGAATCCGGAACCTCCAGTCACGAATACTGTACTACCATTAAAAAATTTCTGCATTTCCGTAGGTTCTTCATTTTCTATTAAGTTGCCATGTAGTATGTTCACCATGGTGATCTGCAAAGTAATTAAGTTTTAATTAACGAGGAAATGATGATGATAAGGTCGATCGCAAAATGATTGCTAATAGTAATTTAAATTGCAACTTTTGGCATAGGTAAGTATTAGGTAATAGCGTGGATATAACAAGAAAATGTTTTTGTTTTGCTTTAATGCTTTAGTTTGGCATCGTATAAAAAAACCCTAAGTTTTCAATATCAGGCTCCGTCCGATAGAGGGGGCAAAGTTTTCGATGAAGATAACGAATAGAAAATGATGGATATGCTTAAAATAGGTATTACTAAATTTAAGTAGGGTAGGGTGGTCAACAGTGGATCGGTGGTACACAGTGAATCACTCATTTATTAGTTAAACCATTGTATGCATGCGCTTCCGCGAGATGTACGTGGTAGCCAATGTGATCCATCATTGACTCATTTCACAACTGAGCGGTTCCGTTGATGGTCGGATGTTCACCAGTTACATTTGTGGTTTAAAGCCTCCATTTGTTATTATCAGGTAAGTTGAACTTTTTGTGTAATTTGATCAGATCTTCTATGATAGAGTTCTGGATGTTTTCATTGTTTTGAAAAATAATTAACGCACGTGAGGACACTTGAATAACAGGTTTTACTCAATTTGTTTTGTCAAAACCACGGTTTGAAAATTAAATGGTGGGTTGGTCTACAGTGGATCAGTGCTACTTGGTTAACCAAAACGTGGTCAAAGAACAGGATGTAAGATTCATCGTTCCGAATCCAATAATTAGCGGTACCGCTAGGCGACGGTCTTATTATAAGTTCTCAGTTGAACTTTCTCTATTGAAAATGCGCTAATTTTTTTATTTGCCTATATTTTTATCTCGAAAATGTATTTTTTCTGTTTCTCTATAATATTTTTTTTCGAAAATATATTGTTTTTCTATATTTTTCTGTTAGTTTTTCCATTTTAAAATATGTGAAATAATCGTGGTGGCTGATCCACTGTTACCCTAGGCCGATCCAATGTGGACCACCCCTGGTCAACACTGAATCATTATGCACTTAAAATTAAATATTTTTTTCATAGTTTGCTTGTAATACAACTTAGTTTAAATTACCATATTTCGATAAGATTATAGTCCATGTTACTCTACCCAAAATTTCAACAAACTTCATGTATTATTTTCCAAGATATATGGGTTTGAAAAATTGGTGATCCACTGTCGACCACCCTACCCTAGATGTTACTCTAAAATAAACAATATTTTGTAGCCGTTGTACTTTCCTTCATAAAACCCCCATTTTTTTATCTAAACTAGGTCACTTTATTGATAATTTTTATATTAATTAATTGTCAAAGTTAACAAAGAAACAATCTGTTAATACAAAAAACAGTACAATGCTTTTTTGGTCGTGTAATAGTATCAATTGTGTTTTGCTTCGCGCTTAAGCCTTGGTTATGTATGTGAGAGAAGAAGAATCATCGAATTAGATGGTGTACATAACCAAATATCCATTATAAACACTTTTACATATTACTTCTTTTTAAATGCATTTGGTACAATCACTCACAATAATCTATGAATACCATCAGAAAAACTGTTAATGTCCCTAGCAAAACAATTCGAAGTTCTGTAATAATTAATTAATTATTCGGCACAATTTAAATTGAATGGTAACGGATTAAATTCCAATTCGGACGAATTTTTTCAATATTTTGTTTTTTCAATAATTCACACAAAATATTGACAAACTTAATTTTATTTTGCATTACATCTTTCACAATTCGGTTCTTAAAATTACAATAATAAATAAATTTAAATGTTAAACAAAATTTCAAAGGTGAGAAGTAGGAAAATTTTTCCCTACACATTAATTTCTGAGAATTTCAAATTTTTAGGGCCATATATTAATTTAATTCTATAATAAAAACTTACAGTAAAACTGCACGTATTTTAAATGTAGAACTTTATGTCCTGTGGTCGTGGTGAAAATATAAGTGTGAAGTAAATACAGGATATATTTTTATTTATTTAGAGGCTCTTTGGGGGGCCGCAGAGATAAAAATTCGATCAGATCCAAAATAACGACCACACTAATAATAATACTGTCGTGTTTTTTATATAAAATTTACCAAAATTTAAATAGTATTTGAAATTAAAAATAATTGTTGGGATTTTATATTTCTGTTGGCACTATGTTTTCACAGTGGGAAGCGACAGCAGAGCAGATTTAAAAATTAGAATTTATAAAATAATAAAAAACATCGATTAGAAGCTACAACGTGAAGAACATAAAAATTGAAATTGATAGTTTATAAAAATTAAAGAAAAACACATCAATTGACGCTACAAGTGGGGTTTGAAATTAATTAACAGTAGAAATTGGCAAACCAAAACTGTGGGACGTCTGCGGCATTTATAAAAGTTGAACCTACTGTAACCCTGAGAGAAGAGTAAATAGAAGCCTAAAAGGGTTGGAATCTGATTATGGAGGCTATGGAAAAATTTAATCAAAAATTGGACAAAAAGTTTAACGAAAATAATAAAAAATTTGACGAATATAATCAAGAGATGATTAAAAAATTGGACGATTATAATTAAAAAATGGAGAAAAAAATTGACGCAAATAACCAAAAGATGGATAAAAATACACAGGAAATAATAATATAATCAAAATATTGACCAAAATTTTGATGAAATGGAACGGGAAACGATAAACTTTGAGGAGAGTTCACCACCAGTACAAAGATGGAAGAAAAACTAAAGATAAAAATTCTATTAAAGTAACTGAAAAAGGATGGAAAATTTTAACATTGAAGAGTTCTCAGAAAAAGAAGAAGAAAATGAAGCGTGAGTATTTAAAAAATGAAAAGCTTGACATCCAAAAGAGATTTAAAAACGAAAATTTGAAAAATCAGATAATGAAATGAAATTCATTCCATGACGGGAAACTTTAAAATTGGAAACTGGACCAACAACAATAAAAGTGCGAATTGAAAATTTTTGTTTAGAAGAAATATTTGAAGTTCGGATTGGATCCGTTTGGAACGATTCCTTCTGCGTCAAGGTAATATTTACAAGCTTATGTTGGTTTAATATCAATAAGATATTGCAATCATTGCTATTTTGGCTTGTTATTCCATTCCGGTGTTGTTTTTCTTTTTTTTAAACAATATACTCGTAATAAATATAAATGAAGTACAATTTGGTGAAGAGTTACTAGATGAACTGGGAATCTTTTCAATTACTGAAAAAATCGTGACATACAAGTACCTATAATAATTGGAAACAGCATCTCAAAAAAATGGATAATGGATAAAAATGGAAAAAGAACAGTGGGACGGTGGCGAAAAATATGGAGTGACCAGTTTTGAAATAAAGGCAAATCTAAATATCATAAGAGAATCAGAACAGACCAATTGGTTTAATCCGTGATGGCTGATGATCATTTGGTGTTTTAATGTGTTATTAGGTCGACTAGGTTTGAGAATGTCAACGAACAGCAAAGTATCTTGTCTTGAATCACTGTGTATGACGTAGATATGCTAATTATGTTTTTAGAGGAAATACCTACAATCTTCACGAACCGGGCTTTCTCGTTCCAAAAAAGATCTGAAGATCCGTACTACGGTGCGGTATTTACAAGGTGCGTGAGTTTGCTAGACGGATCACAGCCTTACATGATGTCATTTGAATTTCCGGATGTTGAAATTTGTAGAATGGCGGAACTTAATTCTGACAGTTCCCCTCGCAAAACGAGGTGTAATCTGCTTTATAATCCCTCTAAAAATGAAACCTCCTGCAGTTCGTAGCCCAAGGTAAACAGTGGGTCCCTTATATTACGTGTATTATAACACTTCCACGCATGAGAGAGATCGCCAACATTCGATGACCAAGGAGACGTTTGAAAATATAAGAATTTATAATCAAAAATATTTACAATTTAGCTGACTATGATAATTTCTTTTTTTGTTTGTGTTCTATCTTCGGCTTTAATTAGCATAACTTTGTGATCCAAATAATTTAAAATAATAATAAGTATGAAGTGTCCTCGAAACAGAACCAGAAAGAGTTTCGATTTTCAGCCATGGGAAAAAATTTACATGAAAACTTAAAAGGAAAATTAATATTGCAATTATTTGCAAGATGTGATCCAAAATAAATCATCCTGCCTACAAGGGTCAAGTATGAAAAACAGTCAAAAACAATAGCAGACAGTTGGATGGGATTGTACTACAATATCTTGATAAGAAAGCAACTAAATTGGTAATTCAACTTTTTAAGTTAATTATGTACATCAAACCTATATATTATGCAAAATATGTTGACGTAGGCAAACCAATTTATTTATTTCAAAAATACGTCAATTAATGGTTTTTCAATAACGTCATTGTGTTTCAAAGTGTTAAGCCCCCCCTAAACGTACGTTCAAGTTTGTCGGACTTGTTTGTACATAGTACATACGAATTGCAGATTCAAGATTTAAACCTACACTGTAGATCTTTGGAACAAACATGTCAACAAATACAAGATAACGTCTGCTTACTGGTAAAATCAGGTAACTGACATAACCATAGTTTTGAGATAATAGCGTTTGAAAGTTTGACGTTTAATAACTAAGCAGTATTAATATGTATTGTGTTGTAATTTATTTCTAAGAAGGATTATAGTTTTAGCAATGTCATAATACTTTAAATTAACGTGTAAGCCCCCTTGCCCCCTTGCGGGGATCAAGGGGGCGGAACCCCTTTGCGAGGCGCGGAGCGCGGATTTTTTCATACGGCATAACTTTCGAACGGGGGGAGGTATCAATTAACTTGTTTTACCAGTAGAAAGAGTGCAAAAAACTTAACATGCCGATATATTTAACTCAGTTTCGAAAATTTTGCAGTTACTTGGTTTTACCAGTAAGCAGACGATAAATACGTTGACTTCCATGTTTGACATACAAATTGTTTGCCTAGACGCAGCAACAAATCTGTACTACTAAATTTTATTGGGGTTAAAAGTTCTCGGCTTAGCCAGCCAAGAACCGCCGTTGCCGAAACTTGCAATTTTGTAAGTATTCACTTACTTTGCTCGTCGATGGCAGATGAGAACTAATAAGTTCGAAACTCGAGTCCACATTTCAAATTGGGTTGTGCGATATTCTTGTAAATTTTATTGTTTACTTTTCTATCTTCAAACATAACCCTAAATGTAACGCGCATTCATGTTTGGGCGCACAAGTTGAACCAAACATATTAGATATACTTGTATGAACGTCTAGTTTGGATATAATTTTTTTTACTTCGTTTTGATTGTGCATACAAACCTAACAGCGTCTACACACGATCCAATCTGGTCGGGCCGACAAGCTGTCCTACACGTGAGTTGAACAAGGACACAATAGCCGCATCCTTATTCAACTCATGTGTAGGACAGCCGGTTGGCCCGACCAGATTGGATCGTGTGTAGACCCTATAACAAACTTGATGGTACGTTTAGGGGGGCCTTTAGTACAGGAATATTACACTTGAATAATTCAATATGGGTGTTACCTGTTAAAGTGAGACTTGAAAAATTACCAAGTTAATTATGCAATAAAAATTCAATTTATATTCATGCGTTTTAAGCAATAGGCTTTGCTATCGTCAGGTGTTTTAATAAAACACGCAATAACCCATCGCTGAAAGCTCATTAAATTTTTTCGTGAAATGTATAAATTAATTTTTGACCATTTAAAAAATTGATTGAATTTAATATGCATCATAACAGAAAATATACTCGTATTAAATTTGAGGTGTTTGACTTTTAATCTTCATCAATTTTTATTACAAGGTTGTGTAGTTATTACAATGACCATGACCAAGAAAAGCATTTTCAGGTATTATTGAACTGCTATTTACTAATACCGTATACATAATATTATGATACAAAATACATTCTTACTACATTTGGGATGTTGACGTTATTTGCCCTTCATCAATTTCTATTACAAGGTAGTATACAATCTCTACAAGAAATGTGTCGATCTAATTTATTCTTGTACTATTCTTGCTCTAGAAAAATCAAGATTACAGCATCATTACATTTTTTATTACAAACGTTATGTCGATATCTAAGCAACATATTTCCAGGTAAACAGATAAAAAGTGGATTTAATTGGATTTGGATTAATTTGTAGTTGAACTTCTTTCTGTTCCGTTATGAAACAAGTCAAGTTGTATGTATGTTATGTTACTAAATCTAATAATTTAGAAGACTTCAAAGAAACTAAGCGAAACAAATTGGGAACAATTACCTACATTAAAAATGCTATGCGTAATTTTTTCAAGTACTTTTTATTGGATTAAATTTTAAGTCTCTAAAAATTTAATGCCGGAAGGTGACACTTTACTTAACGGGTCAAGTTGACAAGTGCAGTAAAAACACTTTCCGGATGTGTTACATACAATATTTTTTCTGCGGCCGTCAATGACCAGCAATTAGATGAAAAAATTGGCAGTTATTTGAAAGCACGAAATAAAAATAAATGAACTCATCATCATGGAAGTATTGTAGGAATACTGTAAAAATATATAAACAGCAATTTTCAAGATTAAAAATTGTAACAAAAAACGTAGTCATTATAAATGCTAAAATATTTGAATTGTTACTGTAAGTTTAACATTGGGTTATACAAAGAAATTTTATTCAAAAGATGCTTTGTAGGGCCTTTGTGTTATATCAAGTGAAAACAAGGTCATAAAATTATAAAATTTTTGAAAGACGACTGATAACTGTCAATTATGTAAATTGGAAATCCGTGTAGGATAATCCAATATAGTAACGTTTCATCTTTTATTTTCCAAGCTTTTATTTTACAAAAATCACTCGAGAAGGAGAGGTTAACAATGAACACATCTTAGTTCTTTGAATATGTTCTTCTTCAGCCTAAGTAGATTATCTAACAGAAAATATTATTTGGATATTTACGATAAAGTTATTCATAATATTGAGTTTTACCATATTAAGAATATTTTTTAATTATATTAATTTCTTTTTCATAATCGCCGTTAAAAATTGTTGAAATATAAAGTTAATGTTGTTACATTTCATTAACATGGATTACAAAACGTATAAAAAATATTATTCATCTATACATAATATACAGGGTGTCCGCGACCGACAATTCTTGTCTAAATTCAAACGTTTGAGGATTTCTCTTTAAAGCAATTTTTAAATTTCTACCTTCAATGGCCATAGCTCCGAAACCATTTACTTTTCTTGTGTTATAGTTTAGTGCTTTTTCAATGCGAATGAAATTATCCACAAACTAAATTATAACCCTTTACTGTCTAAAATCGTAGGTTTTCGAGTTATGGGTTAAATTAAGCATAAAAATGTTAAAAAATTGGAAGTTCCATTTTTTTTTAGTTTTTCTTGGAAAACCTGTAAATATGTTTAGAGAAAACGTTTTTAAAAAGAGCAGACGCTCGTTTTCTGTTAGCAAATTTAACGGCTTGCAACTTTAGTCAAACATTTTGATTGTAATCAGTAGAGATGAGATTTTTAGGTCGTATAAATGTTATACCAGAGAGCGTTAAAGGGTTAATTGATACACGGCCCCGTTTCTTCTTTCTTTTTCATACAGCATAACTTTCGAACGGGGCCGTGTATCAATTAACCCTTTAACGCTCTCTGGTATAACATTTATACGACCTAAAAATCTCATCTCTAGTAATCAGTCAGTGAGCACACATTGAATTTTATATATTTCCATGTTGTTTTTCAAAAATTTAAGTTACGAATTTTAAGTGAAAACATGAAAAATAATTTTTATAAAGAAAGGTTGTGAAAAATTTTACGTGGGAATTTGTTTTGGAAATCCCCCTAAATTTGTCTTTAAAAATGTCACTAGAAAAAGTTTTAAAAGTTTAAATTTTGAAAAGTTCGAAAAAGGTACGCGTAAAATAGGAAAAATGGGAACAGAACACTTTTAGCCGCGTCTCTCCGTGTTTTATTGTAACTCGCGAAAATTAATTTCAAGAAATTAACGAAAGAAATTTATCAACAATGAATAAAATTTAAATGTAGTTATCAATTCGAAGAAGAAACAATAACAATTTATTCCGGTGCATTTATGATAACAAAAATAAGGAAAAAAGCACAAAATTGGAAGACGCCGACATTGCCCATATCTGGAAACCTACAAATGAAGCAAAATCTTACAGACGTCAACTAAAAAAAAAGAATGAACAATTTTTTATTTGAATAGATTTACATGATAAACGCCTGCAAGGTAGGTACCAAATATTAATAAAAAACATGTTTGTATTTTTGTGCCGACTTTATAAACCACCATTTTAAATTTTAAATTTTAATTAGTCTAAGTAAATTGTTGTAATAAAAAAATATTTATCATTTTCAATTCATGTGTACAACTTAAAAATATAACCATACAGCAAATAATAACATTAAAAGTTTAATTTTCAAATAAAAATTTCAATCCACAATTTTAAATTAAAAAAAAATTGTTCATATCGTAGCAATATATAAATTTAAATTTGACCATGACAGTGGTTTACTGTTATAAGTTATGTATATTAGTGTTATAATTAGACTTTGATGAATAGGAATACTCAGTGGTTGTAATAATTTTTGTAATTCCGTGGTGGTATTTTTTTTTCTTTAAACCATCCTCTACATGAATAAATTCCATAGTGTCACTCTTTGGAATTTTGATGTAATTAAAATGAGGACTAATGGAAACCATACATTTTTAATATCTAGGCTATTTTTTTCGGATCGATTCCAATTTTTAGAAACTTTTATTAAAGATAATTAATCGTTCTACAAAAGCTGTTATTATGAAAATACCTCTAAAATCAATGGTTGAGATATTTTTAGCATAGTTATGAACATTTTTTAAATTAATTTATTTAAAAAACACAGAGTAACAATTAATTACATAAAATGCAGGCCTGGATTTACCTTATGTAATAATATGAATAAAAAAATATCCTTATTAAAAAGAGATATATCTAATAAGATTACAGTGAAATTATAATGTAACGAACTTTGACTTCACAATATTCTCGATTTTATAGGAACATTGACTTTCAAAATAAATTACATGTGTTTTTGTTTCGTTTGAACAAAATAAATTTCAGGCATATTGGAATATGTCATAATGGCGGACAATGGAAACCATAAAATCGTTAATATCTCGGATATTTATGGATAGATTTCAATTTTTAAAGACTATTCAATCAACCAAGATTAGCACGAAAAGTCTTGTAGACCCAACTTTCTTTAAAATCTTTCCACGCTGCATTCTATCCCTCACCACACCCCTCCAATCTCTCACATTTAGTTCATCAATTCCAAAAATTGATATTAACGATTTATGGTTTCCATTGGCCACCTTTTTTATTACATCATAGTTCGTATACGCCACGCACCAGAGAGTAACACCATGGCTTTTTTCCCTAAAGCTTTCCTAATGCTAGAGCATTAATTTTCTACATAAATATGCTCCCTACTATCACCTCAATAGGGCTGTATAAAGAAGAACTCATAGCCAAGATTTAAAAAAAGACTCCTTGATGTTAACGACGCTCTCTCCTGTGTCTGTGCTGTAAGTGCGAAGTGATATGACAATCTAGCCTAAAGCTAACGTGGGTTCCAACTCACGTCACTGAGAGGTTTTATTATACCAGGGCCCTTCTGCCTTTTCAGGGAAAAGATGAAAGAAACACAACGGCCGTTTTTAAAAAATACAATCCATATAATAACGTTCCTATTAAATCAATTCTAAAAACAGCAAACATCTAAGACTGCTCCAAAAAATCATATAATTTTTTTATTACATAAGTAGGTACAAAATAAACAAAGAAAGGTTGATAAAACATTGGTTGTGGTAGTACGCAAAGTTTTTCTTTGAACTTCTCAGATGATGATGTGAGACTTTTTAAAATTTTCTCATTCTTTCTAAAGGGGCGAAAAAATTACCAACGCAACATAAAAACTACAACGAAATCGATGATTTTCGGAACCTAAGTTTTAAAGCTTGACGGCGCGTGAAAGCTGAACGACTGACTTATTATGATAAATGTTGTTCGAATCAATATTGTAAATATTTAATGCTCTACAAAAATATACAACATTTTTACCCTCTTACTTGGTTTTAGAGATATTTAAGAAAAACCAACAGCAACGCCTTCTTTATTTATAAGATTACTGAAGCTATTTATGGTGTTTTCAACTTGAGAAGACTAATACGATCGGCCTATTTGCTCACAGGGAACTCTCGCATTAGCGAGATCGGTGATCTTTTCTCAAAATTAAAAATTTTAACCTAAAAATATCTAATCAATTAATGGGATTTGGACAAATTATAAAATCAACTTCTTTATCGACCTTTGTTTCGAACGTTTTTGTCTTTAGGAGCAACAAAATCGCTTCAATAAAATGATGTTAACATGTAGGCCAGTGCTTAGACGTGATTTTTGAGCAAAACCTCGAAAGAGATCGTGAATAACCCAAACTCGGTAGTTAAGTGTAAAATTACCTAGAGATCTTCCAATACCTTGCAATTTTGTTAAAAATTAAAAACCGAAGAATTTGATGAAAAATTGGCACATCTTTATCCGTTTTCGATTACGATGCAAAAACTAAGCGCGGGAAAGGTATTTTTAATAGTGCGTAATATTTTCTATGGTCATAGATGGTCATAGCTTTGGCAGTTAAGTGCGTCTACTGCTAATGCGAAACGCTCGGATCGAATCCGTGCAGGGTAAGAACTTTATTCTGACCGTCTCTCCTCGGAAGGCAATGGCAAACCACCGAGGTAATTTGCCAAGAGCGCCCATCTCAACATGAAGTGTATTACACTTCCCGTGGTTCGGAGCCCACGTTAAACAAGTAGGTCCTCTATGTATATGAAAACACTTGGAACGCACATCACATGCATAGAAAGAGATGGGTCACGACGTTCGGAAACGAACAATACGACTTACAAGTAGAAGAATATTTTCTAATAAAAATCCCAAAAGCACTTAGCTGAGATAAGTAGTTTAGGCGTGAGCACCTTTCAAAGTTGCCCTGTCGATACGCCAAATTTTTTGTGATTTTTGCCAGTGCGCCAATTTTACTTAACTTTGATGGAAACAACGTAAAAATATTAAATTAAAAATCTGAAAAAATGCATGGCTTATTAGCACATCATAATATAATTTTTAGTTAGGGTAATTCCGGGATAGTTGGACCACTGGGTTAGATGGACCACTAACGATAACTTTAATGTTATGAAGTACCGCTGGTATTTATACCCATCCTCCCTTTTAGTGGAACAGTCTAAGTTGTATAACGTGTAAACAATAAAGCGCGGGTGTATTATACAAGTAAAATTAAGCGTAGATGTTTCGAGGTTGGCTGAAAGTTTTTATAGTGGTTGTTTTAGATCAATTAAGAAGAACCTAAAGGCAAATTTTTTTAAAGATTTCGTTTGTATATGGTAGTTTTGGTATTCGAAATAGGTATAACCTAACTTTTTCGTCATTTCTAACACCGTGACTCGTGTGACAAAGTGGTCTAACTAACCCATAGTTTTGGGATAGTGAGACCGTTTTCATTCAGGTTAGATAGACCATTTCTAAATCTAAAGTAGTGAAGTTTTTTCCAGATTTACATCATGCCTACATTTTATAAAAGGAAAGGAACTGTTAATAGAGCCACGTGGAGTGCCGAAGCACTACAAAATGCGATAGAAGCTGTATTTTCGGGTACATTTGGAGTTAACAAAGCTGCAAAAGAATTCAAAAAAAAAAAGAAAAAAAAAGAATGCAAAAGAAAAAAGAAAAAAAAAGAAAAAAGAAAAGAAAAAAAGAAAAGAAGAAAAAAGAATGAAAAAGAAAAAGAATGCGAGAAGTGGTTACACGAAGGATGCATGAAATATGCGAATATGTGTGAACTATGCGGTAAAGTGGCATCTAAATAAAGAACCTCTGCTGAATATTGCTTTGAAATGATGGTCTAACTAACCCATATACACTGGACCAACTAACCCTCACACTATGGGTTAGTGAGACCAGTTAGAACTTTTTATTTTTTATTTATAAGTAATAATGTTACTACTCCTTTTATGTATCGTAATAAAATACTTAAACTACATCAGTGTATGCATTGATTTTTACCATTTTGAAAATTTAAAACATAACGATAATGAAAAACAAGATGTTTAAAAAAAAGTGGTCCAACTATCCCGGACTTACCCTATTCTAGAAATGATTTTTAGTTCAAATTTCATCTTTTATTGGCATGGAAAAACTAGATACTATTAACACCATACCTTTTGTTTCAATTTAATATCTCGAGAAGTATTGGTCGAAAAATAATATTAATTTTTAAACTTGTATGTAATAAAATTCTCTACAATTTTGTTCTCTTATCATTTGCTCGTAAATTTAACCGTTCATCAGTTATAGTTAAAATGTGTTCGTCCAGAATGGAACAAAGTGGACAACTTGGAAAATATCCAATTTTTGAAAAACTGCAGAGACTTGTGCCATCATATGAATTATTGCTCATGGCTTAATGCAAAAATCGTCAAAATTCTGTTTGTTTCGACGACTTTAATCGTTTACTTTAATCAGACATTTATTGAAATGATGTTGATCCTGACGAAGAAAATAAAAACCTTCGAAACGTAGACCGATAAAAAAATTCGTTTTAAGAGGGTATTCCACCAATTTGCACATAAATCGAGGCAATTTTCAGTATTTTTTTTAGTAAAACGAAACAACATAGAAATTTTTATTACATAATTGGATACACAATATTAAATTTTTCATATGAAAATGATCCTCATAAAAAATTAAAATACCCAGCGATGCGATTTGTCAAAAATTTAAAAACGAAAAATTTTTGTATTCAACAAGGTTGTCAGTATACTCTCGACTAAAATCATTAGAAAAAAAAAGATTGTATAGGAATGGCGTCATTTTAAACAAAAATTGAAATTTTGTATGAATGCATTTGTTTTTAGTCGGACGATAAAGAATTTTATATAACATCGAACGCCGCAAGATTCGATTGAATCGGTTTATTAATTTTTAAGATAGAATGCACACCAACTAAAGAAATGTAATTTTGAGGAAAACGTATTTAAAGTTTACGGTAAGGTTTTTATAGTGCAGGTATAAATTTATTCGAATTCGAATTTTCAACTGTATTATTATAAACCTTCATAACTTCCTAATTTTTTCAGTTCTTCACGAAAATTTTCACTAACATGTTCTAGAAGGATTCCAGATTAGTAATATTTATTTAAAAAAATGTATTTTTTAAAGTGAAAATAATGGAATACCCCCTTAATTTGTCCAAATTTCTACACTTTCCCATTGTATTCGTATTATTGATACCCACGCGATTCGTGAAAGAGATCTAAAAATATCTTTTTTTTTATTTTTAACTGCTGTTTTAAAATATACTTAACAATTTATTTTTATTTAGTTTTCTCCTAATAAAGTTATTGACATATAAATAATATATACAAGTGATTAACCTTTATAATAATAAAATTTCTCTTGTAGCAATCATTTCAATGCCACATCATCAATGCATTTAAAAATTACGATATATTTGCATAATGCGTATAAGTGATGTAGAATTTTTAATTTATTATAATATTAAATAGTATTAAATTTTAATAGTATACAGGGTGTACCCGCGACCGATCTCTTAGGTGGTGATGGAAGACAGTTTTCGAGAAAATTTTTTAACCAAATGTTTTGTTTAAATTTAAACCCTTGCAGGGTAGCCCCTTTAAAGCAATTTTAATAATTTCTACCATCGAATGCCCATAGAACCAAGATAATTGACTTTTTATGTTCAGGACTATTTTAAAGGGCGTGAAGTTATCTATAAATTAGATTATAACCCTTTATTATTTTAATCAACGATTTTCGAGAAGTGTACTTATAAAATAATTTTAATTTTATTGTAGTTGTAATAGCATGTAGCACAAAAATATTAAAAAATTATATGGGTTGTAATTTTTTAAAAATATTTTAAAACTCACCTGATATAAGGCAATAAATCACGCTCGCGATTATTCACTATCACTTTTACTCCCAATCAATGTAAACATCTAACACCTAAGAAGAAACTAAGGTAACTTAGCCATACATCTTTCCATCGAATGAAGTCCCCTCCATCGAGAAAAATAATGGTCAACAGTCTTAAACTGTTTGGATTTGTAAACAATAAATGCAAATTTAACAAAATAGCTATTGTACAATAACCAAATCGTGTATAAAAACTAGGTCAGTATTTTTATTGCATTACACTAATTTGGTTTAAATAGTCAGAAAACAAAAGTGACTTCATTTTTGTATTAACCTTCATTGGTAATTCGTCTATCTACTACATAAATATATACCTTATTTACATAAATAAATTTTATAGGCAGATATGTACGTACTATTATGTTAATTTCGGAGGTCTTTATTGTAAAGTAAAATTATATCATATTTATATGATTTATACGGAATACTGGATTTACTATTGATTGATATACAAATTTCAAGAATGTGAAGTTCAAGTATTTTAACTGTTAGATACCAAGTTAGATAAAAAAAAACAATCCACCAATAAATAATTATTTTACTTGATGACCTTTCCCTTTAAAATTATTTGGAACAAAATTTTAATTTATGGCAAATACGGAATATCCTGCAATCAAATACAATTCCGAAATATTGTAAGCTGGATCATGGACGGGGGGGAGGGCATCTTCCAGTTAGATTTTACAAAATAACTACCTGAAAATAAATAATGATAAATGTATTAAATAAACTCCGCCGTGATTATTTCTTATTTATTTTCTTATTTCTCTTTAAAATTTCGCTTTGGAGTTTGTTTATTTTAAGTTCCTCCCTGATATCCTCGTTTCTCATTCTATCCGCCCTTGTGCATTCCTTAGTTGCTCTTGGTTTAAAATTCCAAAAGCGTGTACATCTGCTATAGGCACAATATTAGACATAAACTTGGGATATTTCACAATTTGTAACATTTTTAATTTATGATTAATTGCATAAAATTTAAACTGGAATTCCTTGACACAACTCTGGTATATATATACGCTGTACCTAATATTTGATGAGTATGCCTACTACGACACAAACAAGTTTTGTGTTTAGTAATCATAAAAAATATTGACTATTTCAATAAAAACTTATACCTATCGGTACATAATGTAATATTCAAATAATATATTGTATAATTAATTAATACATGTAAAAGAAGCTACATAAAAGTAAATAATATAAAAATTAGGATTGTTACTTTCTCATTTCTCCTTGCGCAATTCTCCTAACTGCTTCGATTGGTTTAGGTTGAAGTCTTTCTTCCATAGTTATTGGAGAAAAATCCAAATTTGCCAACTAAAATTTAAAATTATTATAAAATACTCATAAAATATAATAAACCTATAAAATAAAAGAAGACGGTCATGGTCTGAACGTTAGCGCGATCAACTGCTAACGCAAGGCGCCCCGGTTCGACTCCGGGTATTGTCTAAAAATTTCTTGACCGTCTTCCGTGTTTCGGAGGGCACGTTAAGCAGGCGGTCCCCCTGTGTTAATGATTTGCCATCATAACAATAAAAAACAGGGTGCAGACACATCGAAAGGCAAGCCTAGCAAGCTACTTGAGATGTAAAAACCAAACTGCTCATAGAACCAACAGTGCCTTGAACAGAGGCACTATAGTTGGGAAGTACAGGACGTAGTCCTAGATTAAGAAGAAGAAGATAAAATACTTTTACTCTCTGAGCCACGTAGTGGACTCCTGGTGTACATAATAACATATTCCCCAAAAATTACACCTTATAATAGTCCATAACATGTAGAAGATAATTTCCTAGACATTTAATTGTCGTTACGTTTGACTTATTTAAAAAAAGTTCACCCTTATAAAATATTTGAAAAGTTGGCGCATAAAATTGAGATATCCCACCTGCAGACTAGAATATCCCAGTTCCTCTGACAATAAATAAATAAAAGTCAAATAATGTATATTTTTAGTCAAGGCAACAGAGCCTAAAAATTGGTTTGAGCTTGCAAAAAATCCAGGCAAGCTGAAATTGGGCATACATTGGAGTGTCCTAATGAATGGGATTTTAGGGGACTTTTGAAGAGTTCTTTAGGGCACTCCAATATACATGGCTACCAAATATCAGCTTGCCAGGAATTTTGCTTATTAAAAATATTCTTTGGCTGGGTTATTAATATTAAGAGTAAATTAAAGAATTTTATAACGAATATTTCCCACTAAAATCAACCACTATTTAATGTTTTCACTTTAGAACGATTAGAATGTATATTATTATATTTTTGATAATAACATAGTCCAGTGTAGAAAACGATCTCGTCCGAAATATAAGTAATGGAATAGGATCTCGGGTATGCGGAACGATAAATAAAACAATGTTGTTTAAGTCGACGTTTCGGGACTATATTTTTTTTGTAGTCCTGAGGATGGGTACAATATAGTCCCGAAACGTCGACTTAAACAACATTGTTTTATTTATCGTTCCGCATACCCGAGATCCTATTCCATTACATAGTCCAGTGGTTCTTCACCTGTGTTCCGGAAATGTTCAGCAAAATAATGAGTTTCATATATTTTTAATCAAATTATGTTCATTAGTCATTTACACTTTATTGTTCGTTTTATGTTCTGCCATATTTCATTCTATTGTAAGCTGTAATTAGCAGACATTATGTACACTACAGCTCAAAAAGATAAGTATACTTATATTTTTAAGTGCTCTTCCTAAGCTCTTTATAAATCAATTATTTTAAAAGAAATCAAGTAATATAATTTATTTACAAGTTTAATAAAAAAAAACTGAAAAAATGTTATTATGTTGGCTAAATTCTGTTTTCTTACAAAAATCCACCTTTTGCTTTTATAACAGCTCGGCACAAACGACCCATTCTTTGGATGAGTTTATCCAAAGTTTCAGATTGAATAAATGGGTTTGTGATTTTTGGGCACTTTAGTCGAACGTTCCGATCTAGTTCCTCCCACAATAGCTCTATAGGATTCAAATCCGGGAAGGGGTGGCCAATCCATATAATTTAGCACTCTTCGTTTTTCATTTTCTCTCAAATAGTCGCTGGACAACTTCGATGAGTGCTTGGGATCATTTTCTTCTTGAAAAATAAAACCTCTCCCAATTAAACGCCGACCTGATAGCAGAACATTGTTTTCCAATGTTGGTTTATGACCTTCTTTTTTTAAAATTCCTTCTATTTTAATAATATCTCCGAGGCAAATGTCCACTTCCTAATAATAGGTAAAATAAACCTACATATTACAAGGTGTAGGAAACATAAACAAACCACGTCAAAGACAAAAACTGAGAAGGATAAATGGTATATCAACTCGAAAATGAAGATGTTTGACTACAATATCAAAATAAAATTAACAGCTTATGAATTACAATCCCCAATAATGACATAAAAGAAGAGTGGCAAAACATGAAAAACATTATAATGAATTCGCACTAGAAACCCTTGGAACTAAGAGAAAATTTAGAAAAACTAAAGGTCTTGATGGTCTCTTGAAACGGCAGAAAAAGATAAAAATGAGGCGTATAAAAACTATCTCAATAGCACATAGGACAACAAACAAAACTATGCAGGCTTAGCAATTACGCAAAAATTATTTATAGGAAAGTACTTCAAGAAGTATGGGAAAGATTTGTAGAAAAGTTAGAAGAGGGCGTACTTGGAAGACAAATTCTAGCTTATAACACAATGAGAAGACTCCAGCAAATAGAAAAAGATAGTGTAAAATTCAACTGTGTAGAAGAGAAAAGTGGATAAAACACTATAAATGACTTTGGTATGATGACACAATCCCGCAGGAGGAGATACAAGCCCCAGATCCGACCCGACCTAACGCTTCCCGATTGTTCATGGGCTTGCCGATTGGTTGTAGACCTTTTTGGGCTCTGCAGTCGTGTGTAGGTCTACACGGTAGACCATCGGTTTCACTTGTTGATCTTCGGCCTTTCAATGGTTTATGTGAACACGGGTTAGCCTTCGGCCTCCCAATTGTTTATAAGAACAGGAAGCGGCCTACGGTCTTCATTTAATAAATGTCATATGAAATTAAGTATGAAAGATATCCTGTAACGTAAAATGGAATAATTTCCAAACTCCATTTCTACAACTCCAAACGTTGCCTAAAATTAAAATTATTCAAAATTTCAATTTCATTTAAAAACAATATTACAAAATTTGAGTCACAGAAGCATTAGAACTATTTAATTCAGGCAATTCTCCTCCACAGTCGACCTTTGGCCTCGACACTAACGATTGTTCACAGTCAGCTTTTGTCTCAATAGTCAGCGATCGGCCTCAAAATATGAGTGAAAGATTGCAATTTCATGATCTTCCAGAAGTGTGAACCAAATCGTATATGCTTATGCACCATATAATTCAATTATTGTAGATTTAATTTGGCATTTTTTTTTAATTAAAATTCTGATACTTGGGAACAAACATTACAACAAAGCTAGGAAGGGGATGAAGAGGTAAAGAGCAGAACAGAATTTGCACTATGGTCAGTGATTGGTAGTAAAACCTGCGCCAAATTGATAAAACTCCGGATTTAAAAGATAATTATAAGACCCACTGCGGTGTATGAGTGTGAAGTGTTGGCCTTAAGAAGGCAAATGCAAAAACTTTAGCAATATAGGAAAAGAAGATATTGAAGTAATATTCGGTGGAAAAATATTGCTGGACAATGGCAAAGAAGTACCAATGAGGATATATATAATATGAGTTATATAACGAACTAAATATAGTGGGTATCATCAATTCAAAAGAAGGCGGAAATAAAATAAAATAGTACACCAGATATGAAAGTCTGAGATAGATGATACAAAATGTAAAGCAAAGCCAATGAATAAATGAAGTTCGGGGAAACTTGGAAACGATGAAAATCCACGACTGGAAAGAGCGAGCAAAAAACAGAAAAGATTGGGCCAATGTGGCCAAACAAACCAAGAGTCTTCTAGGCCTGTAGAGCCATCGATATAAAACTTTTCCGAATATCAAATTAAAAATTGCATATTCTTCTAAAACCAATAAAAATTCGACTTTATCAAAAGTCATTTTTCGAAAGTTTAAAATATTTTTGAATTTTTTGCGAAAACAAGGTTCACTGCTCAAGTAAAAATAATCGACTAAGGAAAATTACCTAACTTATTTTTTATAACCCCTCCAAATACGCGTCACATACTCCCTTTAATTCAACATTCTGCAAGTTTAGTGATCTAAACATCTTAATAACAAAATGCTAAAAATAAACATTATGATGTTACAATTTTGGAAGATCACCTTGACCCCATCATAACGTAAGTCTGAACTCCCCCCTTCCGTACGTGACGTACTTTATGAATGGCCCCTAATAAGTATGTATAATATGTAAAAAAACAATAATTAAATAAACCTCATTAAAAAAACTATATAATTTACTTGTATATTTAAAAAGTAATAAAATAAAAAATAAATCTATACCCCTGTAATTTTTTTCAGATATTATTATATAGGTAGCAGTCCTAAGGGTTCCCCAAAGTTTTATATATTGTGAAAAAGTTACGCGACAAAAAAATTGGCAAACGCTGGTGTAAGGCATAAAAATATACTTAGGTACCGGCCTAAAAAATAATTATACCAAATTTTGAGAAAGTTGACTATAAACATAAATTTTTTTGTAAATAGTTTCGTATAATAATTTAGACTGAATTCGCAATAAAATTGTGGTATCAACTTATGGCTAACAATGTTATTGGAACTTGTTACCCTTGGAAGGCCTACAAAATTTTTGTACAACAGAATGGTCATCAATAACGTAGCAATGACAAGGGAAGGGGGGTGAAAACCGCAGGTACCGTTCCATTTAAAAATTAAATTATATTAAAATATCATACTACAGTAGAACTAGAATATACAAATCTCAGGAAATCTAAAAAAATAGTTACTCCCTTTTCAAATCGGTAGGAAACCTTTGCACCGCACTTCATAATGTACATCTTTATTGTTAATTTAATTTATTATATTGTTAAACATGTTTTTTATTACAATTAATTATGTAGGTATTATACGTATTATAATTGACTTGTATTATAATTGTAAAATTGTATATTATTAGGAATTAAATTAAATTAGTTAATTATTAAAATAAAAAATTAAAATGCGAAGCTCCACATCTTGTATTACCTTTGGTATTACTAAGGTTTAGCGGCCTATCGGTCGCCCTGACGTCCTAGTATTTAAATATTGAAATTAAAAATGGAAATTCTTTTCGGGGACGTGGATAAAACATGATTTTTTTTTAATTCTTACTCTTATATACGCATCTACATGAAAAGTCGAAAAGATAAAAACCTTAAACGGTAAGAATAGTTTTAATGCTGAATTTCTCTAATTGTATTTATTTTGGGACCCTATTAGATCAGTTTGTTGTCAAACTGGAAAAGGATGATTTTCAAAATTCTTGAACTTATATACACATCTACATGAAAAGTCGAAAAGATATAGGGTGTTTTTTTAGCTTCATAAGATCTTTCACTAGGGATAACTTTTTAATGAAGTTTGTCAAAGTGACAGTTCTTTAACATTTGTGTTCAGAAAGGTTTGCCATTTAATCATGAATAAATTAACACTTGAACAACGCTACCAAATTGTGGAAATTTATTTTCAAAGTCAGAGTTCCGTTCGCGAACCTTATGGAGCTCTTCGCCCATTTCATGGTGGACATAATCGACCTTCTGAGCAGGCTATTGGTGAGGTAATGGATAAATTTCGTACCACTTCTTCATTGCATGATGTAAGACCACCAACAATACAAAGAAATGTCCGTACCGAAGAAACTATCGCTTCTGTAAGTGAAATTGTGCAAGAGAACCCAAAAATTTCAAGAATTGAAGCCTAATGATTATCGATTGCGTTTTTAGTTCGCAGATTGGGCTCACAACCAATTGGAAGTGGATCCATTTTTTTTACCGCAAAATTTTGTTCAGTGTCGAGGCACATTTCTGGCTGAATTGGTATGTGATCAAGCAAAATTGCCGTATATGGACTGATACCAATCCGGAACATTATCTTGAGACTCCATTGTATCCATTAAAATTGACTGTTTGGTGTGGAATACACGCCAACGGCATCATCGGTCCTTTCGAAATGAGGAAGGAGCTACCGTTACGGTGAATGGTGTGAGATATCTACACATGCACAATACATTTTTGTTTCAAAAAAATGCAAGAGTTAAACATCGACAACTTATGGTTCCAACAGGATGGTGCTACGTGCCACACAGCCACCAAACCATCGATTTATTGCAAGGTCAATTTGGTGACAACATTATTTCAAGAAATGGTCCTATCAATTGGCCTCCAAGATCGTGTGATTTGACTCCTCCAGATTATTTTCTTTGGGAGTATGTTAAATCCATGGTTTACGCTAACAAACCAACAACTCTGGAAGCGTTTGAGGTAAATATTCAGCAAGCCATTTATGAAATAAGGCCAGAAATATTGGAAAAAGTGGTCAAAAATTGGACTGATCGAATGCGTTTCGTAACGATTAGTCGCGGTGGTCACATGCTGGAAATCATTTTCAGATCATAAATGGCATTAATTTACTTTCATAATAAAATAATATTAAAACAGTCCATCAATTTTTTAATGTTTTATTTCAATTTGAAGTTCTCATGCAGCTAAAATAACACCCTATAGAAACCTTAAACATTAAGAATATTTTTAACGCTGAACTTTTCCCAATTGTATTTATTTTGGGACCCCACTAGATCAGTTTGTTGTCAAACCCTACCATGTAATAAAAATATCTCAAAACCTCAAAAACCAAGAATAAATTAGATAATTTATAGTTAAACTACCTGCGGCAAATAGCAAATCACATGATTTCTGTATCTAGGTATCTCATTGATGGGATTTCCATGCATAGTTAAGCTTCTCAATTCCTTTAACTTTCTTATCCGATACACGTCTTCCATACTTTCCAAAAGGTTACCATGAAGATAAATTATTTTTAAATTTGGTAATTTGAGTAGACCCTGCGCAAAAAAAGCACTTGCATAATAAGTTTAAGCCAAAAATGAAGAACTTGCTTACATCATCAAGTGAAGTGATAAAATTAAACGAGAAATCAATCCAGCCTAATTTCTCGGGTTGTTCTAGAACGTTGGCCGCCATAATCTCTACATCTTTAATATTTGTGAGTTTGTTATTGTTCAACCAAATCGCTCTAGTTAAATATTTTCGACGTTCAACTCCGCGATCTGGAATCTTTCCAACTCTGGTCGATCGCGGCCCTTCCACTCCAATACCTAACAAAATAGGGGAAATTTTACATTTTTAATAATAAGGGGGTACATTTTCAAAATAAAATTATTTTCAAAATTATACTAACTCAATAACTTTTTAAGTTCGTTGAAAGAATAATCAACAGGTAACGACGATTCTATAACCGTGTTTTCGTCTTTTGGTAATTTCATGATAAAAAAACTTGGTTAATAAACAAACATGTTTAGCAAAAATTTAAAATGACAGTTTCCCAAAATTTATTTCAATCGAGTTCCATAGAAATAAAAACAATTGTTTCATTCATATTTCAGTCAACTTGGATTTTCAACGGGGACGCATTTTGGATCAAAGTTCTATATTTCTTTATTTATAGGTATAAAATGTAGAAAATCTACAATAATTTATGAATGAAAAATACGATCGGGCACATGTGAACTAAGAAAGGGAAGCCCGAGGTGGGATATCGGCAATTAAGATCCCAATATTTTTGGTGATTCTAAAAGCCAAAGTCTTTGGATTTTGCCCAATTACGCTTAGTTTTTGAGTTACGAATTTTTGAAAATAGAGTAATTCCATCTCAAATCAACTGAAAAATTTACTCGACTCCCACCAAATTTGATGAAACTTGGTACCACCATCTTAGTGAGTAATAAAAAATACAAATTTAAGGATTTATCCAACAGGGCATTTGTTTCCTTGTTTTGGTCCTTCAAGAAGTAAAAAAGTTAATATGATTGATTATGGTATATCACTCTTGAATTGTTATTAAAAATATAGATTTCAGAAAAGACAAAAAATAAGAACCCACGTTATCTATAATAATTACCAATTAAAGCTCCAATATTTTTAAAAGAAAAATCTACAGGTTTACCGCAGTCCGTTATTTCATCTTCAGTAAGTGGTTTAATTCCTTCGGGCATTTATATTGTATAATAGTGGATTGTATATTTTAATTTCCGGGATATTAGTAGAACAACTTTTTATTCTAAATATAACACTAGCATTATTTATAAATGTCAATTGGACATTTGTAATATTTTTAATAAAAATTCAACAATTATGGCAACCACCTATGAGATTTATTTGAGATTTAATAAAACTTTTAAAATAATTATAACTATATCAATATAATTGGTGTAATTACAGCGTTTCTTTTTCTGAACCTCCCAATTTATTTACCGGTTGGCCATAGGCGATAATTTTGGGGAAGTTACGGAAGCTTCGTTAGAAGGATAAGGTTGCACGATTTTTTTTCGTCTACACGTGCCTAGAGGAGTTCGCTTGGGCATTATTATTATTATTCGGCAAAACAAGGTATTTTCGTATCGTTTGAGTTTTAAAATTACTTTAATTTATTTAGAAGTTTTATTTGATTTAATAAAATTTGCGTGTACATGTGGATAGAAGGCGGTATGAGGCGATCATAGCTTTGATAGTTAAGTGCGTCTACTGCTAATGCGAAACGCTCGGATCGAATCCGGGCAGGCAAACTATCGAGGTAATCTGCCAAGAAAATCCATCTCTAAATGAATTGTATTACACTTCTCGTGGTTCGAAGCCCACGTTAAACAAGTAGGTCCTCTATTATGTGAAAACAATTTGAACGCACATCACATGCATAGAAAGAGATGATCGAGTCACCAAATCCGCATTAGGGTAGAAAGTGGATGGAAGATTCGCTCGCAACATTTTGTTATTTTTATA
This sequence comes from Podabrus alpinus, assembly GCA_932274525.1. NCBI lineage: Eukaryota > Metazoa > Arthropoda > Insecta > Coleoptera > Cantharidae > Podabrus > Podabrus alpinus. The sequence goes on along the minus strand of OW026454.1, from coordinate 62,211,804 downwards.
CGTCGAATCGACGTACTTACGTTTATATCAAATTAATATCTAGAAGAAATTGTTTTGGTTTTTAAGTGTTATTTCATTTTATTATTCAATTTTTTATGACCGAGTTTCTATTTATTCTTCGTTATCTGGTTATTCTCGAATTATTTTTCTATTCAATTGAAGGGCTGGGCTTAACTGCTTTTTCGTGATTTTTAATTGTGGTTCATTTTCTGTGATGAGGAGTGGTTTATAATAATCACGTGGCGCCTGAATCCAATATCTAATTTTGCTGGTACCGTTTGGTGCAAATCTTTAACATTTACCCCTCTTTCATCGAAAAACACCTAGTCGAAAGTGAGTAAGTACATTCATAAGTAATTAGCAAGCAAGAATATTACAGCTGCACTTGCAAGCAGTATTGGTTTTGTTTATTTTGTCGTTTGCCCTCTAGAGCTAGCCATACGGGCAATCCATAGTTTAAGACGGTCGTCCTGAATTTTGCCTTCAGGCATCATTTGATTGGTCCAATTTCGTCTTGCTAAAGCAGTTAAGTGCGTTGCTGCTAAAGCTGAATGCCTTGTTCGACTCCGGGCTCAGTAAAACTTTATTCTGACCGTCTCCCCTCGGAAGGCAATGGCAAACCACCGAGGTGTAATCTGCCTGGAACAGCCTCTCTGGAGATGAAGTGTATACACTTCCCGCGGTTCGGAGCCCGCGTTAAGCAGTAGGTTCCCTATGTATGTGATAATACTTCAAACGCACAACACATACATAGGAGAGAGGTCGCCAACGTCCGGGAGACCGGATATGGCACTTGAAGAAAAAGAATTTCGTCTTCCCAGATTTCTGAGGCATTACACAGACGATTTTAGGACTGTTTCAGTGGTTAGGGCGATAATTGTGGGCAAATACACAGAGGAAATTGAAAATGGCAATGGAGAGAGCTCTAGAAACTCTAGAACTATGAATCCAACATAATCTAAAGCTTACTAATACATGATTGACTATAGGGACATACATCGCTATACGTGGGAGAGACTACCAATTCGACAAGAGTCAATTATGGACTATATAATTGTGAAACAGAAATCAACCTTTAAAATAAAAGATTCAAGAATAGAAAAGACCATCACCTTTTGATGGCTAAAATAGTATATCCTTTTGTGAAACCTTGAAGCTGTGACTTGGAAGAACGAGCAGAAAATTCAACAAAATGAAATAAATTACCACCTAATAAGTGATATAAATTGAGTCTATTTCAACAATGAAGCTTAAGATATACTGCCATGTGTTGCTACCGTTTTAGATTTATATAGCGAGGATGGTAATATGACACTTAATTAATTATGCACCGACTAGCAAATGAGAACTCTTTCAGGGTCAAAAGTGGGTCATCAATTAAGTAAATGCTCAAACTGTACTTAATAAATAATTTCATAAAAATCGGAAAAACACTTGCCATACCTTGCACCTTTGTTTTCTGCTGTATTTAAATCAAACTAAATGTAACTACTGTACAATAAGAATGCAATTTATTAATAACCAAAATCTTAAGAAGAACAAAAGAGAAATTTTCATTATAAGATTAAATCAAATTTTACAAGAAAGCAACTAATACTAAATTGTTTAAATAAAAACCCCAAAATTTAAATTCACGCGCGAACTTAATGTTTCGAAAAAATGTAGACGAAACTCTTACCGACTTGTTCGTGCACATTCGAAGTAAGACGTACGGCGGGTGACCAGTGAGATGTTTTGAGATGTAAACCAGATACCATAACACGAAGAATTCCAGGTGTGTTGTTGATCGACCAAATATCGCCTGTTGAATCGGTAAACGTTCAGGTAAGTTGAATTTTCGATAAATTTTTCTATTTTATATGATTCCAGAAAAACATAACCGTCAATATTCTCGACCATACCAATTCGCAGTGGTCCCAAAAATTTTATAAATTCCAACGATTTTATTCTTCCTTTTTATCCACTACCAATATTTACTAACTGAACTAATTAATCTTGATTTATCCGCGGAAACTTTCAATATTATTCTCAACTTAATTAATTAACTATTTTCCCATTTTCTCATGGACGTGTAGATCGTCCCCAAAATTCCAAATTTTATCAAAAATCACGTCCTTTCAGCTCTCCAAATACGTGTTCACGTTCCAACACTCGGAACCAGACTCCAATTTATTACGTCCTTATTATTACCGGACGAAACTCGACTTTTCAAAAATACGTCGTCCCTATTTCGTGGACGAAACCCCACTTTCAAAAACACGTCGTCCCTCTTTCGTGGACGGAAATCGACTCCTCTTTATTCTTCTTTTCTGGTCCCACCAAAATCTTTATCAGTCCGCGCAGTCGTTTTCAAAACACAATTATTTAAACAATTCCCTACACTTTTAACAAATAAATTTCAATTTTGATTTAATATTAAAAATTATTAAATCATAAACTTGTTATTTTGAAAATAATTAATTCATCTTTTGTTCCTTATACAATCCTTTATTACATTTCCTGTGGGTACAAAATAGTTTCATTTGTTATCATTTCAGATAGATCAATGAAGCAAGCAGTTTAATATCGAAGCATCAAGAAATTTCAGGTGCAAGTTCTTATCCATCATTATGGTCTTAAAAGTTATAATCACGACATGAGCATTTCACTGAAAAAACACCCAATTACACCAGACCTACCCTTATACTAAAGATATCACGACAATACATAGGTACAAAAAAAGACTCGTAAACGAATTAGAAAGTGCCCATGTAAAAGAAACATCGAACAAGAATCTGTAGATACTTATATATAACATTCGTTATACATCAGATTGTTATCTTGAAGCAATTTTGAAGATAAGTTGAAGATATGAAAGAACGAGGGAACTTTTCCCTTTCACTTGCAATGCAAGTGATTTAAATCTTTAATTTAAATGCATTGTCATGTTTTTTGTTGGCACTATGTTTTCACAGTGGGAAGCGAGAGCAGAGTCGAACGCCAGTGGGTTTTTGAGCATTGATGAGGCAGGCACGCCAAAATTTATAGAGGAGTTGCTTGTTGACCCTTGCTAGGGCAGTAACTTTTGAACCTTCATTTAAAAAGGTGCGACAAAAGTATTTGACGCAACCACACCGCGAGTGTCGAAGGTTAAAGAGCACGCAACAGAGTTCAAGTTTAGGATTCAAGCTGGAAAAGGTTGAAATTTTGGTTTGATGGTCAATTTCGTCTTTACAAATTCTAATGTAGCGGCCTGAAATATTAGTTACAAGTAATGTTCGTGGATTTGGGATATCCCGGAAGCTGTGCGCATTTTATATGGATGTTATACAGTAGTTTGGATTCTTGGTCAATTTTTTTGTTCATCCATATGGTCGACGAGTCAAATTTTAATTAGTTCGATGGGAGTGCGCACGTCGGAAATTTTCTGATAATTTCGTGCGCCACTACAATAAACAAATTCGAATAAGCGTTGTTTATATAAGTTAATGCGTTAAGTTCTTTTAAAAAGCCTTACTTCAATTATTTTAAACAGTCTTGCATTTGTGCCGAGTTTCCTTGGAGTGGAAAGAAACCATTTAAATCAACAACGTTTTCCTCGAGGATGGCCCAGTTGTCTCGATTCAACATCTGAGTACATCCATCATTTTACTGCCAGAGGAGTTTGTCAAACTTTAATAGTGTCAGTGCTTCTGTAACGTCCACTACTATGACGCCTGCTGAAAGGAATTTTTCTGTCACCCTTAATTTTGTAAGATTTCACAGTAGTACTGGTAAGTTCCAATTATTTTTTTCAAGTACTATAGGGGTATATAGAGGTTCATGGAGGCTATAGAAAATTTAAACAAAAGCATGAAAGAAATTAATCAAAAAAATTGACGAAAATAAACAAGAGATGAATCAAAAATTTGTCGAAAATAATCAAAAATTCGACGAAAATAAACAAGAAATGAACTTACGATTGAATGAATCACAAGAAAAATTTCAATTGCGCATGGACAATCTAATATGTATTGCTATGGAAGACTTAAGAATGCAAACAGTAACCAAAGAATTGTTTACCAAAAGTGTAGAATCCTTAAAAGGAGAATTTGATAGCAAATTATGCGAAGTCTCTTGCAAATTCGAAGAAAGTTTGAAACAAAATATGAGTCAAAATTTACTTTGGGATGGAAAATCAGTTCAACAAGTGTACAAAACAATGGAATCTGAGATAAACAACAAAATAGAGGAAGGTTTTATTAAAGAAATTAACAAAAAAATAAACGAAGCAATTAATGAAAAACAAGAAAAGTGGACGTTAGGGGGAAATTCACCACCAGCACAAAGACAGAAGAAGGGCTAAAGATAGAAATTATATTGGAATAACTGGAAAAGAGTGGAAAGATTTAAAATTGAAAGGTTCTCAGAAAAAAAAGAAGAAAATGAAGCGTAAAAAAAAATTTAACATCCAAATGAGATTAAAAAACGAATATTTGAGAAAAGCAGATAGTGAAATAAAAATTGATTCCATAAAGAGAGAAATTTAAATTGGAAACTGGAGAAACAATAAAATAGGAATTGAAAAATTTTATTTACAGGAAATATTTGAAGTTTGGATTGGATCCGTTCGGGACGATGAGAACTGGAGGAAACACTTTGCTTTCCACATGCAGTATAATTAATGGTACGATGAGAATGACGGCGATGAAAGCGATTTGATTTAAATTTTGTAAAACTGATAAAAATGAAAATGATTTGAATTAATAAACTAAAAGTTAAATATAATTGTGCAAAGGATAAAGATTCAAAATTGATTCGTTATTATGATGATACGGTGAACCAGAAGATGTGAATGGGTAGAAAATCCACGAATTTGCCGATTTTTCGCAGATAAATCTTGAAGGATTTACATGTTTAAATCTAGAAGGGATAACTGTCGTGTTTTTTCTAAAAAAAATTTACAAAATTGAAATATTATTAGAAATTAAAAATTATTGTTTGGATTTTATATTTCTGTTGGCATTATATTTTCACAGCGGGTTCGACTGTAGAGTCGAACGCCAGTGGGTTTTACAGCTTTGCTGAGGCAGGCACGCTAAAATTTGTAAAGGAATTGGTTGTTGGCCCTTGCTAGCGCATTTGCTTTTGAATCATCATTTGAATAAGCGTTGTAAAAATTGTATAGAGGTTTTTTTTAAATTAAGGATTTAGTTAGAAAAATTTTAAGTGATGATAAGTAAAATAAATGGGTGATATAAATTTTCGGTTTGGAAAGTGATGGTATTTTATATTTCAGCAGATGGTTGTCATAGGTCATATGAATATGAAACAACAACGTTTATAGTTAAAAATCTTATAATTGGAAGTTTAAACTTATGAAAACTTGAAAATTAAAATTTATAAAATTATAAAGACCATATCAATATTTTTTATGTGTATTTAAGGACGCGATTTCATAGATGAAGATAGACATAATAAATATGCACACTTTTTATTTTATGTTGTAAAAATTAAAAACCAAAAAACATCGACCCCTCAGAAGATTATCTGACCAGGAGGGTAATAGTTCACATCCTGGTTTATAGTTTTTGAAGTTATTATAATAACTTTAGTTATTATAAGTTATTATAATAAGGAAGTAATACTTTTTTAAAACCTCAATAAAAAGGTATAATCTTCAAATTATTCGGAATAATCGGTCGGATTTTCGACATAATGGTTTTAACGTTCGGCTTGAATTTAAAAAAAAACTTGGTCTCTGCCAAAAATAGATTTAAAGAAGCAAACATCGGTCAATATTCTTACCGATTTAAGTACTTATTGCTAGTATCCAAACAGCCTATTTTAGAAAATTATCCGGCCAGTAAATACGGTTTACAGAACCATTTCCTTCAAAGTATTTTCAAGAGTGGCTGGAATATAATTATGTACATATTTATGCAATCCTATGTCAGAAATTATTGTTTCATGACGACTTTTGCGGAACTTCAGTCCCAAATTGCGTTTATTAATAAATTTAATCCCACGGTGTCATTTAAGTCCAAGACCTCATAATATGAACACCTACTTATTGGCTCATCACTCTTCCACGTGCTATGTTTTATCTTACGTTAGAATATTTATCGCTTCCTTGTAAGAAATTGCATCATCAGTTTGCATTCAGATATTTTTATCGGCGTGTAGGTACTAAAGGTTATGGTACTCACCGAAGTTATTCTACATAATTTGTGGCCAAAACTGTAGGTACTGCCGAGTTGAAATTCTGCAGGGATGGAGGTTTCATATTACCTAGGGTGATAACTGTGTCTGCGTATTGCTTTCATAACAATAAAAAACAGAGTGCAAACACATCGAGGCCCGTTTGGCAAACCACCTAAAGAGCACATTACACGGGGCGTTTTTTCCATGCAATCGATTGCAGCAGCCGAGCGCCTCGTGTAAACAGCTAATCGCACAAGCAACCGAACTTGGTAACCTGCCTGTGCGATTAGCTGTTTACACGAGGCGTTCGGCTGCTGCGATTGATCACATGGAAAAAACGCCCATTGTAATGTGCTCATCATATCATAATTTTGAGCAAAAATTTATTTGTGAAGAGGAAGATATAAAAAACAATACTGTGGTCGTGTTCTTCCAGTCGAGTTAACTGTTTGTTAGTTTTATTGTAGGTTAATTTTTGAAATTAAAAACAAATTAGAAACAATCAATTTTATTTGTCATAGGTGTAGTGTCCTTTCTTTCATTTTCCTCTACATAGGTCCTAAACACTAAATATCTAAAAAAGCAAATTGTCAGCGCTATAATAACAATCACTCTGATAAGATTACTGCAATGGTAACCAAAATTATGAACTTGTGGTGAACATTAATTTGAGTTAATTAATTTGAGACAAAATTGACATTAGTAATAACAAATTACGACGAGTACTGGAAATTGAATTGAATTGTGATTTTGGTTATTTAAGTATTTACTTATTTTATTGTTGTAAAGTTATTAGGAGAAATAAATCATTCTCCAAACTGGTGACCTCCGGACGTGATCAACAAACAATAAATAAATTATGATAAATCCAGACGATGAAACCGCAGCGACGCCGATGCACGCAAACGCACAAGAAATCGCTAGAGTGGCCATCAAAATTCCTCCATTTTGGGAACAAGACCCGGAAACGTGGTTGACCCAGGTGGAAATGCAATTTGCGCTCAACGGCATCACTCAAGACACCACAAAATTTTATTATGTCGCGAGCAATCTGGAACACCGACACGCCAAAGAAGTGAAGGACATAATCCGAAATCCTCCACCCACAGAAAAATACGTGAAATTAAAGACAGAGTTAATCGCTAGATTGTCGGCATCTGAAGACCATAAAGTGAAACAGTTACTAGAACGGGAAGAAATAGGAGACAGAACGCCGTCTCAGTTTCTTCGACACATCCGAGACCTCGCAAGCAACGTTCCGGATACACTATTAAAAACTCTTTGGTTAGGTCGCTTACCAGGTAGTACACAAGCAATTTTGGCCTCAATGGAGAGCAAAAGTCTAAAAGAAATGGGTCGAGTGGCCGACAAGATCCACGAAACAAACCCATCGAGTACACAAGTATCATCAGCTGATTCTTCAGAAATCATAACTGGCAAAAGTATACAACCAAGCCAGTTCGACCTTTTGATGACCGAAATCAACCAGCTGAAGACTGAAGTAAGGAGTAGAGGGCAAAGCCCTAGCCGAATCAGAGGAAGGTCCACAAGCGGATCAAGAGGCCAAGCGAATCCACATTGGTGCTACTACCATAATAGATACGGTAACAAAGCGCGACAATGTCGAGATCCATGTACATTCAACAAGTCGGGAAACTATTCCGGGGGTCAATAAACGCGGCAATTGACCCCGCAACCACAGCACACCGCCTAATCGTAACCGACAGAACGACATCCACGAAATTCTTGATCGACACTGGAGCGGACATCAGCGTATTCCCGAAATCAGCTTGCAAAGACAAACGCATGTTACAAGATTGCAAGTTGTACGCTGCTAACAACTCCGTTATCAGTACTTATGGCTTTATCACGCTCAACCTTGATCTCGGTTTAAGACGTCAATTGGCATGGCGCTTCGTGGTAGCAGATGTAAACAAAGCCATTATTGGTGATGATTTTCAACATAATTTCCACTTACTGGTCGATATTTACAACAGGCGACTGATCGACGATAGCACAGGCCTTAAAGTAACTGGTCAACTGATAAAAGGAATACATCATACCATTCGTACCGTTAATTCCGATAACAAGTACCATCGAATCGTTGAGAAGTATCCTGCTATTACAAACCCCAGTATGGTGAAAGCAGTAGTCTCACACCAAACTGTGCACAGGATCGAGACATTGCCCGGACAGCCCATTACTTGCCGCCCAAGAAGACTCGCTCCTGGCCGCCTTCGCATAGCAAAGAAGGAATTCGAATATATGCTTCAACATGGCATCGTTTGACCTTCAAAAAGCAATTGGTGTTCTCCACTACACCTCGTTGAGAAGAAAAATAAGGAATTCCGACCCTGTGGAGATTATCGAGCCCTCAATGCAAAGACCATCCACGACTGCTATCCGATACCCCATATTCAAGACTTCGCCCAATTGCTCGCTGGTCAAATGGTATTTTCAACCATCGATCTCATTAAAGCGTTCAACCAAATTGCGGTCCATCCCGACGATATTCATAAAACGGCGGTTACAACTCCTTTTGGATTATTTGAGTTTACACGAATGCCATTTGGTTTACGGAATGCTGCACAGACCTTCCAACGTTTCATACACGAAGTCGCACGAGACCTGGATTTCTGTTATGCATACATCGATGACGTGTTAATTGCTTCGACATCACATGAAGAACACATTAAACACCTACACCAATTATTCCAACGCCTACAAGATTACGGAATCGTCATTAATACAGCAAAATGTATTTTTGGTGTAAGTGAAATTACCTTCCTCGGACACACAATCGACAAGGATGGAACCAAGCCCTTACAAGAGAAGGTAGACATCATTCTAACTAGCGAAAAACCAACAACTGTTAAACAATTATGGCGATTTTTAGGAATGTGCAATTTCTACCGGCGTTTTATTTCAGGTTCAGCAGCAATTCAAGGCACATTAAACAAACTGCTAACTGGAAAAAAGTCTAGCAATACAAAAATTAGTTGGTCCAGTGAAACCGACATGGCTTTTGTCAACCTCAAAAATGCACTTGCAAAAGTTGCCCTTTTAGCGCATCCTTCACCAACCGCACCGTTGTCTTTGATGGTAGATGCATCCAGCGACGCGGTGGGTGGAGTCCTGCAACAGAAAATCAATGGTGAATGGCAACCGCTAGGATTTTTCGCCAAGAAATTTAGCAGCTCACAAACAAAGTACAGTGCCTACGATCGAGAACTACTTGCCGCATAATTCAGGTATCAGACATTTTCGACATTCTCTTGAAGGACGTGAATTTACATTGTTCACGGACCATAAGCCTTTGGTTTTCGCATTTAACCAAAAGCCTAAAAAGTGTACTCCACGACAATTCAGACATCTGGATTACATTGGTCAGTTCACAACCAACATCGTACATGTGAAAGGTATAGAAAACATTCCAGCGGACACTTTGTCTCGATTAGATATTGTAAACAGCATCAATGTACACGCACTTAACTTGGAAGACCTGTCCAATTCGCAAGAAGTAGATGCTGAAATGAGATTATTCTTGGACCAATCAAAGACTTCACTGAAGCTCAAGAAGGTATACTACCCCGAGCATCATGTAGCCATTTATTGCGACGTCTCAACGAGTAATATTCGCCCGTATGTGACTGAACCATTCCAGAAGCAAGTATTCGATAGCCTGCACGGACTAGCGCACCCAGGCGTCCGTGCAACAACAAAACTAGTCTGCTCAAAATTTGTCTGGCCTACAATGAGAAAGAACATTAGAGACTGGTGCAGAAATTGTATTGCCTGCCAACGTTCGAAAGTACATAGGCACACAATTGCTCCAACTAGTAAGTTCACACCACCTACGCAACGATTCGAACATATCCATTTAGACTTAGTCGGACCACTACCATACTCATAAGGATTTACGTATTGTCTAACAATCATCGACAGATACACAAGGTGGATCGAAGTAGTACCCATTGATGACATAGGTGCAGAAACGGTTTCCGAAGCATTGTTATCGAATTAGATCGCAAGGTATGGTGTTCCCCTTCGAGTAACAACCGATCAAGGCAGACAGTTCACGTCGAATTTATTTGCAAGCCTTACAAAATTACTTGGTACGAACCACATCCGATCAACTCCATATCATCCCATGGCGAACGGGATGATTGAAAAAATTCACAGGCAACTAAAATGTGCAATTAAGTGTCACGCCATCGACAACAATGAATCGTGGGTAGAAGCCCTACCTATTGTACTACTCGGTATGCGTACTTCCTTTAAAGAAGATCTCAATTCATCGTCAGCTGAACTCGTGTTTGGCGAAATGCTCAGAATACCCGGCGAGATTTTTCAAAGCAGTCACGATTCAACAGAACCTTCTTCAATGATCACCAAATTAAGAGAGCATTTTAAGCTAGTACGACCAACACCTGGAAGTAATCATGGCAGTAAAAAGAAAACATTTGTCAGTAAAACTCTAGCAACCTGTTCGCATGTATTCATACGACATGATGCAGTCCGAAAACCATTACAGCCAACTTATGACGGTCCTTACGAAGTAATCAGCCGGGCTAACAAAGTATTCCAGATCAATGTAAGAGGTAAAGCAACTGCAATTTCAATCGATCGCCTTAAGCTAGCTTACACAATCGCGAACAAGTTGTCAAACAGCGAAGAACCCGAAACGTCAAAAATGAAGGATGTGGTTACGCACCGTGATGTTACGCACACACCACCGGCACAAACTACAAGATCCGGCAGAAGAGTTTACTTCCCCCAGAAATATGTATCGTTTTTTACAGCCAACAACTGAAAACACTGGAAAGGGGGTAATGTGGTGAACATTAATTTGAGTTTTTTAAATCAAGGTGTTGTGACAAAATTGACATTAGTAATAACAAATTACGACGAGCACTGGAAATTGAATTGAATTGTGATTTTGGTTATTTAAGTATTTATTTTATTTTATTGTTGTAAAGTTATTAGGAGAAATAAATCATTCTCCAAAAACTAAATCCTGGGTCAAGCTTCTGTGAGGAGGTTCGGGCATCGGCCTTGGGTAAATACGTGGAAAGGCATGTTCCACTATAATGTTGTGGCAAGCAGGTGGCAAATTGAAATGGACCACCTTACGTTCTGAATGTTGAACATTCTGTATTGCAAATAAATAAATCTAATTAGAAATTTCAAACAAGTAAAAAATAATTTATTACCTCGTTCAAATTCATTTTGTTAATGAGTATTAGGAACTACGTACAGAAAAACTACCTATTGAATTGACTGCTGTCACATAGACTATGTGCAAGTTCACAACTAGCGCCCTCTGGTTGGACGCGCTGGAACTTTTCATTCTGTACCTTTTCTTTACCAATATAAAAATTTGAAATTAATAGTAAAGTAAAATTAATGTAGTAACATTTTAGTGAATATTTTTTTCATAAGGTTTGTGTAGTTTAAAAGCATGGATTTTAATTTATTTTTATTTTAAGTTCAAAATCATTTTAAACAGCATTTAGTTTGAAAGCACAAAAGTCCATTGCATAAAGAGGTTACAATTACTGTCGGTAGTACATAATTTGGATGCAACGGATGATCAGATTTTTCATTGTTGATAAAATGCTTATTACTACAAATTCGAGAATATTTAGTACTAGTAGGTATAGTGTATTTCAAATTAATTGGAATTAAAAAAAGTCTAGCATCAAATTACGTTGTTATAAAAACATACAAACTTACTGTACACCTGGTACACGCGTCCACGTGGAGTCGCAAAGAGAATTTTCGTAATAGAAATATTATCCAATAATAAGTCCTTATTATAAATATTAACCAATTAGAACTACACTACTCCACGTGGAGTATGAAATGCGGGCTTTCGTTGGCGCGATAATCTTATCTCTTATATTGTTTTTCCTTGCATAGTTTGTATGTTTTTATAACAACGTAATTTGATGCTAGACTTTTTTTAATTCCAATTAATTTGAAATACACTATACATATTTCCTGGACTTTTTCCTGTCATGTTTATATGTAGTACCTACCTATGTATACACATTAAAACAAACTAATGTAAAAAACTTTGATAAGTAAATAAAAATTACGATATTATAAAAAATCACTACAAAACAGTAGGCATCCCTTCCCCTGCATCATTGGCTTCTTGAATAGCTCGGACTTGTACGTCTCGAAGCATTCCGTAAATGTTAGCAAGCCTGTTGTTGCATCTGAAAAATCGGTCAATATCTTCCAGAATATGTCGATTACATTGAGTATTGGCAGGATGCGCGGCTCTACGCTCTGTCGCCTGCGGACTGTTAATAACGTAAAGGTCTGCATATTGAGGACTTTCGTTGTTGATCGGCTGAAGATCACTGGTACGATGGTAAATTTGGCCATGAACTTTTAAAACATATGGCCCTCCCGCTGTGAAACTGACAACTTTCGCTCCCATTCTCACTTCACAAAAGTGTTTGTAATTGGGGCATTTAATCCATACGATTAAATAAATTGGGGCATTGTGGGTTTGAAATTAATTCGCGAAGCAAGCCTGGATAATCTAATGCCTTACCGTCTGAATCCATTGGGTTTTCCAATTTGACTTTTCCCTTTAGACAGCAACTGATAAATTTTCCATCAACGGGAAGTTCGGCAGCAAAGTTTTTCGAATTGCAAAATTGGCAAATCACGTTCATTCGCCCGCAATGATATGCTCAATCACTTGAAACTCGTTAAAGAGGATTGCTTCGCTTCGAACAATTTGACTGTGACTTTCGACGAATATTGGCAAGAGACAAAGCGTTAGGGTCATTCGATCTCAAATCGACAAAAAAATAGGCAAAATTGATTCGACCCCGACCAAACTTGACGAAACTTGGTACACACCACATCGTAGTAAGAAATAAAAACATAAATTTAAGCATTTGTCCAAAAAGGCATTAATTTCCTTGTTTTGGTCTTTCAAAATGTTGGTGTGTAGACTTGTAGAAAAACGACTGTAACTTCATCTACAGTGGTCTAAATTTAAAAATTAAAAAATTCTCTGTAAAGGTAAATGAACATTATATTCAAATATTCAACCACAGTTTATATTTTCAATCCCTAACTGGATTAATTTTTAGGCTTCTTTACAAAGTATAACAAGAAGCCTTATTTTATATTAACCCTATTTCAACCTCCATTTCTAAAGGGGTCTTTTTTTGTTTAATTTTTTTACAATTTTTTTGTACAAATGTGCTGAGTATGCGTACCAAATTTGATCATGGGATGAGCATGGGTTCGGTTACTAAAAATTAATTAAGTGTAGGCAGAAACTGACAAAAATTAGTTTTCCGCCGATTTCTCAAGTTTCTTTGAACTTTATGACAAAATAGTTTAACATAAAATTAAAGCTAATTAAATTCTCTACAAAAAAATATTTACACATATTTTTCGTCAGATTCGTATTCACATAGCAATAACCGCTCAAAGTATAGCCAAGTTGAGCAACAATCGTTATATTTTTAAAAAGGGTCGGAATCGATTTTCAATTGTATAGATTTTCATCATAAATATTTATTCTCTGAATGTAAGTTTACCACACCATCCCTAATTTTGATAAAAAGTTTAGCGTAAATGACAATAAGTACAGTTAAACCAAAAATACATTATTAAAGAAAAACTTTTCATTTTAACCGAATAAATTTGACGCGAATTACCCGCTGCCTATATAATGTTAAATTGGGGTTGATTAGAATTGAATTAATATATTGTTGTCCTCTAAAAGTTATCAATGCCTACTACCTCTTAATTTTTTTTAAAAAGGTCGTGAACTTGAGTTTCTAAATGGACTAAACACTTTAGTAGAAAAATGCCAACAACCTATCTGCTCCGGTCCTAGCTCAGCTCCGCAAAACAACAGAAGTGCAAAACTCAGAAAATGTTCATACAAATAACTCACTAAATTCCTCAAATGGTTCCTTATCAATGGCTGTGGATCTCTGTTAAATGCCTCACTTTTATGTGACAAATAAAATATAGTTGCATTGAAAAATTTTATATTCAGTTTAGTAAATTTCAAAATCACCCTGGTACCAGTCAAAATTACAAAATAAATGTTGTACAAAATTTTCTACTGGAAAAATTCCCTTACAAAACAATAAAATTGTTGAATTAGTTGCAGCTTCCTCTTCTTTAACTCCTTTGTCTGTGTTGATGTAATACCAACACAGATATGAAATGTTCTTGTTAAATTCGCGTTAATTTTTTGACTAAATGTCTTTATTATTAAATGAAAATGAAATTTTGTTTAAATTTTTAATGGTAGTTGCTATCAGTACCCGTAAGTTAGATGCAACGCCGTAAAGTTCAAAAAAATGGTTTTTAAAAAAAATCCAATAATAATATTTAAAATACCTTATCGCTTTTAAAACTCGTTCACCTGATGTTTTACTATAACTCATGCTCAGCATCTGCGCAAGATCAAGGATTGACAATCCATTCAAAGTTTCTTTCTTCAGTGTCTCGAGTCGTGTACACTTCAATTTCTCACATCAACCAAAATTCTCAACATTCCTCGGTGTTATCACCTCCAATTAAACGAAGTGCTACTATTTAAAATAGCCAACTGATAAAATTACTAGCGACTTGTCTTTAAAGATGCTAATTCCATCTACTTTACCAAAATAATGCATTCAAAAAAGGTTATTAATTAAAGTGGCAAGGTATCTCAAACGTGAGTGTTGCCTTTGCATTCCATCCACGAAGTTTCATAACAAAAAGTGCGGTTAAAAGTTTCATAACCTCCAAACATAAGGATCCAAAATCAATATTGGTTAAAGTTTTATCATTACTGAACTTCATCGGTCGAGCGCCCAATGCAAACTAAACTTCCAAGTCACGCAGGCTCAATTGGCGAAATTTTGTGTCTAATGTACCACATCGAAATCTTAATTATGTCCAAATTTTCCAAATTTCACGTTATTAAATTTATCAAACGTCCGAAGGTAAGTTTTTATTTAATTTTAGAGTTTTTAAATTACTTTAAAATATTTTATGTTTCAGAATTCACTGGTTTTGTTGAAGTATTCTGTCGAGACCCGAGTCACTTCCATGTTGATAACTTAACACACCGAATTATGGTCTTTATCACTAGATTACACAAACCAAGACTCTTAATGCATTAAAATGACTCTGTGAAAAATTTCAGAAAGAATACAATATCTCACAACATACAAAGTTTGTTATTTTTACAATAATTCACCTTTTTAGAACCCTTACAATTTTAGGTTAAAGATAATAAAACCTTCTTACAAAATTTTAATTTTCATTGCAACAACATTGTTTCCTTTGAATCTGACATGACAGATTCCTTCATGAGATCAAGTAGTGAGCCTAAAATACATTTTTCAGAGTTCCACAGCTTTATCCAGTTTCCTAGCACTAATCGTGGGAAAGTGAAATTGACCATAGTTAAGTTATTCCTAGTAGAATCCCCTCATCCTGCTATTAAATCATGTTAACATGGTGATGTTGAATTACTGAGCTCAGCCACCCAAAAACAAAACGCTTGCTTGCATAGAATGCAAATTCTATCGCATGAGAGAGAAACCCTTTTAGAGACCAAAGAAAAGTGTGAAGCTTTTCACTTATATGAAATTTCTGAGAGGCCAGGAAAATACGACAATATATTTTTATATATGGTTGGAAAGTAGACATTTTATACTAAATAATAGTGTTAAAATCATCTCAGTAACTATAGTGGTTTTCAATCGCGAGCGCGATAAAAAGTAGCTTAAACTTATTTGAAATTTTTTTTTTTTTTTAGTTTTTGACCTATAACTTTTGTCAGTCCAAACGGCCGATGTCGTAACTTTGGATTTATATCCAGTACTTAAATGCGGACATTTTAAGGTATCACTCAATTAGTTCTACGCCAAGATTGGGTTAGTGAACGTTTTTGAAGAAGAAAGGCCAAGGAACTTCTGCGTATGCTAACTACATCTTGATCCACAGTGGAAAGGCCAGACAGGAGAGAGCACATTCTGGGGTTGGTATTCTTATGCACGAAAGGTACTCCCAACATATCGACGACATCGAATACATAAATGACAGAATATTAAAGGTTACACTTAATATTAAACAGATAAAATATGATATTATCAGTTTATATGCACCGGACATATCTAAACCTAGAGAGGAGTCTCAAGACTTTTATGTAAAATTACAAGACCTTATAGACAGGATAGATACGACGCACAGGATCATAATTGTTGGAGATCTAAACGCCCGAGTGGGTAATGAGATAATACAAGGGGTAAAGCAAAAATATAACGAAGATGTTCTCAACGAAAATGGCGAAATGTTGATTGATTTTTGTGCTCGAAATGAAATGAGAATTAATAACACATACTTTCCACATAAGGAACAACACAAAACTACTTTTAATAACAGTAGAGGCCAAAAATCCGTAATCGACTTTATAATAACAAACAGATTGATCACACCAACACAGATTCTGGATGTCAGAACGCTAACCTCCGCCTGCTCGGGCACGGATCATGGTCTTGTACTAGGGAAAATACAAATGGATCAGCCTCGTAAAATAAAAAGAATTCCACAATTCATAGAAAGATATAATATAGAATCTTTCACTAATGAAAGTTCACAAGAATTATATAAAACCAGATTGTCCGAGAAATTAGACAAAGAGTGCAATATGGATGGAGATGTGGAGGAAAGCTGGCATGAGATCAAGAACTGTATCCAAAGAGCTGCAAAAGAGGCTGTCGGAGAGCGAAAAATTAACATAAACGCTCAAAATAATACCAAACCTTGGTTTACGGTAGAAGTTAAGGAACTTGCAGAAGAAAAACGGAAAAGCTATCTGGCGTATAAGAGTGCACCATCTCGGGAAGAACACCGCAAATATGTCGAAACAAGAAACCGAGTTAATTCAAAAATAAAAGAAATAAAAAAAGACTTTTGGATAAAATTCACTAAAGACATGGAGCACGATCTATATGGCGCACAAAGGAAAGTTTGGAAGATGTTGAAAAACAGAAAGAAACCCGTTAATGATTATATACAAACAAAAAAAATCACACTCGCAACATGGGAAAGTTATTTTAAGGAACTATACAGTACAGAAGTAAATGAAGAGCTAAGCCAGGAAATAGAAAATATAGAAAACCTCAACGCAGAAAATATCGAATGCGAAGAAGTGCTGGAGAGATTGAAAAAACTGAAAAACAGAAAAGCTCCTGGCGTAGATAACATCCCAAACGAACTTTTAAAATATGGTGGCACTAAGCTAGCTGAAGCATTAACCTTACTGTTTAACGGAATCCTTCAATCACAAACCATACCGAAAGAATGGCATAACAGCATTACCATACCAATTTTCAAGAGGGGACAAAAAACCAACCCAGAAAACTTCAGAGGAATCACCCTTCTCTGCTCAACATTGAAGTTGCTCACAAGCATTATAAGAGTGAAACTCCAATCTTATATCCAAAACAGAGAGGAGCAACAGGGATTTCGACAAAACAGATCAACTACCGATGCAATATTCGCCATCCGACAGATAAAGGAAAAAGCATACGAATATAATAACAACGCATACATTTGTTTTATCGATTTGACAAAGGCTTTCGACAGGGTTCAATTAAAGGACGTGGTGCACATACTAAACGAAAAAATGGTTCCTTCTTCAATCGTCAAGACAATAAGCAACATATATAGTGGCAACACTACCAAAGTACGAGTTGACAACAAGACGACCAATGATATACCCACGCCAGGCGGAATCAGGCAGGGCGACAGTCTTAGCCCTTTCCTGTTTAATCTGATTATGGACAAGATCATAGAGGATGTCGCCTCCCTTAACCTGGGTTATAGAATAGGAAACAACACCATAGGGATGATATGCTATGCAGATGACGCCACACTCATAGCAGAAACGGAGGATGACTTGCAGAGACAATTACATAAATTTTATCAAACTGCCCAACGATATAATATGGTTATCTCCATCAAAAAAACCAAAACCCTTACATTCTCTAGAGATCTAGTGAGAAGTAAATTGGTAGTAGAAAATAAACCTATTGAACAGGTTATGAGTTTCGAATATCTTGGTGTGAGTATGTCTGGCAGTCACGATCCGGTGAGAGACATAACAAAGCAGGTGAACAAAGCCGCAATAATATCAGGTTGTTTAAGAGACGTCGTATGGAACAACAAATATATGGAGATTGAAAGTAAGACTAAAATATACAAGACCTGCGTGCGACCTATAATGACGTACGGTATAGAGTCGCGAGCGGACACGACCAAAACTAAGAGTATGTTGCGAACCACTGAGATGAAAACATTAAGATCGATGGCAGGCAAGACTCGTATGGACAGAGTGCGAAATACCGATATAAGAGAGATGTGTGGAGTAGAAGATATAGTCAGATGGGGAAGGCAGCGTAGACGATACTGGCATGAACACGTTAAGCGTATGGACAACAGCAGGATACCACGCATCGCTCTTGAAGGAAAACCAAGAGGACGTCGTCCACCGGGAAGGCCACCAAAAAGATGGAGAGATAGCTGGCAATCTATCTCTCAAGAAAACAGATGAACTTCGACACAAATAAACAGATCTATTGATCTACAAAAAGTTAAAGAAGAAGAAGAACTTTTGTCTGTCCAAACGGCCGATGTCGTAACTTTGGATTTATATCCAGTACTTAAATGCGGACATTTTAAGGTATCACTCAATTAGTTCTACGCCAAGATTGGGTTAGTGAACGTTTTTGGTGTTCATCCGCCCGTCTAATATCTTACAAAAATTTCGTAGTATAAATAAATAATAAAAATATGCATACCTGCAGATATTTAAAAATACAAATACTATGTTGAATACACCTGTAAATGGAAAAGTACGCAAAAAATGCATAATTTATTCATTGTTTATTAATTATTAATTATGAATTTTTTCAATTTCTTGTAGGTACAAAATCAAAGAAAAATATTGAATGGCTAAATCAAAATATTAAATATTTTATTAATTAAATACAAAGTACAAAGAAACAAAATATAAAACTAAAACATTATTTATTATTAAAATCATTATACAAAAACTATTTTTTTTGAACCGTATAAAAGTATAACACTGATACTATTTATAAAAGTCAATTAGACATTTAAAAAAATTTTAATAAGAAAATCAATATTTATGGCACCCCCTTTGATATTTTTTTGAGATCTAATAAAGCTTTTAAAATTATAATTAATTTAATACATTTTTATCAATTTCTTTTAGGTACAAAATCAAAGAAAAATATTGAATGGCTAAAAATCAAAATATTAAATATTTTATTAATTAAATAGAAAGTAGATAATAGAGAACATATCTTTTTTTTTATTACACCTTTTTCTAATGTTTACAAATAATTCGACATGAGTGAATTCTGTATATATTATGAAATCTTCACTATCTACCACAAAAACTTAGTCTTGCTCCCAGCTGCGGCAATCATACTTCTATTCCGGTACTATTATGGGGTATCCGGTGGTGCCTTAAGCTACTGTTTAATTTAATTTTTGTGCAATAAACTTATTAATAGGTCGTTTGACGAACTTTCGTGACCGCAAGCATCCGTTTGCTAAGGCAAGAAGATAACAAATCATTCATTGTTTACACTGTTTCATGTAATATAACTAAAAATAATTACATTTGTCTAATCTACAAACCGCATATTTTATAATTCATAATAAAAAAAAAATTTCTAATTCAACACACTGAGTGTTACTGCAATAAATCAACTGATAATATAAGGATCACCGCCGCCGGCTCAACTGCGGATAGAGTCCAAAATTTCTTGATATTCTCCGTGCTTCGGAAGGTCCACAAAGCCGTCCGTCCTCCTGTCTTAATGATTACCATCATGATAATTCTACCGTCCAAACTAAAAATAGCACAAGTACACTTTATGTAGTTTTAAGGAAAACGAAAATACTAATCATGCACTGTCTCTGTTAAATTAATAACCATTCCATTTTACAGTTGTTGTAAAGATTTTCTACAAATTGTTAAGAAAAAATATGCAATTTTTGTAGTTGGGGACAAGCAAAATTGTAGTTACATCATCTGTACAGCCGTGTTAAATATTGGTAAGATTACAAAGTCAAAAGTAACTGACATCGTAATACTGAGATCGTATTTACTTTGCGTGTTGTAATTACGCCCTTCTTATTTTGAAAAACCATGATATTTTGAAGTTGGCGGAAACTGGCATATTTTTCCCAAAAGTATTACCAGTTTTCTGGCATCAGAGGGAAAAGTTTCGTGATAAATCCTCTTTTCAGTAGATTTAAGAAATTCGATTTTGATACCATCCAGTAAGTCAAGACCATTTTATTTCTGTTGAATTCCAATTTTACCATATCAGGCAGGTAGGGCCGTATTTTAAACTTTTTTAGTTTTATTTATACTCATCAATTTGGCTGACAAATGGACTTAAACTATAACAAATCTCTGCTGACGAGATTATGGGTACAGAGCCAGATCATAAGTTGTAGCAAAACGCGATTAGGCAATAGTGGAAAAATATATACAGGACGAAATGGAGCTATTAATTTAGGAAATTTAGGAAAAGTGGTACAAAAGTGGGCAGTACGCCCAACAAACATTTTAGCTGTATAGCAGCTATGCAGCTGTCAGGTAGAAAGCAGCCGATTTACAGCTAAAATGTTTGTTGACAGTCCACTTTATGTTATGATTATTATTTGGGATTGCATTAATACATTGTTAAGTTCTTACTCACTGACTTAGAACAAGTACCTTAATGGACAGGGCCGTGATAAGGCCAATTCTGCCAAATGTGCAGATTCGTCTTAGCAGTCCTAACTGCACGTTGTTGGGATGTTCTTTGGCATAGAACGAAAAAATACGTCGTTTCCAACAATTTTATGAAAGTCGAAAAATGAAACAGAAAATGTATTTTCAACCGCTGGCAGAAACTTATTGCGGGCGTATTGTAAAGTGTTTAGGAGCACTGGAATCAAGATTGATATCCCAAAAGCCTAATTTTGCAAAAAAAAGTGACATTCTAAAAATTGAAATGATTGTTACCTATGCTTAAGATGAACAAAATAATGTGCAACATTTGATCAATTCATATCACAATGTGACTCAGTTAGCCTACATCTCTTTGGCTAATAATCAAACCCTGGCAAAAGCTGAGGAATCTATTGTCTGCATATGTCTGGATTTTGAACTGGTGTTGGTTTGCCCGACGCTGAGTCACTCAAATGTTTTTTACCAACGTCAACTCAGTTCGTACAACTTTTGCTTGATAGATTTAAAGTCTGGAAATGCGACACATGCCATTTGGAACGAGTAAGAAGGATAACGAGCATCACTTGATATGGGGTGTTGCATTCTATCTTACATAATAGAAGAGAAATACTCAGTGTTGACAGGAAACGAAACACGACGGGTAATCTTTTTGTCTGATAAATGTGTCGCCAAAACAACAACTGGTGGACATTGGCACTCTATAAATATTTAATTACATAATGGTACTTCACCATGTACTTCACCAGTATTGCACAAAAGTTCCGAATAACTGGTTACTCATTTTTATCCAATGCTAGAAACTTTGCTCTGAATGAAAAAAGGAAAAAAACTGAACATATTTGCATAAAATATTTACTCTAATTCTTAGTGCAATGCCATCAAAACCATTTCAACTTAATCGCATGATTATGATTATGAGGTGTAAACTTCATAATCATAACCTTAAAATAAAAATTAAGTACGAAACTTCCTTGATTGTGATTGGTTGTTTAAAGTACGAATGTCACATGGCTGTCATACGCAAGTACGAAAATACCATGGAAACTACGAAATACCATGGAAACTATGAAACTACGAAGCCCTCGTGAACACCCTTATTAAGTGCAGTTTTGATTATCGGTAACAATTTGACTACGTTGCTATGAAAACTTTGTTGTCAAGTAAATGTCCGAATGCGAAGCATGAGGACATTTACTAATGACAACAAAGTTTGAATATAGTAAAGTAGTCAAATTGGACGATAATCAATAATGCACGTAATAAATTCGGTAAGACTATTGCACACATTAGAATTTGGAGGTTAAATATAATTGAAGTAGTGTTTCTATGGTTATATTGTAGCAGATTTGACAATTTAAAGCATTAAGGGTCATTCACATCCACGTAACGTACGTTCCGGACATAGAATACGTAACGTAGAAAACGTAGTTTTTTATTTGCCATTCACATCCACTTAGTTTGCTATGTTTATACTATGTTTCCATAGAAACGAAAAGCACGGGCACCTGTATTTGCATTGGCTATCGGTTGACAGTTTGACAGCATTCATTGTTGTGACTTAACCTTAAAATTGAAAATACAGTAAAAGGGGTGTTGCCTAATAAAATGTAAGCATCTCCATTGGTCAAACATAAAAAACATAACGTACAAGCTGAAGTTGAACGAACATTTTGTTACGTTACGTTATGTCTCCCATGTTTTTTCGAATGTGAATGGTGCCATTTGAAACAATGCATTTCAACTTTCCTTACGTTACGTATTCTATGTCCGGAACGTACGTTACGTGGATGTGAATGACCCTTTACTTTTTATGTCAGCGCGGTGGCGTAAGGGTACGTTTATGTTGGAGCTGCGATAAACGATAAGAGCGACGATACTAGCGAAGCTAAGAAAATAAATGTCATTATTTTATATGCAGGTGTTTATATCAACGCAACGCTACAATATAAACAACTGCATATAAAATAATGACATTTATTTTCTTAGCTTCGCTAGTATCGTCGCTCTTATCGTTTATCGCAGCTCCAACATAAACGTACCCTAAGTGAGATATTAGTACATGTTTAGTAATGAGAAATCCGAAGTTCGAATCTTCCCGACGGCGAATTTTTATTTCATATAAAAAATGTATCACATGATATAAAGTAAACGTACACAATTATCAAAACGAAGCATATGTGCAATTATCAAAGCAACTTGAACAATTATCGCGTAATTCTAACGTCATTGGTTAGAATTGATCGGATCCCTAAATATCATTGGTTGATGTTAGTCATGTGACACATGTGTGCAATAGTCACTTATAATATATTAAGTGCAGTTTTGATTATCGGTAACAATTTGACTACGTTGCTATGAAAACTTTGTTGTCAAGTAAACTCGTGACTTTTGATGTTATAAATACTTTATACTTCGTGTCCATATTTAGTTGTTAGTTCCGTTTTTAGGGATTTCGTATTTATAGAATAATGAAGCCCCTTTATCACTACTCTAAAGCTCCTTTTGTTTTTAATCTGATAATAATAATAATAATAATAATATATATTCAATCCTGTTAAATTACAATATATAGGACAAGTCACGCAGTACAAAAGAAAAAAATACATATACAAAATGGAATTTTACAGACATTTCAACAGATCACGAAACTCCTGAACCGAGTACACACAGTGCTCCATGAGAATGCCCTTTACGGCCGCTTTAAACGATAGTTCCGTTTTCAAATTTTTAATTTTTACAGGCAGTGCATTGAACAGGGCCGTTCCCACCGCCACAGGAGACCCCCTCGTCACACTGGAAAGGTGAAGTGCAGGACGGAAATCGTCCCTACCGCGAGTGTTGTGGTCATGAACATCGGAGTTCCGCTGATGAATACCTTTGGTTCTATAAACATAGACAAGGAGCTCGAAGATGTAAACAGAGGGAAGAGAAAGAATTTTAAGTTGTTTAAATAACGGTTTACACGAGTTTCTAGATGCCACCCCCGCGATACACCGAACAATTCTCTTTTGGGACACAAAGACCTTCCCAGCCATCGGAGAACCACCCCAAAAACAGACCCCATAGGATAGCCTAGAGTGTACATGCGCATAGTAAAACACCCTCAGAATATGTACATCCACAACACTTCTGAGGCATCTAATCTGATAACAGATGGAACTGAGGCGCCCCATAATGTATCTACAGTGATCCCTCCAGTCAAGCACCTCATTCACATGCAGCCCCAAGAATTTTACGCTGGACTCCCGCGGAATCACACAATCATCCAGTCGGAGATCAAGGTCCAGATCCCGTCGACTCCGAATGTTGTGGAACATCATATATCCAGTCTTAGCCAAGTTAAGTCGAAGCCGATTATGACCAAACCACCCACTCAGCTGTGCGAGAAGATGATTAAGAGCACCACGAACCTCCCCCAGAGACCCATCCGACACCACAGACGATGTATCGTCAGCATACATAATGGTCATAAAGTCAACGAAAGATAACAGATCATTGACAAAAAGCAAGAAAAGAATTGGGCCCAAAACTGACCCCTGCGGCACACCAATGTTGATAGGAAGGAACGAAGATCTAAAATTGGACCGAACACCATCCGAACGGGTGTAACCTATCTTCACAAACTGAGTTCTACCAGACAAGTAAGAACGAAACCACTCAGCAACCACTCCCCTGATTCCATACTTAGCCAGCTTCTCCATCAGTATAGAATGATCAACACAGTCAAAAGCTCTGCTCAAGTCACAGAACAAAGCCGCAGGATGCTCACCCCTATCAAAAGAATTCATAACCACCGTCATGAAAGAGTCGACAGCCGTCATAGTAGAGCGGCAGCTACGGAAACCATGCTGCTCTCCCGCAAAAACATCATGCCTCTCCAAATGGGACAATAGTCTATTCAGCATCGCGTATTCAAAAATCTTCGACATGGCCGGCGGCAGACATATGGGGCGGTAATTCGAGGGAGATGTTATCTTGCCCCTCTTATGTATCGGAACCACCGCAGAAACCTTCAGGCAATCTGGAAATGCACCCAAAGAGAAAGACAAATTCACAAGATATGTGAGTGGCTCGATGACAAGATACAGGACAGCCTTCAAGACACTGCAAGGCAAACCATCAGGACCCGACGACGATACCCCACGCATTGCAGACAAGGCAGTCAACAACTCCGCCTCACCATACGGCAGAGCACACATGCTCTGTACAATTCCCGAGATCCGCGGGGGAGAATCCCGAGGCCGGGGAATAATCGCAACAGTCTCCTCAACCACATCGACAAAGTAAGAATTAAGCTTATTAGATACTTGCTCCGGATCACAAACCACAACATCTCCAAACTCTAAAAAAATATTACTATGTGACTTTAGCTTACCCGTAACCTGAGCAATGACAGACCAAGCCGGCTGCACTCCTGTTTCCAGAGTTCAAAATCTGTTTATTATAATAATCGCGCTTGGCATTCCCAATCAAAGCACCATGCGCCCGCCTAGTCTCAAGGAAGACCTCTCTCAGAGCAGGAAAACGCTTCTGCAGACAAAACCAATTGCGAACCTCGGAACTAGACTTCTTAATTTCGTCACTAAGCCAACCTTTTGATGGTTGTAACTTCCTCTTAACAACAGGAAAACTACAATTAAAATAATACATAAAAACATCATAAAAACACTTGAAAGAAGCCTGCAGATCATCTCCACATAGATACAGCTCCGACCAGCTTTCGTTTTCAAGTAAACCCTTAAAATTATTATAATTATTCTCGTTGTATTTGCGAGATTCACAACTCCCGACAGAATTTAAAGTGCTGGCCGAACCGAAAACTACTATGTAGCGATGATCAGAAACGACACAATCCGAGACCGTACATGACAACTTAAAATTAAGATTACATGAAACAAATACATTGTCAAGCACAGAGTTATGACGCGTAGGCATATCAACAATGTCAAACACATTGTAAGATGACAAAAGTTCTCTCAATGCAAAAACATTACGATTAGCATTACCATCCTGAAAGTGCACATTAAAATCAAAAAGATATGAGTGGTATTTTACATCTTTCAGTTCGAGGGCTGCTTTAGTGGCCTTATAGGAATTTTCGTCCTTAGTCATTATCTTAACTTCGCCTTGTGGTATAACTTTCAGTAAGTATTTTTCTTTTACTTCCTCCTCTCCGTCAAGTAATGCTGTTAATCTATTTATATCTTGGATTTCTGCAACATAAAGAGGGGGTGGTTTTATTATTATTTCGGGGTTGTTTTTGTTTTTCTCTATATTTGTGTTTTCAGCATTTAATTCTTCCAAGTTTTCTAGGACTTGAAATCTGTTAGTTGGGTTAACCTGTTTTCCGTATTCTGTTATTATTCTTTGTCTCACGTTTATTGGCGGATCCGGGGAGTTTCGTTTCGTTTTACGTGAGCTTGTGTATGTAGTCCAACCTCCGCCAATCCTCTCGCATTGACCGACAATTTCTTGGGCTAAAACTAGTGCTCTTTTCTCTATCTCCTCTTGTAATAGTTGTTTTTCGTTATCAATTTCATCATTAGTTGTAGCGGTATATCCGGTATTAGTATCAGTGGTGATTAAATTCGAGGCTATGTTCCCCTTTTCGCATTGGAAGCAACTCCATTGTTCTATTTCTCCTGTTTTGTTTAGCTGGCTCAGTGTATCTAAGGACATATTTATGCAATTGATATGGTAAGTTGTATCACACTTCATCTTGCATCTGATGCAATCTTCATATCTAGTAACGCCTTTCTTGCACACTCCACACGTTAACATTGTGCAGGACGCCCGTAAGAACAATTTCCGTCTAACGATCGATGAATTCAAGAATGGCTCATTCCGGATCTGCGCAGCGTGGCCAGATTGGGCGATTTATCGCAATTTGGGCTACTTTTGCCATAATTTTGCGACCAGTTTTTAGTACAAATCGCAAGTCGCCAAATTGGGCGACTTTATATTATTGAATGGGTGATTAATATTTTTTAATATTTTGTGCGCTCATGGAATGGCCAAGTATTGTCACGTCGCCACGCCACTGCAGTAACACATGACAGGGACAGATGACGCTCTTGACACTTGACATTGACAGTTGATCTTCAATTACGCGCGCGCTTCGTTTCGTTTCGAAACTTTCAAGCTATTCTGATTCTATTTGCATTTTCTCTTTTAAGCCTGCCATCCTCGAATGCAGTGGTAGAGCGAACATTTTCTATAATGAATTTAGTTAAATGTAAAATAAGGAACCAAATGGCTTTGGATTTGTTAAATTCAATAATGACAATTCGCTATCACTTTTTTGTTCATAAAATAGACCATTTCACGCAACGAGAGCGCTTGCGCGAAGCCAACAGCTGATGTTTGTTTTTCGAACCATGTCAAAACTTTTACGTTAAAACGCATGCTAATATCGTCTTAGATATTTTGTTATAGTTTTGTGTTATTAGGTTTTAAACAATATTTTTTACCACCATTTTGCCCAAGATGAGTGCCCCTAGTGATATACCCCATAGACAAGTCAAATTAAGTGACTGGAGCAACATTTAAAAATCCAAACATTGCAGCAAATAATGTTTTTTTTTAACACTAAACACAATGTTTAATGGCACCAACACGTTTTTTATTCAATTTATGCTCCATTTTAACAATAAATGATTAAATAATTAGCACTACGTTATATGGACATATGCACACTTGGTTCGAAAATCGTCAGCTGATTTGACGCATGCGCCAATGAGTTTTGCTAAAATGAAATGGTCTATTTGCTGCAAAACTTTCGAGCCAACAGCAGAAATGTTTTCCAGGTTCAATTCGAATGTAATGTATAATACACCTTCATTAAAAAATAATGATGAAGATTCTTCTAATGATAATTGTATTGATGACGTGCTAGCTTTGGCAAACTTTTAATAAAAATTTCGAAAAAAAATATAAACGAGTTTTTTTGCGCGCGGTATCTATTTGTGAGGTTATAAATGAAAGTTGCGATTTTGGGCGATAAATGACGAACAGGTTGGCGACCCGGCTTCGAGAAATCTGGCCACACTGGATCTGCGCTGTATAATTTATTATCAGTCGGCTGGTTCTGATAAGAATGTATGTGTTTATTTTTACCGGTGCCTCAATTATTATTTTTAAATATTTTGCAACCAAAAAGTTGACTCACAGTATCGATTATGTCTTCAGTGGTAGTGCATCGATGTATTTACACTCCGTACACCACAAATTGAATTAAAATTTGATATATAATCAGATAATCACTATTTAATGGCTTTATGAATACACAAAGAATCGCCGTGTTATCACTTCGCAGGCCCGTACTCCCACTTTTCTAACTGCTTTAATTAATTTACTTCCCAAGAAGACTTCAATAACCATCGCGAATTTTTTAATGAAAATAGTGTCAAACATTTGAGCTCCAACGAGCTTCAATTTCCATCGTTTGTGCCCCCAAAAGCAAAAAAGTTAAAGCGTTTTAAAGAGTAACATTTCACTGTCGTCCCCATTGCGAATTGTTTAAAAAATAGCTTGAACCACACGCATCGATCGCGAATTTCAAAAATTCACGAAGGTGAAATGTCACTCAATTTCACAATCTTTGAAATGCTCCAACTTTTTTACCTTTGAGATACAAACTATGGAAATTGAAGTTTATTGGAACTCAAACGATTCTCGATGGATTAGTATTTATTTTATTTAAAAAATCACGTCTTAAAACAAACATTTCTGCAGCACCTCCCAAAATGGTTCTAAAGAATTGAATTTTTATTAAAAATCTTTGTGTTATAAACGATTCAAATTGAAGCTGGGGGGAGGGGGTCAACTAACATTGACCACCCCAAATAAAATTAAAAATTTCCTATAGCAAAGAGGAAGGTTTATATACATAGTATACTGTAAAAATTTCATGTGTGAAAGTATAGTCAAAATTTTGAAAAAAAAACAATTTGAAATTTTGGGATTTGGATTCAAGACTCGTCCGGCTGTGCGCATCGAAAAACCCAAGCCTGCGCTCCTCCGGAGCTCCGGCCGGTTTTTCATCGCCGGAGCCGCTACGCGGCAAAACCTAAACATACTTGAAGGCACCATCCTTCAAGAAAACCGGGATTCGAGCATGTTCCTTGTAGGACGTGCGAGCAGCATCTGACGAAATTTTCTAAGTGTTAGGGTATACCATTCCACACGTACCATCAACAGCATGACGACGCGCGGAGTGTCATATGAGATTCCCACGCGTCGGTCGGCTTTTACATGTTAAATTTGCTAACTTCAAAATCGATTTATTCAAAATTTTGATAAACTTTCACACATAAAATTTTAACAGAATACTTTATTAGACCTCCCTCTTTGCAATAGGAAATTTTAAATTTTATTTGGGGTGGTCAATATTAGTTGACTCGACCCTGAAGCTGAAACGATTCTCGATCGCTTGGGATTTATTTTGTTAAAAAATCACTTCTTAAAGAAAGCATTTCTACAGCACCACCTAAAATTGTTGTAACGAATTGAATTTTTATTGAAAAATTTTGGGCACAAACGATGCAAATTGAAGCTCAAACGATTCTCTATCGATCGGCACCAATTTTATAAAAAAAAATCGCGATGGGGGAGGGCGGCGAAATGTACCTTATGAAAATAATATTTGAATTAGTACATGTACCAAATTTCATGTTGGTAAGCGAGGGGTGAATCAAAGTCAAAATTTGGTATGGAGCCCCATATTTTACTTGAATTATTACGCAAGAAGACTCACTGAAAGTGTTTAAAAAAATATTGAATAGCTATTTACGAGTAAAGAAATCCTTTACGGAATGAGCAATTAATTATTACGAACGAGACGAAGGGCGACTTCCGGTAGCTAGCAAATTTATTGGGAAGGTTGGCAGTAGACAAGAGAATAAATACAACAATCACAACATAAACAATTTAATAAGAGCCCATTGGCAATACAACTTAATAAACAAACAATTATTACATCACTAACCTGGATGTGGACTCGTACTTGAGTAATTAAAACTACAAACAAGGTGTCCTTATATTTAGCATTGGTATAAAGATAACTAGCTACATAAATATGTCGCGCCATCTATCAGTCACATTGTAACTTACATACCAACACCTCCACTAGTTACGATGTAACTAAAATCCTAAATCTCCAAACCCATCTTGCTGGTACATAATGAATGTTTATCCCTTGGTAAACCTTTTGTGAGGGAGTCCGCTACCATATCTTCTGTTCCGATATGTTCCACTTTTAATTGTCCAATTTCTTGCTTTTCACGGACAAAGTGGTGCTTGACATCGATGTGTTTGGTTCTGCACCTATATCCTGCATTTTTGCTGAGATCTACGGCCCCTTTGTTATCGCAAAATATTTTTATGCAGTTTAAATTAGTTTCCAACTCTTTGAAAAGACCTTGAATAAAGATGGCTTCTTGTGCTGCAAAACTCAATGCCATGTATTCTGCTTCGGTTGTTGAAAGTGCTACTGTTGGTTGCTTTTTTGAAGCCCAACTTACAGCACCTCCACTCATCAAAAACACGTAACCAGCAGTAGATCTTCTTTCGTCTACATCCGCTGCCCAATCCGAATCACAATACCCGTGTAAGTCACCATTTCCTTTTTTAAATGTTAGTTTGAAATTTTTAGTCTTTTTTAGGTACCTAAAAATCCTTTTAATAGCTCCCCAATGTGCTTTACCCGGATTATTACTGTACCGACTAACTTTTCCAACAGCATATGAAATATCAGGTCTTGTACCTTGAGCTGCATAAATCAAACTTCCTATGGCTTCTTGATAAGGAACGTCAATTTTATCTTCGCTGGTTTTTGGTTGCATATCTTTCGTTAGCACTTGATTTGCATCGAATGGTGTTGACACTTCTTTGCTTTCATTCATGTTGAATTTTTTTAAGATTTCATTGATGTATCTTTCTTGATCTAACGTTATAACACCATTTTGCCTGTCTCGAGTAATTCTTATTCCCAAGCAATAGTGTGCCTCACCTAAGTCTTTCATATTAAATGATTTCTCTAAATGACGTTTCACCTCATTCTTCATTGCATCATCTTGAGAAAAAATCAAGATATCGTCAACATATACAGCCAAGATTAATTGTTTGTTATTCTTGCTTTTGACGTAAATGCATGGGTCAAACTTAGATTGCTTGAACTGCAATTGCTTAATGGTTTGGTCTAGTTCTTTGTACCACACTCGACTTGCTTGTTTTAATCCATTAATAGATTTCTTCAATAAACAGGTTCTTTTATCCGGCAATTCCATATAGATTTCTTCATCTAATTTGGGATGTAAAAACGCCGTTACTACATCCATTTGATCGATATTCCAATCGTTTTTTGCTGCTAGGGCTAGCAACAAACGGATCGAGCTATGTCGTACGACCGGAGCATACGTTTCATCGTAATCGATGCCTTCTTTTTGAGAGAATCCCTTAGCAACTAACCTAGCCTTGTATCGATTTATAATTCCTTCGGCAGTAAATTTTGTTTTGAACACCCATTTACTTTTAATCGCCTTTCGATTTTCTGGAACATCACATAGAATCCAAGTTTTATTAGTTCTATGCGATTCCATTTCTTCATCGATTGCTCTCCTCCATTCATCACTATCTTCACTTTCAAGAGCTTCTTTAAGTGTTGTTGGATCATTTACAATTGATTGGTAGACTACAAATTCCGGGTTAAACACATTTTTATTTGGTTTAACTACTCGTTCCGAACGTCTTGGCAAATCAATCTCCACTTGCTCTTCCTGTTCTTCAACATCGTCAACTTCTTGATGTTCATCGTTATTTGCAACAGCATCTTCAACATCGTTAACTATATTATTGTTGTTAACAACACAAATACCATCACGAGTGAAGTCGTCTTGATTGGAAATTATTTTAACCGTGGTTTGTTGAGGAAATAATCTATCAATCGGCTCTTCGATGCTAGTTTTTATTAATTGATCCTCACAAAACACCACATCTCTTGATATTTTCAATTTCTTCGTTATAGGGTGAACAAACCTATACCCTTTCACTGTTTCGCTATATCCCACAAAGATGTATTCTTCAGCCTTATTATCGAATTTTTTCCTAAACACTTTTGGTATGTGCACCAACGCTTTACAACCAAATATTTTTAAATTTGATAAGTTTGGCTTCTTACCATTCCAAGCTTCTTCAGGTGTCATCCGATTCAAGCTTTTTGTCGGACACCGATTCTTTAAATACGTTGCCGTTAGTATCGCTTCTGCCCAAAACTCGCTTCCTAAATTGGCTTCTGTCAGCATACATCTTGCGCTTTCGACTAGAGTCCTATTTAGCCTTTCGGCAACCCCATTTTGCTCTGGTGTATATGGGACGCTTGTTTGATGTTGAATTCCAAATCTTCTTAAATGGGACAAAAGTTCCTTATTGACATATTCCGTTCCATTGTCAGATCGTAAACATTTAATTTTTTCTTCGCATTGATTCTCAACAAACGACTTGTACTCCAAAAACTTTTCAGTTACTTCACTTTTATTTTTAAGGCAATAAACTGTTGTTTTCCTCGAGAAGTCATCGGTGAATGTTAGAAAGTATCTTGCACCACCAATCGATTTTGTATTCATAGGACCACAGACATCCGAATGAATTAGTTCGAGTTTATTCGTTGCTCGAGATGCGCCATTTTTATTGAATGGTGTTCTTGACAATTTCCCTTTCACACATATTTCACACGGTTTACTGTTTTTATCCTTGATATTAACGCCTTCGGCTAAACCATTATTTAACAAGTTCATTGCTACACGATTTATGTGTCCCAATCTTCGATGCCACAACACATGAGTATTTTTTAACTCCACAAGATTCACAGTTTCAACAGGTTCGTTTAGTTTATACACACCTTTTTCTAATCTTGCACTACCCAACACATCTTTATTTTCAATATTTATTTGCACATTTGTAATTCTGCAGCCATGTCTTTTATCAAACACTAACGTATTCCCATGTTGAACCATTTGCCCAACCGAAATCAAGTTCCTTGTAACTCCTGGTACATGAATAACTTCTTGGAGCATTAATTCTTTATTACCGATAAGATCAATTTTGACTTTACCCTTACCAGCACTGTTCAACGTTGTACCATTAGCAACTTCGATATTACAAAAATCGTAATGTTCGTAGTCCTTAAAATTGTTTGCATTCGGCGATATGTGAACTGAAGCACCAAAGTCTAAAATCCATTCACTATTTCTATCACACTTATCATTACACATGCCAATAAACTGGGTGGTTTCCGATCTTCTATTGGCTGTAAATTTCTTTGGCTGTACCTTCTTCATCTGTGGACAAATGTTAGCTTTGTGACCCTCGGTTTTGCACTTAAAACACTTAATTTTTCGATTTTGAGCTTCCATTGGCTTGTCGGCTTGATTCCATTTCTTTTTGCTGTAAAACGCACTAGATTCTGAAGTTGTTGCATGAATTTTTTGAACACTTGGTTGTAACAACAAATTTTTCACGAATTCTACGGTAGTACTTTGCTTTGATCCTTGAATCCCCATTAATAACGGTTGATACTATTATGCCTATAACAGATAGATTACTATATTTTATATTATAGACGAAATTAGCTCCGTGGCTTTGCTCAGTTGGACAGGTAAACTTCCGGACTTCTTGCTCTCATCTCAGGTGTGGTACTTATTTAGAAATTTGCTTATATGTTTTTAAATTCGTAAGAAAAAAATCAATATTTCGAATATACATATATTGTTTCATAAATATCGTAATCAAATATACATTAGTTCACATAAATACACAAAATAAAGACACTTAATGTCTACGAAATTAATTGTTAAGGTTGTTAGTATGTAAATTAGGAAATTTTAATAAGTTTATGCAAATGTGGATTTTAATAATTAATAATTAAATTTTACTGAAGCAACACATTACTTGCATGAACTTACGGAATATTTCCAGTAAAACTCAGTATTTGAGCTAATATATGGTACAAGAAAGAAAATTGACAAATTTGTTACAGAAAATTCAAGAATAGATACAATGATTTTGGTTAGACCAAATTTCTACCTTGAGATGCGACGTAATCCACAAATTAGTTGGTTGGAGTACTTTAAAGATGTGGTTGTCCCAAGATTTGCTTCGCCGTTAGAAAGAATTCAACGCTGTGACCTTCTTGTTGATTGTAGTAACACGTCGCCGATTAACTTGTTTTATTTAATTAAAAAACTTCACTTCGTGTTTTTAATCGCGTGTTGCACAAAATTTAGGATTCACTCGCGTTATTTCTATTTGGTATTGTTGGAAATAGAATTCTCAAATGTTTATAGATTATTTCTTGTATGATTTTAATTCGACGGAATGTTTATTTTATTCTGGGTATTTGATTACTTTTCTCGCTTAGATTGAACTATGATCAGATTGATCATCGATGGCAATTTTGATTCGATTCACTTTCGTAGTACGTTTTTTAAGTTAACTTATTGTACTCGATCGTTACACCGAAGAAAATGTATTTGTTGGTTCACCGATTTGATATTAATCTTATTTGATGATTATTTCGATAGGATCTCCGTTACTTGTGTCGACATTTTTTATTTAAAATTGTTCGAAATTTAGTTAAACGAATGTTTACGTTTTTATGGTCACTAGTTTAGTTGGTTGATTGATGAAAATTTCTTAATACGACCGTAATAAATTATTTGATGATGGTATTATTCCGGATCGGAACGTAAAAAAATATTACACTTTGGTAGATAATAGATAAGTTTTAGGTAGAAGTTATTTGGCTCGTTGATTTCGGGAGACTGACTTCATTTTTCCATCCCTCCTTTCAAATTTCTTTCCCTTGATGAGGTCATTTGGGTAGGAATTAATTTGTTATCTCTATATGAGTTCTATTTACAAAAATGCATATTAAACAGTTCCTTTGTTTCTTAGCGCGGTACTCGTTTGAATACGACATTATTACAAAGTAACTCTCTACAAATTAACTTAGTTTCAATAGAACCTAGTCATATGAGGATTTTATCACCTCGAAAGTATAATTTTGTTGATAATAATTTTCTCGCGGTGAGCGGACTGCGTATTTCATTTCAGCACAGGTGCGCTGTGCTACTATGTACATTTGTTCTTCAATGTAATAATTTGTAGTTATCTTTTAATAAAGAACGTCGATTGGCATAATATTCAAATATTAACATTTATAGTCGGATCCCGTTGACTCGAATTTATTTTTATTAACAAATTCTATGTTTATATTGAAAATATGACATTTCTGATTATTATTTAATATTATTGAAGTGGATATTTTATGATAGCTTATAATATACGGCATCGCCGTAACAATACTCTTCAGATAATCCCGCCAACATCAGACCACCAATCACATGATCCTTGAACGGTTCACCAATTGTTTCCAATTGATCAGTAATACACAACATTTTGTTAATATAATCCTGCATATCATTACAATTATCCAATCGGATTCTGAACAGTTTCGCGTATAAACCAATCAAATGTAGCGTACCCGATTGTTCATAGATTCGATTTAATTTGCCCCAAGCTTCTTTCGCTGTCTTCACGTTTTTTATTTCAGCTGCTGCTCCTGGATTAATGGACAAATTGATCTTCGCCAGAACTCGTTGATCCAAATCTTCGTCTAACACCGTACCGGGAGCACATTCCACATGCTTCCACATGCCAGCATCGATAAGAAAATTTTTCATAGCGTGCTTCCACTCGCTATAATTTTCTCCATTCAAATGCTTTGATTGCGGCAGTCCTCCCATTGTTACAACTGTTGAAGATGATCGAGTCCTCAACTGCGATTGTAACAGTTCGATCTGTTGTTGCAAATTTGCTAATCGCGCCTCGATAATTTTTTATTTATAAAATTTTGGATGCAATAATTTGCACAAATTTAAATCAAACAAAAACAACTTTATTCTCTTAATGTAACTGGGCCCATAACCTATTGGGAAGGTTGGCAGTAGACAAGAGAATAAATACAACAATCACAACATAAACAATTTAATAAGAGCCCATTGGCAATACAACTTAATAAACAAACAATTATTACATCACTAACCTGGATGTGGACTCGTACTTGAGTAATTAAAACTACAAACCAGGTGTCCTTATATTTAGCATTGGTATAAAGATAACTAGCTACATAAATATGTCGCGCCATCTATCAGTCACATTGTAACTTACATACCAACAAAATTACGTAATGAATTGTTTTTGTGCAAACCACGTATGCAGACCTTTTTCCAGGACCATATCCAAAATAAAAAAAGGACAAATATTACAAACAAAAACTGTTACAATAAAATTAAAAAATACAGAATACTTGAACACAATAATTTAATTGCTTGCTATAACTGAAGGGCCTAGTGGAAAAAGTAGTTAGTCACTTTTTTTTAAATGTGTAGTTGAGCACATTTTCACATTGCGGCATTTATTCTCTACAAATTAGTATAAAAATCAAGAAATTGAAAAAAAAGTGACTTAACTACTTTTTCCACTAGGCCCTTCAATTTAAAATATATGGTAACACCCGGCACCTACTCAATAAATTAGGTAAGTCGATAATGGGTAAATATAAAGTGACGGTATAAGTTACTAACCTACGCGAGCCGTTTTACATTACACTAAATTTTTCAGTACTGAAAGTTTTAGTAATAAAAATCTAATGCGCGCGTCGAATAAGGCTGCCTACAGACTGATCAAGCTTTGTCGTTTGTTTGTCGCACAACGTTTTTGCTTGATCAGTCTGTAGGAAGCCTAAGGAAGAGAGAAAACTTGTTGTAATTCTTTCCTGTTTGCAACTACAACCTGACGATTTTAACTTTTTCAACGACTGAATATGCGCCGCGCGCGTTAGGTAAATTGTCAAATAATGTCAATTGGTTTGTTATTTAAAAGTGTAAAAAATTTAAAAGTACCAATTTACAGGTTCAATCTCGTTTAAACAATAGGTGTCTTCCAATGATTTGTTTGCGTTTGTTATTTTTATATACCAATACCAACAGCTATTTTAAATTATTAAACTATTTTTACATCATGCGCGCGTCGAATCAGGACACTGACAACAAGAAAATAGAACATGTTCTAATTTCTTGTTGTCAGTGTCCTGATTCGGCGCGCGCATTGGTTTTTAGTACTGAAAATTTTAGTCCTGAAAAATTTAGTGTAATGTAAAACGGGTCTAATACACATATTATGAACCTGATATTTATAATATTGTCTGAAAATATGTAACCTGATATATCAGGTTACATCTTGTATTATAAGAAGGGATGCCATTCTTTGCAATAAACCTATTAAGCGAGCATTATTTTTTTTATAATGAAAATAAAATTTTCTTTCAAAGTTCTATAAACCAAATTTTAATTTTTTGGAGGGCTGTACAACGTGAACGGGTCACTTTGAGCAAAAAAATAAAAGAAATCAATGCCGGCCATGAAAACGCCTTGGTTGATTTGGTATGGAATGACCCACATACCTTCCCATCCTATATATTTACAGATTTTTCTTAGCAGTGGTTCTTTAGCAGGCTTTGACTTTATGATTTACAGGACCATAGAAAAGCAGAGCGCATTGGAGCGGCAGCGGAAAAATTCGGAAGGATTTCCGTATTTCTCCTTACCTACGTTATTCCTGAAAGCACTTTATCCGTTTCAGACTTTAGCTTACATAATACATGAGCAATTTTAACTCAATCCAGAATTAACAATTAATAATTGCCGAAAATAAACTCCATTTTTATTTACTTTTCCACCTCCCTTAACAAGTGATCCACAGCAGATTCTAACCTGATATATCAGGTTACATCTTGTATTTAAGAAAGGATGCCATTCTTTGCAATAAACCTATTAAGCAAGCATTATTTTTTTTATAATGAAAAACAAATTTTCTTTCAAAGTTCTATAAGCCAAATTTTAATTTTTTGGAGGGCTGTACAACGTGAACGGGTCACTTTGAGCAAAAAAATAAAAGAAATCAATGCCGGCCATGAAAACGCCTTGGTTGATTTGGTATGGAATGACCCACATACCTTCCCATCCTATATATTTACAGGAGATTTTTCTTAGCAGTGGTTCTTTAGCAGGCTTTGACTTTATGATTTACAGGACCATAGAAAAGCAGGGCGCATTGGAGCGGCAGCGGAAAAATTCGGAAGGATTTCCGTATTTCTCCTTACCTACGTTATTCCTGAAAGCGCTTTATCCGTTTCAGACTTTAGCTTACATAATACATTTGAGCAGTGGCGGATACAGAAAAAACTCAAGGGGGGGCGCTAAAGATATCTTGAGCTACCTTTACTTTTATCGTAATAAAAAAATAATCAAGTCACATGCAAAGTTTAAGAAAGTTTTATTTAAACTGATTATACTACACATTATACGTGATTATACACGTCAGAGTCGACTGACGAAAGAAACGAACAAATAGCGTGCGGGCTGGCGGCCCCGCAAGGGGGGGGCGCGCGCCCCCCGCGCCCCCCATATGTATCCGCCACTGCATTTGAGCAATTTTAACTCAATCCAGGATTAACAATTAATAATTGCCGAAAATAAACTCCAGTTTTATTTACTTTTTCACCTCCCTTAACAAGTTAGTGATCCACAGCAGATTCTTAAATGCAAAAAAGGTGTTCTGCAGTCCCATGAATTTTTGAAGAATAGTAATCTGAATACTAAGTTTGTGTATAAAAATTGACTTGAGGACTAAAATGTCGCCAGCTCTCCGTCTATATTGGAATTCAAATTTGGTGCTGAAGAATTCAATTCTTACAACATTGGACCTTTAAGAGGCTCTTGAGAGGGGCTACAAATAATTTTTCAGGTACTCACTACCGAAGTCACTTTTATATAAAATCCACATTACAGAATTTAGGAACTAAATTTGTTAGGAAACAAATACTTCCATATTTTTAATTTATTTCGAAGATTTACTCCTTTTCTTCCTGCTCTTTTAATCTCAAAATAAAATAGTATATTTTACACATCAGTAGTAGTAGTAGCAAATTGTAAACTAATTTATAATAAAAATACAAAAATAACACGGGCGCTAAATAGAACACCACTACCGCAATAATCTATTTTTGTCCATTTGCAATAATCATATCACATAACATACGCTGCTAAAATTTGTTTATGAGGCTGTTTCATCATTAGCAACTAATGTCTAATATATCTGTAGCATAAATTATTATTTTAAAGACTAATAAATTACAATTTTGATTGATTACAACCATGATTTGCTTTCTGGAACCATCATGCAAAAAACAAGACATTTAACAGCGGTGTAGGGAGGATTTTCTCGATTTCATCCATGCTAATAATACTCTTTTCAAAAACTGAAAACGATATTGCGCTATAAAATATAAATTTTACAAATATTTAGCGTTTTAGTAGAAAACACTGCATATATCTAGATTTTTCAATCAATATATAATAATTGATAACCAATATTATTAAAGGGATCGTTACAAATTAGCATTTTTGAACGCATAATTCAAGAAAGTAGTAAAACAAGATTAAATGTATAATCGATGTGACATCACACTGAACGTAAGTAAACATGATTACCAATCATCTTTAACTCAAACCAATTATTTGACTAGCAATAAAAGTTAATGGTTTTAAAATTTTACATTAATTTATAATCATAAATTGCACTTTTAAATTAAAGTACACCTCATTGAATTTCGCTTGTGGGTAGAATATGAATTATACGAGTGGACCAAATTTAATTGAATAACCAACATAAAACACAAACTTGCAGGTATTACTTTATTTTCTCATCAAAGCTTTTTTGCACTTACATTAATAATTCTTACCAACTAAATTTAATCTAAACTACAATAATTATATAAATATATTGTACCACTATTAGTGAAATAGCTTATTTTATTCGTTAAACAAATACAACTTAAAAGTGATCATTATTGTGAAGGATCTAGGATAATTTGAATTAAACAAAATAAAAGTATATAAAAAACATCCTGTCAAAAGATGAAATCCTCAATAATGAAATAAAAATTAATTCCTCCAACGTTATAATACCCTACAATCTTTATTTGTAAGACAATCTCCATAGGTCGAGTCCATGATGGAGATTATTACAATATACACCTAGTATTTAGATATTACAAGTCAAATGTGTAACTTAAAAAATTCCTAAAATAATTCATCAGCTACACTAAATTAGTCCTTTTCCAAATATAATATAATTTTAAAATTTAATTAATTTAGTGTTGCACATGAAAATATTTAAATAAGCATCTCTATTCGTAACTTAATGGCTCTCTCCATATACATTTTCATCGGAATAAGCGATGTAAAGAAATGCATCCTCCTCATGGTGTTCCTAAATTAAAAAATATAAATCGTCGAGTTGAAATCAAATCGGTACTAATCTTACCTGATAGAGTGATCCCATTGTAGCGGAGGTTGGTGGAATAACGTTATTTACGAAAAAGAATAAAGCATCTTCTGGTCGTAAGTGGATCCTCTTTCTTATGAGAAAATAAAATTGACCTACAGTTAGATCGGATGGTACTAAATATTTTTTTTTATCCAAATCACCAATACGAGCCTTGGGGGCTTTTTCTACAATCACCTATTTTAAACAAACAAAAAAAGATTTTAAAAACAATAAAAGAGTGCATTGCCTTCGTATTTAACTGGGTTTTATTGATTTCGTTATTGGGAACTGTCCTAATATAATTAGGACTGTTTTGAAATCTTTAAATTGGAAATATAAGTCATGAACATTTATTCCAGCAAGGTATAATGTTTTTATTGTACTATTTTTTTAATCAATTGCAGGATATTTATATAATAATGACGTGTCACGGCATAACGGCGGAAGTACCAAAAAAATTGAGGTCTTTAATATGTCGTTCTGCTTTAACCACATCGATCTTATTTTAATGTTTATTTTCCTAATATTTTATCGAGGGTCAGCCATAGAATTACGTTAAAAATTAAAGCAAACATTTTGCGTACTTATCAATGCGAAAGATCTCCATTGAATGGACTAAAACATGCATTTTTATTATTACATTAGTAGGTCACAGATTTTCACTACTTGTTATTATTGTTTTCAAAATTATTATTGATATTGTGAGTTTTTGTTTTGTTCCTTTTTAAACGTATGATAAATTGGTTGATAAATACAAAACTGAAAATAAATGTAAACATAATAATTAATTACTATGTTAATCTATAAAAAAAAATTATTTTTAAAGTTAAAAAATCGAGATTTTTAAATTACAAGAATTTAGAATAGTGAACTAATGAATGTGAAATTTTAAATGTGGTTGCTTTCCGCTGTGAAGTTGTGAAATTAACGTTGTGAAGTCACAAATTGGAAGATCCCCTACCCCATCGTCAAGCAAGTCTGGATGGACTCCCCATCCCGTGCGTGGACCCCCAACGTCATCTTTTCAGTGACCTTCATGGCCAGTAGTATTCTTTCATATTTGAAATCATTAAATATAAATTTTTACAATTTTTTTTATCTTATTTATAGAAGTCCACAAGGTAGGATAAACAATACCACTACCAAAGTCTAACTTTTTTATTTATTTTTAAAATTAGAAATAATAAAATCAGTAACTGAATATAATTATTCACTCAAGACATTATCCGTTTTTACAAGTTTAACATGTACCGCCCCTTGACAAGAGAGAATTTTTTAAATTATATTTACATTAATTTAAATTTTGACTGTAGTTTGAGATGGAAAATTAATACAAAAAAATTTGTTCTGTTACTTCGACGTATTGATTTTATCCGGAAGCAAACAAAACAATGATGTCTATGCATTTCTTGGGAAATGTTACGCCAGGTTTATTTTGTTAATAAAGAAATCATTTGAGTTCATCATTCAGTGTTTGTATGATCATAAGTTTCTTAACATGAAAATCTACAGTTGCACCTACAACCGGGGGGGGGGGGCATCGTCCCCAAACATAAGGAAGTACCATGGTAAATCGGTTCTTTCTAGATTCTTGCTTCCCATTGTAACGGATATTGAGATCCCTCAGATGTGAAGATCCCAACACTTTTTGGTTATTTAATCTTGAATTGTTGTTAAAAATGCAAGAATAAATTAGGCACTTTTTAAGAAATACGAGATGCATTGGAAAATTAATCGCCTACAAATTACAAATAAAATTTTGTTATTATCTGTTAAGAGTACTTTCTAGTTGATCATTTTTTAAGGTAAATCGTATTTGTTAAAAAGCATTGAATTTATTTTTGAATATTTAAAAACAATTAAAGAGGAAAAAAGTGTTGGGGTTTTCTTCAGAAGCGAAAAATGAATCTCCATCGATTGATAACAATTTTCGTTATTGGAAGCAGATCTCTTGAAAAAGTACTAATTTACACTAATACACCAGGTATAATAAATAATATACTGGACTAATCAAAAATATTTAAAATTGTAATTTTACAAAATTAATCAGTTTTTGAGGTACACAAAATCTCAAATATAATTTTACAAAAACGTAGATCCCCCTTAATTCTACGTTCTAGTTTAAAATTATAAAATTCCTATAATAAACGTTGTCACGTCACAATTTTCAAAGTCCCCCCCAACGTAACGCATGACGTAATTTATGAACGGCCCCTTTAAGATTTGTTAGGGCAGACATTTTAAAAAGACTTTTTACATTTCCAGAACTATCTTTTGCTTCGAGTGACATTTCATAGCATCAAATTGCTTTTAAGTTTTAAATTAATAGTTCACAGGTCAGATTCGGTTTTGCTACCCACCCTTCCGCAGTCGAAATTTTATGTAAAATTGTTGTTTAACGTTTGCGTTTCCATTTCCATAATTTGAACTGCAAGTGTCGCGGAAATATTCTCAAAAACTTTTGTAAGGGGCGGAGGGTTCCGTACGTAACTTGCTCGGAGTTCTGGGAAATTTAAAATTCAGATTCCGATTGAAATCTTATATTTTTCGAATATTCCAATTCGGTTATAACGAATTCATGGATATAATAAACTAATTTATGTGCAAAAATGTATATTTTACTCGGAGATATGAAATTAAGTAGGTCACCAATGTTTAGCATTATTCCGTCGAAAATTGAATAAGATAGTGGGAGTTAGTCGATGCTGCCCCTAATAGTATTAAATTCAGTGACCTTTAGGTTAAAAAAAAAGTTATGAAGTAAAAAATAGATATTT
Source organism: Podabrus alpinus (assembly GCA_932274525.1). Taxonomy (NCBI): domain Eukaryota; kingdom Metazoa; phylum Arthropoda; class Insecta; order Coleoptera; family Cantharidae; genus Podabrus; species Podabrus alpinus. The sequence goes on along the minus strand of OW026454.1, from coordinate 62,168,595 downwards.
TTAAGTGGATGTAGGTTTGAGGTCCCGTTTGAGGTATTGTCATGAATAAAATTAAAAAAATGTCTCCTCGTAAGCCTTAGTCTTATGATGCTCTTGAGAACGCCCTAAGCTCTAGAATATTTAAGAAATGGTTTTAGCAAGTTCTTGTTAAAACTTATTCATGGGTAAATACAACCAAAGTTCATAGAGGGGAGTACAGATCAAAAAGTTGAAAATGTACGTTTTATTCTGAAACCTTTCTATTGAAAAATATGTTGTGAGGGGATTAAAATACTATTACTTTAATTTCAAGCAGAATGCTGGTACTTTTTGAAGTCCATTTTTTTATCAACATTATTTTTTCATATTTAAAAATCATGCTTTTATTAAGTCATAAAATTTAATGCGTCACATGGCGAAAAAGGAATTGAACATGCCTTTTCCTGCGAAAACTTTTTAACCTATGGTGTGCGTATTTCCTTGCTTTCGTTCCTGTTTATACTGCCGTCCTTAGTTAAAATGTCCTAAACTTACAAATTGATCTTCGAAAAAAAAATTACTTTATGTACTACATAGATCAGGGTACCCAGCCATCTTGAGTTTTAAAATTCCCTGACTTTTCCAGGTTTTCCAAGATCGTATAAGAAAAATTCCAGTCATTATAAAAAATAACCCCCACCCCGCTCATCATTTATTCCTACATATTTTCATATCAATAATACTATTTACAAAAAAATTTAAAATCTACATTTTCATTTCTATTTATTACCCATTGGCATTATTCTGATTTTTGAAATTCTCGAGAAAAATACGAAATATATCATACAAATTAAAACCTACTCCGACTTTTATTACAATATCACACTTTAAAATAAAAAACGTCAAGCTGGAAGTGGTTGGTATATGCCATTTTTTGCCACCACAATACCAAAAACAAAATTTTACATAAAATTATAAAATATTTTTTAAAAATAAAAAGATTTTTTTGCTTGTAATAAAGTAAGTAAGTTTTGAAGTCTGTTGCATATTTTTCCAGAAAACTAGTACCCAAAATTCCCCGACAATTCGAGATTTTTTCCGTTTCCTCTGACTCAAAAAAATTCCCAGACTTTTCCCGATTTTCCAGGTCGCTGGGTATCCTGTAGATGTTACAACGCTATTGTATGAAAATAGTATGTACTGCATTCTATAATATATGGTTACATCAAATTTCTGTTAAATAAAATGAAAATAGCGTGCCATATTATAACATCTATGTAATCTCATTTTACTCTCTGAAGCCAATTTGTTAGTTAGGACGCTTTAACTAAAAACGGCAGTACATTCCTACTTATGAATACTTTATTATGCAGTTTCCATTTCTTTTAGTATTGTAATTTGTCTCTTCCCTACTTTTTTTGAATTTATCTTATTTTAATTATTTTACCATAATTAATTATTCATATTACAAGAAATAACAAACCTTTGTTAAAATTAGATTACTTATTATTATTTTACATAATAAATAGTTTTTCTTTTAATGTGAATAAATTTGGCGATCCCTATACAGATAATTTGGTAAAATAACTACAAAAATTTAAAAAAAAATTCAAGATGGTAGAAAAATAGGAAAAGGCTCTCCCCACCCAAGATTCTGCGAAGAACTCCGACGGTTGAAATGCTCCAAGTTCGATACCAACTGGCAACTGATCTAAGAAATTTTAAAAAGCGACAAATTGTACAATCCAGCAAAAAAATAAAGAGTTAACATTAGAAACAGCTGGGGATTCCCCCCCCCGGCAAATTTCTGTCTCGGTTCACGATTGTTGAAAATATTATAACAAAAATAAATATTGGTGGCTTAGGGAGGTGGCAACTGATCCACCAAGAAATTTTTTAAAACAGACAAGAAAATTGTACAATTCAGTAAAATAAAGTGGAGTTAACATAAAGACAACTGTGGATCTTGCCCCCCTAATATAAAATAAATATTGGCGACTTGCGGAGGTGGCAACTGATCCACTAAGAAATTTTTTAAAACAGACTAGAAAAAGACATATTGTACAATCCAGCAAAATAAAGAGTTAACAGTTCACAGCGGTGGCTAGAGTGCATACTGGTTGAATTCGGAGCGGTAATTTCGGGTTCGAATAACGGACCTCGCGGAATTGCTTACTCAGTTCCCCGCTATGCATCATGCACACACTGTGGATCAAAAACCATACTAAAAACAAACCCTACCAAAAGTAACCCTTACAAATAAACCCATACCAACAAAAAGCGTAATGACCTTGTTGTTACAAACGCTATATAAGAGAAAAAAGAGTTAACATTAGGGGACAGCCGCAAATTTTTCCACGCCCCCCCCCCCCCAGACAAATTTCTGGCGCTGTTCACGATTGTTGAAAATATTATAAGAAAAATAAATATTGGTGGCTTGCGGGGTTACAACTGATCCACTAAAAAATGTTTTAAAACAGACTAGAAAAAGGCATTTTACAATCCAGCAAAATACAGGAGTTAACATTAAAGACAGATGGGAATTTTTCCACGCCCCCCCCCCCTAAAGAAAATTTCTATCGCGGTTCACGATTGTTGAAAATAATAACAAAAATAAATATTGATAGCTTAAGGTGGTGGCAACTGATCCATGAAGAAATTTTTCAATACAAACTAGAAAAAGACAAATTGGTCAATCCAGCAAAATAAAGAGTTAATATTAGGGGACAGCTGCAAATTTTTTCACCCCCCCCCCAAGACAAATTTCTACAGCGGTTCAAGATTATTGAAAATATAAGAAAAATAAATATTGGTGGCTTGCGGGGTGACAACTGATCCACTAAAAATTTTTTTAGAACAGACTAGAAAAAGACATTGTACAATCCAGCAAAATACAGGAGTCAACATTAACCCTAATACGACTTTTTTTTAAGATATATTTTGATATTATGACTAGAGATGAGATTTTTAGGTCGTAAAAATTCAAAAAAAGGCACCTAAAAAGGTTCTAAAAAAAGTCATTTTAGGTCGTATAAATTCAAAAAAAGGTACTAAAAAAGTTCTAAAAAAAGTCAACTTAGGTCGTATAAATTCAAAAAAATGTACTTAAAAAATGCTATTTTAGGTTGGTATTGTAAAGTTTTAGTGGTTTTATGTAACTAAACCCACCAATTAGGTTATTAAGGTCCGATTGTAAGCTTGCATTTTTAAAGTATTCTTTTGCTTTAATAATTGATTTGGTGGATTCGTCATCCAATTCCAAAATAACCATTTTAATTTTATCAAAATTTTCACAATAAAAAATTGCAGCACTTAACCACGTGCCACAACGTGTTAAAATTTTTTAGGTTGGTACATGGTGGGTTTGCACCACAGGGGACCAAATTTAAATGAAAAAAAAAATTAAAAATATTTAAATTAATTTGAATTAAATAAAATTTTTTCTCAATTTCAACTGCAAAGTTTCCAAAATGTTAAAATAGGTCGTAAAAATGAAAAATGGTCAAAAAAAAGGCCGATAGAGTCCAAAAAGGTCAAAAAAAGCAAAAAAAGTCAAAACAAATAGGGCTTATATAACGTAGTTTTCCACGAAACAAATTTTGGTACTAATATCATAAAAATAGTTCTTAAAATAAAAAAAAGGTCAAAACCTAAAAATCTCATCTCTAATTATGACTTACATCTGCTAATGAGGGCATTTGAAAGCTATATTTTGAGTTTTGAATTTTTAGTTTGATTGTAGAAAGCAATGAATTGCATTCCAGCATTTTTTAAACTATTCTTGGGATCCATATATCCCCCCAGTATTGAAAGGGTTAAAGACAGATGGGAATTTTTCCACACACCCCCCCCCCAAAAAAAAAGAAAATTTCTATCGCGGTTCACGATTGTGGAAAATAATAACAAAAATAAATATTGATGGCTTGGAGGTGGCAAGTGATCCACTAAGAAAATTTTTACAACAGACAAGAAAATTGTAGAATCCAGTAAAATAAAGTGGAGTTAACATACAGACATTTTTGAATTTTGCCCCTTCTCCTGGAGGTAAATTTCTGTCGCGATTCAAGATTGTTAGGGCCGGTTGTATGTCAGTGGTTTAAACTCGGTTCAGAGTTAAACCAGGGATTTTTGTAAATGTCTGTTGTATGTACAGTGGCGGCCACATAATTAACAACGATGTCTTTTTCATTCATTATTAAAATATTTATTCAGAAACTGTCCTATCAGCCACTTAATTTTTTTTTAAATGATGATACACCCTAAGACGATTCAAATTACAACATCTTTCTTTAATTTTTCTTTTAAGCAAAAGTGTAAATGCTTATCTTAGCAATTTCAGCAAAATTGTCATGGCCACATAATTAGCAACGACGTGTTTAATATATTGCTAGGTTGATAAAATCAAATGAAAAGTGATACCTTAGTACAAGAAAGCAATATAATAAGTGCCAGTCTTGTATTAAAAATCGTGTCATTCAGTTCACCATGGGAAAACAAAAAAATTGCACCCCAGAAGTTAGGAAAATAATTTTAAATTTGATAAGTAAAGGGTGGTCTTATAGTCAAGTTGCAGAACACATCCAGTGTTCTAAAAGAATGGTATTTAACGCTGTACGATATTTTAATAAAAATGGAACTGCAGAAACTGTTGCAAGGAAAGAAAAAAGTAGAAAATCATCTATAAGGTTAGATCGTGAGATCGTTCGTATCGCAAAAATTGATCCAAAAAAAACAGCTGTGGATATACACAGGCAATTATTTTCTGGAAACGAGAAGGCATTATCTGTCCGCACTATTAGAAGACGATTGAACGAAGCAAACCTATTCGGTCGAGTTGCAAGAAAGACACCATTGGTCAACAAAAGAAATAGGGAACGTCGTATAAAATTTGCTAGAGAACATATTGGTTGGAGTACAAAAGAATGGAAAAACATACTTTTCACGGATGAAACCAAAGTAAATCGATTTGGTTCTGATGGAAAATTATATGTCCGACGTCCACCAAAGACTGAATTTGATCCCCGATTTACCACACCAACTGTTAAACACGGGGGAGGTAGTGTCCTCCTCTGGGGTTCGTTTTCATGGAGAGGGGTTGGTGCCATTCAACGTATAAATGGTATTATGGATCAACACCTATACATCGACATCTTAGAAAATGTTCTTGAACCATATGCTGACGAGTATTTGCCTATCACATGGAAACTGGTACAAGATAATGATCCTAAGCATACGGCAAAGATGGTGAAAAAGTGGTTTGAAAAGAAATCTATATCTGTAGTTGACTGGCCATCATGCAGTCCAGACCTCAACCCCATAGAAAATCTTTGGGGACAGGTAAAAAAAGAAGTGGGTAAGGGTCAATATAAAAATCTTGATGAACTGTACGAAGCTATTGAAGTAGCATGGGATTCAATACTTATTGAGTATTGTCAAACCCTCATTAAATCGATGAGCTCAAGTTGTGATGCAGTAATTAAAAATAAAGGATTCCCTACTAAGTATTAACTAATATTTGTTTACTTTTAACGTTTTAATAAAGAATTTTCTATCAAAATTAATTCGTTGTTAATTATATGTCCCTTTCCTTTTTTTAAACAAAAGAAAATTAATGGCTTTATATGGGTTGTCATTAAAAATTTCACTAGCTTACCTTTACTATTTAATTAGTGTGAAATATATCACGACTTGATGTAATTTAAACATGAATTTATCATAAATATACAAATAAAAACTTTGAAATTTCTTTATATAGCAACCGTTGTTAATTATGTGGCCGCCACTTACCTGGTTTAAGACTTGAACCAGGTTTAACTCTCGATTTTTATCGCCTACCAAAATCGGTGGTTTAACCCTGGTTCAAGTCAATATTTTAAATTTTTATAACCTCAAAGTGCTGATGTTTTCCAAAAACGAAATTTTCATTTCGACAGTATTTATTAAAAAGATTTTTCATTTAACTTATTATATTATTATGGAATATGAATTAATCGACGACGAAGATTTTATGGAGTTCATCGAAATTTTTGTAGAAAGCATGCAAAGAAACCCGCAAGTTTTTCGTGATCGTCCAAATCATTTCGTTAATTGGTCAGATAAGGAATTTTTTGCTAGATTTAGATTGACAAAACATTCGGTTCAAATAATATTAAACCAAGTAAATCTTGGTTTTGATTTGCAGTGCGGTCCGCACCGGGCGGCACATATTTTGGGGCGGCATATTTTATATTTTAAGTTGTAAGAAACAACTTGTTCACTACAAAAGTTGACTATTCGAAAGTTCATAGTTTGAAAACTATGGGAAAGTTCCCCACCTCTAGTTTGTCTCAATTACAATTATTTATTTATGTTTATCAATTAATAAAAACCATCATTTGATTGACTTTAAAAGGGCGGAAAATTTGAAAAAGTTCTAGGTACGCCGCTGTTCGCAGGCAATAAGTTATAACCTTCAGTTTCAATCTAATGTCATTAAATGTCAAATGTTAAAAATCATTGTTTTTCTAAGGATATATGTCTTGTTCAGGAGTATCAACATAAATTTTAATGATAACTCTCGGATTAGTTGACTCGCCCTACATACAACCGCATTGGCGTTGATCCTGGTTCAAAACTTGAACCAGGTTCGGCTGATCCTCGAGTTAAACCACTGACATACAACCGGCCCTAAGAAATATTTTAAAACGGACTAGAAAACGACAGAATTAACATACATACATACATACAGCTGGGGATCTTGCCCCCCCCCCAAGAAAAATATCTATCGCGGTTCATGATTGATAAACATATTTATAAGAAAAATAAATATTGGTGGCTCAGGGAGGTGGCAACTGATCCACTCAAGAATTTTTTTAAAAACAGACAAAAAGGTAAATTGTCTCTTTTTATTTAAAAAAAAGCAAAATAAAGAGAAGTTAATACACAGGCAGCTGCGGATCTCCCCCCCCCCCCGGCAAATTTCTGTCCCGGTTCATGATTGTTGAAAATATTTATAAGAAAAATAAATATTGGTGGCCCAGAAAACAAAACCTAAGCCAGTGATAGAAGCTAAGTAAAACAATAACATTTCTCAACCTTGTGTAATTCAGATATCAAAAATTTTCAAAAAAAACTTAAATAATTCGGCCGTCTCCAAGTTAACCCAGTTCGCCCCTGTGCAGTCGACATTCCTTGCACATGACGTCACACACAATCAGCTGTGATTAAAACGTATGCATATTTTTAAATGTACACAATCCAAGTTTGAAAGTTTCAATTTTTATTCAGTTAAAAAAAAAGTAAAACCTAATATTAAAGTTGTTTTAAAATATTTTCTCAAATTTAGAATAACTTGGAAACTTGATAACGAACGAATGCCAAGACACAAACAAACCTTTGGTAAAATTTTGTTGATGGCCGGGAAAACAAATTCCTGAGCCAGTGATAGGAACAAAGTATGTACTTGGACTCGAAAAAAAAAGCAATTAAATCCAAATCACCAGGTTTTCTTGGCGAGTGTAATTAAACTAAACTTAATGACTGCACATCAAAAATAATCCGGCCCTCTCCTGGTAGCTATTACGCCCCTGTGCATTGACATCACATGACATGTCTGACGTCATAAATCATAATCAGCTGTGAACCAAACTAATATTTTTTTTTTCCGAAATTTCATTTTAGGTCGATTTAAAAAATTTAGAATAACTTCTTTCTTTTCAAATTTTGACATATAACCTTGTTGTCTTCAAATATGTCAAATTATCTTGGTTACTGGAAATTTTTTTACAATAGGGATAGTTATGATCAAAAGAAATTTTCGACCCTAACTACCTGAACTGAGGTTCTATGTGAATTTATTCCATTTAAAATAAAATGTGAAAGTTTGCGTTGCAACAAAAAAAAATTTAAGATGAGCAAAACCCATAATTAGTATACATACTATGCAATATTATTGCCAATATTGTGAAATTGGGTTGGATGTAAATTTTCCGCAGAGGTCAAAAAATTCGAAACAATCACCGAGAACCATCTAATAATAAACAATAAAATGTGCATTGGTGCCTCTACAAAAATATTATTTTCAACACAAAAACAAAAAATGACCTTGAAGAACAGTCATATTGACATTTATTATATGACATTACTACGCAAAATTTTATTAAACCCAAAAATAGCCACATTGCACAGACCCTTACTTACATAATGTAGTTTTTGGAAACATTTGTGGATATTTTTGAGATAAAAATACTCAAATACAAACAATAAAATTATAATAATGTCAAGTACTTACGGGCACACGATCAGGATATTTCTTTCTAATTTTTTCACCTTCGGCTTTCCTTTTTTCGAATGCATGCTCCTCCTTGTATTGGAACTTCATGTCAGCTTAATTCACCAAAATTTAATGTACAAATCGGAAAAATCGGCCACTTGCGTCTTTGGCTGTTCACTAAATTCTGACTAAAACAACAAACAATCGATGGCGTATAAAACACTATGCTGGGATTTGACGCACTAGATTAATTCACAAAAGAAACAAAAATAAAGGTGTGTGTACTCGAAATTTTTGTAAGTTGACCGTTTCGAAACTTCAAATTTGTCAAGATTTAGGGTAGTTTTATTATTTTATTAATTTAAAACCCAAATTAGAAAAATCGGTACTGGATTTGATATTTCAAATGCGCACTTCCTTAGGCGCTGATTTAAATTTATCACAACAAATTTCATTTTTACACTTAAATAAAAAAATTTGGATGCAACTAAAATACCTAATCACTTCTTGTTTACGTGCTTTTATCACCAGAAAATTTAAATTAAAAATCATTTAATTTATCAAATTTTTGACCTGTTTAACCTTAAAATATCTATCAACAACCAACAACTTGTTCGTTTGTTCTCACTTGAAAGTTTGATAACAAAGTACGAAATGACCTCGCAGAAGGCCCTATTTGTGTGCTTAGGTATTCTGTACGATTTGTACGTTCTAAAATTTATTTAATATGACTTGTAGGCAACATTTGTCGTTCGCCAATTGCTGAAGCAGTTTTTCAACATTTGGTTGAAAGTGCTGGTCTCGAAGACAAATGGACTGCCGACAGTGCTGGTATTGGAGGATGGCATGAAGGAAGTTTTCCTGACCGTAGGGCTTCTCAAACCCTTAAAAATCATGACATTCACTACAACAGCACCGCTCGACAAGTGAGTGTACAATCAAGTTCCGGAAGTTTTCACACCTCAACTTTCTATTTTAGATCCAAAAATCTGACTTCGACACCTTTGATTTCATATTTGGCATGGATGAAGAAAATATTACCAGTCTGAACAGGAGTTTACCCAAAAACAGTAAAGCTAAAATCTTACTTTTGGGAGATTTCGATCCGGAAGGTGATCGAATCATAAGGGATCCGTACTATGTGAGTGCAAGAATCGTAAAATTATTTAAATTTAATGTTCGACTTTTTTTATAGGATAATGGAGCAGAAGGTTTCGAAAAGTGTTATCAGCAGTGCATGAGGTGTTGTAAAGCATTTTTAGATGAACAGAAATAAACAATCTTACTGTAATTTTGTTGTTTTTCTCAACTTACTGCAAAATTTTAGGTTAATTTAAAAAAAATATTTACAATTATCAGTCTTTATTCAAATCACAGATCTGCAAGTTCAGTCTTTAAAATATTACCTAATTGAATAACGTCTTATAATTATAATGCACAATAACCTAAATATTTACTAGGGAATAACCTTTAGTTTTTTCCGTACACATTCTCCTCGGTGTATGTGATGTAAAGAATATCGTCAGCCTTTTTGTAATCCTAAATAAAATGAAAATACAAGTTTTTAAGTTTCGTGGCATGAAGCAATTCAAACCTTACCCGATATAGATCTCCAAAAGTAGCCGAGATAGATGGGATGGTATTGTCAATAAAGAAGAACAACGCCGTTTCGGGGGGCAAATTGATTTGCTTCCTTAGTATCTTGTAAAGATCACCAACTGTATTGTAACTGTTCATCAACAGTTTGTTCCATGCTAAATCCGGTAGTGTCGACCTCGGAACCTTCTTAAGTATAACCTGAAAATAAAGGCTGATTAAACTTGGTTTTAATTTCGTTTAAAAATTTGCACGTACCGGTATCGCATCGGGAAACTTCTCTAACAACGACGCAGGGTCAAATTTACCCTTGATCTTTTTAAAGATTTCTTCCGACATGATTATTTAATAATTTTGCAACAAATAAAAAAACGTAAAACAATACATTCAACTGCAGAACGACAATACAAAACTACAACAGTCAATAACGGCAATTTCGCAATATTGACAGAAATTCAATCTTGAAAAGTTGATTCAGCACCATCTTATGATTTTTCTCACTACCACACGGAGAATTTTAATTTGCATTCAAATTGTAATTTTATTGAATAATCAAAAAATCATAGATAAACACCCCTAATCACTAACTCAAAACGTTTTTTGAATGGGGTACCGACAAAAAAAATTTAGTAGTGTTTTTTTACGTAAATACGATCCTTATGCCCGGTTTCATAAAACTTTTAAGAAGCCGTTAAAATTACCGGACGATTTCTATTGGTCTGTTAGTACCTAGTACTAACAAACGTTTTCTATTGGTTAGTTAAATTTAACGGCTCGTTAAAGGTTTTATGAAATCGGGCATTAGTATATCTTTTGCCATGTAATGTGGTTAGATTTTTCTAAAAGCGATTCATTTCGATGTACCTAATTAAATAATGCAATTTAAATAAATTTGAATTATTTATTCAATCTGTCACGTCATCTCCCACATTAGTTAGTAAATTTTCCGTGCAAAGCGCCATTCATGCCAAGTCGAACGTAAACCAATGGCACCTTGCACGGGAAATTTTTTGAACACCGATTTTGAGTTTAGATCACTTTTTCTCAGAAGGGTCGTCCATAAATTATGTCACACAATTTTAAGCAATTTTTAACCCCCCCGCCCCCCGATCGTCACACTTCGTCGCACAAACCTAGACCCTCTCCAAGTATTGCGTCACATATTCTTAAACACCCCCCCCCCCCCACCCACAAATTTTTCATATTTAAAATTTATGTAATAAAAAGAAACCTGGGGCGGATTTCATGGGTGTCATCCCCACCTCGGCTGATGACCGTTTTGTCCTTTTTTTAGGGGTAGCACCACAGAGGAAACATCAATAAAGGGCAATCCGCCCCTCCCCCCTAGCTTCGCCAGTGGCTTCAGTGGCGTAGCCACTCAAAATTACTTTAAATATCTATATATATAAAAGAGCTTGTCTGTTTGTTTGTTCGCTATACGTTCCTACACCCTTTGACCGATCTCAACCAAATTTTGCACAGTTATTCTGTAGGTCCAGGCGCAACTATTCGTGCATAAATGGAGAAGAAATTCCCGCGGGGAGCAAAGTTATTCGCGTTTTTCGATTTTTTATTGATACGCTGTATACTTTACCCTTAGGTTAAGTACCCAGTTACCTGGGTACTTAACCCAGTTAACAAACCCTTACTTACTTACAGGGCCGGGCTGGCCGAACGTTCCTACACCCTTGGACCGATCGCAACCGAATTTTGCAGTTATTATTATGGTCCGTCCTGTGAGGCCGAAGGCCGAACAACTATGGCCTTCACGGATCTACTATGGTCCGTCCTGTGAGGCCGAAGGCCGAACAACTATGGCCTTAACGGATCTATTTTGGTCCGCCCTGTGAGGCCGAAGGCCGAACAACTATGGCCTTCGCGGATTTATTATGGTCCGCCCTGTGAGGTGATACAAAATCTTTCCTTACTGCTCTAATGAGAAGTCAGCTCGGAAAAGATTAAGTCCACGCAGAAGGATAAAACCATCTACTTAAATTTTGCGTGGGGCCCTGGTGTTAGGTTTTAAACTAGCTCATTTATTGCGGAAGCGAGAGTCGTGGATCGTGTGAAAGAAACACCCCGGAGAAGTCAAGGAAACAGCTTTGCTAACACAACACAATTAAAATGGACAATTGGATGTTAATTGTCAGAAGGCAAAGATATAAGCGATGTCGGATGTAGAAGGTGTTAGCCGACCAAAACAGGCACAGTGGCAACTACATTGCCACCGAAAATCACTCCCAAACATAAACCAAGGGCACATTCGAATGGTTACATAAAAATCCCACGATAAAGTGGAACCATATCGAATCCCCAATGATAAAACAAAAGACAGCAATCTCGGTGAAATGCCGCACCCTGTATATGGGTCGAACATCGCAGCCTTTCATAAAAAAGAACATAAAAACAAAAATAAACACACAAAAAAATGTTCAACATAGAATTTCAAATATGAAATTCGAACCCATGTCAAACGCTTAGGAATTTCAAAGTCTTTGCATTTGACCAACGCCGGTTGATATTTCCTAGTGAAATTTAAATGCACAAATAAAACTCAATTAACAATACATAATTAAATATTATTATTAATTAAAATAATTATCAAAAAGTAAAGTTTAGCATTGGCATTAAAATTCACGTCTTCGAACGTGTGAGATTAGATAGAATATCTCATCGTGCATACAACGAAAAATACGGCGTATCAACTATCTCGGCCAACATTCGTACAAAAAAATATGCAAGACAATGAAACCCTTTGTAATAAACATATCACATAAAAAAATAAGACAGTCAAGGGTTAGTTAAAACGTAATCGAACACCAGATGTACGGCGGAAAATTTGGCCAAGTCGAGTAATGCATTTCCCTGTGAAGCAATCAGTTCAAATTATAAAAACTTACCGAACTGAGTAAAAAAATATCCTTCCAGAAAATATGGACAAGGTGGTCCGACAAAAAGATAACGACCTGGAATACATCCACAATTCAGCTACCACGAACGTAAAAAATCCCCATAGTAATGGGTTGGAGCGCAAACCATCCAAAACAATTCATGATGCTGAAAGGGACTCCCCACAAAATCGCTACCAATATTTTATCAAAATTGGAACCAAAATTGTTATCACTTCACATTGAAAACACAAAACGTCGACCGCTCCGTACGAGCGCTAACCCAAGAAGTCCTTATCGTTGCATGCGCGAGTTTTAATCTCTGTCAAATACGTTCGCTATACAGAGTGCTACGAAATATGTCGCTAGATGTAAAAGTTGAATTTAATAAATTCAACGTTGTTGCGAAAAAGAGAAAATTTTTCGTAACAGAGGCCCAAGGCCGAACAACCATGGCCTTCGCGGAACTATTATGGTCCGCCCTGTGAGGCCGAAAGCCAAACAACAATGGCTTTCACGGATCTATTATGGTCCGCCCTGTGAGGCCGAAGGCCGAACAACTATGGCCTTCACGGATCTATTATGGTTCGCTCTGTGAGGCCGAAGGCCGAACAACAATGGCCTTCACGGATCTATTATGGTCCGCCCTGTGAGGCCGAAGGCCGAACAACTATGGCCTTCACGGATCTATTATGGTCCGCCCTGTGATGCCGAAGGCCGAACAACTATGGCCTTCGCGGATCTATTATGGTCTGCCCTGTGAGGCCGAAGGCCGAACAACTATGGCCTTCACGGATCTATTATTGTCCTCCTCCTGTGAGGCCGAAGCCCGAACAACCATGGCCTTCACGGATCTATTATGGTCCGCCCTGTGAGGCCGAATGCCGAACAACTATGGCCTTCACGGATCTATTATGGTCCACTCTGTGAGGCCGAAGGCCGAACAACTATGGCCTTCACGGATCTATTATGGTCCGCCCTGTGAGGCCGAAGGCCGAACAACTATGGCCTTCACGCATCTATTATGGTCCGCCTTGTGAGGCCGACGGCCGAACAACTATGGCCTTCACAGATCTAAGATGGTCCGCCCTGTGAAGCCGAAGGCCGAACAACTATGGCCTTCACGGATCTATTATGGTTTGCTCTGTGAGGCCGAAGGCCGAACAACTATGGCCTTCACGGATCTATTATGGTCCGCCCTGTGAGGCCGAAGGCCGAACAACTATGGCCTTCACGGATCTATTATGGTCCGCCCTGTGAGGCCGAAGGCCGAACAACTATGGCCTTCACGCATCTATTATGGTCCGCCTTGTGAGGCCGACGGCCGAACAACTATGGCCTTCACGGATCTATTATGGTCCGCCCTGTGGGGCCGAACAACTATGGCCTTCACGCATCTATTATGGTCCGCCTTGTGAGGCCGACGGCCGAACAACTATTGCCTTCACAGATCTAAGATGGTCCGCCCTGTGAAGCCGAAGGCCGAACAACTATGGCCTTCACGGATCTATTGTGGTTTGCTCTGTGAGGCCGAAGGCCGAACAACTATGGCCTTCACGGATCTATTATGGTCCGCCCTGTGAGGCCGAAGGCCGAACAACTATGGCCTTCACGGATCTATTAAGGTCCGCCCTGTGAGGCCGAAGGCCGAACAACTATGGCCTTCACGCATCTATTATGGTCCGCCTTGTGAGGCCGACGGCCGAACAACTATGGCCTTCACAGATCTAAGATGGTCCGCCCTGTGAAGCCGAAGGCCGAACAACTATGGCCTTCACGGATCTATTATGGTTTGCTCTGTGAGGCCGAAGGCCGAACAACTATGGCCTTCACGGATCTATTATGGTCCGCCCTGTGAGGCCGAAGGCCGAACAACTATGGCCTTCACGGATCTATTATGGTCCGCCCTGTGAAGCCGAAGGCCGAACAACTATGGCCTTCACGGATCTATTATGGTTTGCTCTGTGAGGCCGAAGGCCGAACAACTATGGCCTTCACGGATCTATTATGGTCCGCCCTGTGAGGCCGAAGGCCGAACAACTATGGCCTTCACGGATCTATTATGGTCCGCCCTGTGAGGCCGAAGGCCGAACAACTATGGCCTTCACGCATCTATTATGGTCCGCCTTGTGAGGCCGACGGCCGAACAACTATGGCCTTCACGGATCTATTATGGTCCGCCCTGTGAGGCCGAACAACTATGGCCTTCACGCATCTATTATGGTCCGCCTTGTGAGGCCGACGGCCGAACAACTATTGCCTTCACAGATCTAAGATGGTCCGCCCTGTGAAGCCGAAGGCCGAACAACTATGGCCTTCACGGATCTATTGTGGTTTGCACTGTGAGGCCGAAGGCCGAACAACTATGGCCTTCACGGATCTATTATGGTCCGCCCTGTGAGGCCGAAGGCCGAACAACTATGGCCTTCACGGATCTATTAAGGTCCGCCCTGTGAGGCCGAAGGCCGAACAACTATGGCCTTCACGCATCTATTATGGTCCGCCTTGTGAGGCCGACGGCCGAACAACTATGGCCTTCACAGATCTAAGATGGTCCGCCCTGTGAGGCCGAAGGCCGAACAACTATGGCCTTCGCGGATCTATTATGGTCCTCCCCCTGTGAGGCCGAAGGCCGAACAACTATGGCCTTCTCGGATCTATTCTGGGTCTAGATGGCTAACGGCGGCGAATGCCGCCCGTGCCAGCTAGTTTATAATAAAATATTTAATCTATATATTTTGTGACGTCACAATATTTGAAACCTCCATCGTCACAAGGGTCCGACCCCCCCCCCCCAGGAGCGTAGCGTGACGTAATTTATGGACGACCCCTGAGCGCTTCAATTGTGTTTGAATGTTTTCATGTAATAATATTTTGTAAAAAAAAGTGGTTAAATAAAAGGGGGGAACGTCGGAAAAAATTGCGAACGTCCTTAATATGTAGACGACCCCTTTGTCGTAATTAATTAACGAAATAGCCCAATTTAAACGACTTTTAAGGTTTGGTAGCCAATTAAAACTTTTGTAATTTATTGAGTTTTCGTAATTAACTAATAATAATTTAATGTCAAGTTTAGACATTAATTTTTAATTAATTAAATGCTTTTTATTGCATTTTAGCCCCCCCCCCTTTTAATTGCTTTTTTAACATTTTTATAGTTCATTTGATCGATTATGACGTGTAGAGGTTTGGTAGGCAAATAAAAAGTTTTGATAGTCCATTAATTGTATAGTCGTAATTAATTAGTAAAATTTAAGTGCTTAGCTTATGCGCATAAGCTATGCTCCACGTGGATGCAATCATAATTTTATTGTTTTTTAATCTTTTGTTCTGCTCATTTGTTCTTGTAAAGCTTTGGTAGTCTAATCAAAAGTTTTGGTAGTCGATTGTTTAATAGTAATTAATTAATGAAGTTGGATTGAGACCAACACGCATGTCCAAACTAATTCCTATTCTGAAATTTGTACACTTTACATAGTCGTCAGGGCCGGCTTATTAAGTAACTATTTGAAAAATATTTACTGTTGTTGAATTAGAATTAGAAGTACAGTAACGCCGTTTATTATGATCACAGCTAATTAAATCAATCGGATATTTAGATCACTATTGCGAAGAACCGTGAATATGATCAAAATTCGATTAATGCAATAGATTTCTGTTAAAATGCTTAAAATACAGGAAAGCGTTGAAAATTTTACGCCATGGTGTTCTGATTTTCAAAGATATTATAAATTTAAATATTCGTTTCGTAATTGGGAATTTACATCACCGATGAGGGCGCTAACGTCGCGTCATAATGGCTGTTCTAATTAGTATAGCACGATATTGCACATAAGTTATTAATGCGTATTGTACTAATATAGGTAGTCGACTGCGTTGTAATAGTGGTAAAATTCAAATTCTAACACACAACTAATTGACAAATACACGTATAAAATTTTGGGTATTGGGAATTTACATCACCGATGAGGGCGCTAACGTCGCGTCATAATGGCTGTTCTAATTAGTATAGCACGATATTGCACATAAGTTATTAATGCGTATTGTACTAATATAGCTAGTCGACTGCGTTGTAATAGTGGTAAAATTCAAATTCTAAGACCCGTTTTACATTACACTAAATTTTTCAGGACTGAAATTTTCAGTACTAAAAATCCAATGCGCGCGCTGAATCAGGACACTGACAACAAGAAATTAGAATGGTCCTGTTTTACATTACACTAAATTTTTCAGTACTGAAAGTTTTAGTACTAAAAATCTAAAGACTGAATATGCGCCGCGCGCATTAGGTAAATTGTCAAATGTCAATTGGTTTGCAAGTGTTTAAAAGTAAATTTTCAGAAATCAGAGAGAAAATGTTAAGTAATTAAAATTTTGCAATTTAAAAAGGAATTACTAGAGATTCTAAAAAATCACCATTGTTTTACATTATTTTGATGTTAAACAAGGTGGAACTCGCTTTAGCGGCAGTTCCTAGGCTTCTATACAGCTACCTTTCTGGTGTGAAAAGTTGTTATTGCTAGTTATTTTTGGTCGACATAATATTTATAATGTAACATCAGATAATCCGATAATCTGCACCAATTAAATTTTTCGAGATAACTTCTTATTAGGGTATCAACGTCTTAAGGTATCAACGTCTTAACGGATCAAAACGGATCAAAGGATCAACGTATCAACAGATCAACGTCAACGTTTCAACGTATTTAAATTTCCTATATAGGCGAAAAATTATGTAAATAAAATATAACTTATATTTGGTCTGCATTGAAAAATAATCAGGTAATCTGCACTAATTACATTTTTGCGGTTGGTATTTATCATTCACTATATAACTAATAATAATGAAGCTTTTCCATTCTATTCGGACTTTACTTCTCTGTAATGTACGGTCCATTTTTTGAGGTGGATCAATCCTATTCTTTCTCTTTTACTTACAACTTAACTTCACCAATTAGCCACTGCTGTGGTTAACAATAAATAAATTTAAAACAAATTATTGTATTATTATACATACGATGTCTTTACAATCACAATTTCGAGGGTTCTGATTAGATTTGAATTATGCGGACAGACAGACACGGAGCCATATCGTAAGGCTTCTTGCTATACTTTGTATAGAAGCCTAAAAGTAATTATGGAACAAGTGTTTCTAGCGGACTCGTGTAATTCGGTTAGTAGGTGATTACATAATTAAAATAGAATCCTAAAAGTAGCGCACTGGGTACCCAGTTCTTAGACCTCCACACACACTGAGTATTTCCAACATGATTTGAAACGCTCTGTATGATTTTGAAATATGCGGAAAGACGGACGGACAGACAGACACGGAGCCAGATTATAAGGCTTCTTGTTATACTTTGTATAGAAGCCTAAAACGAGAAATAATCATAAATTAATATTTATCTATATAAATAAACAAGGTGGAACTCGCTTTAGCGGCAGTTCTTAGGCTTCTATACAGCTACCTTTCTGGTGTGGAAAGTTGTTATTATCTGGTTATTTTTGATCGCCATATAATGTAACACCACATAATCAGATAATCTGCACCAATTAAATTTTTTGCGATTGGTAATTATCATTTACTATATTAATAATAACAATCAAACTTTTCCATTCTATTAGAAATTTTACTTCTCTGTAATGTATGGTCCTTTTTTTGAGGTGGACTAATCCTCTCCTTTCTCTTTTATTTATAATTTAACTTCACTAACCACATCAATAAAAAATTATTTTTTCACATCAAAGTAAAACAAGTAGTTTATATAGGGAGACCTCTTCGAAAATATCTTTAACTTAGTAAATTTCTTTCGAACATTTGCGTATTTATAAATTGCATTAGTGAATCGAAGCAACGGATTAACAGATTAACGCAATACTATATAGACGAAGTATTTAAAATATAACAACGTATCAGTTGATCAACGTTATGATTGGCTCTGAAACATGCGGACGGACACGAAGCCAGACCATAAGGCTTCTTTCTATACCTTGTATAGAAGCCTAAATAAGGCTTCTTGTTATACTTTGTATAGAAGCCTAAAAGTAGCGCACTGGCTACCCAGTTCTTAGACCTCTATGCACACAGAGTATTTCCAACACGATTTGAAACGCTCTGTATAATTTTGAATTATGAGGACGGACAGACACGGAGCCAGATCATAAGGCTTCTTGTTATACTTTGTATAGAAGCCTAAAAGTAACTAGAATTTTTGTTGGTAAAACCGTGTAAAACTAGCTTTAACTGATTTCGCGGAAAAAAGTTAACCTTAAATACATACCAAAAACAAATGTCAATAATAATTATAACCTACAATATTGACACCTAAAAATATTACTTATCAGTCTGTTACCTATGTTGACAGCCCAATATTGCTCTGTTAACTTATCAGACGACTTGACAGACTGGTAACTGCTAACAGTCATTGGTGAATACAAATATATCACATTAACAGACTGTTATTGACTTGACTCTCTGTTAGCAACTTAACAGAGCTTGGTGAATACGGCTGTAAATGTCACTGATTACATTTTTGCTTGGAAAAACAAAAACACGTCTGGAATAGTCGACTGTTTACTCGCGACACCGGCAGGCCGCTTATGTTAAATTAATAATTATTATTAATAATATTAAAATTAATTATTAATAATGAAATTATCATCTTAAACCTAGTAAAACACTTAAATATTAGTGGGATATTCTAATGTTTGAATATGCCGTAGTTGGTAATTTGTTCGAGAGAAATTCGTCCAACTCAGCATTTGTACGACTGAACATTTAATCGACAGGGCATTTTCAAACAAATTTCTGTCGCACATAACGCTGTCGAACAAATTACCTAGAATCGAGTATTCGAATACTCGATTTCCCAGCCCTCGTAGATATAACACTACCATAACACACCAGCTACAAGATTTTTTTTTAATTAATTTGATTTTGATTAAAAAATATTAGTTTTTTGATATCTATGATATCAAAACCCTAAAATAGCATCGTCCGAACCAAGTAACGTGATATAACATGCTTCGAAAATATTATTTTTAAAGCATGGTATATAAGTTACGTTCGTAATATAGATTGTACCATAATTGCTGACTTTCGATGTGATAAATACTGAAGAAAGATATGATTTCGCGCTATGCTGAAGAAAAATTGGTCACAAAGTTGCTAATGATTGTAATTTTACATACAATTTCTTAACGGTGTGGATATATTGTTCAAAAGATAAAAATACAAATAACTGATAAGCAGATAATGCAATAAATGGATAAACAGATTAACGGATCAACAGATCAACAGATCAGCGGATCAATGTATCAACGTATCAATATATCAACGTATCAATGTATCAACGTATCAATGTATCAACGTATCAATGTATCAACGTATCAATGTATCAACGTATCAACGTATCAACGTATCAACGTATCAATGTATCAACGTATCAATGTATCAACGTATCAAAGGATCAACAATTTACTATATAGGTTACACTTTGTATTTAAAATTTAGGTAATACTTTTGAAAAGGAATCGATATAGCAAGTACCACTAATTTATAAACATGAACAACTCAAGCAATTATTCTAGCAGCGACTTTTCCGATTCCGATTTTGATTCTGATGAAATCAATACAAAACATCATCTAACCTGTAATAATAATAAATTGCATTAGCGAATCGAATCAACGGATTAACAGATTAACGCAATACTATATAGACGAAGTATTTACAATATAACAACGTTTCAGTTGATCAACGTTATGATTGGCTCTGAAACATGCGGACCGACACTAAGCCAGACCATAAGGCTTCTTTCTATACCTTGCATAGAAGCCTAAATATGGCTTCTTGTTATACTTTGTACAGAAGCCTAAAAGTAGCGCACTGGCTACCCAGTTCTTAGACCTCTATACACACAGAGTATTTCCAGCACGATTTGAAACGCTCTGTATGATTTTGAATTATGCGGACAGACGGACAGACGGACGGACAGACGGACAGACACCGAGCCAGATCATAAGGCTTCTTGCTATACTTTGTATAGAAGCCTAAAATTATTTTTTCACATCAAAGTAAAACACGATTATGCGGACGGACAGACAGACAGACGGACGGACGGACGGACAGACACGGAGCCAGATCATAAGGCTTCTTGCTATACTTTGTATAGAAGCCTAAAAGTACACAGCAGTATCAACAGATCAACTTATCAACAGATCAACGTATCAACGTATTTAAATTCTATATAGGTGAAAAATTATGAAAATAAAATATAACTTATATTTGGTGTGCATAGAAAATAGATAATCTGCACTAAATATATTTTTGCGGTTGGTATTTATCATTTACTATCTCTTATTATAAAAGGCCAAGTCTTTCTTTCTTTCTGTCCGTCCCACGGAAGTACCCGAAGCAAACCGAACCGAACCGAACGCACAACGTATCATCGGATCAACGTATCATCGGATCAACGTATCATCGTATCAACGTATCATCGTATCATCGTATCAACGTATCATCGTATCAACGTATCATCGTATCATCGGATCAACGTATCATCGTATCAACGTATCATCGTATCAACGTATCATCGGATCAACGTATCATCGTATCATTTTGTCTATATAGGTAAGTCTATTTCCAAAAAAGCATTATGTGAACTTCCATAATGGATAATGAAAATTTTGAAAATCCTGCTGCAAAGCGACGACGATTGAATCGTGAGAGAAAAGCACGTACAAGAGCTAATAACACAGAAGAACAGCTTCGATCACAGCGACAAGCTAACGCTCGGTCTCATGCGATACGTCGACAACGTGAAACTTTGGAACAAACTCAAGCGCGGCAAGCTGCTGACGCTCGGTCCCATGCGATACGTCAACAACGTGAAACTTTAGAAGAAACTCAAGCGCGGCAAGCTGCTGACGCTCGGTCCCATGCGATACGTTGATCCGATGATACGTTGATCCGATGATACGTTGATACGTTGATACGATGATACGTTCATCCGATTGGTTATGAAATTATCCGTTATGCGTTCGGTTCGGTTTGCTTCGGGTATTTCCGTGGGACAGACAGAAGGAAGGAAGGAAGGAAGGACTTGGCCTTTTATAATAAGAAATTTTTCACCTATATAGGAAATTTAAATACGTTGATACGTTGATCCGATGATACGATGATACGTTTATCCGATTGGTTATGAAATTATCCGTTATGCGTTCGGTTCGGTTTGCTTCGGGTATTTCCGTGGGACAGACAGAAGGAAGGAAGGACTTGGCCTTTTATAATAAGAGATGAGAACAACATTAAATAAATAAACAAAAAACTTACATATATTTTTTTAAATTAAATTAAACTTAATCAATATTTAAAATTTTTTTACTTATTTTAAACTAGATGATACCCCGTCCGAGGACGGGCAGCTAGAAGGACGGGCAGCTACCCAAGGTAACTTAAGTTGAATGAAGATTAAGGAAAGCTCTCAGTGCAATCCAAAAGCCATATGACCTTGGGTAGCTGCCCGTCCTTCTAGCTGCCCGTCCTCGTATAATCAATAATAAGCAAACTTTTCCATTCCATCCGGAACTTTACTTCTCTGTAATGTACGATCCAGTTCTTAAGGTCGATCAATCCTAATCTTTCTCTTTTATTTACAACTTAACTTCACCAATCACATCAAGCCACTGCTGTGGTTACAATAAAACGGGATCAACGTATCAACAGATCAACGTATCAACGGATCAACGTATCAACGTATCATCGTATCAACGTATCAACGTATCAACGTATCATCGTATCAACGTATCAACGTATCATCGTATCAACGTATTTAAATTTCCTATATAGGTGAAAAATTATGTAAATAAAATATAACTTATATTTGGTCTGCATTGAAAAAAAGTTGTTATTTTTGGTCGCCATATTATTATAATGTAATATCAGATAATCTGCACTAATTAAATTTTTGCGGTCACAATCACAATTTCGAAGGTTCTGATTAGATTTGAATTATGCGGACAGACAGACGGACAGACGCGGAGCCAGATCATAAGGGTTCTTGCTATACTTTGTATAGAAGCCTAACAAGTAGTTTATATAGGGAGACCTCTATGAAAATATCTTTAACTTAGTAAATTTCTTTCGAACATTTGCGTATTTGTAAATTGCATTAGCGAATCGAAACAACGGATTAACAGATTAACGCAATACTATATAGACGAAGTATTTACAATATAACAACGTATCAGTTGATCAACGTTATGATTGGCTCTGAAACTGTCACCTGACTGCGCGCATCGGACACATTTTTAAATTTTGTTATTATGAGGTGTTAAACTTATAATAAAAATTTCGAATAGATCCGGTAAAAATTACAAGTCAAATATTCTTTGAGAAGACATTTTTAGGTCGGAGTATATAACCAAAAGATTGAAACATTAACTTAACGGACAAATTTATGTTTTGCAAATGTATAATAATCTTAATAATTTTATAGGAAAGAAAGTATCCTCAAAATATTTTTATACACGTCTAATAAACCATGCGGTGGATAATACAGTCTTAATAGAGTTGACGTAGCGCCTGTCAACAATTTGCATCGTCAATAAGAAAGTCATCATTCGATAGCGTTTCGAACCAAACGTCAATTCATGCAAATGCTTTGCTATAATTTTATATAGGACTGATGGACACTTTTATGCGATCCATAAACTCGTGTCCGCTGTCGATACAAAAACACACACGTGCGGTATTTCAAACCGTGTGAATCAATGCCCCTTGTTTTGTTATCTTAAACATGTGCCGACAGGCAACCAAATGTGCTAGCATTTAACATGGAAGGAATACGAATTTCGCAATATCAAAAGCGAATAAAAACTAGACAAAAACTTATTTTGCTCGATCCCAGACAGGCACAAAAAATTGTTATTCTGGATTCATGTGTTGATATATCCCCGACACTTTCGATTGAAAGAAAGACAAAAGCGTGCCTTCACACTTCAATGAACACCCAATCAGGATACATATCCCTTCTTTCCAATTTAATGAGGCCCAATTATAAGGGCTTAAATCAATCTTTAAGTGGGAATTATCCTAATTCTGGAATGGGAAAACATATAAAAGGACCTGCATATTGCAATTTAGAGAGAGATTCTGAGTGATTTGAACAGAGTCCCATACCGTCTTCTCGTATAGTCGCGCTGGGTGTAACGCTTCCAAAGCGGAATTAAACACCAAGATCTCACATTTAATTCGAGATTTTTAAATCAATAAAATTCAATTGTGCTAAAAATATTGTGCATTTATGTCCAGGTAAAATTATCGAACATTTACCGCCAATTGTTTATAACTTGTAAATAATATCGAGTTATTTCAATTAAATTTATCGAACATTTAATACCAATTGTTAATAATATTCAACCAATATCGCGGGTTTGCGAAGTATTTATCGAACATTTAATACCAATTGTTAATAATATTCAACCAATATCGCGGGTTTGCGAAGTATTTATCGAACATTTAATACCAATTGTTAATAATATTCAACCAATATCGCGGGTTTGCGAAGTATTTATCGAACATTTAATACCAATTGTTAATAATATTCAACCAATATCGCGGGTTTGCGAAGTATTTATCGAACATTTAATACCAATTGTTAATAATATTCAACCAATATCGCGGGTTTGCGAAGTATTTATCAAACATTTAATGCCAATTGTTAATAATATCGAGTTATTTCAATTAAATTATCGAACTTTAGTCTCGCACTATTTGCCGCTTGGATGCAACTACGTTGCATTTCGTTTTTCTATCGGTATAGTATAAAACAGGTGTTGCATTACGAACACATTTGTGCATTCCAGTAGTTTTTCTTATCGAACACCACCTTTACGTTTCTTATTTACACAGTGCCGACTTTAACTAATTGTAGCTTCGCGGATAATTATTCCAGTGAATTATTTCGTACGGAACCCCCTATTTATCGCGAAACGGAGTGCGTAAACTACCCTATCATTTCACCACCTTCCGATTTGAAGAGGTTTTGGAAGCTGGTTATCGCACCGACTTCCTGGTATGGTTTAAGACATCGTATTCAGCTCCATTCCGCATTCCGAGGACGATTCTCACTCTTGGAGGACCCGCCAGCGATTTTATCTAGAGGTCGAACCCCAACAACTAAACTAAGTAAGAAACCTTTATATTTTTAAGATTTGTGATGTTAAGTGGTCACCTTGGCCACTGGTTATGTTTATGAACATTCAGTTCAAACCCTGGAAGTCGATCGCAACCTGTTGTACATCCTTTGTTGTTAACTAATGTTAGTGTCTATTATTAACGTAACTTTTACTACGCCATTCGAGCGTTCACATTTTAACCAGCAATTTAACATAATACTTTAGGTTTAGCATTGCAGCTAAAGTTTGTTTTCCCCGTTGTTGGGAATTTTGATAATCAATTGCATTGATTAATTTTCATTATCAACTTTGTGAATCATAGTTTCAGATGTTATCGAGTTGCACTTAAGTAACTATTTTTGTGGAGTGCTGTATTCAATACGCACCCCTTTTACGTATGAACTTTCTGGGTCATATTTTGCAAATTAACAGCTTTTATTTTTGTAACAGTAATCGTTTTACGAATATTAATTTTGCAACAGGAACCACACTGAAAGGTTCCGTCAACTGTATATATTTATTTTTATACGATACATGTAAATTTGATAGTATCTTGTGTAAATTTTGTCAACTCCCCCCTGATATTATTTTATTCATTACATTTTTGTTATTTCCCAACTGTGTGTTTTATTATTATTGTGTTAATGTTTATTTAGCTATTTTCACCAACGGAAAGTTCGCCTCCTGTAAAGGTAAGGTCATTGAGCGAGGCTTTTCCGGAGTGAGAATTCGTAGTAAGATCATCAAGTTGTCGCGTACCAGCTTGGAAGGTGTGATAACCAGTCCCCTTCAAAAAGATTCAGTTCTTCGTATGCGTGGCGCCCATTTAAACTCCCTCGTGTATATTAGCCCCACCGATTTTGACTTACCTCCCCCCCCCCCGTGTAAATTATTCACACCGATTTTGACCATTTTTAGAATCGCGATCGAGGATTGCCCGGTCGTCGATTGGAAACACACGCTTCGCGACGTGCCGTTACACGACCCTTTTTATTCCTTTCACCAACCCACCCCTTCGCGACTTTGAGCTAGTCACCCTTTATCTACCTGTTGGAAAGGTGTCGTGGATGCAAAACGTGTTGTAACAAAACATGCGGACGGACACGAAGCCAGACCATAAGGCTTCTTTCTATACCTTGTATAGAAGCCTAAATAAGGCTTCTTGTTATATCGTACTTTGTATAGAAGCCTAAAAGTAGCGCACTGGCTACCCAGTTCTTAGACCTCTATACACACAGAGTATTTCCAACACGATTTGAAACGCTCTGTATGATTTTGAATTATGCGGACAGACAGACGGACGGACAGACGGACGGACAGACAGACGGACACGGAGCTAGATCATAAGGCTTCTTGTTATACTTTGTATAGAAGCCTAAAACTTAGGAACGGTTTTCTGATACCAAGCGCAAAAAAATTGGATTTCCTAATTATTTTCCCCCTTTTTTTCGCAGTTATTTATGTAAAAATCCTAAGCTTCTCGTGGCTATATCTCAGAAAGGGTTGATTTCATGAAAAATATGATAATAACCTTTTTTGTACAGAATTTTATTTTAAATAATATTGATAAGAACTGACTGTGTCGTAAAATTAATGTGTAACGAGATATTCACTATAATTCTAATTTCGGCGTTTTCTTTCGAATCTGGCGGAGTCATAGGAGAGGGAAAACTTAGTATGTTGACTACAGCATTAAAATAAAGCAATTCAACCGATTTGAAGATTTCTTGCAATTATTTTCCGAATTGGGATTTTTTATGCCTTAAGGGCTGATCGATTCCTTTTTACTAAGAAATTAAAAAGTGTTTTGTATAAATTCAAAAAATAAAATAGAAGCGTTTATTTCTGATACATTTTAATTATTTTTAGTAAAATATAAACGTAGATACCTATTATTTATTACATCTGCAGATAAACATTTAGTATTTTTCAATTTTTCTGGTATCGGCGCATCACCTAATCGTGATTTTTAATTTTAACATATCAAGAAAAAATTTACTACGAATTACAATTTAATTTCTTCATTTTGTAAAAAAATAAATGTTCCAAAAATCCTAAAATTCAAAGAAATAATCCAGTGTCCAATTTTAAATTATGAAACTAATTTTACATCATGCGCGCGCCGAATCAGGACACTGACAACAAGAAATTAGAACATGTTCTAATTTCTTGTTGTCAGTGTCCTGATTCGGCGCGCGCATTGGATTTTTAGGACTGAAAATTTCAGTCAGTCAATTAATTGACAAATACACGTATAAAATTTTGGGTATACTAGACGGAGTAGTTAATATTATGGACGCGTAGTGGCGCATGGTTAATGTAAATTCCCAATACTAAACGGAGTAGTTAATATTATGGACGCGTAGTGGCGCATGGTTAATGTAAATTCCCAATAGTAATTTATGTATCAAGGCTATAATCTATTGATTGTGCCCGTGGTACATACAACGTTTAATTTCATTTTGGTACTTTTGGTACTTGAATTGTCAAAATTGAAGAATTAAGTATTTTGAGAAAAAATATCATGTCATTTTGTTTGTGCTATGAATTTTTGGTGTGCCATGGTTCCTATGGCGAGAAACTTGGAGGGGCGAGAATTAATTTTTTTATTTAGCAATAACTCGAAAACGGCACTAGATATCGAAAAACTGAGCAAAAAATTCTCCCCCCCCCTCGCAAGGTATCGCCCCGTGAATTGTCGGTAGGAAGGCATATGCAAAATTTCAGATCGATCGCGCAAAAAAAACAGAGTCTGGACTAACTCTTTTGTTTTAATATTGTTGTCATTGCTTAGCAACTTTATAGGCCCTCGGGCTATAAAAGCCATATTATGCCCCCATTTCCGTGCTAAAAACAAGGTTATGATACCAAAATGAAATAAAGGATATTAATTAAATAGCAAGTGTCATCTTTCGAATAAAACTCAAATAGATACATTTGTACCCCCCCTCCGCCTGGCGTGAATTTCTTAATAAAACATTAGTGTTAATCCTTTACAATCTTTTACATCTCAAGCATAGCGTTTACAGCACCCCCCCCCCCCCCCTCCCAACACACATCATGAATATTTTTTGTTAATATTTTGAGCTTCAATGCGTTTATATTCCCGTCGTTTATAGTGGAGTAAAATGCAGGGCAAAAGACGTCTCTTTCTTGTAGTAGGTGATACCGCGGTAGAACTAAATGAAATTTATATACAATATTAGTTAGGGCATACACTATTTGAAATGTAATGTAACGACTTTTTTTGCCGCTTAGGCATGCTTAGGTATGAAGAAAAATAATTAAGAATGAGCCAAAGTGCGGTACCCTATTTTTTGAGGTTTTAGGTCCATATCTTTTTTTGGTACCGGCAAAAAAAGTCGTCACATTACATTTCAAATAGTGTATGACCTAACTAATATTGTATATAAATTTCATTTAGTTCTACCGCGGTACCACTAAACTGAAGAAAAAAACCGGGCATTTTACTCCACAAACATTTTTGGTAAAAATTCAATCGTTTAGAATGATTTTAAGAGAGGGGCAGAAAGCTAAACCCCCTCCACTTAACTTTACATTAAATTTTAATTGGTTAATTACGGAAATGCAATAACAATAATCTACCAAAACTTTTAATTGAACTACCAAACCTTACCAAATTAATGTTTGACATAAAAGAAGTTAAAAAATCGATAAAAATTGGCTAAAAAGCCTTTTTTTTTCTTGAAATATTTCTGCTATAACCAACAAAACCAAAGGACTAAACTTTTTCCAGAGGTTTTTGATCTTCAAGAAAGGACTGATATCAGTAATTATTAAAACACGAGTTTTAAATACTACACCTTTTCCAGTTATATTTCAGAAACGGTCACACGTATTTTAGAAAGCGACAATTGAAATTCAGATTTTTCAACTGTATTTCAGAAAACGATATTTGACATTCAGATTTGTCAATTGTATTTCAGAAAGTGATAATTAAAATTCAGATTTGTCAATTGTATTCGAGAAAGCATCAATTATAATTCAGATCCACAAATTGTAATGCTTTTGAAAATATTCACAATTTTGAATAACCTTTATGCTTGCTAAAATTATCAGGCCCTTACCCAGGGGGGCACCTGAGGTCACGTGCCCCCCCTTCCGAAATGTTCAAAAGAAACAAAAATTTTGAAAGTAAAACATTTGAATTTAGAAAATAAAATAGGTATATTTTGGAAACAGTTTTTTTCTACTGCCGAGAGAAGTTTTTCTAGTTTAAAACGCATAAAAACTTACATAAGAAATTCCACTGGCGAAGAAAGGCTATACGGTCTAGCGCTCATGAATATTCATAGGGATATAAGTAGTATTGATTCCGATATTATAATAAATAATTTTACGAATAAGAAAGAAAGACGCTTAGAGTTCAAATTATAAAGTAAAGTAGCCAGCAAATAACTATTTTTATGCAACGTTTGTTTTAAATAAAAATAAATTAAGAAAAATAAAATATTGAAAAAATTAGTTTGTAACAAAAATTCCCGGAAGGGGAACCCCCGAAAATTTTACTTTTAAAATATTTGTAATAAAGTAGTTAAAATACATAATATAAATAAATAAAACTTAAAAAAATTTGTAATAAAAGGGGAACCCCCTTTACAAGTGCCCCCCCCAAATGAAATCCTGGCTACGGGCCTGAAAATTATAATCAACTAATCTGAATTATTACAATTGACTAATCTGAATTTCAATTGAGGCTTTCTCAAATGCAACTGACTAATCTGTATTTAAATTGACGGTTCCTCAAATAAAAGTGGAAAAGGTGTAGTAAAAAAAAAGAAATGGAATTATAATAAATTGTAGATTAAATAAATAACACTTTTCCCCAAGTTTCAAAATTTTTATTTTATACTAGGGGTAACCTACAATTATGAATTATAATTGTTGACGAATTGTTAAAAAAACCTAATATTTTAAATTTAGGTGACCATGAGATTAACCACCTAATTTACATAAGTAGACGAGAGAGAACTTTGTAAAACCGTTTACTTGATTCAGAGCCGTAGCAAGGGTGAGGCGACTGAGGCTTTTGCCTCAGGCGCCATCGCAATGTGGGGGGGGGGGGCGCTAAACCTTGACAAAACCCAATAAATAATAGTTTAAAATTTTCAAAAAGATAAGAATCTTTTTTTTGAGGGGGGGCGGGAATTTGACTGAATTTGAAAATTTGACCACGATTTATTTGAAACATCACCTAAAATTCCCTGTCGGCCTTTTCCGCAAGTGGGGATTTTAATCCTCTACAGTAGTTTTTCGTCTATAACTCGCTTACTTTCATTTTTAGTGAAACTTATCTTCAAATCAAAATTGACAAATACAAAATTCTTTATAAAACAGATTAACAAATTTTGCTTACATCATACTAAGTATTTATGAAATAAAAAGAAAATCTAGAGAAAATAATTTAAAAAAGGTTTTGAACAACTCTTATTCTGAATAAAAGTTTCGTACATTTTAACTTCACCATCGATGGTGAACAAAAAAATACAATTTACTTCATATCTGAAGTAAATCCTGAAACCTTCCCAGACAACACTGAAATCCAGTGGATATCCACTAGTTATTGAGTGTTGTCTGGGTTGTCTTGTAGGGAATTTTCTCCTCTTCAATTTTGGTCCAATCATAAGACAAGGGATTTTAGGAAAGTTGATTCCAACCCCTGCGTTCTTCTTCATTTCCCTTTCACTGACTGGGTAACCGGTAAAAATATCACGTTATCATCGCGACAGTTATTCAAATATATTTAAATTGAAAAGAAAACTTCCTACCGATAAAAATAATCTCTATATTCAAGGGGAGGGGTTATTGCTTTACGTTCCCATGGAAACGGTGATTCTGACATACTATGCGTAATTTATATAAGAACTTCTAAAGTTCTCAACGATAAAAATCGATATTGCATGACCGAGGGGTCTGGAATACCCCCCAGGTACACTTGCCATTATTCAGAACCATCAAAATTTATTATTTTTCGTTTGATCTTTTGCAATTTTCGTTTGTAATCCGGGAGGGGGGGGGCAGCAGTTGATATTTTCCATAACTATCCCAGTACCATTATTTTTAATACCGAGGGACGTAAAAGTGAAAAATTTTCCTTTCGTAATAAATTAAGTGTATCTGGGGAGAGGAGTATTCCGTACCCCCCAGACCCCCTGGTCCCAGCAGCCTAAATGAGTTCCTGAGAAGCATCCATTTGTTTTCATTACTCTAAGCCAACGCCGTAGCAAGGATGATCGCAATGGGGGCGCTAAACCTCGACAAAACCCAATAAATAATAGTTTAAAATTTAAAAAATGATAAGAATATTTTGGGAGGGGGGCGCATATGTTCAAATTTGCCTTAGGCACCAGAAGAGCTTGCTACGGCACTGACTTGATTTTTCCATGGTTATTCCTAATCCCTATTGTACAAATATTCATACTGTGTAAAAACATATTTCAGGATTACCAGCTGAATTGAATTTAAAAAAAAATGTTAAACTAGAATACATTAACTTTTATACAGTTAAAGTTCCTTATTCGCGGGGATACGTTCCATAACTTTGCCGCGAATACAGAAACCGTGAATATGGAATGGTAATTTGTATGGGAATATAGGGGATACGTTCCAAGGTTAGAAAATAAAATAAAAATATGTCAAAATAAATGCAATTTAATGAGAAATATACATAATATTATTATTTATTACACTTATCTGGATTGGGTAATGGTTTAAAGAATTTAGTAATTTTTTCTTGTCTTGCAGCTTTTAAAAGGCCTTTTAATTCCGTTTGGTATTCAGATGTGACATTAACAATTTGCCTTTTAAAAACAAGACTTCTTTCCATAGACTGATCAATTTTTATAAAGAAATCACACAGTTCATTTGCCATCCGTAAACCTTCGCTTAGGTTTTTTAAGGTTAGTAATGTCACCTTTTCAGTGTCAGTTGAAATTTCTTCTTCAATAGAATGAGGTTTTAACATTTCCTCCAAGTCCGTTTCAGTCAAGTCTTCATCTTGTGATTCAAGCAACTCTTGAATGTCACTTAATTCTACCTGTTCAAAACCATCTCGTCCTATTTCATGTGCAACTTGAGTAATGTTTTCAGTTCACGTTTGAATTTTCTCAGATCCTTCATCATTAGCGACAGTTACATTAGGCCACTGTTTTTTCCAGCATGATTTCAATGTGTATGACTTCAGTTCATGTAACGATTCTTTTATGTTACCAATGCACTTTGCTATGTCAAAATTTTTCCAGCATTGCATAACATTCATATCAGGATCACGTTCCATAGTGTCCAGTATGATTTTAAAGGTTCGTCTAATGCAATGGTTCCCAAACTTTTTTTTCATAGACCCCCTGCTGCTACATTTCTACTGTATTCCCAAAACTCCTAAAAAATATCACCCTAAATTGGGGGTGTTAAGAAGAAAAAAAAAGTAGCACGTCTACGTGGACCCCCGTGTGGTCTCCTATGGACCCCTGGGGGGTCCACCTGGACCACTTTGGGAACCACTGGTCTAATGTAATACAGCTTGAAGGCCTGGATTATACCTTGGTCCATAGGTTGGAGTAAAGCCGTCGTGTTAGGAGGCAAAAATATCACCTTTATATTCGGATGCATAGCTTCAAGCTCACGAGGGTGACCCGGAGCATTGTCCAAAACTAGAACAGTCTTAAAGTCTAAATTGTTTTTCTTTAAATAAATTTCAACATCATGAACAAAACAATTTCGGAACCAGTTACTGAAAATAACACTTGTAACCCACGCTTTCTTGTTTGAACGCCAAAACACGGGCAGGTTATCCTTATTATGATTTTTCAAAGCACTAGGATTTAACGATCTGTAAAGCATTAGTGGCTTAATTAAACAATCTCCGGATGCATTAGAACAGAGCAGCAGCGTAATTCTATCTTTTGCTGCCTTAAAACCGGAGGCGGACTTTTCACTCTTGGATATAAAAGTTTTGTTC
Source organism: Podabrus alpinus (assembly GCA_932274525.1). Classification (NCBI taxonomy): domain Eukaryota; kingdom Metazoa; phylum Arthropoda; class Insecta; order Coleoptera; family Cantharidae; genus Podabrus; species Podabrus alpinus. The sequence continues at coordinate 62,135,746 of OW026454.1, read as the reverse complement.
GGCATTCTTTTCTCCTCTGCATTAAACACTTGTTCAGGTTTGTATCCACCATCAGAATTTAACTTTAAAAATTCTTCTGGATATCTAGCTGCTGCTGCAGTATATCTGCAGATGAAGCTTCTCTAACAATTTTGATGCAGTGCAGTGATTGCCGCACTTTAAATTTATTGAACCAACCTTCCGATGCTTTAAATTCTCCATCTGTACGTTCACCTTTAAAATGTTCGTAAAGTCGCTTTGCCTTCTCACGGATTATAGGACCACATAGGGGCACTCTTTTCTGGTTACGGTCTTCAATCCATAATGATAACGCAGCTTCCATTTTTTCAATTGCTGGATCACGAATAATTTTTGCTGATAGCGAGGTTGAAGCAGTAGAATTCCTTATTTTATCCTCGGATTTTTTGATGGATCGTAGAGTTGATTCATTGATATTAAAGGAACGTGATATGGAAGCAAACGACTCGCCAAGGCGTAAACGGTTAAGCATTTCTATTTTTACTTTAAGTGGTAACACAACTTTTTTCCGCGTAGGTACTAATTTTCTTTTGCTTTTATTCGACATTATAAATTTCGAGCAAACCAGAAGACACGTGTTATTTAATCAAAGTTCATGCAACGAATGGCAAGTTGAAACAATTCAACAAGTACGATAGCGGCCAAGACAGCTTATATCAAATGATAGCACCTTGTCGGTAAAAATTTTGCTTTTGTCAAGAACGTTAGGTTTAGCCACAATAATATTTTCTCTATAAATACTTGGACGCCTACTTGTTTGTTTTGATAGGTGAGTGGTGTTAATTTGTAATTGAATATCTTGCGAATCACTTTTAGATTTGTTAATAATAAGCATTTCTTTAGAAAAAAATCTGATGTGGCCAGCACATGACTTCCCTATAAGGAAACATTCCTTTATCGTTCATCTAAAGATTCGCAGAAATATTATTTAAATTTTATTTTATTATTTAATTAAATTATTAAATTTCGTCCTTCAAGTAAAGTGCTACTTCCGGTTTAGGGATTTCCTCCAAAATCACATGGCGCTTTAGTATACTGATTAAAGTGTTAAATATGAAATTTGGTTACTATATAACAATTTGTTCCTGAGATATTGAAGAAAAACCATTTCATCCTTCAAGTAAAGTGCTACTTCCGGTTTAGGGATTTCCTCCAAAATCACATGGTGTTTTAGTATACTGATTAAAATGTTAAATATGAAATTTGGTTACTAGATAACAATTCGTTCCTGAGATATTTAAGAAAAACCATTTCGTCCTTCAAGTGAAGTGCTACTTCCGGTTTAATGATTTCCTCCAAAATCAAATGTTGCCTTTGTATACCGATTAAAGTGTTAAATATGAAATTTGGTTACTATATAACAATTTGTTCCTGAGATATTGAAGAAAAACCATTTCATCCTTCAAGTAAAGTGCTACTTCCGGTTTAGGGATTTCCTCCAAAATCACATTGTGCTTTAGTATACTGATTAAAGTGTTAAATATGAAATTTGGTTACTAGATAACAATTCGTTCCTGAGATATTTAAGAAAAACCATTTCGTCCTTCAAGTAAAGTGCTACTTCCGGTTTAAGGATTTCCTCCAAAATCAAATGGTGCCTTTGTATACCGATTAAAGTGTTAAATATGAAATTTGGTTACTATATAACAATTCGTTCCAGAGATACAGAACTTACAGACATTTTGCGTTACATACATCCATACAGACATACATACATACAGACATCATTGCGAAAGTAGTCAAAACGGATTCAGAAATGCTCAAAACGGATATTTCCGTTAAAATATCGACATCGAATTTTTTCATGATTACAATACTTCCTTATAGGGAAGTAAAAATGTATGATATCATTTCTCGTAAGTATGTAATAATTATGTTCCAACACAATTTTGCAATGCAAGTGTCTGAATTCTTTTAGATAAAATACACAGCAGATATCATTTTAAAAGTGCGAAATTGTTATTTTATTTATAAATCTTTGAAGTAGTACAAACATTGTATATTGTTAGTTGCATAAGTGGTTGCATTTTTAAATCCGCGTATAACGAAACCGTCAATAAGGAGCTTTCACTGTACATTGTTACTAATTTTTTGATCAATAAATTCTTGGACCCCAAAACTCCCTCCCGCGTCGTGGGGTTTGCGGGGGCCTAGCGACGGTGCTGGTTTTTGAAATAATTTTCAATACCCTATTTTGGTACGTTTGGATTTTTGTTATATTCGTGGCGCTTGCTGCTCCCGACAGTTGTAATCCATATGTCCAAATTTTGGAAACATTTTTCATAATTTACAATTATTTCAAATTATTTCTTTTATGCAATCCTAGCGTGTTTATCATGGATTTTTATCCATGACAATTACTTTCGTAACTGTGAAGCAAACCGGACTACGCGGTTTTAATGATTTGATTTTAATTAAATTAATTTGTTTCACTGCCACCACGAAAATCTTTTAATTTAAATTACCTTGCAATTGTTGGTTGATAATTTAGGGAGAGATTATTCGATGGAACTCCCTTTTTACTCCTTCTTCGATTGGTAGCTTTTGTCCTGTTAGAAGCGTAGGTAAAGGAATTTCTCGATGCGAGCACTTGCGTATTTTCAATAAATAATAAACTGACTATTTATAACAACCAAATATATTAAAGTCTTTGTACACAAAACAAAGTTGGCAAATTATATAATAATTACAAAAATATACAAATTATACAAATATCTGGGTTTTAGTTTAATAATACACGTGCAAAATACCTGGTTAATTTATTAATCCGTTTGCTAAGTCCACAATGTAATCCAGGAAATAGGCTTGGAAGCTAAACAAAATTTCTCTTTTTCACCTTATTGACAATTTCAATAAAACACTCAATCTTTTAAATTCGTACTGCCCGTTCTCAAAATTAACATTTAATATTTAATTCAATTCAATTTCAAATCACTTCTACTTTTAATTAAATATTGACTCTAAAATTTATTCAAACAACTTTAACTTTTAATTTAATATCAAACTCAAAATAACACTGTATATTTTATTTTAATCGAACCCCGGTTCGCGTATCAATTGAACTTATTTATTTCGGGTCCCTTCCCGATGACAACTAACTTATTTTTTCTAAGTTGTGATTTTTTATCAACAATTTCCCACTGGATTATCATATTCACCTCCCTTAAGCTAGTCAAAGAACCAATCTTGTTGATTCTTAGTCCAGCCCCGTCCAGGGGGATGTGACCAAAATTCATCGTTTTCAAAACTTATTTCCTTTTGCCTGGGTGGGCCTTCGGCCATCGTGTGACTTTTACAGAATTATACAATATTTAAAATTTCTTGGAACTGAGGGTTTATACAGAATATTCCCAACATTAAGCAAATGAGGTGTGAAATTAACACTGCAGTTTTTGGGCGGTGCAGCTATTAACTTTACAAAGCATTTCCTCTCACATGCAAAATAAGTGCAATGTGAAGTTAAATCTATTGATATGCATGGATTTAAACTAATCTTTCCATGAACAAGTGGTAGGTCTTTCTTTTAACTATGTAGCCGTCGGTGCAGCTGTGTGCTCGGCATTCTTTGAGCCCCTTAACGTATTGACAAATCGTTTCCTGCTTATAAACCCATGCATCGATATTTAAAAATTAAAATCCTACATAGTTATTTTTATTCATTAAATTAAATAGAGTATTCTTAAATTAACTCTATTTAATTATCTCAATTACAATTATCTATGTTGGTGATGAAATTACTTTAAAACGTATTTTCTAGATCGGTATTTGAATTAATTAGGTATTTAAATTAATTAGCTAAAAACCGCCATTAATTTAATTAGCCATTAATTTAATTAGCCAAATATGCGGGTTGTTACATCACCCCCTGTTTTTAAAAAGATCAGTCGGGTCTGAAAGACAAGACGGATCCTTTTGTAGAGAAAAGAAAAGGGTACAATCCGCGTTCCGACATAGTAATTGTAACGTCGTAACTTAACTTATCCTATACATTGATTAATGTCTGTGCTGTTTTATTTAGATGGTACAGGTACAGCTACTGGTACAGTATGCATAATAAACATCAATATCAACATAAGCCCTATGACAAATAAAAAAATAAAATTTCTCACTTAAGTAACACTTCTGCGCATTAACAGTCTTTGCGCATCATTGCTGTTTCTTTTCTGTCCACTGAAATGACTCGCGAATTATGTGACGCACTACTGTTCTGGTGTCCCGCACTTAGTAGATGATGTATTACGCTTAGGTTGGGGTCAGGTTGAAGTGGTGCCATCTGTCTGGAAGGGTAGATACTGCTCCATCCCATCCTTGCATTGTGAAAAAGGGGGGGGGGTTGTAAAATATCAGTGGAACCAACTTGTTCGCACGATATTAGTTGCTTACATACTTTGGCTTTAAATTAAGGAAAAGAAGTGTACCAGTGCCTTTGCCTGGCCACTCGTGGCTGCGTTGCCCAAATGGTGACCTCCTAGAAGAGTCCCATTGCGTGTGGATATTACATCCCACGATAATTATTAAATCGAACCCAGTTAGTCGCTCTGGTAAGGTAATACCAAGCGTGTTCGAATTATTGCCAATAATGCGGAGTGACATTGACTTATGTTGGTCCTCCGTTTACGCGACCTGCGTAATTACTCAATAATTATGGGTCGATGTTACTGATGTGTAACCATCGACTTGTTGTTGCTTAAACCCCAGATGCCTTCCATTATTCCGCGTGATGCGTTGTGGCCTGACCTTATCCTAAACGCAATAATTGATGCTATTGCATTTTGCAATGGGGGGGGGGGGGTACACTCGCGTCTCATTTACGTTCACTTGATTTAATTGTAATTGTTCGTTGCACTCCGTACCTTAATCGCACTATTATTTAGCTGTTCACTTATCAGTCCCATAATACACAGTACTTGTGACATTTAATCAATGCACATAAAAAAAATAAATCAAATAATGTAGTTAACCAATTCACATAATGAAAGAAAAAAAAATTCATTATTAATAAAAAAAAAACTTAATTACTATGAGAAAATTCTCTTAATTTCGAAAAAAATAAATGTTAAATAATATAATTACATAAATTATTCTAATAGCGTAGCCATTCGATCCATCCATAATGTGGTCAAAGGGTTACCTATTTATGTACTGAAAATCATGCCAAATGAGCCGCATACATAGGCCACCCATTGTGCACGACCGTTCTTTGCGTCCTATTGACGTTTAGTGAACCGTTTTTTTTTTTTCCGTTGCATCTGTGAGAGTTTGCACCGCGCTCGCCAGATGTCGCCACCATCGTACACACACCGTTCACTCATCCTTACCTGAATTCTTTGATTATCAATTCTCGCTGCGAAATTATTTTATCCGAGATCCCTAGGGCTTCGTCGGTTTCCTCGTGCGATTCGTTGAAGTTTATACTGAGCCCGAAAGACACCCTGGTTTGACATCATTCTACCTTTACTGTTTATGCTTCCTATCTTTCTCTAAATTATACGGTACTTTTTCCGTTTCTTTTTATTTCTAACTTGTCTGACTGCAGACTTCCAATTTATTACTTAATGACCCGCTACCTTTTGGCGGTGTCTTACCTACTCTAGTTGTCCTTTTGACCAACCTAGATTTTTACTTGAATATTTATTTATGGCCATTGCCTATTTCTTTTCCTCATCAATTTAACTCTTTACCAACCAACTTCTTACCTTCCTCTCGAATGCGTGTCAAAACCCGGTCTTTCGGCCCTTGTGACATTAGTATGCTTTAATGTATTTACTTATCTTTTCTGTGCTTAAATTCGTGTGACGATAGATTTTTGTGTGCGAATTTTATATAATTTTTCCCAAGATTTTTTTTTCTTTAATACTTACGATTAGCGTCTTTTACTGCCATATATTCTAAAATGAACCCGTCAATTGGCACAGGTAAAATTCACTTATTAACTACTGGTTTATGTTAATTATTAATTACTTATTTAAATTGATTATTAATTTCCTATTTTTTTTTTTTTTTTTTTTTAAACTTGATTAATTTACAAATTTTACGTTTTAATCGCCTTTTACGATAAGGTTGTAAAACCTGCTCGGATATTCTAACCCGTCCGCGCGCAGGTACCTTACTTATTAGTTAACTATTTGTTTTTTTTTTTCAATCATTAATTATTATTTTACAGATAGGCTTAATTAAAGGTTTACGATTTTGTCGCCTTTTACGACAAGGTTGTAAAACCTGCTCGGATATTCTTACCCGTCCGCGCTCAGGTACCTTACTAATTACTAAATTAATGTTATTCAACTTTAACGCGCTCAAAATCCTGCCCGTCTAATTTTCGTGAGTACTACGGTGCCCTCTCGCTTTTAAAAGTCCACTTTCGCTTTTTCACCAAATATGTGTACCCTAATAAATTCCTTAAGTTTACCCCTATATTCTTTACAATCTAAAATAGCAACAACTTTTCCTTTCATTCGTTCAACAAAGCATTCCTTTCTAACCGCTACCTGGCATACTGACCTACATTTCGTACGCATAGGCGTATCTTTTAATTTTTCTATGGGTGATTTATAAAAAAAAATTTTTAAAGTGGTTTATTATTTACGTTTTTAATTAATTAGCGGGGTCGTTTAATATTCTATAAAAAAAAAATCGAAAAAAAAAACAAAAAGGTTGTAGGTTTTTAATAATAGTCGTAATCGACTAGCTTTCTCATTTTCTGAACTCTGGTCGTACGGCGCGGTAGTGTATCGGATGTCTCAACTTCGCGATTCGCGGCGTCGGTATCTAGTTGAAGGGGGTCGACATCGTCGTCTAGTGGGTCCGCGATGTCGGACTCCACATCACACGGTTCTATGAAATTGTCAAGTGGGACTTCTGTCGTATCCACATCTAGCGAGGGTACCTCGTCATCATCGCCGAGAACTAGTGGCTCGGGCTGCATGTCCACTGTCTCCTCGACGGGGGTCGCGCTTTCTCTAGGAGCGGGTTCGCTCGTATCGTGGCTTAAGAATGGTTTCAGCCTGTTTATGTGAACTATTTGGTCCGTACGCGCTCCTACTTTCCGTATCCGATAGGTTACTGGTCCTTTCTTTTCGATTACCCTAAAGGGACCAGACCAACTTAACACCAATTTCTTTGATACGCCTATCTTGTGTGACGGGTCGTACAAATAAACTGCATCACCGATCTGAAATTCTCTTTCCTTCGCTTTGCGCCTGAAATTTTCCGTTCGTTTTTCCGCGCTCGCTTCCATATTTTGCCGGACGGTTTTGAAGGCTTCGTTTAACCGCGCCATCATCTCCGATGGATAATTGGTACTTACGTCGTACTTTACGCGGTCCGCTTTCATGACATCGTCGAATGGTAGTGTCATGTCCCTACCGTGCATGAGAAAGAAGGGGGAAAATCCGGTAGATGAATTAATATGCGACCGGTAAGCTAATAGGACATAGGGGATCCATTGATCCCAATCTCGTTGCGATCGCGATACATAGCACGCTAAAATGTTCTTAATAACCCGGTGGCTTCGCTCCAAGCTACCGTTACTTTCCGGTCGGTACGCGACTGTTTGAATCTTTTCTATGTGCAATAAACGGCAGGTCTCCTTGAAGAGGTTGCTCAAAAATGTTTGACCTTGGTCCGAAATAATTTGAGCCGGGGTGCCGTGACGCGTAATTACATGAGTCACGAACGCTTTAGCGACTGTCTCCGCGGTTTGGTCAGGTATTGGAATTGCTTCCAGGTATTTTGTGAAATGATCCTGAAAGGTCAATAAATACTTATTTCCGAGGTCAGATGTGACCAGCGGCCCTACAATATCGATGGCCGTCCTCTGAAAGGGTTCAGATAGGGGGGGGAATTTTTGTAAAGGAGCCGCTTTGAAATGCGGACTCGTTTTTAACTGGTTGCATTTGTTGCAAGTGGCAACGTAATTGAAAATATCCTTCTTCATGTTCGGCCAGTATAGTCTGGTTTGTATAAAGGACAGGGTTCGTGCTTGCCCTGGGTGTCCCGAAATTGGTAAGTCATGAAAGTCATGAATCGCTTTTCTTATGAATGTTCGGGGTATGACCAGCAAGTCCTGACCTGTGTCTTTATTTATTTTGTACAATAGACCGTCTCGGTCTAGGTAGTAAGGTAATTCCGAGGTTTCACTTTCGTCCCCTCCTGGGGCGATTAGCCTACAGAATTCGTCCTTTTCTTGCTCACGCTTAATTTGGGATCTGTCCCAGACAGGTATAAAGGGCGCTTCAATGTTTACGACGTTTATTGATGTTGTATTTTCGGGATTTACCTCGCAAATTTTAATTTGTATAGCGGTATTTCTGAAGATAAATTTAATCATTGCCAATAATTTACAGAATTCTAATTGTTGCGCCTCGAGGTTTGATTTTGATAACGCTAAACTGAAATCTTTATGGATCAGACAGCGATCGAGTAAACTGCTCAAAGCATCGAAAATGGAATCATACGTCGTTTTACCGTAATGTCTACTCTTTGTTATTAAATAGTACACATTCCGTTCTGGCAGGTTTAATTCCGCGACGTCGCCTACATTTTTACGTTGCGATTTTAACCCGTTTAAATTACCAAAATTTTGTCTAAAAGCTTTTTCTATACCTGCGTCCATTGAAAAATCTTTTATAGTACATACTGCTAGTGCGTGATTTTCCGGTAACGCAAACAGGTGTACAGCCTCGACTGTTACTCTGGGATTCTCGCAATCCTTTGTGTTCGCTAGGGATAATAAAAATTCTTTTAAAGTAGGCTTGTCAGTGGCGTGCGCCCGGCTTAGGGCGTCCGCATTGCCATTCTGAGTTCCCGCGCGATGTACGATTTCAAAGTCGTATTGAGATAACAACATGGCCCAGCGCGCGAGTCTGGAGCTCACGTCCTTGACGGTCAGCAACCATTTAAGTGGTCGGTGATCGGTGATGATCGTAAATTTTTTCCCGTATAAAAATCCGCGGAATTGTTTGACCGCAAATACCACAGCTAAGCACTCGAGCTCGGTAACCGTGTAATTAGTCTCGGCCTTTTGCAATTTGCGGCTCGCGAACGCGATTGGCCTCTCAAATCCCTCGCGTTTTTGGCTTAAGATCGCGCCGATTCCGGATAGACTTGCGTCTGTGGTTAGCAAAAAGGGGTCATTAAAATTTGGGTAGATTAGTACTGAGTCCGATTTGACCGCGGACTTCAGTTTCTCTATAGCGCTAACTACTTCCGGAGTAATTATGAACTTGTTCTCCTTCTTCGTTAGATTGGTCAGAGGGAGAGCTATTTTTGAAAAGTCTTTTATGAACCTTCGATACCAGGACGCTAAACCTAGAAATGATCGTGTTTCTCTTACGTTCCTGGGGATCGGAAATTCCTCGAGAGCTTTCAATTTCTCGGGATCGGGTCTAAGACCATCTTTTGTAATTACGTGCCCTAGGTATTTCACTTCGCTGACTAAAAAGTTACACTTGCTCGGTTTTAGTTTGACATTGGCCTCTTGCAGTTTATCAAACACTGTGCTTAACCTACGTAAATGCTCGTCTACGTCGTTTGGGCTATAGACGATGATGTCGTCCAAATAGACCAGACACATATTTCCGGTTAGCCCGGAGAGGGTTACATTCATAAACCTCTGATAGGTTGCCGGGCTATTTGCCATCCCGAAGGGCAAGCGGGCATACTCGTAGTGACCCGCGGGTGTAGTGAACGCGGTCTTCTCGCGGTCCGGCCCGTAGACTTCTATCTGATGGTACGCTTGGGAGACGTCTAGGGTTGTGAATAGACTGGCTGCATGAAAGTATTGCTCGATCGTTTCGTGAAGATCGGGCAAAGGGTAAAAGTCGCGTTTAGTGACCGCGTTCAATCCGCGGTAATCAATGCAAATTCGCACTTTCGATTCGCCATTAGGGAGTTTTTTCTCCACAATTACAACTGGAGCACTCCAGCTTGACGCACTCGGATAGATGACGCCAGAATCTAATAACTTATTGATTTCCGTTTGTAATACCTCGCGTTGGTGGAACGGGACCCTGTAAGGTCGTTTCGCAATAGGGGCCACGTCCTCAGTTATAATGCGATGCTGCACGCCCCGAACACTTGTCAAGGGTGCTTCGTCGGTAATAAACACGTCCAAGTACTTTAGTATGAGGTCATATAATAAATCAACAGTGCTGTCGTCTAAGTGAGAGAAATTCAGCTGGGCCAGAATCTCCTCCTTATTCACTTGTTGTTCCGAAGTATAATTAATTCCGCATGTTTGCCCGATCGGCGGGTCTTTACTTAACACCATTACATTGTCCGATATCTTGCCTATTAGGTCATTCGCGTTGAGTACCACCTCGTAATTGTTGGGATTTATTACACGCGTAATTATTTTTTCACCATCGTCATTCACTAAAGCCGTTGCTATAATCAAATCTTGGTGGTTCCGATCGTCCTGTTCTATTAACAATACCTTTTTATTTCTTTCGCGGGGTGGTCGTATACCTCGAACCGATTTGAATTTGACTTTAAAATCAAGCTCGCTTTCACTTCTCTTGGGTATAACCACCTCCTTGTCTACTGTAAGAGTGCCTATGAAATTATCTGTCTCAAATTCATTGCATTTTTCAACTAAATCGCGTTCAACCCGTTTATCTTTATTCACCCCGTTAATTGGTTCAATTAAATTTCCCTTCGCGCTATCATTTACTGATTTTATTACTTTATTTTTTCTAAATTCATTCAATGGTTTAATCAACCCGCCTGTATAATCGGCTATTTTATTATCTATACTCAATTCTTCGCTACTACGCGAGTCCACTCTGTTCAATTCGCGGTTATCCTTTCTTTCCCTAAGTACCTCTACACCTTTATCATCGTACCCTATAAATTTGTACCTTGTCCATTCGCTGGACGCTTTTTCCAATCCCAATTTGTCCTGACAAGCGCTGTCATATCGGTTACTTTTCTTAATTGCACCGGTGGACTTTAATTTTTCGCTATTACCTCGCGTAACTTCATCTACTAACCCCTCATTAACTACCTCATCACATTTCTTTCCCACATTAAAACTTACACGTTTAATTGATTTATTAGGCTTAACCTTATTAATATGCCGGCATAATTCCTCGGCTTTATTCCCATTAACAATTTTCGGTTGGAATTTACCATCAACCCTTTCTACCTCTTTAATTAAACTTCCGCTATTTCGCGAACTACCTAATCCCTCTATACACGGGGTCCTTTCCAAATTTAACTTTTCCTTACTTTCCACTTTATTGAGTGCGTGAACCGCATTTCCATTTTCCGTTTTGTCTATTAATACTTGATTAACCGGGTTTAATTGAACATCGTCCGTTAGTTCCTCCGATTGCACTAATGGACCTCTTTTTACTTCCCTATTCCTACCTATTTCCTCGTCCTCGGACGGTTTAACTATATTATTAATTACACTTGAGCTAGTGCCTGAATCAATCTTCAGTGCCGCGTTTAACTCCTGTTTTCTAACTAAATCCTCTCCATTCCGTTCGCAATTAAAATATTCAATTTCATCCATCTCGCATAGTTTGCGCATGGGTATGTTTTCGCCTAAAACTAACAGTGCCCTATTGGCATAATCTATAGTGGCGTTGATTGCCATGAAAAAATCTTCCCCTAGTAATCCGTCTGCCTCAAAGCAAAGATCGTTGTCGCAAATAACAAATTCTATTTCAGCCAGTTTGGCTACCCTATTCGTACCTACCTCTACCTTCATTGTCCCTAGAGTAGGTCGTTTACCACCCTCAATACCGCTTACATAAATATCTTCCGCGGGTTGTTTTAATTCACTTAAATTTAACACTTTGCTTTTCAACAGGCTTAATGTCGCGCCCGTATCTATAAAGAGTCGGCAATAAACGCCGTTCAACATTAATTCGACCGCATACGGCGATTTCCGTTCGATCGTTTTTACACGGTGGGTTAAAATGGGTTGTTCATTGATTAAAAATTTGTTATTTGATTCACGGGGGTTTTCATGTGCATTTTTCCTGATTAATTGCGTCCAGTCTCTGCGGCTGACCGAGAGGTGGTCGTCGCAGGATTCGCGTTTTTTGATTGATCCGCGGTTTGGTGATCAATTTGATCCGCTTCTCGATTATACGGATAATTACCTTCGTTTCCTTGTTGCCAGTTGGGGTTAGGGCGAGAGTTGCCGTAGCCGTTTGGACGGTTTAAATTTGGAGATTCGCGGGGTTTATTAAAGTTTCTTCCTTCTGGCCGGAAAGCGTTATCATTAGCGTGGAACCGCGTATCCTGGTGAAAATTTCTACCGCCGTTATTGTACCTCGTGTGTGTCGGTTGAAAGTTTTGGCCTTGCGTGTTGCGTTCATTTGGACTGTTATAAAAGTTCGATCTCGCGGTGAAAGGGTTATTATTCGGAAAATTTCCATTTTTATTATTTCGGGGGTAATTCGGCCCTTGGCTATTTGGAAAGTTCGTTGGACGGGACCTAGGGTTGCCAAAATTCTGACGCGGATAATTATTGTTATTATTGTTACGATTCGCGAATTGATTTGTTACCGGGCGCCGTCCGTTGTTATGATCATTGGCCGGCCTTTGATTTCTTGCTCGCGGTGCCTCGTCATCCGAGTCGGCGTCCCTTGACTGATTTATGCCAGTCGCGTAGACCGAATTTGATCGCGATTTGATTAGTGAGTCGTTCAACTCTTGAAATTCCGCTATCTGAACCGCCCTATCTATTGTTAGGTTGTCTTCACTCATCAGCGCTACGCCACTGCCCCTTTGTAACTCCTGTTTCAACCCTAACCTGAATTGAATCAGAATAGTCTCTTTCATTTGAGCCATTCTACCCGGTATCTCCGCGGGTGCCGCCTTATCATTTCCTTCTTGCGCCGCTTTTTCACCTAATCGCCTAAGGCGTATCGCAAAGTCCCTAACTTTCTCGTCCTGGCGTTGGAAACAGCGATGTAATTTCGCCATAGCCTCGCCAGGTATAACCCTACGCTTAAACTGTTTCAGTAATCTATCCCTGAATTGTGCAAAATCTAGTGCCATTAAGCCCGGATCTGACTTGTAGAAACATCTCGCGCTCCCTTTTAATTTTAGTTTTAAAATATTTAGTAGTGTCGCGTGATCCACGTTGTCAGCTGAAGCCCGCATTTCCAAAAGCTCGAAATACTCTAGTGGATCCGCACTTCCGTCAAATGCCTCAACTGAATTTATAAATTGACTTAAGCCGCCCATTGGATATTGTAAAATTAATCTCGCGGGTGGAGGTGAAGCCTCGCGAACGTGTCGATTTTGCTCCGAACCGGACATCGTTGTATCGTCGTCAAAGGGTAAATTTATTTCTTCCTGAATGTTCGTCATTTCAGAAGAAATTCAAATATGTGATTTTAACAATTAATCAAAGCAACACACAAAACAAAAAAAAAAATTCCAAATATTATAAACCCAACTAAAATGCCTGTAAAACAAAAGGTTAATTTCTCTAACTACAGTTGTTATGAAAATCTAACTTTGTATTGTTTTGTGTATTTCAATAACAGCCAATTTTATTCGAAGAGAAAACAAAATTAAAAATTAAATGACTCGTTCAAAGTGCTACGCCACTGCAGTATTTTCCTTTCGTAGGTATACTCATTTATTACTTTAAAACCTTTTACCTGAAGTCTGCAATCTTTTTATTGAAATTTCTCGCTAGTGTTTTGCGTCGAAAATTCCTTTTTAACCTTAGAAAAGGCTTTTTACCGAAATCCCACCGCTGGTCACCAATGAAGCAAACCGGACTACGCGGTTTTAATGATTTGATTTTAATTAAATTAATTTGTTTCACTGCCACCACGAAAATCTTTTAATTTAAATTACCTTGCAATTGTTGGTTGATAATTTAGGGAGAGATTATTCGATGGAACTCCCTTTTTACTCCTTCTTCGATTGGTAGCTTTTGTCCTGTTAGAAGCGTAGGTAAAGGAATTTCTCGATGCGAGCACTTGCGTATTTTCAATAAATAATAAACTGACTATTTATAACAACCAAATATATTAAAGTCTTTGTACACAAAACAAAGTTGGCAAATTATATAATAATTACAAAAATATACAAATTATACAAATATCTGGGTTTTAGTTTAATAATACACGTGCAAAATACCTGGTTAATTTATTAATCCGTTTGCTAAGTCCACAATGTAATCCAGGAAATAGGCTTGGAAGCTAAACAAAATTTCTCTTTTTCACCTTATTGACAATTTCAATAAAACACTCAATCTTTTAAATTCGTACTGCCCGTTCTCAAAATTAACATTTAATATTTAATTCAATTCAATTTCAAATCACTTCTACTTTTAATTAAATATTGACTCTAAAATTTATTCAAACAACTTTAACTTTTAATTTAATATCAAACTCAAAATAACACTGTATATTTTATTTTAATCGAACCCCGGTTCGCGTATCAATTGAACTTATTTATTTCGGGTCCCTTCCCGATGACAACTAACTTATTTTTTCTAAGTTGTGATTTTTTATCAACAATTTCCCACTGGATTATCATATTCACCTCCCTTAAGCTAGTCAAAGAACCAATCTTGTTGATTCTTAGTCCAGCCCCGTCCAGGGGGATGTGACCAAAATTCATCGTTTTCAAAACTTATTTCCTTTTGCCTGGGTGGGCCTTCGGCCATCGTGTGACTTTTACAGAATTATACAATATTTAAAATTTCTTGGAACTGAGGGTTTATACAGAATATTCCCAACATTAAGCAAATGAGGTGTGAAATTAACACTGCAGTTTTTGGGCGGTGCAGCTATTAACTTTACAAAGCATTTCCTCTCACATGCAAAATAAGTGCAATGTGAAGTTAAATCTATTGATATGCATGGATTTAAACTAATCTTTCCATGAACAAGTGGTAGGTCTTTCTTTTAACTATGTAGCCGTCGGTGCAGCTGTGTGCTCGGCATTCTTTGAGCCCCTTAACGTATTGACAAATCGTTTCCTGCTTATAAACCCATGCATCGATATTTAAAAATTAAAATCCTACATAGTTATTTTTATTCATTAAATTAAATAGAGTATTCTTAAATTAACTCTATTTAATTATCTCAATTACAATTATCTATGTTGGTGATGAAATTACTTTAAAACGTATTTTCTAGATCGGTATTTGAATTAATTAGGTATTTAAATTAATTAGCTAAAAACCGCCATTAATTTAATTAGCCATTAATTTAATTAGCCAAATATGCGGGTTGTTACAACTGTATCGACTTGTGAATGTTATGATTTTGTAATGTACCATCATGGTGCATTACAAATTTCCTGCAAGACCTTGGATTGAAACCGCTGTATTTTTAAGATATCGGTGTCACTGGCGCAACCCCAAAGTTGAACTCCATAGGTCCAAATGGGTTTCAAAATTGACTTGTACAAAAGGAGCTTATTTTCCATTCCAGTTGTAGGCGTTAATACCATAATGTGTTTAGCCCAATTTAGCCGCCACACAGTGGGGTATTTGGCCTCAAAATGTGGCATAAAATACAAAAATCAAATGCTACATGCATATTCCCTATTATGATTTTTGTAAACTACACTATCTTGGGCACCATTGTGTGAATTTATAGGAACATTGCTCGTTCCAACTTTCCACTACATCGTCAAAAGATGCTAATAATTTGCTGAGGGGAGGGGGTTAACACATTCTTTTCAAAGATTATTTTTGCTAGAAATCGTTATAAATTGTAACTTTTACTTATGGAACAAGAAGTTCAAATATCTTAGATAAAGTCTGTAATAATTGATCCTTAAATAAATATGGTTACAATCACATAATGCATTGTATTAATTTTTGTAAAAGATTATCAGAAACAAAAGAAAATTAGAATATGAATGAAGGTAGATGAAGTTACTATTTTTTTTTACGGATAATACTGATACTTGAGACTTAAAATAAATTTTTTGGCTGCGAATCTTTGCGAGGTTCTTTTTAATTCGCGTTTTACTTGGAGAACTCAAAAATTTCTAAGTCACCCTGTATAGAGTTTCTATCAAATTATTTATCAATTTTACATGGTTGGATTCGTTTTTTTGAATGTTTACTCCAGAAATAGTTAAATTTGCGTTGCTGCCTATAGGTCAGTTAAGCGAAGAAGCACATGAAGCTTGCAATAAGGATTTCAAGAGATATCGTGAACAAAACTCGAGAAAATGTAGCCGCGAAAGTTCAAACAGAGACGTTCTAAACAGATTTCTTTTAACCTCTGACCCTGTTATAACAAACAAAAGAGAATTACCCAAAAAAAACCTTCGATACTTATCTCAGCAGATATTACATTTATTAAAAGCCCCTACTGACCATGTCATTGATGATCAAACAGATTTCCGAGAGTAACGATGACGATACGATGCGATCGATGGATGATGACGAAGAAGATGACCAAGACATTAATTAAAATGTTTGCTTTATTTTTACTTTTAACGCTATTACTTGAAAAATAAATATAAAAATTATTAACTACTTCTCTTCTGAATCGTATCCATTAAATATTTGTTGTATTGTGATATCACAAACTGTATTTTCGGATAAGTGTATATTTACACATATCTTCCAAAAGCTATTTCTGTGTTTTTTGCTGATGATGTTAATTTTTCAAAGTTTTTCAAATAAATTCATTTTCTTAATAAATAAATGCACCAGAATTATGCAAAGTATTTTTTAGATACTACTAAGAGCCCTGAAAATAAATATCCTACTTAGAAATCCGTTGGAATAGTATTTGATTTAATGCCACCTTTTGAGGCCAAATACCCCACTGTGCGCCAGTTCAAATGAAGGCCCAGATATTTAATATTATCTTTTTGTGGTAGAAGAATGTTGCATAGTGACACTGATGGACACGTTTCTCTTCGTAAGATGTGTTGACTTGGTGCTATTCGTCATGTATCAATTTCATTCATGTGGTTTTGTATGAAGCTGGAGGCAATTCTAGGATCGTGTTGTGATGCAAAGATTGCAGTATCATCTGCAAAGGTAGCGGTGACTGTATATGATTGTTAGTCGCTGGATCTCCAAATTATGGCTAAATGGCAATCTAGATAGGGCACAGCAGATATTGGGAGGTGGACCGATAGGTTGATACCCACCATCGACCCGTAGATAACAAAGAAACACGGCTAATTAATATAAGAAACTATCCAACCAACCATGGCTGCTTTAACAAATACCTGGACAGGATCCGGAGAGTTTTTAACCCTGATCTGTAGCTACTGCACAGACGAGGAACATACAATCAAAAGGACACCCAACTCCAACTGATAGTTCAGTCAAATTAGCAAAAATAGAAAAAATAATCGGTAAAAAGCTATAAATTGGTGGAGGCCTTCACCTTGGCATAGTATTGAACATACTGAAAGTCCTGACGTCTACATGCAGGGCTCGATCCGCCATCTTGGAAAGAAGTGCTCCAAGTCAGGTTTCTTCTTCATATCTCGATAATAGTTGGTCCTATCGCATTTAAAGTTATTATAAAAAATAAAGCTCATTAAATTGTCTATAAAAAGGTTCAATACATTTTTTTTATATCTTTATTAGTTTCTCTGTAATACACAGTTGAACATATAAAAATCACTTCCAGTGTAAAATCTGCAAAAAAAAATATAAAAAGACATCTATGAAAATTTGGCAACTCTTACTGTTTAAAGTTGTAGTACACTACTAGTACCTACTGGGGGTGGCGTCATCTATAAAATTCTTCCTAACAGGGCTATCATCTCGATCTTCAGCATCGGAATCATTTTCGTCAAACTCCCGCTCAATGGAACTCTCCTTATCTTCGTCAAGAGCAGAATTTGAATTTAGGCATGACGTACCATGACAGTAGCCACATATAGCCGCGCAGTTCAGTCCTGCTTTTCTACACCCACAGGAAGAAGTGCAGCCTTTTTTACAATTGCACGAGATTAATGTAAGCAATGAATCCGGAGCTGGTGCCTTGAGTGTCAGTACAGGTTTTAGACATCAAGTAGAGATGAGATTTTTAGGTCGTATAAATGTTATACCAGAGAGCGTTAAAGGGTTAATTGATACACGGCCCCGTTTCTTCTTTCTTTCTCATACAGCATAACTTTCGAACGGGGCCGTGTATCAATTAACCCTTTAACGCTCCCTGGTATAACATTTATACGACCTAAAAATCTCATCTCTACTCATTGATATTTTTCCAGCCCCACAGCTCAGGGCATTTCTCATTACCGCGCCACTTTTGTACCTGGTAATACACGCGAAACGAGTGTTGTTGAGCTGCTGCAGCTGTAGGAGGCAACGAAGCTAAATTCGGTTTACTCTTGTACGCTGATTTCGTAAAAACATTATACCGATGTCGATTTAAAGATGTCTCAATTGCAGGTGCACCGTATATAGCCATAAAAAAACTTTCTCCAGCTAGAGTAATATCATCATGAGAAGCGTTGTTGTCATTAAATGTAGTTGTTATGATATCACGTAAATTTTTCGTTGCCTTAATAGTTGAAAGCATTTTAGTTTGCCTATTCTATCTCGAAGTCCTCCATGTGATTGTAAAGTACGAGAACAGTATATTTTACGTTCGGACTTGCCTCTTCCTGGTTTTAGGAAATAAATATTCCGTTTCTGTGGAGCTAGAGCAGTTAGTAAAACGAGAAGGTCCATATCCTCACCGACAATCACAGCCTTTTGGAAAGAAAATACTTCTATCGCTGTTGTGACGATAAGAGTATCAGCATCGTCTTTAGCCTGTTTAACGATAAAACCTTCGGCCTCAAATTTTTTCGATAACATTGATATCAGTCGAGTCTTATTTTTTGCGTTGCCCAGAAATTCTTTTAACATTTTTTGTTGATATTTCTAACGTGTACAATCATAGATTTCAGAGCACAGCCCAGACATAAAAATTATTTACTTATTCACTGATGTATTACAAAGAAACTATTAAACATATGAAAAATATGTATTGAACTATTTTTATAGAGAATTTAATGAGCTTTATTTTTTATTATAACCTTAAATGCGATAGGATCAACGATTACCGAGATATAAGAAATAACCTGACTTGGAGCACCTTTTTATCAAGATGGCGGATCGAGCCGTGCATATAGACATCAGGACTTTTAGTATGTTCAATAGTATGCCAAGGTAAAGGCATCCACCAATTTATAGCTTTCTACCAGTTATTTTTTTTATTCGCTATATTTTAATCTAATTTGACTGAACTATGAGGCCCGAAAACATGGCGCAGTTCATGCTGGAAGTGAAAAACCATCGAAAAAAATGTAAGGGAGGACGCAAAAGGTATATGGTGAAATGCTTTGAGCAAACCCGGTGCCTCTAAACGGGAGGGGGCAACCCTACTAGTGGTGTCTTGATTAAGATTTTCCCCCGTCCGACATACACAAATAAAAAAACAAGGTGATAGAATCATATTATGGGATCCAATATTATGTGATTGCAAAAATCATTAAATTATATTTAATATTAAACTTTTTAATAGGATAATGTAGCAAATAAAGCAATTTTATATCAAGAAAAATATATAATCCTATTATAATATTGTCATTTTTCGACCTTACTGCAAAGTTTTTAGGTTAATTTACAATAATTTTCAGTCTTTATTTCAATCACAGATTTGCAAGTTCAGTCTTAAAATTTTACCTTAACGAACAACTTTTTATAATGCACAATAACCCAATTAAATACTGCGAAATAACCTTTAGTTTCCGCCATAAACATTCTCATCGGTGTACGTGATGTAAAGAATATTGTCATCCTTCTTGTAATCCTAAATAAAACGAAAATAAAAATTTCAAGTTTCGCAGCATAAAACACTTTAAATCTTACCCGATAGAGATCTCCGAAAGTAGTAGAAATAGACGGAATGGTATCGTCTATAAAGAAAAACAAAGCCGTTTCCGGGGGCAAATTGATTTGCCTCCTTACTATCCTATGAAGACTACCAACAGTCTTTTCATTTTTCATCAACAGTTTGCCCTTTTCTAACTCGGGAAGTGTCGACCTCGGAGCCTTCTTAAGCACGGTCTGAAAATAAAAGCCGATTAAACCTGGTTTTAATTTCGTTTAGAAATTGCACGTACCGGTACCAAATCAGGAAAATCCCGTAACAATGCAGGGTTAAATTTATCATTCACCTTCTTCCAGACTTCATTCGACATCATTATTTAAGAATTATCCGACAAATAAAAACACAAGACAACAAATTCAACTTACAAAACAAGACAACAATCGATAAGCGCAATTCGCAAGATGACAGAACATGCAAACAATCGGCGACGCCAACTTGACAAGTTGATTCAGAACCATCTTGTTTTCTTGTTACTAAGAGGTGGGAAATTTAAAGTTTATTATATTTTTTTTTTAATAATTTTACAAAATCTAATAACTTAACTTTTGTTTAATTGTTTAAATGGTTCTTTAATTCATTTTCATTCAAATTATAATGTTTAGTGTCCAGGCAACGAAGCCGAAAAATTGGTTCAAGTTTGCAAAAATTCCGGGCAAGGTGAATTTTGGCAGGATGTACATTGGAGTGTACTAATCCAGCGCTCCACAACCGGTGTGCCGCGGTCAAATAAGACAACATTTGCTTTTTTTGATACTAAAATAAAGTTCGTTACCTTAGGTGAAATCTGTCTGGGGGTGACACCCGACCCCCTGAGTGCAACCCCTAAAAAAAGCTCATCAAAATTTTTTTTTGATGTGCCGCGCAGGGGCGGTCCTAGCAAGATTTTCAGGTGGTGCGAGATCTTATTTTGGCGCCCACTGCCCCATTTTTTTTTTTAATTTGATGAAATTCTTTCAAAAAAAAATTAAAAAAAAAAATATAAAAAGAAATTTTAAATTTTATTTATTGGCAGCAGAGAGTTTTTAGACTAAAGATACGATAATATGTGTTTAAAAAGATTTATTTAATCAAATTAAGAAATAAAAAAATTAACTACAAAGCCACTTTTCTCGCTTTTGCACCTGCAAATTTTTTTATTAGTTCGGAATAATCTAAGTCCTTGCCAATATTATTTTCTATGGACAAAATTGCTAAATCTGAAAGTCGCTCCTGACACATAGTCGAACGTAAATAAGTTTTAATCAGCTTTAATTTACTGAAGCTTCGTTCTCCATTGGCGACCGTTACAGGTATGGTTAACAGAATCCGAAGTGCTGTCCACACATTCGGAAATATATCCTGCCAACCATTTGTTTTAATAAGTTGAAGAACTTTTATTGGTTCTGCTGATTCAATGTCTTTCAACAGTGGATTCAGGTGTAAAAGTTCCTCAACCAATTCACAACCAGATATGTCATATTTTTCCCCATCGGTTAAACTTATCTCTAAATTCTCACATGCTTTGTCCAATTTTGTCTTTTCAGGAATTTCTTTGATATTGTACAAAAATGACCATACATCATTAAATTTCGATAGTTGTAAAAATCTATTAACCAACGCATTTTCAATTGTATCGATCATGGGGTAAAAGACGCTTATTTTAAACAACTTTTCGGGATCCGTTGGTGTCTCATCAGCGGCTTCGTATTCAAATAGTTTCTTTTTTCTTCGGATGCGGACTGGCTTAAAAATAATATCTATCCCAGCCTGAGAAGCAATTTCCGTAGCTGTTATCAGAGCAGTCGAATAATCCCTGTACTCTTTTACAAATTCCGAGCAGTTCTTCAGCAATCGTGAAGCGTTTGGTATATCCATTGTTTTAGACTGCATAGCCTTACTTACAATGTTTACTTGAAACAATATATCATACCAAGCCACCATTGTTATTATGAACTCAAATTGCTCCATATTCTGAATCAGGGACAAGGCCTCTGATGCTGCAACTGAGTCATTTGTTTCTTCGTGAAGTTCCAGAAGGGCGTCACGAACTGAAGAGTATTGATAACGAACTGCAGCGAGACTAGAAACTCTACTCTCCCAACGAGTTTCACAAACTTTTTTCAGCGATAGTGCTTCTACATGCTTGGATATCACTTCCCATCGCTTTGTTGATCCAGAGAATAGAACAAACAGTTTTTGAAGAAATCCGAACGAAGAAACCGATTTAACAGATGTTTTGGCGGCATCTGCTATTACCAAATTTAAGCTATGACAACCACATGGATTAAAACATGCTCGTGGATATTGCTTCAAAACTCTGCTTTGGACACCTTTGTTTACTCCTACCATATTAGATCCATTATCGTATCCTTGACCGCGACAATCATTCATATCTAAATCAAACTCTTGCACAATATCATCAAGAAAGAGGCCAGTAAGTCCAGCTCCCGAAGAGTCACTTACCGGCTTGTAAGCAATGAAACACTCGCGCACTTGGACTTCATCTTCATTAGTGTCAACAAAACGCAATGTTAAAGATAATTGTTCAATGTGACTGACATCAGGAGTGCAATCCAGTATGATGGAGAAGTATTTCGATGATTTTACCATACTCAAAATTGTATTTCGAACTTCACTTCCAAGTAAGCCGATCAACTCGTTTTGAATATGTTTGCTAAAATAGTGAACATTAGTCTCCTTATTAACAATACGGCGGAGGTGCTCTATTATCACAGGGTCAAATTTTCCCATCAGTTGCACTAAACCCAGAAAGTTACCATTATTAGGAGTATATAGTGCCTCAGATCCAGATCCTCTGAAAGGCAAATTATTACTTGCTAAAAAGAATACTATGGACATCATTCGTTCGAGGATAGCAACCCACCGTGATTTCTCGTCTTTAATCTGTTTTTGCAAATGCTTGTCAATTCCACTAAAATTCTTTAATCGACTCGACGCTTCTATCCAACTGTTCATGGCGTGCTGGTGATGTGAGGAAGTTTCGTGAGTTTTGAGACGCACTGATAAGTGCGACCAGTCGTCAAATCCATCTTTTCCTAAATTAGAGTGGGACATTCTGTTGAATAAACGGCAACAAAAACAATATACTTTATTTTCAGATTTAGAGTAAACGAGCCATCTTCTTTTATAAGTTTGTCCATTTGGCATCACCCTTTGAAAATGCGTATTCGAAAAATGACGTCCGTCAGTTTTTTTTGGATACTTGTCGTTGCTCATTTCGTTACTAACAGGACCACGAATAATTATTTCATCTATGGTTCTAGAGTTAACGAATGACCATTTCGAAATATCATCAATTTCACAATTAGTATTTTGATTTTGAAGAGGTGACAGAGATGGTATGTCTGGTGTACTCTCTGTAATATTTTGAACTTCAGAGGAAATTCCAGAAATAGTTAGATTATTTTGTGCATACTGCTCTTCATCTTCATGGGCTTCATCTGAAGAACTTCTATTATATAGGTCTTCTTCCGTCGCGTTTTGAACTGGTTCTGATGATGCCGATTCAGATGACTTCTCAACTCTAAAAAAAGTTGCCATCAATTTTGCAGCCTTTTCACTTTCGTCTTGCTTTTTTCGTTTTCTTTTCAAGTTTTGAGCGCCGGATAGTTTTTTTGCAGGTGGGGACATTGTTAATAAAATTTCTACGGCAGCGTGGTGAGGATATTTTTAAAATAATACACTGGTAATGGTAAATTTTCTTTTGACACCTTTGCTTGTCCATTCCTATTATAAATAGAGGTATGGGGGTATGGCGGACAGATTGTCTACCAACAAAAAAAAATATTTTTTATTATATTGGCAACTCTATTATTTTAAATATAGTTACATTGTTTACTGAATGAATTGTGTTTTTAAATAATATTTTTTCAAAATATTTTCTCAATTTGGCCCCTTTCCAACGGCGCCCTGTTCAAAATATTTTTTCAAAATATTTAAAAAAAATTTTTTTCAGCATATTTTCTCAATTTGGCGCCCCCCTTACAACGGCGCCCGGCGCGACCGCGCCGGTCGCTCCGCCCTAGAACCGCCGCTGGTGCCGCGGAATTCTAGGGGGACCCTTGGTGTGTCGTAGGTGAGAAAAGGTTGCGGAGCGCTGTACTAATCAACCCCCCAAAAGTCCCATAAAATCTCACGCCGGCGTTCCCCACAATCGGGGGTTTTAGCTCCCCCAACACGATTTTGTGCCAATAACTCGCTTATTTATGCTTGTATGAAAAATTATGATCGGACCATAATTGAAGAGCATAAAATTCTCTATAAAATAGTTGTTTTTTCATATTTTTCTATGGCACACTAATACTTAAATTATTGACCGAAAACACGACCCACCCTTAAAATGGCACAATATTGATTCGTTGCAGGGAGAGATGTTTTCAGGCACGGGAAATGCTTTTAATAATAAATTAACTGAAATTATGGCCAAGGTTGGAAAACGAAGAGAAAAATAGATTTTTTCAAAATTTGCCCAAGTTATAGTATCTCCCAAGTAACGAAACCCAAATTTTGGTTTGAGCTTACAGAAGGTCCGGGCAAGCTGAAATTTGGCAAAGATGTATATTGAAGTGTTCTAATAAACCCCCAAAATGTCTCATAAAAATCCCAAGCCGGCGTTCCCCCAAATGAGGATTTCAGCCCCCTAGGTGCGGTTTCTCGCCTATATAGCTCACGTATTGTTACTTTTACGAAAAATTGCCATAAGTATTACCATACTATCAGCCCCGTAGCAAGGGTGAGGCGATTGAGGTACTATTTGCCTCACAATGGGGGCGCTAAATCTTGACAAAACCTAATAAATAATAGTTTAAAATTTTCAAAAAGATAAGAATCTGTTGGGGGGGCGCATATATTCAAATTTGACTGAATTCGAAAATTTGACCACGATTTTATTTGCAACATCGCCTAAAATTCCTTGTCGGCCTTTTCCCCAAGTGGAGATTTCAATCCTCTACCGTAGTTTTTCGCCTACACCTCGCTTCCTTTCATTTTTAGAGAAAATTATCTTCAAATCAAAATTGAAGAGTACAAAGTTCTCTATAAAATAGATTAACAAAATTTGCCTGCATCATACTAAGTATTTATGAAATAAAAATAAAATCCAGTGAAAACAATTGAAAAAGGATTTGAATAATTCCTATTATGAATAAGTTTCGTACATTTAAACTTCACCATCGATGGTGAACAAACAAAACAAACCCTTTTTTCAATTTTGGTCCAATGATAAGACAGGGGATTTTAGGAAAGTTGATTCCAACCCGTTCGTTTTCATTTCCTTTTAACTGAATGGGTAACCGGTAAAAATATCACATTATCATGCGATAAAAATTCCTACCGATAAAATTAATCCCGTATTCGGGGGGGGGGATTCCGTTACCATGGAAACGGTGATTCTGACATACTATGCGTATTTTATATAAATCTTCAGATGGTTCCAACGATAAAAATTAATATTACATGACCGGGGGGTCTGGGGGGTATGGAATACCCCCCAGCTACACTTGCCTATATTCAGAACCATTAAAAATGATTATTATTTTTTATTAATTGATTATTATGATTATTATTATTATGATTAATTTGCCTCAGGAGCCAGAAGAGTTTGCTACGGCGCTGCATGCTATAATTATTACAGTATATATTATAGTACTACCTACTGCACAGCCACAAGTTATAAATAATTTTATGCTCTTCAACTTTGTTTAATGATAATTTTTCGTAAAAGTAAAAATACGTGAGCTATAAGCGAAAAACCGCACCTCTGGGGCTAAAATCCTCATTTGAGGGAAACGCCGGCTTGGGATTTTTAGGAGACATTTTGGGGGATTATTAGCACACTTCAATATACAACTTTGCCAAATTTCAGCTTGCCCGGACCTTCTGTAAGCTCAAGCCAAAATTTCGGTTTCGTTACTTGGAAGATAGTATAACTTGGGCAAATTTTTACAAAATCTATTTTTCTCTTCATTTTCCAACCTTGGCCACAATTTCAATTAACTTATTATTAAAAGCATTTCCCGTGTCTGAAAACATTTCTCTTCCTGCAACGAATCAATATTGCACCATTTTAAGGGTGGGTCGTGCTTTCGGTCAATAATTTAAGTATTAGTGTGCCATGGAAAAATATGAAAAAATACTATTTTATAGAGAATTTTATGCTCTTCAATTATGGTCTGATCATAATTTTTCATACAAGCATAAATAATAAGAGTTATCGGCAAAAAATCGCGTTGAGGGAGCTAAAAACCCCGATTATGGGGGATATCACAATTAAGTTTCATATAAAAAAATAAAGATTATAAAATTTTGTACAAAAAGGCCTATAGGCACATTTTTCCTTGTCTATTGTAATTATTTTAATAATACAACAAACTCAAAAATAGTGGTATAGCTTCTAATTTTGGACCCCCCTTGCGACCATTTTTGTGGAACCCCACTTTATATTATATTCGTTAATATCTATATCTCCAGTCAAATTGAGCCATCCTGAAAATTAAAAAAAAAACTGAATAGACTTAATATCGATAGTGGTGCCGGAGTGGATGATGAGGTTGTATGAAGGTATGGAGGGAGAACTGAGCATGACTATGGTGAAAGATTGATGCATTCTGTAGAGAGAGATAGTTTAAAATTATTAACTCCTGTTTTTTTCTCTCCATAGGAATATTCACATATTTACCTGGGTGAAATGCAACAAAAGTCGGTCTTTGACTACATAACTATGATACAAAGACCATCAGTCATTTTGCAAGTCAAGATTACAGAGTTAGAAGAGAGGCGGATTATAGATCTAATCACTAATTGGCAGTGGTTTTTATCATGTAAATCTATTTAACCGTCTTCTACCAAATGCAGTTGATGTTTCTTATGTCTTTGATATTGGAAAACTTTTATTCAGTTGGGTTTCATATGTTATCATATCGTTTGATTGCGTCTTCCAAATTTTTGTATTTTTCTATTTATCAGTTCTTAGCGTAACGGAACAACATAAATATGATGGATTGTATTTAAAAAAGTTTATTATTACCTACCATTAACATTATTTACACTTTTGAATAATTTGTTTATTTAATTTCTTAATATTTTATAGAGGATTCTAGTAAAGATATAGAGGATTTTATAGAGGATAAAGTAATTCTAAAAAAATTTCAACTATATGTTTCTTGAAGTAAGCCGCCAAAAACTAAATTGGAGTGAGTACACGCATGCTATCAAGAAAATTTTAATTTTCTCAAACAATTTGCCGAAATTTTAAAAAATTGAATGTGAAAAGGTATAAGAGGAACGTTAAGCCAAGATACACCGATAAAAAATTAGCGGAAAGACCCAGAAAGAGCCGTCTTTTGCGGCAACATTGTTTAACAGACGACACAGTGATAATTATGGACGATGTGAAGTATTTCACTTTTGCGAACAGTTGTAATGTTACAAATAATAGTATATTACTCACCAAGTGGCAAAAGGAGGCCATTTAATCTCGCGTGCGAATTGGGATCCTTCGGTAGTGGGGGAAGCGATAGCTTCCACCTCTACCAAGGGATCCCAATTAGCACCAGAGATTTAATGGCGCTTTTGCCACGAGTTGTGTATACTATTTTATGCAATCCTAATAACAACGGACAAAAAATAGCCGAAAAGAAAAATTGAAATAAACAGGTACAAATTAAAGTAAATAAATTGAAGTGGCTGCTAAAAAACGAATTGCAAAAGATAACAGTAAATGTAAAAATACTTTGTAATTATGCAATTTATAAAATTGTCGATTAATGTCTCCCATTACAAATGATAACAGTGGTTGTATGATTAAAAGAAAGAGCGCTTACGTATATGAAGCTTTGGCGGCATACAACGCATACACGTCGAAAGAATATCTCATTGCAATGTGATAACGCATTCCTTTGAAGGAAGCGATAAATAATTCTAACGTAAGATAAAATATAGCATGTAGACTTTTGTTGAGTCAATAATTATGAGGTCATACTATGATCCCTTGGGATTAAATGACCCCATGGGAGTAAATTTACTCATAAACGCCACGTGGGACTGAAGAAGGTCATTACGAACTACAGAATTAGTCATAAATCCTTGATAAACACGCTAGGATTGCATGAAAGATTTTATACCACCGATAAAAGTGTAGTTCCTGATAATTGAAAATTCACAAGGAAATCAAAAATCAAACCAAAGGCATTGGTGTGGGTGCGATATCAGTGAAAAGCATTTCAAATTTTTTTGTTCAAACTCAAGTTGATATTGCTGTTAATACAGGCACATATATTACAAAATGTTTACCAAAAATGGTTGATTTTGTAAACGAAAACCATAAAGATGGTAAAATCATCTTTTGGCAGAATCTTGTGTCTTGCCATTATGTTAAAAAGCTTTTAGTTGGATAGACGGTCAAAATATGCCATTTGTTCAAAAATATGAAAATCCGCCAAATTTTCTTTCAGCTCGTCCTATTGAAAATTTATGGTCTATTTTCACAATTAGTTTATAAAAATGATTGAGAAGCAACATCAGCCCATCAATTAAAAAACGGATTAAGTCGCGCACCAAAAAAATTGATTTGAATAGGCTCCAACGTATGATGGAAGATGTTAAAAGCAAAGTCAGAAAAATTGAAGAAAACGGACCATTATGTGTTTCAAGTGTTTTTTGTGTGTTCCAAAATATTCTGTTTTCTTAATAAAAACTAAATTTTAAATTTTCTGTAAGCAACTTTTTTTATTATTACAGTTTAAATTCTATCCAGCTACTTTAGATTCATAGGTTAGTATAAAATATTTGTTTTTATAATTTAACAAATATTTAGCCTTAAACAAAAGATTTATTTTTCTTAATTATCTACTTGAACTCTCGTCCTAATCTCTTACCTGAAAAAAAGGATTAAAAACTGACCACCCAAGGGAGTTTACACCTCCTTTTGTCCTTTTCAACTCTGTATTAGGTATACAAAATAAAAAGTCACTAAATTAAAATTTTTCTTTTAACCTGGCAGAAAAATGCGGGAGTCAACACGTGAGGTGCCTATCAATTCCTGTGTACTTCTTGACCACAACTGAAGTGCATAGGCCACCTGTGAAAACAATTTTTTTGTGTAAATTTATTAGCTAATATGCAGGAACCTTCGATGGTAGGATATAAATTTGAAAATCGAAAAAGACATGCTGTAAAAGCATTAAGGCAGTGTTTAGGTTATGTACCTGTAAGTATAACTGTAAATTTTATTATTTTTAATTGTTGGTAAAATTGTAAAATGTGACCAGAATTTCCGAAATGCTGAATTGTAAAATGTTTTAACGATATGAATTAATGTGAAAGTACATTTTCAAATGCAAAAAGAAAATTGAAAAGTTGCTGATTTTTTTACAACAGATATCCGAAGACCATATTTTACATGCTTCCATTTAAAAATGAAACTTATTGTTTTATAATATAATTATTTAGGTACACGTAATGAAGTCTTCAAAAGCTCGAATTAGGAATAAACCTAACAATCCATATTTAGTTTCAGCTTGTTTAACAGTAGGAGTATTTATGGCATCACTCCGAAATGAAATTAACATTAGACCAGAAGACGGTGTATTCTTTATTGTTGGTAATAATTGTATTCCATCTAATTCTGCAATAATTGGAGATCTTTATAAGGTAAGTTTTCAAAAATGAAATAACTAAAAACCTCTATTAAATATTATTTTTTATTCTAGCAATATCATAAAGAGGACTTGTATCTTTATTTGACCTTTACTGACGAAGTTATGTATGGATAAGATGAAATTCAGTTAAAAACTTTTGCTAAATTTTGTAGGTACCTACTCGATTTAATGTGAATTTAACGATTTTTTTTTGATAGAAATTAATATATCAATTTTATGATTAAATAAATTATGTGAGTTTTATTTCATTCTGAAGTTCAATGATGGAATTGACATTTGTAAAATTATGAAGGAAATTAAAAGTAAACTGTAACTTTTTTTGTTTTTGTAATAAAAATTTGTAACTTGGCAATATATTGAAATAAAATAAAATCTGATCAGATTTAGATTATTAAGCGATTATTCCACAAGAAAAAAATATGTCAGTAATGATACCTAGAAAAAAATATACTTATTTTGACAAATGAAAGTTGTATTCTTTTCAACCATTTACAGTAGTGTGAAAATGTACCGCAAAGGTACCTGTTTTGCAGTAAAATCTATTGTATTCGAAAAAGGGCCGAGTATTAATTGAAACCCTATTAAGCCCTTATACCTGCACTAGTTTATGGGGCGCATGTAAATTGCGTCCCGCAGTCACTATTTTCGAAGGTTTTTGAAGTGGTCAGAAAAAGGTACGGGTAAATTGCGTCCCGAACCCAAGTCGGATTACAGGTAATACCTAACCTACTTAGAAAGAAGATATGAAATTAAATAAAACACTTAATTATAATAATAATGTATTATACTTATAAGAAATTGTAATTTCTGTTGCAATATGTGGTAAATTACAATGACAAACTAAATTAAGAGATTCGGAAAGCTGGGGGTGTGATTAGTAAATATTAGTAATAAATATTAGCCAAAAAATCGAAAATTACCCGTGTATTGCCGAAAAAGTGAAAAAATTTAATTTTTTTTATTTTCGATTTTTGGGGTGTGCATTCGATTAGGAGGGTGGTTATCCATCGTCAAAACCTACTCTTCCGGGGCGCCGCTCCTCGTTGCACCCCTCCAGAGCGGTTTTGACTCTGGTTTACTGAGCTAAACATACGAGAAGCGCCTTCCATCAAGAAAACCGGGATGAAGGAAACCGGGAGCTTAGAGAACCTAGAAATAGCATTAAAAAGTATAGTCGCGGTATGGGGCAGTAAACTTTTACGTTTCACCCCCAAAATATCCAATAATACAAAAAATAAATCGATGTTACATGTACGAGAGACGTGTTGCATCTGCCGCTCCGTAAAACGCTAAGTTTAAGACTAGTTCTTCCTGCACGTACCGTCAACAAAATGGGTGAGATTCCACCCACGCGTCACTGAATCGTGTAAAATTAGCTAAGTTCAAATTCGATTTATTCAAAATTTTGCTAATACTTTCGCACATAATATTTTAACAGTACACTATTGGCGATTTACCCTACCGTTGGTGGCGCCACTAGAATGTAAACATGATACAAAATCTTTCCTTACTGCTCTAATGAGAAGCAGTTTGGAGAAGATAAAGTCCACGCAGAAGGTAAGAACCTTCTGCTTTTAAATGCGTGGAGCCCTGGTGTTAGGTCAACTAGCTCTTTGATGGAAACGTCGGTATGCGAGGGCCATGGGTCGTGTAAAAACGCCTCGGATAAACTCAAGGAAGCAGCTTTGCAAACACACACAAAATAAACTTAACAATAAAATAAAAATAAACATAAAAATAAACAATACGATGGTCATTGCTTAAAGGCTTAATGATAAAGTCGATGCTTATGGTGTTAGTATGGCACCAGTGGAACGTAACACAGTAGTCCACTACAGTAGCCGACCAGAACGGCACAGTAGCGACCACATTGACACTCAGAATCACCACCCACACAATCAATCGACGGAACACTCGAATGGTCATAAACAATCCCATAATGGTAACCACATCGAGCCTCCGACGACCAAACCAAGCGGCAGCGAACCCCGGTGCAATGTCGCACCCTGTATATATGTAAGTCACACATCTTAGCCTTTATAAAATAAAATATAAAATCATAATTAAACACAAAAAAAAGTATCGACACAAAATTTCAAGTATGAAATTTGAACTTACGTCGATAAATCTGGAGTCTTGCTGCTAATACAATTTACCAGTACGTCGACATAAAATTAAAGGAAATAATACCCAAGCAAAGTTTAATAACCAAAACGTAATAATATAAATAAGTAGCATTACTACATTTATCAAAAACAACACTTAAACTTGGTATTTTTATCGACGACTGCAAACGTGAGATAGTAGTAGATTGCAATTTATCACCAAGTGCAGAAAGTTGTAACCTGTCACTTATCTATCAATTGCAACCATTATTTAAATAAAAATGCAGAACGAAAAAAAGAATACCACGATGTTACACATAAATAAAAAATAAAACACATTAAAAAGGCCAAGGGAAAAAATACGTTATCGAGCTTCCGTTGTTAAAATATTGGCCAATCGATCGACAGGTACTGTGAAGTAATAGCAAATAAATCGTGCTACTCACCGATGCTACCGGATAAAAATCCTTCCCAGGAATTATGGGCCAGGGTGGTCGGACAAGGACGGTAATCGGTAGAATAGTCTAAA
Source organism: Podabrus alpinus (assembly GCA_932274525.1). NCBI lineage: Eukaryota > Metazoa > Arthropoda > Insecta > Coleoptera > Cantharidae > Podabrus > Podabrus alpinus. Next base: position 62,103,582 of record OW026454.1, on the reverse strand, counting down.
TCAAAATAGTCTACGGTAAATTGGTCCAGGTAAAAAGGTCTACGGAAAAAAAGTCTACGGGTAATAAAGTCTAGGTAAAATGGTCTAGTAAAAAAGTATAGGTAAAATGGTCTACGGCATAATTTAAGGAAAGATTCATTGGATAACTTTTTAATAAAAAGTTGCGATTACACCGCTTACATACTATAATACTATAATATACACATCATATAATGATGATGCAGTGATATCATTCTGACACGAAAATACAAGCGAGAATCCAGACCTTGATTCTGGAGAGTAATAGAGTTTTAGACTTGGAAATCTTTCAAAGTCCAAATCCAAATCTTTCTTTAGAAATCGTTAAATTTAAATTCATTAAATTATAAAGGAGTTTTTGCAATACATGGTGACAGGGCCGTCGAGAGAAAATCGGGGCCCGGGGGTAGATGCATGTTTGTTGTAAGTTTTCCCAGATTTCAGGATTTCGGTTGAAATCCGGGCGTTCTCAGAAACTCCTGGCCTCCTCAGAAACTCCGAGCCCGGTGGTAATCACTATCTACCCCCCCCTCTTGTCGGGCCTGCATGGTACACATGTCCATGGTACACATTAAATATTGTAAATATATAGCGAAAATATGCATCATATCACTAGATTTTGGGTAAAATATGCAAATAACCGGCTAAATATTATTTTGTCCATTCTCACCGGAATCTTTCCTTGAATTTTGCCGTAGGCCATTTTTCCATAGACTTTTTTACCTAGACCATTTTACCTAGGCCATTTTACCTAGACTTTTTTACCCGTAGACTTTTTTTCCATAGACTTTTTTACCTAGACCAATTTACCGTAGACTATTTTGATTTAGACTATTTTACCTACAATCGACAAGGACACATGGCACGGCCAAAAAAACCACAATCCTCCAATCGCGGATCAAATCCCCTACTGGGATGGAAAAACAGCATATTCCATATAATATCCGGATTGTCGGACTGCAATTCCCACAAACGTAACCATACTCCGCAAAATCGAAAACCAACTCCGATAACTTCACAGCACAAAAGACGTGACCTTCTCGTCCGCCATTTTTCCCCAAGTCCCTCTCAGCGCGCAGCTCGACTTGCGTTCCGGAAAACAGATAATAAAAATATCGCAGAGTCCACAACGCCATCTCATTCAATTTAAATGAAATGGCAGTGGCCAACCAAATTGATGTATAAGGTTGAACATAACGGATGTAAAGTCCAAAATCCGTTATAAACAATGGCCGACAAGCTACGTATTCGTGAAATAAATTTGAAAGTAAACACAACAATTTACATTATTTACTCGTCTATTATTCATAATATCACACAGTAACAATTTCTTTAAATTATAAACACACGTTTTAAACGTTAACAACTGACAACTGATCGCATGTTATACGTAGCATTCTAACTTAAAATTCTACCGCATGGTGGCGTGTTGCTAAATGTAAATCGCCAATATAAACCTTCCTCTTTTCAATAGGAAATTTTCAATTTATTTGGGGTGGTCAACATTAGGTTACTCGACCCGGTGATTGTATTGTAATTTGAAAAGCTAATAAATAAATTTTTCAACAATGCAATAACTTCAAAAAATCAATAAACAAATATATTTATAGAAAAAGAATTTTGTAATAATAGTTGTAGTACCCTGTATTGTAAAATGACCAAAATATTTTAAACTTCCATACAGCTTAAAGAATAAGGGGATTACACTGCAGCTTAAAGAATAAGGAGATTACAATTAACCGTTCTGACCATATTGCCGATGGGACGCAATTTACCCGTACCCTTGACCGTGGGACGCAATTTGCCGTCACCGAGTTTATGACCTTTTCTGCACAAAATCATAATCTAAAAAATATTTTTTTAGTATTTATAAAAAAATTTTAATAATCATTCTATTCGGCATGGATTTCACCAAATTTTGCAAATATTTTAATATTTTTCGACATTATTAATTTACACTTTATATTGTATATTCTTAATTAAATTTCACAAAAAAAAATTAAAAAAAACGTTATACAAAAAATTCATCAGAAAAAGATTTTACTAACGCCGCGTGAACAGTGGGTCGTTTAAGGAACACAAGCAACTTAGGACATTCGTAACTACGCAGGTATTTAAGGAAACTTTTCGTGTTTCCGGGTATGAATACTCTTTACCACCTAGTTATTTTAGGAGGAGTTGTCAAATTGTTCCATTGGCCTATTTAAATTGTATAGATACCTACTTAAAATTTCAACTGTTCCTTAAAAGACCCATAGTTCACATGCAGGGTTAAGGTCGGTTCATGGAAAATATTTAATGTAATTTAATTTATTTTAATTTAAAAAAGTTCAATATACCTAGTACATAACCTCCTATAGGCGTTCATGTTACATTTTCTCTAATTTAATTTAATTTAACGCGAGTTCTAACGGTAGATTTTTAAGAATTCTTTATCTAAAGCCCGTCTTACATCAGGTTATTTCTGGCGCCATTTCTTGATCCATATTTCTGGCGCCATTTCTTGGGCCAGAAATGACGCCATTTCTTGATCCAAATATAAAGCCTGTATTATATCAGGCCATTTCATCCGCCATTTCTAGCGCTGATCTTGCGCAGTAGGTAATTTTAGCAAATTACCTGAAACATTTTGTAGGCCAAATATATAGAACCCGTTCTATTTTGAGGCTATTTTCAACGCCATTTACCTGCGAGCGTGCCCAGTAAAATTAAACGAACGTCAAATTGTGAAAAGTTGTGCTACACATAAAAATTGAAATGGATAAAGAAAGCGATTTAATTGCAGAAAATGTGATTGCAGCAAACATAATAGTATTATTTTTTTTACCAACACAAAAAAATTTTTTAAAAAATTAAATTTTCAATGGTTATTAAATTTTCAAATTTGATTTTTTAATTTCAGTGAAAAACAAAAACATTTGCGATTATTTAAAAATACGTAACTTTTAGTGATAAAAGCAAGTCATTCCTAGCCCTGCATTTGACAATTACTACCTGCCACAGAATCTACCTGCGCATTCAATCTGTACTGCGGCCGCTCACAGGCAAATTGTTCAAAAATAGAGCACGTGTCAGGACATTTCCAGCCAGGACATTTTCCAAGACATTTGCTGTTTTAAACTAGGCAATTTATTTGGCTCAAGAAATGGATCAAGAAATGGCGCCAGAAATAACCTGATGTAAGACGGGCTTAAGGAAAAGAAGCATGAACTTACCTGTAGTGGAGTTCAAAAGGTTTTCAACAGACGGCGCTACTAAACTGGAAGGCGGAATAAATGGCTTAAGAACCAATCACGGACCTCTTCAAGATCCGTGGCACCAATACAAATGAATAATTGGGTATATATGATAAAAAAAACTATTTTTGCATGATTTTATTTTAAATATAGTTTGTATAGGTACGTTTAATACAAAACTTTTCTGAAAGAAAAGTTTGTACGTCTATAATGTAATAATGCCCATAATAATACCTAATTGTTATTGACCAATTTTTTCCTTACCAAAGCATATCCTAGATTTCTTCCATCGATCAAATCAAATAACATTTATTATGAGGCTGGAAGATACCTTACAAAAGTATACCTCATATGCGAACTCTATTTTCTATGTTATATAACTAACGGTAAGTTGATTAGAAGTTTAATGGAGAAAAAGAGATTTTAAAATGCCATGGCCATGCATAGTACCGGGTTTTATTGACCCACACCTCTTTCATCTTGAAGAGAACCAAAGTCTGTGGCTTGATGAGGAAAGCATTCACGTGCCTCCCAAGCTTTGAAGGAAGTAGTGGGGCATACACAGGGTGTATTCTTCCGCCCTTATTAGTTAGAACGTCCAAATTAACCAATTACTCTATGTAGATATTACAACGCTGTCTTCATTATAAAATAATATTTGATGCCATCTGCAATATAGTATGGTTATATCAAATTGATATAAATAAAAAGAAAACCAATTTGTTAGTTAGGACGTTTTAACTAAGGACGGCAGTGTTGTGTTTATCCAGTTTCAGTTGGGGACCTATCTAAAATTTTAGTAATTCCTCATTTGTTTCTCAATTTTAGTCATTTCCAGTTTAATTTGTTGTATTTTGAACTTTTCTTATTATTTATTTCTTTAATTTTGCTGCAATTTTCCTGTTTCGGTAATTTTTACTTCGATTTGTTACATATTTTACATTTTCACCTCTTTGATTGTCTCTTCGATTTTCTCTGTTGTTTTACTATCCGTAATTTTATTCATTTAATTCCTTATTCGTTCGTTTTTTAATAATTAAATAATTCCTTATTTAATAATTTGTTAATAAAATTTCTTAATTTACTTATCTACTTAAAAAAAATGTTTGAATTATTTTTGTATAGTTCTTTCCAATTTTGGATTAGAGAGCGCGTACCAGTGTGCCCCTTAGGCTACACCGCTGCGATTCAATACGAAACATCATCATCTTCCCAATCAGATCGACAAAGCACAGGTTCCAATGTCCCATTTATTTCTTGACATAAACTAGATAGTGGATTGTTCGGCTAGCATTAATTTATTTATTTAAGAAAATCGTTTAGTGGGGGAACCCTCCGTGCTTTGAAGGGCACGTAAAGCCGTCGGTCTCCCTATGTTAATGATTTTCCTTCATAACAATAAAAATCAGGATACAGGCACATCGTAAAAATTAATTATGTTCACACAACTAATTTGAAGAAAATGGTAACAGATCAAATCTACAGATTTCAAAGAAGTTAAAGAAGAAGTTTCGTGTCGGGGGGGATGTCGAAACAACCTGGGCAATCGCCACTCAATGCGGCCTCAGAACGCCACTTTCTGCCCATTTATTTGCTCACCACTTATCCTCATTGGTATATTTTTTAGTTACTCACAACCATGACAATCATACACGAGTAAAAAAAGTAATGAATGAGTAAATAATTCATATCAAAATGATATTAACATAAATATTATATTCCATTGATGTGAATTCTAAAAATGGATAATTTTTTAAAATTTTTCTCTCAAGAACATTTATATTAGAATACTCTCAAGTAGACTCTAAAGAATCACAAGAATTTAGCGTTATAGTCATTTAGATAAATTAATAAACGAGTTATTTTGGGTACTTCTTTGTAACATTTTTACATAAAAGTTCTTGAAATTTGAACTTAAATATTGAATTAAAATTTTAATTTGGGGTGGAGGTAGAAAACAATTTTACAAGCTGATGTTGCGAGCGGCGTATTCGGATTAGGAAACATTGTTATGAGTTATTTTGGCAGGGCGCCGTACCAGTCGCCACTGAAAAAATCATTTTGTGTTAAACTTATGCAGATTATCTATAAAATTTAAGTATAAATTATATATTACATATTTTTGAAAACATACGTATAGGATTGGTATACATCTCTCCTTTTTAGACCAGGCAATGAAGATTTTGGAACAGTAGTTATATTGGGAACAATGAAACATATACCAGTAGATTCAGAAAATTGTCCTGAATCACATATCCAAATGGAGTGGAGATGGAAATTTTGTAAATATTTTTAATTAACAAAAAACTGTTGGAAAAACGCCAAAAAGCGCCACAAACACCCATAACTTCTTTTTAATACATGCGATTGACAAAATAAAAATACCAGTGTGTAGCGCAGAAAATACTCTACAAATTGTAAGCGGGACGGTCTGGCCTAGGACTAATAGTTTATTTATAATTAATAATTATATAAAAAAAAAAAATATATAAATATAATTTATAATTTAATTATAATTTATAATTTATAATATATTGCGGTGTACCAATACCACGTCAATAGAAATGATCACGTTTTGAATCAAAGTTTTTAATTTATTAACAAAGGTAGCACGAGACTTATTTGTTCAAACGAAAGGGTTTTATCCGACACCAAAGAATTGTTTTAACGTCATAAATCTAATGGAGAAAAAGGTCACGGAATGAGAAAACAAGGTAAATTCAAATGCAACGTTTTAATTCTGTTTTTAAATTAAAGGTTTGTTAAAATTGTAAATTAATTTAAGTAGTGATATATAAAAATGTAATTTGAAATCAAAAACAATTTGTTCAAGGTATTAGTTATAAAAATATGTTAAAACGTAGAACTTTTAAAATAACAAAATATTTATACGTGTCGGAGTGCGCCGTAAACTCAATGTACCACGAATGCGAAAAACATTTTCTTCAAAAGTTTACCGGAAGACCACAGGAGATGTTAATACTTCAAAATAAATCTGAAACATAAAAATTCATTAAAAATTTTACAAATTATTTTGGGCTAAGTACGAACCTGGAAATTTTACGTCAAATATATTGATTTTTATATCGACAAATAAAACGAAATCAGAAGTGCCTTGAAAATACCAGTAGCTATGGTAAAAAGACAATGGAAAGAGGTTGTTGATTGCTTAATAAAATAAATGGTGGCAAATTTTGTGCGTCCAGCTAAAAAGTTAAAAATATAATAAAATTTGATTAAGAAAGTGAATAAAAAGTTAGTAATTGAAAGAACATTATACTTACGTATTTTAAAAAGTGAAAATCTGTGCAAAATTGAGAAGATTCACTATTATATTGAACGAAAACTTTGGTCACGATACAACCATAAACTACCACGAGGAAATTCAATCCAGAGAGATCGCACCCTTGAAGGTCATCGAACGAATACCACTGCATAATTTCATGGTATATGAACCAAACAAACAGAATTACACCAGATAAAAGGTACCGTCCCATTCAAAATTATTAAAAACATAAAAATTTTGTGCAAATTGACGATTAATTTCACACGTGCGGGAAAAACGTTTAGGTTTATTATAGAATTGAGATCTTTGTTATTAGAGATAAGAATTTTATTAACTATAATTATTTACAATTTGAAATTCATAATAAAAAACGATTTGCTGTATCAACGGAGCATAATTTGTGTATGATCATTCCAAAAGCCACAATATTGCATTTCAGATTTGAGATTTGGCTAAGGAAGGAACCCAGCTTGGGAAAAGGTAGGTCTGTGCTATCCGAACTAGTCAAGCCGAGGCATCAATTTATTTTATTTGTATTTGTCAAGAATAATTTGCTTACATTTCTATTGACGAGGTACTTTTACGTATACCCGTACAAGGTATTAACATTAGAACGTTTAGCTCCGGCGAGGCAAAGGCCTTCACAGCAATTTTGGCTAGCCCAACGTGAGGCTACGTCAGTACACAGCAATATATTTATAATATTTATAATTATTTATAATTATAATTATAATATAATAATAGTTCCTTACGCTTACAGCTGATCGTTTGGGAAAATTCAGGTTAGCATATTTTCCTCAATTAATTATAAATAAACTATTAGTCCTAGGCCAGACCGTCCCGCGTATTTTCTGCGCTACACACTGGTATTTTTATTTTGTCAATCGCATGTATTAAAAAGAAGTTATGGGTGTTTGTGGCGCTTTTTGGCGTTTTTCCAACAGTTTTTTGTTAATTAAAAATATTTACAAAATTCCCATCTCCACTCCATTTGGATATGTGATTCAGGACAATTTTCTGAATCTAATGGTATAGGTTTCATTTTCCCCAATATAAATGACGTTTTATGGCTTTTTAACGTCTTCATTGCCTGGTCTATTTTGATCCAGTTTTTTCAAAGTAATAACTAATAACCGCTTTTGATCAATGTTCTTCTTCACACTCTCTCATTCCAATATTGGACATAGTCCTCCCCTTTCTTCCGGCTACCTCTCTTATGTCATCTGCCCATCTCTTGTTCTCTTATTGCATCTCGGTCTCCAGTTTATTATTCTTTATGAGTATTATTATTCTTTATTATTTGATTTATGATCAAGATTATGCTATTAAAATAATCTAAAAGAGAATGCCCGAAATATTTCAAAGCCAGAATTCGGGAAGACACCGGCGTGGAATCCATTAACGACTTTATCCGGCACTTTACGGGTAAATTCTACGATCGCTTGGCCATCTCAAAAAATTCTGAAGTCATTGATCAGCTCGACGATTACCTAGGATACAAAAGAGGCCCAAGGCGATTTTAGCGCCGTAACATTCCGAACTAAAGCGGCGCCAAGCTATTTATTTTAGGGTGTCTACCTTACCAGCAAAAAAAATGCAAATTGTTCTTAATGCGCGGTTACCAGGATATATCAGAGATTTTCCATCCTTCGAAGCTTTTGCATTTTAACTACTTGTGCTAGACATCTGGGGGGGGGGTTATTTGGTTGCTCAGAGTTGCGAGTGATGGGGAGGGATGATTGCCGGATGCATCGGGGGATATTGTTGTCACTGGCTATGTTCCGGAAACTTGAGTACGCAGGCTCGGGTTCCAGCAGAGGGAGGTAACCACCTTCCCTTAATCAGTAAGATAGCTTGTCCATCGTCGTAGATAAGCTCGGCGCGGGTCCTGACTATCGAAGCTACTGATCCTTCTCCGGCACGGAATTCCGGCCGACTTGTCCTCGACTTTGCCACTTATGTGCGAAATTTACCTTCTTTTCATCCACCAATTCTATTATCACCTAAAAAAAACCATCTATGTAATGGGATTGGTAGATGACATGAAAAATGCCCTTCAAAATAACTTAAAAGTTATGACCGTCGCTAGTCAAGCGGGGGGGGATAAAAAAAACCTTCGTTAACGAAGGTATTTGTTTGCAGGGGAACTTCAAAGCCCAACCCTGGAATTTCAATTCATGTACTGTGGCGCACCAACTATGTGAAGGATGACTGGGTTAGGCCCGGTAATCCCAAAATTAATTAATGATTTGGATTTGGATGCCCGAAATCTATGCAATATGTTTAATATGCAGTCACAGTAGTCAGACCTGGTTTTATTCAGCAGGCAAATGAATTTAAATTACATATTTTTGGGTACGGTAACCTAACCCTGGTCACTCCAAATAAATTGAAAATTTCCTATTGCAAAGAGGAAGGTTTATAATATAGTTTACTGATATAATTTAAACATGCGAAAGTATTATCAAAATTTTGAGTAAATCGAATTTGAAGTTTGCAAATTTACATGTAAAATTAACGAGATTCCCGCGCGTCGCTCATTCTGTTGACAGTCCGTGCAGTTATAATGACCCTAACACTTAGAGTATTTCGCACCGGCAGATGCAGCTCGTCTCTCGTACATGTAATATCGATTATTCTTTGTTTTTGCGCGATTTTTTGGGGGTGAAACGTAATAGTTTACTGCCCCATACCGCAACTATAATTTTTAATGCTATTTCAAGGGTCTCTAAGCTCTCGGTTTCATTTATCCGGTTTTTTTTTTATGGGAGGCGCCTTCTCGTATGTTTAGCATAGTAACCAGAGTCAAAACTGCCCTGGAGGGGTGCAGAGCGGAGCGGAGCGCAGCGGCGCCCCGAAAGGGTAGATTTTGACGATGGATAAACCTCCCTATCGAATGCACACCCCAAAAATCGAAGAAAAATTCGCTAAATTTACGTACTTTCAAATTGATTTATGTATACTTTCGCAAGTGAAATTTTTACAGTATACTCTATAAACCTTCCTCTTTGCTATAGGAAATTTTAAATTTTTTTGGGGTGACCACGGTTAGGTTACCGTCCCCATATTTTTTTTCTTTTAATAACCGTTCAACAACAACCTTTGCATCGGCAGGAAAATCATTTTCCAAATTAAAAATTACTTACGATCGTCCATCACAAATAAAAGATTACCAGATCTAGCAGAAATTGTATTGAGCAAGATATACTATATTGATTTCAAAGACACTATTGATGATTTTGCTAAAACAGAAAAAAGACGTGTAGGTACATTTTTAGGTTCATATGTTTTTTAATATCAGTTTTTTGAAAGAATGCACGCAGGAGGGTTGAACCCCCCCCCCCGAATTGTATTAGAATTTTGCTAATCAGATTTGAATTATTTTTATATCTATGATATTTTTATTATTGAAAATTAATATTAAATTTTCTTTATTTTTCTTCTTAATTTTAAAAATGAAGTTTTCTTATCCAGAAAAAGCAGGTAAACCTTTTCGTCGAATTTGAAAGTTAACAGTTCTAACGGTTCTACTGGTTCTACTAACAACACAAAAGAAACTGTTTTGAAAACACGATATAAAGAAATAAAATAGGGATATGGAAATTATTTGTGTAATTTCATGATGCAATTTTTTGCAAAGTTCTATAAGGGAATTTGATATATGTATTTGTGATAGAAAAAATAATACAAAGTTCAACTTTCTTAAAGCCCCTAAGTCAATACTAGAATTTTGAAAGCCAACAAACAACAGGGAATAAAGTCCCTAAATTTGAATGTGATTTTTGTGAGTCAACACGATAAGCATTTCATTTCATAGTTACATACGAGTGCTACGCTACTTGGATAAATAAGAGCCAAGTGTTTAGTTTGGAATTCCTGAAAAACACGTCTTTATTTTGTGAACATACGCGGTTAATATGTCAGACGATAACATGGTAGGAAAAAGTTTTGAAAAAAGAAAGAAAATTGCTGAAGCTGTGCTAAAACAAAAGAAAGGAAAATTTGTGCCTGTAAGTAAAATTTTTTATTATACAAAATTTTTGCGAAAAATAAGTGGTAGGCCTAACGGTAACTCTATATTATATTATACAAGCCGATTTGTTAATTCTAATGGTTATTTTTTCTCTTTCAAAATGCAGGTTTACATAAAAAAATCGGAGAATGCCCGAATTCAAGAAATTGCAAAGACCAAATACTTAGTTCCAAGTGAAATGACAGTGGGTGAATTTATGTGTGCATTAAGAAATTCGATTAATCTTCATCCAGAAGAATGCATCTTCCTTTTTGCAGACAATTGCATTCCGTCATCTTCTGCTCCCATGGGAGAACTTTACGAAGTAAATATAGAAATCGTACATATTTGAATCAAATATTAAATATTATTTTATTCTAGCAATATCACAAAGAAGATAAGATTCTTTACTTAACGTACATGGATGAAAACGTCTATGGAGGAATTTCATAAGAATTTAAATAAATTATTAATTATAAAATGTTTATCTCTTTGTATTTTTGCCAAATTATTTAGATTAAATTTATTTTGATTACCTGGTATTTTTGATTCACAATCCTTTTCGCTAATCTTTAAGGTCTTCTGCGCAATCGCAAAATTTGTAGTATCTGTTGTTATCAAAAAAAGAACATAACTTTTGTGAAATTTTAAACCTTTTGCGTACAAAATTGCACATTTCTCAGATGGGCCATATTACGGATGCTACTAAAAGTGTAGAAGAAATAGAAACTGTTGAAGAATATGATGATCAACCTGATGGATATAGCCACGTGCCTGTAAGTAAATCGTATATGCTGATCCAGTTTTAAACCGTAAAATCTAATTGTTTGGAAAATATTACAGGTTATTGTAGATAAATCACCGGAAAGTAAGTTAAGCACTTTGGAGGAGAGGCAGTTTTTACTCAGTCGCGATATAAAAATAGTTCAATTTCAATTTAAGCTTAGAAAAATGCTTAATCTTCCACCTGGACAGTGTTTATTTCTTTATACTCATAATTATAGGGTTTGGGAGCCTAATACAAAATTTGGAGAACTGTACGAGGTAAACTTTTAAAATTATTTAGTTACGCCCTGTATTAATATAATTTTTTAGTGTTTAGACAGAAAGCATATTAACTTGAAGTATACAGATGAAAATTTATATATAACAGACCTACATTATAATTTGAAAGAAAATATGGGTAACACTGAGTTACCAAAATTGCCATAATTATACATTTCAAAATAATTCATATTTCAGTACATTTTTGCTGTTTCTTAAAATAGTTATATTTGCAACATGTTAATATAATAATTATTGTATTGATTATATGCCCGAAACATGTAAATTTTAATATTCAATAAATATTTTTATTTTGTTTTTATTTTATCTAATGGCTCAACAATAAAAGGTATTACCAGGGCCGGAGCTAGATATTTCAGCACCGAGTGCACACTGTTCTAAAAGCATTTGTTAAAAACTTGAAATGTATATTATAGGATCTACCTTTCAGTTGAACCGGCTCCAGCTCATTCAAAATATTTGCCTGCGCAGACTCCTGAACACCCCATGGTTCGTCATGAATCGACACCTCTATTCCGTTACCAAACTGGAAACCCTCAATTATTTTATAAGAAATCGGAGGGAGGAGCAGCATTATGAGGGGAAGGGGTTTCTTGCCCTTGTCTCTCTTCATCCTATTCGCGGACACAATTTTTACCCCTTGTGTTTGGAGATCCGTGTTGACGTGTTCAGTGCCTATCTCCTTCGGGATACCGCGAATTATAACTTTAAGCGGCTTGTCCTAGCGGAGTTGAAGGAATTTTTTCCTCCATGGTGATTTGGTCCTGTTCTGGCTTGTTCTCAACCCGAAAACTGAGGTCTTGTATGTACTTGGATTGAAGGCTGGGGGCTTGAGGCGCCCCTATCTTCGTCCTCGAACTCCTCCATTGCGAATTCGGCGTCGCTTTGGGCCATCACTGTTGTCATCATCTGCTCATTTTGCCTTGCGAGTGTGGTGGATGTGGATGGAATCAAGGAGGTGCCTCCCTTCTTGGTTTCTTTTCTGCCCTAATGTATTCGTCATCGCTGACTTTTTCCTTTTGTCCTTCAGTCGCTTTCGCTCTTTCCGGGTCAGTTGAAGTTTTTCCCTGTCCTTTACTTCTTTTTCGTAGTGGATTTCGACGTCGATGAAGTCCGATTCGCATTGAAGCTCCTGTTTTCCCGCATCCTCAAACTCTATTTGACCATCCTCAATTCCGTGACTGTTGGCGACCCCTTCAGTAATCTCTAATTTGGCTAGTTTTATTTGTTCCATTACTTCTTCGTAAGTTGTCATTTTTAATCGCAATTGTGGAAATTTGACAGTAAATGAAGTTTTCCCGTTATTTAGCCTCCAAGGTTAATAAGAGACTTAAACTCGCAATTAACGGTAAAATACGTCTTCACTGTTCGACTCACTCAACTCCTGAACTGATTTCTTGTCAAGGGCTTTTGCTATCTTTATATACGTTTTAGAGGTATTATTTTACCTCGTGCAAGTTTCTAATTGTGTAACCATCTGGTGCGCACTTATTGAGTAAGTTAGTTAGGGGTTTTATGTATTCAACACCCTCGGCGAATATTGGTGCTGGTTTTACTGGTTCAGAGGAAGTATCTTGGTTTGGTTCCTCCTCTTTATTTCTGTCTCCTTGTTCTCCCTCTGTCTTATTATTTTCTATCGCAAGACTTTTAAGAGGGCTAAGAGCTTTTAAAGGCAAATCATCAACACAGTGGGACCGACGGCTTACGTACGGAGGAGACTGTGATGAAATTTTTAAGCTGAAAACCGGACTCCATGCGGGAAGCATATTAACATTCCTTAGGGGTCGTCCATAAAAGACGTCCGCGCATGGGGGGAGGGTTACAAAATGTGACCAAGTTAGACCGGGGGGGGGGATAAATGTGACGTCCGCATAAATATCCCATTTTGTGGGATTTCTAAGAAAATTGTGTGTGAATATTTTTTTTATGTAACATTTTGTAAAATAATTTATTTACCCCTTAAATTCTAAATGTCGTGTAAACAATGTCGTGTCAAGTTTGATTTTAGATAAATGAGGGGGGTGTTCGATTTGTGACCATAGGACGTTCCTGGGAAGGGGGCGAAGATTGTGACCAACTGTAACAAGTGGGGGAGGGGGGTTGAAAAGTTGGAAAAAATTACGGACGTCTTTTATAGACGACACCTCCTTATAGGCCTAGGCAACCGTGGTTAAATAGTAGCATCCCATTGGCTAAATTGCATCGTAACTGTTAACAATTTCTATTGACGTTTTGTTAACCGCACTGGTTAACCGTTAAAAATAAAAGACCATTTTTTCCATAGCAACAAAGTAGCAACAAATAAGTTTGGTGTGGTGTGTGGAACCGTAACTTTTAAATGGCCGTAAGTAAGTACCATAGCATCCACCAATCAAAGATATTCAAAGTAACAAATGGGCAAGAAATGACAACCTAGTGACGTGTGCCTCTGCGATTCAAAAAGTAGGCAGACTCTGCATCATTTATTGTCTTGCTGCCCAAAGTACACACAACATCGACACAATTACACCTTATACTGTCAATTTTACAACATTACACCTTTCGACATTACAGATATAATTAAAAATAAATTCATCACAAAACTATTCATAACAGTTTGCAAAATTATAATAAACACACTTAAACAATTCAACATCACTCCTTAATTTGTCTTCGAAATGGATTTATGTACTCATCTATTACCAAGTTACTGTTACCAATCAATTTAATTCAATATTTTCTTTAATTCAATTATAATTCAGTTCTGTTAAATTCTTATTCAATGTTCAATTATATTCATCGTTAAATTTTATTCATTCATATTTATTAATATTCATTTATACAGCCGCTGCATTTAGCGCTTAGCTTACTACGTTACCATTAGTTTAACTTATTAGTTTGTCTACATTAGTTTATCTTATTATTTACCAACAATTGTTATATCATCCCCATTTTTCATTTACCAATCTTTCATATTAATTGTTAAGTTTTATATTGTTGTTTTTATATGTATGTATCCATTTGCATAAATATACTCCCTCTCTAGGTGGTTAACTTAGAGAGGAAACAGGAAAAAACCTGAACCTAACCTGAACCTAACCTGACCTAACTTTCGTCAAGATCATACCAAAGCCGAATAGGTTAGATCCGAACCATCTTTCTTTCACGGCTTTCAGACCGATCGGCCTTCTACCGGTGTTCGGGAAATTACTTGAAAAATTAACAAGAACCTTTATCGAGTCTATTGTTATTTTTCAAATATTTTTATTTTCCTGCTTGCGTTTTTCACTTAATGAGTTCGTCATATCTAAATTATATGCATTGCACATGTTGAAAAAAATACAGAAACATGTAAGTATTCGTTTAATTGCAATTTACTAACACGCGTTTGATAAGACTAAGTGCGTAATTTTTGTGAGTAATTTAAGACATTGTCGCCAAGGACTTAGTTGGGTTTGCAATATTAGTAATCGTATTAACGGATTTAAGTGAATTTTGATATATATCTCAAAAATTTAATTTAATACATTTTAGTTGGATTTAAAACTATATTTTTAAAATTTGACTTTATGAGTACTACCTACATAGGAATTTTTTCTAAACTACCTAAATGTCGATATTTTTTGGACTTAGGAAGTTTTGCAATAAGGATCTTCATATATATTGTTGTGTCCACTACAAGCTCCCTCATAAATGTGTACGGGATACACAATCGAAATAAGAGGGAGGATATGTCTAATTTATTGATAAAGTTTTGTTCAGTATGAATGTGAATTACAAATAAAATGTTACTAGATTTAAGTTTTGTTTGTGATTATAAAATTTGTACAGTATGAATGTGAATTAAAAATAAAATGTTACTAGATTTAGTTTTGTTGATGCTGCTAATAAAAGGAACCACGTAGGACAAAGCGGTATCGTTAGAAGAACAAACGTAAAACAGAAGCATGAAGATGCAAGGGTAACCAGGCCAATAGATAATAAAGAGCAGAAAGGCAGTTCCAAATTAGATGACCCGCAGATCGGTTGAGTTTAGAGAGCTCAGTAATTAAATAATACTTGTATAGTCGTGTTTAGAGGCATTCAATAAATAAATAATACGTGTACGGGCGTGTTTAGAAGAGTCGCTAGTCAGATAGAAAACGACATGCAAAACAGTCGTGTACAGAAGTGAGTCGATAAAGAATATGAAGACCATTTATGTTTGGATATTGTAATTGATAAATGATACGCAGACTGGCTATATTCGAAGAAGTTGATTGGTGTGAGATAAAAGAAGAGTTAAGTGTGTTGCAGTTTGAGAGTAAAGGAGTGTTAGATAATTGGACCAATTTGAGGTGAGAGGATTGGATAACGGAACGTGTAGAGCTAGTACGTGGAGCAAATTGGGTTCAGAGTTGAGTATCGGAACGCGAGAAGCTAGTACGTGAAGAAGATAGAAGAAAGAAGAAAGTGTAGTCAGTTCGTCAGTGCGGTAGATAACGTGCGACGAAATAAAGGTCAGTCGACAAAAAGAACACAAACAGGTAAAGCTTTACACTATCATTACAGAATATAAGTAGGGATGTTAATTAGTTTAGTTATATGTTGATTTATTTTGAAATTTAATTGTGTTGTTGTGTGTTATAAAAGGAGAATGTTTTTAAATAAATTGTGTTTGATGTATCCTGTTTCTTATTTGATTGTGTATCACGTCTGAAGGATCTCCACAAAAATAAGCGACCTGAGAGCGGAAGAGGACACAAAACGTGGCGCCCAACGTGGGGCATCAGGTGATTACACGATCAAAAAGAGCAGGTTTAAAGTAGGACACAACATTTTTTGCATCGACTTAGGGTCCTCAAACTCAGCGATGTCTTATTCCCAACTGGACTGGCTTTATATACTAATATTAAACTCTCCATTTTTACCACTAATTCAGAAACGGATTCACTGAATCCAATTTTTCGGCCAATCAAAGCCGTCGGTCCGCTTGTCTTAATGATTTGCCCTTCGTAACAATAAAACAGGGCAACAGGCACATCGAAGGTCAGCTTAGCAAGCTACCTAAGATGTAAAAACCAAGTATGCTAACCGAACTAATTTGAACAGATCAACGGATCTCAAATAAGTTAAAGAAGAAGAAGATAGATAAGAGAAAGGATAAATGGGGGTCTCTAAAAGTCAGTTGTATAAAAGATAATCCTGGAATCAGAGTTAACTCATGGCTTTCTAGTGTATCAACCAAACAAACAACAGAAGTCTGTGAGTTAACTCGGATCAGGGATAAAAGGGCATACTAATTTTTCACGGACAAATGACTCCGGATTTGGCTGCCATACTATTAGGAAAATCATGCGACAATAGGCACATTTAAAAATATTGTCAACATCTCGATTTAGGTTCACTTTAGAACAATTCCTATTTTGAGATCTTGGCTAACCTATTAGTACCAACAATTCACACTGTTGGTTGGTAACATCCATTAAAAAGGCTATCAAGAGATGATGTAACTAAATTGAACATCGTAATAAAATACTTTATTATTGTAATTCTTTGTTCGTATTGGTATTCAAAGCATTTGTTACGCCTTCAAATTTAATGGTTCCATCTGTTGACAACGTTTTGAACTCAACCAGGTGTTTCCAAACCTCCCATCAGGTTTGCCTTTCTCATATGATACATATTATAATCATAGACTATATCAAGCTACGAGTACTTTACTATACATCATTATATCTGCTTTGGTGTAGGGACGAAGCAGTTGAACTGTGAACGTCATGATGGTGAGTGCAAATCTCATCTACTCCCAAATTATTTGCGCGGAGGTTCGGATTCCACCTTGAGCTATAGGTCTCATTATGACATAATTTCGGCAAAGAAAGCGTTATCGTTCTAGTTGTTGGGAAAATGCCAGTTTCATTTAACTTGCAGTTTTTACAAAAATATTATTATCAGTAAAACCAGATAGATGCCATTGGGAAGGGTGTTTCCATAATTCGCATGGTCAACACGAGAAGTAGAATATGAAAAACTGCTTTGAAGGGGTTATTTTCATGAAAAGCGTTTATTAGGTGATATAGCATAACAAATAGAAAGTTCTGCAAACAATTTTATAATGAGTCGACTTTATTAAGACATTAATTTATTTCATTATTTACATTTTCGCTCAACATTTTCCCCAACATTTTTAGATTTAATAAATATCGCTGAACAGCTATACAGTCATGTGTGGGAAAATGAAAATGGATGCGTAAACTAAACAATTACTAAACTGAACAATGTTCAATTGTGTTATCTTGGTCTAACCATGTGAACCAAGTGTTATTACAGTAAGCTGGATTAGCTCTCGAATCAACCACAACATTTGGTTGCGGTCTCAATTGTGTCCAAAAATAGCTTAACTGGTTCTTCAATCTATTCAAAATAACTGGATACAATGCTGCGATATTAGTGCTTTCACATGGATCTTTATGAAGATCGAATAAACAAAATTTATTGGGAGTACAGTGCTCTAGAGTATCCGAAGTAGGCCTACAATTGCCTATATCTGCTTTTCGACGAAGACAATTAATTCGTAATTTGGTTAAACCTCCATTGATTGCAATATTTACGTCACTGTTCAACACCAACGAGATGTTATATTGCGGATCAGAGGATTTTCTACCACTAGAACCATAATATCGATCATAGCTGTCACTTAATATAGTGGACCCTAAAAATGTTGTTCATAATATTTAAACAAGGAATATTCAACGATGTCATACCATTTATTATTTTGAAACGTCCATTTGCACCAATTAATCCTGCAGAATTATTCACTTCATCGATATTAATTAATAAGTCGGAACGACTGGATTTTTTTTTATTGATTAAACTGTCCCATTGATTAACACCATCAATATTACCAAGATTTTTGACATCACCCCCTAAGGTTGTTAGAATTAACTTAAATATCAGCATCTTAACTTTTTCTTTGCTTACCTGCAGCAGCATACAGAGTTGGCATTAAGTCAGAGATATGCATCAACTCATTATTGATGCCTTTCTGCCTCAACTGAGAACTGTACATTACAGCAAGATTTCTAATACCACCCTCATGAACACTGAATTTAAGCTAAAATAATAACATAATCCGGAGCAACTAAAACGTGATGGCGATAAAAGCTTACACCTCTAAGTGGCCAATTAGATCCAAAGTTTTCGTGTATACCTTCAGTTTGAGCTCCATTATCCGAAATAAATACAACTAATGTATTGTCTAATACTCCTTTTTGTTTTAACGCTTTTAATACTTTACCGATAGATTTATCCAATTCCGTAACCATTCCTAAATAATAAATTTTAAACTGTTTGCATACAGAAATTTAAATATATTTTACCTGCGTAAAGTCTTCTCTTGGGATCTTTGATGTAATTAAATTTAATATTATTTTCGTTTTCATCAGGGACTTCTAGAATATCATTGTACCCTGCATGTCCTGCCAAATGAGCGATTGTTAGGAAAAATGGAATCCCACTATTTTGATCCAAAATAACTCGCTCGGCTTCTTGAGTAAACAAATCTGTTGCATATTGTCCCTGAGTAGCCCACATTGGTTCGAAGTTTTTGTGCATGTCTAAACCTTCTAGGAGGAGTCCTTCACCTGACATGTTCTTGAAAGTTTAACGTTAATACAAAAAATTGAAAAATGTTAAATTATTTACCTTCCCCTGCGAGTAATGGTTTCTGTATCCAATATAACCATTCCAATACCCAAAGTGATAATCAAAACCCATACCAGTCGCAGTTACATTTTTGAAAGCTCCTCCTAAATGCCATTTCCCGACTAGATAATTGTCATAACCCAAGCCTTTAAGTTTCTTTGGCAACGTATCTATGTCGAAAGGTAAGTGACGATTTTCTCCTGAAGTTAAGGGTATTCCTTGAAATCCTAAATTGAAACAACATAGGAATACATTTTTATTCAACGTGATGTTTATTTTTACCTAAACGAATTGGATATTTTCCAGTCAAAAGTGCAGATCTTGAAGGCGAACATGAGGTTTGTGTATAAAACCTGTTTAACATTACTCCATTGTAAGCTAGAGCGTCTAAATTCGGTGTAGGAATTTCATTTGAACCGTGAAAACTGGCATCGTTCCATCCCTGAGAATAAGAATTGTTTTTATTGAATCAATTATTACAACCTATCATTGGATAATAGGTAATATGAATGACATTACAAGACGTGAGGATTTCCCAAATGTTAACCCTCTTACAATTATTTAATCATTGGTTAATTGCAACTGTACATTTTTTTATTGGCGGTTGGAGTTGGCCGGAGGCATTTAAGAATCAATAAATTTCATCTTCCTCTTTATGTATGCCAAAGTCAAAAGGTTGGAAAACTTCTTGTAAATGTCTGGCAAATAACTCCGTCTTTTGTTTATTAGTTTTGGCCCAGGTTGCATCTTCCATTTTCAGTGGATGTATCATGAGTTGTGGTTGGTTTAAATTTTTGGTTGCTCTCCACAGGGAATAGTCGGTAGTCTCCTTTGGAGTAAAACTTTCTAAGTAATTTTGGATACTATGGTTTTTATATTCTTACAGTAAATGTTACAATTATTTGACTATTCTGTTGAATCTTGACTTATTGTGGGGGCTTCTTTTAATTTGTCATTGCATTCTTAGTTGGCGCTTTTTTTTAGTTTTTGTTTTATGCCTCCAGGACACTCACTTCTTGTTGAATCACCTATTTTTGTTTCTGGTGTAGAATTCCATCCTGCCTGTGTTGTAAGTGTTCGATTGCTTCTTCAATAACGTTTGTTACTTTCAAAGGAATTTGTAGCAGTAGTTTTTATTCCGTTAGTTGTGCTTACGATAACGATAATTAATGAAATTCAAGACTTGATTCTGCTCTTAGACAATTATCTGGTATTCCTCTGACCGCACAGAAATCAATACAATCCGGTATTTTAATTTGGTTGCGTAACCAATACGTGGGTTTTGCTTTCAACAGCTCTCGTCCCTTGAGGACGAGCATCTTCCGCTGCTGCAGGTGGTAGCGTGAGCTGGTGTCGATGTCGTTACGCTTCGGAGAGCCTCTTACCCCCGAGAACCTGGTCCGCAAGATGCTGGAAAGTGAAGATGACTGGAAACCTATCACATCCTTCATTACAGCCATCATGAAGACCAAGGTGCAGAACGAAGGTGCAGACGACGTAATCCCGGGGTTGTGGTTTGAGGTGAGGTTATAGTCAGTGAAAGTCTGACACTACCGGTTTAGATTAAGCCGGTATCTCGTACAAAATTTCCTCATCCCTGCGCAAGCTTAAACAAAAAAATCTCTCGTCCCTTGGATGTTGCCAGTCTTGAACCCCACTGGGGTGCTTTGCGTTGTAGTCTCCTCCAGTCTCCTCCAGCAATGACTCTATGGCCAAGAGAGTTATAGAAATGTCCGAAATGGGTTACCTTGTTTCAGTGCTTCGGTGGGCAGTAAACAGCTGTCATTTTTAGTGCACCAATCCATTATTATCCAAGTATTTTGTGCCAATTCATTGGCGTTCCATAAAGCTAATTTAATTTATTTTGCCATTTATTTTATTTTAGTGGTGAGGGTTGTTAGAATATTTAACGTGGTGATTATGTGCTCCATGAACCCCTTCATCGTTTGTTTCGATTCTCGAATGTCATTAGTTGGTTGTATCGTTTGTGGTTATTGTACACTGTGTATTGCTCATCACTTGATTTCTGCTTTCGTATGCTTGTATCAGACAATTGGCCCCAGAATATTTTACACAGCGTGGGCTTTGACGACAGTATAACTTGGTGTGTCCATATCTCTGGTACTTAACACACTGTGGAATATCTGTTTTGGGTATTAATGGTTAAAAATTCACCATTGTTCGGAGTAGTGATTTTACCATGTAGATATCTTTATTTATTTCATTTGGTTTCAGATCCACATAGAATCGCGCTAGTGGCATTTTAGTGTGATTTTGTTTTATGTTAAATACACTAGCAGTTGTGTACCCAAGCTGTTCAATTGCTATTTGCATCTGGATTGGATCTGTAGAATAGTGCATTCGCTTCAATACAACCTTGAAGTGCTTTTAATATTTTGATTGGTAGGTATGGAATTCGGTTTATTTTCTTTAAGGGCGGTAACAATGATCGTGTACTTTTCTGACGAATGGAACTGAATTTTAACTTGATTACCTGCGAGTATTTTAAGACGGAAATCTCTTTCAGCTAGATTTTGCATTAATTCATGTAGTGGTTTTGTAGTTTCTACTTCCGCAACGAATATTTATGGAACTTGAGATGTTTCTTCATTGACTGCATTTTCTCGAGTAGCTGTTTTGCCACCCTCAAAGGGACCACAAGCGATAGTGCAATAATGGTTGTGATTAAGAATAGGAATGGTTTCATTTTAAACAATTTGTTAAAATTGCCAAGTATTCATAAAATAAAATAATTACGAATTCGCCAGGCACAGCGTAAGCTGGGCGAAAGAATTAAGTCGCAGAGTCGAAGTTTGTTAATGCATAATAATCAACAATCATTAACAAGTTAAATGAAAGCTTGAAATAGAATAATAAATATTTTAAATTGTTTGCTATGGCACCCCACGCACATACTAGTAAATGAAGAATTATAAAGTATAAATAATTCTATTTATAGAGTTGTAAAATTAAAAATAGAAAAAAACAACAGAAATTCAGCTTTGCTGAATTGATACCTTTTCTCAATGTTGCTTGTATTTATTATTATTATTATTATTGTAACTTACTTGTAACTTTGAACTTTCTTGAGTTCTTTCGTTCTTGAGCTAACGTTCTTGAGCTATGTTGAAAATTGTAGCCCGGCTACGCCAACTCTTCCTATGAAAATGAGACGTTTAGTTCCCTCGCGGTTGGCCGCTGGCGGAAAACCGTGAAAATCGCGCTCCAGCCTCTAAGGAACTATACCAATTTTTCAGAGTCTGTGCACATTATCGTTCTTGAGCTATGTTGAAAATTGTAGCCCGGCTACGCCAACTCTTCCTATGAAAATGAGACGTTTAGTTCCCTCGCGGTTGGCCGCTGGCGGAAAAACCGTGAAAATCGCGCTCCAGCCTCTAAGGAACTATACCAATTTTTCAGGGTCTGTGCACATTATCGTTCTTGAGCTATGTTGAAAATTGTAGCCCGGCTACGCCAACTCTTCCTATGAAAATGGGGTGTTGATACACTCCCGGTGATCAGAAAGCGGGAAAACCGTGAAAATTACCATTTAATGTTATTAAATTGGGATAATTTTTTCAGAGTAAGCAGATATTAGGGTTATTGATGTATATTAACAGTCCGATCCCGATAGGTGACCTTAATCATATTAAAATTTGTTGCTAATTCGTTCGGGTGTTTCCGGTAAATTGGCCGCTAGAAAGTGGCCGCTAACTTCACACAGGTAGTGGAACGGAACAAAGCTAAAATGATACCAATACATATCAGAAAGGCGACTTGATGGAATGTAAAAACTACAGAGGAATATCACACAAAATGATTCATGTAAGACTGCAAGAGTATAATACTGAGAAACAAATAGGAGACAACCATTAACGCTTTAGACGGAGAAGATAAAGTACTGATGCTAAAAATAAAAAGAAATAAACTAACAGAAGAAATGGAAATTTTAATAATACCACAAAAACTAACACACCTTGTATAAATGACCCTGAAGAAAACAATAGCAACAGTTTCAACAAGGAATGAAACGCAGGGTTATTCCACATCAATTCAGGAATATGACAAGGAGACTCGCTGTCAGCCGCGCTATTCATCATAGTAGTGAAGTTCAAGTAAAAGGAAAGCAAAAAGAATGGGACTTATGGTAAATGAAATCAAGACAAAGCTTGTAAAGTTTCTTTTTCATCTTCTTCAATAGCCCGAATGCTGCTTTTATAAACAACTCTCGTCCATCCCCCCTAGACTTTAGGCCTCTCCTCCGTTGATGAGAGGGTTGTAAAGTTTAATACAAGTAGAAACGAACCATTGAACGAATTCAAATACCTGTGAATACAACTAAACAATATCAATGAAAGAGAGGATATTATGAAAGAAGAAATGATGGCAGGAATCAGAGAATGCATGGTTAGTGACGACGTCACAGATTGAATAAATAATTTAAATTTATTTAAATTTCATTACTTAATTACATCTACATGAGCCGCTTTTAGAGAAATCTAACCACGTTTACGTAACCACATTACGTATTAACATAAAAAAACGTACTAAACGCCTGTTTTTCGTCGGTACCCCATTAATAAAATACTATATCACAAATTGCAAAATTCTAATTACTGTCAAAACCGTGTTATTTTTTCCAGCGCCTTCGTTATAAATAATTGGCACACTCTAATAATTTTGTTGTGCATTTTTGAAACTTTAGGACTGATTACCTCGAAAACTTTTCTCTTATTTTTTTAAATTTGCATACTCAGGAACTTGTGTTCTATCCAAATCCGAGAAGAAAATAACGGTTGCAATTTTAAGAAAATTACGATAACGTCATAGCTCAAAAACATCACAATAAAAACATGTTAGTGGCAGAAAAAAGTGACACTTAAAAAAATAGAGTTGACGTGTCCGAGGATTTCTGAGAACACCCCCCAAATATATTGTATCGAATTTGTTCCAAATTTTACGAGCTCGCTGTATTATAATTTATTATTGTTTTAAAATTAACATAATTTTTTTATAATTTATGTTATATAGGACTATCAATAATTACATTATCTTTCACAGATAGGGCACGCATTCAGATGGCTTTAAAGAAAAACTGTGTTTGTTGAAAGGCCCCCATATAAAATAGAAATAAAAATAATTTTTAATCTTAATCGGTTTTGTGTCCTTGGTAAACCACTTGTTATTTAGTATGAATTATGTAGGTACATAAAGTAAATTCTACATAATATAATGAGCATATCTACAAATTTAATCCATATCAATAAAAGTTATCTTTTCATTAAACTTGACATATTTCGTTAATATTTAATGTTATACAGAGCGCAGAGATAAAAGAGATATGTACCTATGTATATAATAACTTGAAAAATTTGGTTTTCTTTATAATAAAATAATATAGTTTAATACTGTTTTGGTTTATTATTTAGGTTATCCCTCAGAAAATTAAATAACTAAACAAAATTTTGTATATAGTAGTAGTAGGTAAATACTATAATAATAGGTTGATTTCTTAAAAGTAAGGACTCACCACATCATCTGCAATTATTAATACAATATTTTGTTGTTTAGCATAGCACATTAATAATACTGCATAAAAATAAATTAATTCCTTCTTAACCAAACACATGATTGAATATCCAAATAATTATTATTTTAAATTATATTTTTATGGATTCTTATGCAGTTTTGCGTTAGCAAAACACTTTATATACTAGCCGTGGTTTCCTTTTTCTACATTTTAAATTATTTTAGTATTATCGTACTTTAGTATACACAACGTAGATAAAATTATTTATTTAAAATTTTAGTCAAATTAGGTCAAAATAATGTAACGAACTAATTTTTTTTGCGTTTCCGATTTTCATTACACTACTTATCGTCTACTTTCAATTTTAACAACTTGAGCAATACTAACCTACTTTTTAATAATCATAATAATCATTAGAGTGCGGATTTTTAAGCAAAAAAATCATTACGATTAAAATATTCAATTTTTTAAAATTGGTTCAACAGAATGATGAGAGAGCTACTTTGGCATTTAGAAGCAAACATTATTTTTTGAAATATTCCATTCGGAATAACTTAATTTATTCACAGAGTGTTGATGTTCACCGGCGGGCCGCGCTAAGAAATTCCGTTAAGTCCGCGATTTGAACCCACAATTTCCGCGCTGTAACTCAACCAGCGATCACACCAACCCACTGCTGTGTTAACATCGATAAATACGACCATGTAACGCTGATGTATCCTGATACGCGCATTTTAAAATTGGACAAGCGGTGCTGGTTATAAAATCTGAAAATAAATAAAATCTTTTTTTCATTGTATTGAATACACATAATAACAATAATAATAATAATAAAACAATGCAAATAAATACAAGGAAGAGTACATCTCATTGTTTAAGAGGTAGCCGGTTCAGCAAGCTGATTTTCAAGCAATACCTAGAAGATTGATGATGAACCTGCGACTTAAACGTAAGCTTAGATCCGGCAGTAAAGGTGTAACAGTTAACTTTCACAGCTGCTGGAAATCTTGCCCGCCTCTGTCGTTAACAGAGAGGGAAGTGCTCCACTGGCCAGTGACGACATTTGTATATTGTGTTCTGGGATTATTTAAATCTCCAGGTTTTATTTTATTTGGGTTTGTCCGAAAGAACGGAAGAAATGTAAATTCTTTGAGAATGCATACCGCCTCCTCTGGTAGAAAAGTATTTACAAAAATAATAAACTTAAAATTCTAAAGTTGTGACGGGCCTAAATTGACCCAAAGAGAGGGTACGCGGATACGGGACCAGTTGCACGACGGCTGGCTCAGTGGAGTGGTCGTGGTCGATTTGGTATTTGAAATACCCGGGGGAACTGGCCGGCGCGTAAGGGACTTACCTCTCTTTCTATTAAATGGGGGGAAAGGATGGGCTCCACCAAGACGAAGTAATTCGCCCACACTTCCCAACGGTCCTTCGCTCGCAGTCCTGGGTGCAAACGAAGGAGAGATAGCGTGGACTAACGAATAACTAATAATTAACGACGGGTAATAAGGTCGGTTTAACGGCGGCAACAAAATTTATTAACGAACACAAGAACTTAAACTAACGGCCTAAAATTACCCGACTTAAACTAACAAAAATTTAACAAGATTAACAACTAACTAATGAACATAATAATCAAAACTAAACAAATAACTAACATTGGTTAACGACTAATAACTAACTACAGGACATAATAACAACCAACTAAACAATTTTGATATCAAGGTTTAACAATTTTCAAATACAGATTTCACGATACCTTAGTATATGTAGGACCGCCAGCGACTTTTATTCTCCAATATTTGGAGCAGGTTACCCACTCGTAACCGACGAGTACCGTAGGAACGACGGACGACGGTGGTAAATTTTGCGAAACGCAATCACCCCACATGCACAAGACAAAACCTTGCCGTTCCCACACTCCCTTTTTCAATTGCACTAACCCCCAAAAACTAATCAAAAACCTTCCTACAAACAACGACGATCTTAATTTTTCTAACTTTTATTCTTCTTTTTTTTTTTTTTTTTTTTTAAATCCCAGCCCTCCAATTTTTTTTATTAATTATGAAAATGTGTCCCAAAAATTAAAACGAAGGTCACACCCCCCTTACCAAAGAAACACTTCGGTGGGGTAGGAGCAACAAAAGGGACGAAACAACCTAAACTAAAGAAAATTAAAATAAAATCACGACGAGACTAATCTTCCGGGGTAGGCTTGAGGTCTTGTGCATGCCAAACACCACGAATATCTCCGGATTCATCCGAGAATTCATAAGTCGCGTTTGACAGCTGTGACTTGATAATAAATGGGCCAACAAACTTGGGGCAAGTTTCGCATTATAGAATCGCGAAGCGTCTGACAGGACGTGATTGCGACGCCAAACCGAATCCCCAACACGGAAATTTGCGGGTCTACGACGAAGGTCGTAGTAATGCTTATTTTTCTCATAAGCGGCCTGTAGCCGCACGACAATATCGTCATATAACAATTGGAAGTCTTTAGGTCCTTTCATCCTCGAACGATCTCCAAACGACACTTCTGTCGATTCAGAGTCATCCGGCTCTATTGCGCTACCGTTTATGCACATCTCCTTACCGAAATTCGCGAAATAAGGCGTTACGCCGGTAACTTCATGAACGGCGGTTCGCATCGCGCAAGCAACTTGTGCCAAATATTTGTCCCAAGTGCGGTGATTATCAGCGACATAAGAAGCGAGCATAGTTTTGAGTACGCGGTTCACTCTCTCAACTGGATTCGCTTGAGGGTGATAAAGAGCACTAAAAGTAATTTTAGCTCGGTAACGACGTACCATGTTCTGGAATTCACGACTCCTAAACTGAACACCGTTATCACACAATACAATTTCTGGCACACCAAACATCAGAAAGACTTCCTCTTCAACGCGTCGCGTCACGGCAGCAGCAGTAGCGGCACGCAAGGGAAAACATAGCGAAAATTTTGAAAAATAATCCGCCACCACCAAAATATAACAATATCCGCGTGTAGACCGGGGTAAAGGCCCAACAAGATCTACAGAGATCATCTGCCACGGTCTCGTAACTACAGGATGGCGAACCATTAAACCAGCCGGCTTCTTCTGCTCTGGTTTGTGAGCAATACAAATGGAACAGCGATTCACATACTTAGTGACGGTATATTTCATTTTTGGCCAATAAAAATTACGAGCAACTCGATCTAAAGTTTTCCGAATGCCTAAATGACCTGAGGTAGGTTCATCGTGACAAGACCGGATAACATCGCGTCGGCGATGGTCAGCCAAGACCTCTTTCCAAGTATCAACTTCGTCTCGTAAGTCTGGATAATCGGCAGGAACGTGTTTATAAAGAACACCATTTTCTACTTTCCACTTCGGAAATGAATTCGGTTTATTCGCGATACGCGCAAGCATGGACCGATACCACTTGTCGGGGCCAGCCACGCGATCCATATCAGTCGCATTTATAATGTCAATCGCACTCACTGAAGGTTCTACAACAACTGTTCCGTCCGACACAGCGGCGAGGACCGGAACTGCACGCGACAACGCGTCAGGCACTATATTGTCTTTGCCCTTACGGTGTATGACTTCAAAATCATACTGCTGTAGTCTCACTGCCCATCTACATAAACGACCAGTAGGCTCTTTTAAATTAGCCAACCAAACAAGACTATAATGGTCCGTAATAACTTTAAAATGCGACCCTTCGAGGTAAGGACGCAACTTCTCCACGGCCCACATTACCGCGAGACACTCTCTCTCAGTGACCGAAAAATTCTGCTCTTGTTTCGTTAAAGAGCGGCTCAAATAACTGATGACCCTCTCGTCCCCATCGACTTCTTGAGTCAACACGGCCGCGATTCCGTACCCGGACGCGTCGGTCTGAACAGAAAAAGGGAAAGAAAAATCGGGACAAGTAAGGATGGGAGCACTCACTAAATTGTTCTTAAGGGTCTTTAGCGCAAAATCACACTCTTCTGTCCATAAAAAGTGGTGATTACGCCGAAGCAAGGCAGTCATTGGTGAGATTATCGATGAAAAGTTCGGGATAAAACGGCGGTACCACGATACCATACCGATAATACGACGTACTTCTGTCACGCACTTAGGTGCAGGAACGCGCAAAATAGCGTCGACCTTTTGAGGGTCCACCGATAAACCTTGGTCACTGAACACATAACCGAGATAAGTCAACTGAGACAAGCACCAATTACACTTGTCTTTATTGAGGGTGAGGCCGGAGTCTCTTAGTCTTTTTAACACCTCGCGCAAAACATCCATGTGCTTCTCAAAAGTTGGGGTGCAGATGATAACATCATCTAGGTATACGAACACAAACGGTTCGAGCTCAGGGCCCAAAACCTTGTCCACATAACGCTGCCAAGTTGCAGGTGCGTTATGAAGACCGAAAGCCGTGCGGGTAAATTGGAACAATCCTCGACCAGGGATGGTAAAAGCAGTGTACTGCTTGGAGTCGGGATCCAATGGAATCTGCCAATACGCAGATTTGATATCGAGGCTGGTAATGTACTGGGCATTACCTAAGCGATCCAAAATCGCCGAAACATAGGGGAGGGGATACGCATCACGTTCGCTGACAGCATTGACTTTTCTAAAATCCACGCAAAATCGGAATTTTCCATCCTTCTTCTTCACTAGAAGTACGGGACTAGACCAACCACTGTTCGATTTTTCCACGACGCCCGCATCGAGCATCGTCTTCAATTCTTCGTCGATCTGGCGCTGTACAACAGGGGACACAGGGTAGTAGCGCTGCTTGATGGGTGGGGAAGTAGTTACAATCCGATGCGACACATTAGTAGCACATCCAAGAATGTTAGGGACAATCGACGGAAAGGACTCATCTATTAAGGAGCTCAACTCCATTTTCTGTTCGTCAGTCAACTTTGACACAGGCGTTACCGTAGACGATACAGACATCACAGTGGCCGCATCAGGATTCGAAAAGCGCCATTCTCCACGGAACACATCAGAGACAAAACCTATGGTTTTCCAAAAATCGATACCTAGGATCAGCAGCGGAGATACATCAGGGACAACAAGGGCAGTAATAATTACGGTTCGACCGCTTAAATTGATCGGAAGATCGACGGCACCGGCAACCAAAATTGAACGTCCATTGGCCAACGCACAACCAGAACGAAAACGACGATTCATACTAAATCCGGTTTGAGACAAAATATCCCAACCTTTTCCACCAATAATAGTGCGCGTAGCACCAGAGTCCAATAACGCGAAAATTCGAGTACCGCAAATGTCTACAGTAACGTACGGACGTTCATCGTCGCGCGCATGTTCGATGATAAAATCCAACAACACTTTATTTTTAATAAAAAGTCTATCGCGTTCCGACAACAACTCATGAACGTAACGGGACGAATTTCGAAAGACATGCGAGGTAGCGAGCCCGTATTTCACTGACCTCGACGATCGTTTCCCGAACTCGAAGCACATTTGGGGCAGGTAAGCACCGTAAAGTTTGGCTCACCGCAACGATAACAATACAGGGAAGCTTTCCTCGGAGCCGTACACTGCCAAGCTAAATGATGGGGTGAATCACAGTTCCAACACAATGAAGGCTTGGACCTAGGCAACGATTGCGCGACGTCACGGGGTGCAGGAGACGTAGTCACCGCAGCAAAACGAGCAGAAGGCGCCGCAGGAGAGGATGAAGGACGATGGAAGGTTTTTCCCTTCTCACTGTCTGAGAATTCACCATAAGTGTCTAAATAAGCAAGGTCTGGCTCTAAGTCAGACTTACGTTTAACCGGGGGTACATAATTTTCAATTTGGGAACGTTTCTCCTCAATCGCCTTACCCAATCTTGCCAGATGGCGAAACGACGTAATTTCAGACAAACCCAAGTGCGTCTGATAAAAAGGAGTGAGATTTCTACGCACGATTTTCAACTGCCTAGCTTCAGAAAGTTTTTCGGTTAATCGCGAAAACATGTTGGTAAGAATCGCGACATACATCCCTAAAGACTCGTTAGCACCTTGAGTGCGACGCTCAATTTCTCTTAACAACACATCATCGTAATCCGGTGGTAAATATTCATCCCGTAACGCGGTAGCTAGTTCATTCCAATCTCGACAAAGTACTTTGTTGGCACGAAACCAAACTAAAGCTTTGTCCTTGAAAAGGTCAAAAGATTCCCGGAACAAACGTTCCTTAGACACATTGCGAGCTACGCTAAGCTCTTCAACTTGTTCTAGAAACGCGTTAACTGATTGGGACTTATCACCTTTAAAAGAAATACCCCATTATACCACTGGGATAGGTTTAACATAATCTGAACTCGGCGATGAAACCGAAACCAATGGGGGATCCGAAACGGACTGATTGTTTGATGTAGGAGCGATAGTAGCCAAAACAGCACCAGGGGCCGTTACATTTAACGCCGAAGGAGCAGCCTCAACAAAAGCAGAAGAGTTTATCACAGGCGGGACGGCAGCATCGGTCGTAACCAACTCTTGTGAAACCGACATATTCAACTTTGCTAAACCCTCAGCCAAATCTGGGGTATCAGTAACCGCAGCAGAACTATCTAGTGACAATCGAGCAGTTTCAAAGCCCGAAACATAATCACGAAGCGACACGAACCAATCCGCCTTAAGCAGAGCCTGCGCACCGTTTTCCGGGACCGAACTTCTAATTCGATTGAAAACATGAACTAGTTTTGTCTCACAGACAACGGCCGCTTTACTTAAATCCGCAGTCTCAAACAAAATAGTTAACGACTCAAATGCATTGCCAATGGCCGCAGCATCAGTCTCAAAACTAAACATATTGCTATGATATAATGCTACCCTTTCTTGCCTCGGCTATTCAGCGTAGAGTTTTCCCTTTTCTCCGGGCTAAAGGCAGGTTCCAAGAAACATTCAAAATACTTCACTTAAATCAGTGATCTTTCTTATAAAGGCTACGTAAATAAATGTAAAAATTGTATCTATTCTTTCCTCGATCGACGACTGCTATAATTGAAATCAAACTCATACGCTATTAAAACGAAACAATGAAAATTTATTTAACATAATAAAAATCTTTGGAGACAAATTATTGGTTTCTCAAAATTAAACAAATTAAATTTTACAAAAAAAATGTTATTCGCAATTAAATTCACCAAAGTTTATGCGCAACCGAAATTTTTTAACGAAACCGATTTGTCTATTTCCCAAATAGAAAGAAAGTGCGTCACAAAAGAAAAACTCTTACCGACGTTTGCCGTGCTTCCGTAATTCTCTGTTGCGGCCGTTGTCATGTGCGGAGCGTTGAATCGTGAATGTTATCGTAGACCCAAAATAGCTTCTAATCTCGAACCAAACAAACAAGGAAGGAATAACTAGTGAAATAATATCTTTCCATATAATTATCATCAATTACTAACACCTTCCAATTATTACTTCCTTCGAAAATTTTAACTATGCCTTCCGTTACTGAAGACTGACTTGACAAACAATAAAGTAATTCTCAAACTATTTTTCATAATTTAACATCTTTTCTCTCCAATGTCTCTAGAGAGTCCAAAACTTATTTTCAAAAATACTCTCGACCCGACTTTTCGTTTCGACGGTCGGCTTCCCAATCTCCTTTTCACTTCGCTCTCTTATCATTCTTGTTCGCGCATTCGCACATTCTCAAACCGTCACTTTACTGCGCAAAAATCCTAAATTCACAAATAAATAAAGTAAATCTAATTTGTTTCCATTATTTTATTGAACCATACAAATATCAATATTTTGTCCCTTACAAACTTTCTCATCTCTTTCCAATCTTAATAGCGTCTGCATCTTCCGGAAGTGAGGCAAAGCAGTCTTCAATCTTCCAATCAAGGAAAACTCAGATACAACTAAGTGATTACCCATTATGGTCTAATATTGAGTTAATAAAATCATGAGTGTTTCTATCAAATGACTTAATGACATCATACTCTTAACAAAATATCACAGCAATATGTTGGGGACGAAATATGTTTGGGTTGTCACGCTCGGCGTTCAAAGCCTTACGCAGCAACTTCCTCAAGTTAACAACGGTGGAGTCCGAGGGGATACCACGAACTGAAAGTTCAAAACTTAGTTCTGACTTCAGCAGTCTATCCACATTAAACCTATAACCGCTCAACAAGACCTGGAGCGTGTTCTCCATCGCCGACTTAGGCGAAGGTAAGGACATAATTTAAATTTTCCAATAAATACGCAAGAAGACTTGGTTAACTGCAAAAATAAGCAAACTCGAGAGCCTCAAGACGTTGGGCGCCAAATTTGTGACGGGCCTAAATTGACCCAAAGAGAGGGTACGCGGATACGGGACCAGTTGCACGACGGCTGGCTCAGTGGAGTGGTCGTGGTCGATTTGGTATTTGAAATACCCGGGGGAACTGGCCGGCGCGTAAGGGACTTACCTCTCTTTCTATTAAATGGGGGGAAAGGATGGGCGTCACCAAGACGAAGTAATTCGCCCACACTTCCCAACGGTCCTTCGCTCGCAGTCCTGGGTGCAAACGAAGGAGAGATAGCGTGGACTAACGAATAACTAATAATTAACGACGGGTAATAAGGTCGGTTTAACGGCGGCAACAAAATTTATTAACGAACACAAGAACTTAAACTAACGGCCTAAAATTACCCGACTTAAACTAACAAAAATTTAACAAGATTAACAACTAACTAATGAACATAATAATCAAAACTAAACAAATAACTAACATTGGTTAACGACTAATAACTAACTACAGAACATAATAACAACCAACTAAACAATTTTGATATCAAGGTTTAACAATTTTCAAATACAGATTTCACGATACCTTAGTATATGTAGGACCGCCAGCGACTTTTATTCTCCAATATTTGGAGCAGGTTACCCACTCGTAACCGACGAGTACCGTAGGAACGACGGACGACGGTGGTAAATTTTGCGAAACGCAATCACCCCACATGCACAAGACAAAACCTTGCCGTTCCCACACTCCCTTTTTCAATTGCACTAACCCCCAAAAACTAATCAAAAACCTTCCTACAAACAACGACGATCTTAATTTTTCTGACTTTTATTCTTCTTTTTTTTTTTTTTTTTTTAAATCCCAGCCCTCCAATTTTTTTTATTAATTATGAAAATGTGTCCCAAAAATTAAAACGAAGGTCACAAAGTAACTCGAAAACAAATGTATAGATTTAAATATTAAAGGTACGATTCCTAACGCCTAATACATAGGCAGCTGCTACAGCATGCGAGAAACGCCGCGATGACAACTATTAAATAATAAAAAATCAAACTATCGAGGAAAAGAGGTTAGCAACGAAGGTTGTTTAGAACAAGCGAGAAGGTACAAGTACGCAAATTTTTTAACGTCCTACAAAAAACCAATATTTTAGAATTATTTAAACACAAGTTTGACGCTACGAACCCTATTACAAGGTGGTTTAGTGATTCGTGCAAAGTGCGACGATTATAAAAGTATTAGATCGAAAAATAAAAATTAATGCGGTCCAGCCATTTTGGTGGTCGCGATCCACAAAGATTAAATTGAAGTTGCATCAATCGGTTCGACAAAGGTCGAAGATTGTGGGTCAAACGAAGGAAAATAGTCATCAGTGGTTTGGGTGGATTATCCTGAACGAGATAACTACCTTGGGTGGATTATTTGGTCACGAGCCAAGAATAAGGATCGTGCAAATACGAAAGGCTGGCTGGTTCGCCATTACGAATTTTCACTTTAAACGGATGTGTGTGACAACGGAAAAACTATTAGAAGAAAATGTTCGACAAAACCAACTACGAATTACGGTGATATCATTGATTAATTATTAATGTTCAATCAGATTTGCGAGACGAATAATCGTCAGTAATTATTTATGTTCAATCAAATTTGCGGAGCAAATCCCCTCAGCTTTCACCCTCATATAAGTGTGTCTTTTTCGATTGTTTTAGGTCATCATCCCAAGGAGGAATAACCATTTTCCATTCCGTCCCGAAGGTCGATCGATCGCACCCAAAAGGAAATACAAAATTCACATCAGAGTAAGTAATCGAAATAGATCCATTGCTTACTATATGAGTGTGAAAATACCAGGTCATAAATTATTTAATTACTTAATACTGTCAAATTCTCGTGATCATAATTACCAGGTCACTACGACCTCAATCAGACATTTTGAAACCGAACAAAGAACTACCATAATAGTCAAAAACATAAACCGCTTGGTGTTGGGCGTCCACTACCGACTTCGTCGAGCGACCCTACCAGGTTCAAGTAATCGTATTTCAGTTTAGACGTTGGGATCGTGGTACCAGTTGATTCCGGTTTACCACCACGGTCAACCTTTGATATCATTAGTGAAGTCGAACCTCATTAACATTAACCCCGTCAAGTCTTGTGGAAGACACGACGAGACCATCCATCGTAACCATAAGTTTTTCTGTTGATTAAATATTCGTAGTTCATAGTAATAATTATTGTTCTCATTGAATGATCCATATTTTAAATTCTTTTGTTCATAGTTCATGATTATAATTATTTTAATTGAAATGTTAACGTTTAATAATCCAATGTCAGTTGTTCAAGATAATTATTGTCCATATTGAAGTGTTTGTTATTAAATTAAAAGAGCATTTTGCCCAACAATTGTATTATTGTGCCTTTTTAGTGTATACTCGAAATAGTTTTATTCAAG
Organism: Podabrus alpinus; assembly: GCA_932274525.1. Taxonomy (NCBI): domain Eukaryota; kingdom Metazoa; phylum Arthropoda; class Insecta; order Coleoptera; family Cantharidae; genus Podabrus; species Podabrus alpinus. The sequence goes on along the minus strand of OW026454.1, from coordinate 62,068,074 downwards.
TTTTAATTTTGTTGAGAGGACCAAGTATTAGGGTATACTCCCGATATCTTGTTCTCACAGCTGGCGCCCTGGCTCTGTTACGAAGGTAAGGATAAGTTCCAAGAAATATAAACGATCCCACGAAGGTTCAAAAAAAAACAATCTGAACCCCCCTGCTCTTCGACGCATGACTGAACCCTATGAGTTAGCCGTCTCGTACAGTCAATCTACGGTCAAGACAAGCGGCACTTGAGGTACCACAAGGCGATTGTGGCCACAAAGGCTGCCGTCCTAAGGGTGGGGGATTGAATATGCCGTTAGACATAAAGAAAGTAGTGGTGCGTAGCGAGTAAAGGTAGAACTATTAATTCTTTATAAATAATGCTACTTTTGAAACAAATAAAGAGTTGCATCTCGGCTATTTGAGGTACTTATATCTGCATTGGTTTATGACCCTTTCTTCACAAAAGAAATATTTTAAAAGGTTTTATTTTCTTTACATTTTAAACTTTTCAAAATCTACGAAATTGGTAAATATTTGCAGGCTGGTTTGGAAACATTAAAAATAAAGAAATTGTATTTTTTCTAAAAGGAATTTATTTTTTATTATTTCACAATTTATTATTAATCATTATTGAATATAATAATAATATCCTGTTTAATTATATAAAAATAGTACAAAAATACATTGAACTATTAATGTTTCAAATTTATTATTTCGCGGTATTGTTTATAATTAATTTTTTCATATTAATATTTTGTTGGCCCCTCCTTTTGATTTTATAACAGCTTTAATATGATCAGGCATGGTTTTGACTAAATTTTGCAAGTCAGCCAAACTTAGGTCTTCTTTTCACACTTTATGTAGGGGGTCTATTAGTTCTTTCTTATTTTTAGGTTTATTTATTCATTGTTTTACAGTTAGAAACAGAATAAACAAATTTTAAAATTCTGATTCTAAGGTGAAAAGGTCATAACTCAATGTAGGTATAAGTATTTCAAAAGGCCGTTCGTGTATTACGTAAGACGTTTTTTCCTACTTACAAAATACATTTATGTTGAGTATTTCAAATACAAAATACAGTATTTCAAATACAATTAAAATACTTTTCAAGTTTGTAATTATAACTGTAATGATTATAAAAATTATTGCAGGGCACTTTTGTGCCCTGTGAAATAGAGCATCTTTACAGCAAAAATTTCAATATTTTTAATTTTCCGATTGGAATTAAAAATATATCAGATCCAAGGGCCAAGTTTTAGCTTTACAATGATCATAAAATGGTTGCCCAAAAGTGCATACTTTTTTACCTAGTGCGTCCGCATTCTCGACAGATTTTCTATATATTAAACACTGTCAGGACGGTAACCACAAGTACATAAATTAAACAAATATTTCGTGCAAAGTGGTAGAAGTTGAATTATATACCTTTTGACACAGGTATAAATCAACAGTTGTATTGTGCGAAATGGTATAAGTATAGTAGGTACTTATACAATTTTACACGTTGAATTTCGAAAAATTTTTGGGACTTATACCGTTCTGCACATTTTTATATAATTTTTTAAATAGGCTATTAAAAACAAATTCAGTTCTTTTTATTACAAAAAATAAAAGAATATTTTGTGCACAATGGTATAAGGGGCCGTTCATGTATTCAGGTAAAGCTTGCTGAAAGCTTTACTTATTGTTTAGCCGATTTACATTATTAGGGTAAACATTGTAAAGTTAAAACTTGGCCCTTGGATCTGATATATTTTTAATTACAATCCGATAATTAGAAATATCCACAAATTTTGCCGTCAAGTTACTCTTTTTGTCAGATTACAAAAGTGACCATGTAATAATATTTGCGTAGAGTTACCTATCTCTCACTACTCGAAACAAAATTTCTTCTGCTACACACAGCTAATATAACAAATTCTCAAAATATGAAGGGTGAATTTATTATCAAAATTTTGAAATAATCGAATTTGAACTTAGCTAATTTTCATGAAATTTGTGATGGATTAACGAGATTCAGGGGCGCATCAGCCATTCTGTGCTCAGTCCGTGCGCTCCGATATACTCTTACACTTAGAATATTTCGCAGCGGCAGATGCACCTCGACCGTCGTACATGCAACATCGATTACTTTTTGTTTTTAGGCGATTTTTAGGGGGTGAAACGTAATAGTATACTGCCCCATACCGCAACTATACTTTTTAATGCTATTTCGAGGGTCTCTCACATTCCGGTTGCATTTATCCCGGTTTTTTGATCCGTGGCGCTTCTCGTATATTTAGCCTAGTAACCAGAGTCAAAACCGCCCTGGAGGGGTGCAACCCGGAGCGGAGCGGAGGGGCGCCCCGTAAGGGTAGGTTTTGACGATGGATTACCCTCCTTATCGAATGCACACCCCAAAATTCGAAGGCAAAAAAAAATTTAATTTTTTCACTTTTTCGGCAATACACGGGTTATTTTCCATTTTTTTGATTTTAGTTATTACTAATATCCACTAATCACACCCCCATCTATCCGAATTTCAAAGAAAAATTCAAATCGGAGCGAAAAAATTTCACTCGATTTGAAGGGACCGCGGCCGAGCTATGTGGGTGAAACCGTGGTCGACCGCATACTAGATGCGACTTTCCCCTACTTTTCAAAAGTCGATATTTTGGTTATTTTTACCCCGTTCACTCTTTTTTTTGTTTTAATAGACAATTATAAGCCTGTTCTTTAGTGTGTAGCTGAAGAAATTTTTTTCAGCTAGTGAGAGATAGATAACTCTCCCCTAATATTTAATAAAAATTCAATTGTAAATTGTTTCCAAATTCCAAACTGGACAACAAAAAGTATTAGATAAATTTTCATATCGACATGCACGAGCAAAAATTACTACACGATAACACTTTATTTATGTCTATCAAATTACATGTGCATATTATACAAATGAGCAATAAATCAGTCCAACTATGTGTCCAAAATGTTAAATATATCGTGCCCGTTAAGTCAAGGTTATCCAATTTGTTATGTTATTTATTAAATGATTGTAATGTTTTACCTTTTATCGATAACGTTAGACGTTTAGTTATCAGATACGTAGTAAGAATTTAATAAATAACATAACAAGTTGGATAAAATTGACGTAACGCGCACGTTATATTTAACATTTTGGATACATAGTTGAACTGAATAACCGTAAGAAGTAATTCTGATATAGCGCCCCAAGTATAGAATAGACAAACTATTTTAACCGAGATCCAACTAAATACGTTAGAAACGCGACAGAACTCTACTTACCATTTCAAAAAAATCCGTCAAAACAAGCAAAAATTATATTATTATTTTCGGACGCAGTATCTTTTAGAAAAATGCATATAATTCTACCAAATTTTTTTTCAAATTAGGTCAAGCATTTGTCCTGGATGTGACACACTTTTCAAGTTTGTAATTATAACTGTAATGATTATAAAAATTATTGCACGGTCACTTTTGTGCCCTGTGAAATAGAGCATTTTTACAGCAAAAATTTCAATATTTCTAATTTTCTGATTGGAATTAAAAATATAACACATCCAAGGGCCAAGTTTTAGCTTTAGAATGATCAAAAAATGGTTACCTAAAAGTGCATACTTTTTTAGTTTGTGCGTCCGCAATCTCGACAGATCTCCCATATATTAAACACTGTCAGGACGGCAGCCTTAAATAGAGATCGGAGAATCTGTTGAAGATGCTCTAAGTCCTGCATTAGAAAGATCCTTCAAACTTTGCTTTTGCATAAACTTTGCTTTTGCATAAACTTTGCATATTTAAATGCATTAAAATGTAAATTAATGTTTAGTACTTATTAGTTAAATGCTGTTAAATAAATTATAAAATAATGCTGATAAATCCATTTACAGAATTAATAAATATTACTTTACACTGTATTAATTTAGAGACGGTCATAGCTTTGGCAGTTAAGTGCGTCTAGTGCTAATGCGAAACGTTCGGTTCAAATCCGAGCGGGGTAAGAACTTTATTCTGACCGTCTCTCCTCGGCAGGCAATGACAAACCACCGAGGTAATCTGCCAAGAAAGTCCATCTCGAAATGAAGTGTATTACACTTCCCATGGTTCGGAGCCCAGGTTAAACAAGTCTGTCCTCTATGCATGTGAAAATAATTGGAACGCACTTCACATGCATATAGAAAGAGATGGGTCGCCAAATCCTCATTAGGGTGAAAGGACAGAGAAAGATATTAGTGCGGTATGAAATATTAAATACACACGATTTTTATTTTATGTTGGAAAATTGCAAACTAAAAATATCGAAACCTTAGAAGATTCTCTGACCTAAATAGTAATAATTCAGTCCAGATTAATATTTTTTAAAGTTTGTTTTGAAGTTACAAAAATGTAGTTAAAAACTCTTTTAGCTCAATAAATGAGGAATAATAAAATTTAAAACGTAGCAATTATTGCTACGTTATACGTAAGATAAAAGGAAATGCAGGTTTAGGGAGATTAAATATCCATCTATATTTAGATATTTTTAACGCATTTAAGTGTATTTAATTGTATTTACATGTATTTAAATGTATTTACATGTATTTACAAGTATTTAAATGTATTTGTTAAATACAATTTAGTAAAATGTACGTCTATTTAAACAGTGGCAGATCCCTCGATCAGATCAATAGGCAGTTGAAATTTTATTTTTTTCCAGCAAGCCTCCATAATAAAAAAATCACTGCGTATTTTTTTTTCAGAATATTCCGTTAAGCCTTCCAAACGATAATAATCGTTTTTGTTTGTTTTGGACACAGGCGTGTGTCCCTATTGTAATACTTACAATATCAACTAATAATATTACAATAATATTCACAACTAATATTTACAAGACAGTCCACGTAACCCTTTCAGAAGTTAGGTTTTTTAAATATTTTTATTATTATTGTTATTATTAGTATTGCAAAATTAATAGAAAAAGAATTTCATACCCATGGAAATACATATTTCCATGAACATCGCCCTAGTTGTAGATCATTTTTTGCTAAGTAACACAATTTTGTCCAGTTTTACAGGTTTCCGGTCCCCCTGTGCACAGGTACAAATTCAATACTCACCCTACAAATTTTACAAAATCACAAAAAGCTTTGATGTGATTATCTTTATTCTCCTTTATATAAATAATATAAGTATGCAGTTAATTTTTCAGTTGCATAATACGAGTAGCTACAAATTTCTTGACCGTCCCCCTGTGTTAACGATTTGCCATCATAATAATAAAAAACAGGGTACAGGCACATCGAAAGGCAAAGAATAAAAATGCTCATAGAACTACATAATTATAAAAATTAGTAAAGAGCAGGTCCTGGACCTACAAGAGGGAGACGTCTTAATAAAAGTAGAACAAGAGCAAGTTGAATAATAACTAAAAATCCGCACTCTCTTTTTAATCGGTAATAAAATTAAATTACTTTGCTGATAACATAAAAAACAGTAACTAGGATCTTTAATTATTATTATTAACAATTACGGTAATAATTTCTTTTATTTTTTTAAATGGTTCTCTTGAAAATTTTTATAGATAATTTTATTCATAGGATAATTTTTTATTTTAAAATATTTATGTACCTACATATACCTACCTACTTTTTAAGTCATCATTACGAAATAGTATTAGATTATGGTAATTTTGATAAAAAATGTAGGTTACAGTTTTTATTTTCATGGCTTGTGTGAATGTACATCTTAATATATGTAAGTAGTAGTACATAGAAAATAATTAGTGATTAATGTAGTGTCGTATTTTCGGCTTGTAATTTTCGAAACTATTTGGAATTAAGGGAACTATAACTAATTATTTGGAACATTATTATAGAATTTAAATGAATTCAATTTAAATAAGTTATTTAGATAAATAACACCATACTTAATGTTATTAACCTAACTATTAAAACAATTCAAACAAAAACACGTGACTGCTTTTGCTTTTTATCTACCTGTTATTTATTGTTACTGACCTTCCATTTACATATATCAGTGTATGCACATTAACAATCACAATGAGGTTTTTAAGATCTTTCCGATGTACGCATGTAAGTTGGGCCAGCGGTCAATGTATTTTAAAATTATTTTGGTGGGTAGCTTAAGAAAACCCGTAATTTGGGCCAGCGGTCGGCGTGGGCAGCTCAAGGTAAAGCCATTAAATAATATTCAATTGTATATATTAAGTATCGCAAAACGCAAGTAAGAAAAAAATTTTCGTGTGCTATACACTAAAGAACATGGTTAATATAGTCTATAGAAAAAATATTTTTCGATAAATCCTTAAAAACAACCCCAAAATTGAGTTTTGAAAGTACGTAAATTAGGTGTTTTTTTCCGATTTTTGAGGTGTGCATTCGATTAAGAGGGTTATCCATCGTCAAAACCTACTCTTCCGGGGCGCCGCTCCGCTCCGCTCCGCGTTGCACCCCTCCAGAGTGGTTTTGACTCTGGTTTACTGGGCTAAACAAACTAGAAGCGCCTTCCATCAAGAAAACCGGGATAAAAGAAACCGGGAACTTAGAGAACCTTGAAATAGCATTAAAAAGTATAGGGATAAAATATTACCGATGGTGCGCTGTAAGCAACAACAAACGTGACGTCATGCTAATGATATAACCTCGCTTGACCTCGCTCAGAAATACTTTGATTTGGCTTTGAACGATAATAATACATTACAACTAAGTAATATATAAATAATTTAATAAAAAATAATAAATTTAACGTATTTTATCGTAATTAATTTAACTTCGAATTCATTTTTATTTTAGCATCATCGTGACGTCAAATATTTAGTTGATATTACAGCCACCAGGGTGCGTACAATTAATATTTTTCCCCTATAGTAGCGGTATGGGGCAGTAAACTTTTACGTTTCACCCCCAAAAAATCGAATAAAAAAAATTAACCATGGCAGTTTTCTCAGTGTGCGAGAGCCTTTCAGAACTGCGACCAGTATTAATCTTTTGTTCTTTAATTAATTTATTATATGGAATATAAATAATAATTTCAATAGTCCGGCATTAATTAAAAACATTTAATAAAAATGTAATTTACAAAGTTGAATCAAAAAATAATAAGTATCAAAAAATAATAAAAAATACACGGACCAAAGGCAAAGGATTAAAATAATTACAGAACCTTTTCTGGCCCAATTTACATGGGACCCTTATAATCTTTTGGCCCAATTTACGGGTAGGCTTAAAAAGAACCTGACCGCCTGGCCCAACTTACAAGTGCCGTTTCCGATAGTTATTATTAAAGCAATATGAAAAAAAATGATTTAATTTTAAATAAGATTTTTAGATGGATATTTCAAATGGCGAACAATTCTAACATTTAACTCAACACCTCATACTCGGACCGTTTGCGGGATTCATAAAACTTCATAATTTAAAAAAAATTATTATTTTGAATAACAATTTTTATTATACTTCTCTGATATCTAAAAGCACTTTATTTTGAGGTACCAAAGTAAAACTTAGGGGCTTCATATTAAGGGGAACTTCAGTCCTTTTATTTACAGAAAATTCGTATTTTTATATCAGTAACGCCAAAGCTATTTTCAATTGAAGAGTACCAAATCGCATGCCTACAAAAATAAATCATTGAAATAATAGTTTTTGACGTGGATCAATTTTTACCTATACACATTCTGGGACCTTCCCCAAATGGCAGAAAGGTAAATTGAGATATGTTATGCTTATTGTCATCTAAAAAACGCTCAGGATCAAACTTATCTGGATTAGGGAAAAACTCAGGATCTCGTTGTAAAGCATACATTGGTACAATCACTTCAGTTCCTTTTTTCACTGTAAAATCTGTAATTGGAAATTTATAATCTTTAACACACACTCGAGTAATGTAGGATACTGGTGGATATTTTCGCAGAGTTTCTAAAATGAGATTATATAAGCAAAAATAACATTAAAGAAATATAATTACCATGAATAGCTTGATTTGTGTAGGTCATGTCCATTAAAGATTCGTAAGACAGCTTTTCATCATACTTGTGCAGTACTCTCTTTATTTCTTCTCTTAATTTATTTTGCACTTCTAAATTTAAAGATAGTTCATAGAGGCACAGAGTTAATGTGGTGGAAGATGTTTCAAAACCGGCTGCAAAAAATATGAACGCATGGGCGGTTATTTATTCAATCGTAACAGCTTTTCCATCTTGGGAATCGTTTAATTCCATCAGTTGTTGCATTATATCTTTTCTAGTAACATTATTTGATTTTCTGTAATTTACTACTTCTCTAACAATATTGGTAAAGAAATTGGTCGTTTCCTTATCAAATAATCTAATTTTCAGAAATCTTCCTAATGATGGTTCGATAAAAGCTATAATAATTTTAGCAATACGAAACGGTGTCATTTCAAAAATTCGTTTGCCTTGCTTTTGGAACTCCGAATTAGAATTTTCAAAACAATTACTGTTCAAACCAAAAGCACAAGAACTGATCACATTAATGCTGTAACATTGAGCTATTTCTTTGAAATCGACAACTTCGTGGTTTTTGTGTAAACGAGTTGCCGCAGCTTCTAATTGGTAACCACATTGAAGAAACGTATCGAACATCCCTTTCATTTTACTGGCAGTAAAAGCGGGGGATAATTTTGAACGAAAATTTTTCCATTTATCTCCGCCAATGGCAAATAAATTGGAACTTAGAAAATCATCTTTATCGTTATGAAAAAATCCTCTTTCAGGGAAATATTGAAAATCTTGTTGTAAAATGTTCTTAATATATTCGGGATCCACTAAAAAATACTTCTGTTTGTGGAGTAGAAAAAAAACTCCATACTTTTGGTTTATGCTTTTTATATAAGTATATCCCATTTGCAAAATTTCACCGGCATGTTGTTTAAATATTTCAAATGTTAATATGGAAGTAAAAAGATTTGGAAGTTTGTCTGTTAACTCATTTTTAGAAATTTTTTCTTGTAATGTTCTGTGGTAGTAAATTGTTTTACCATAATAAATAATAATTAATCCAATTAAAAGTACAATGCACAATAAAAAATCCATTTCGCATTAGGAACTTAAACAAAGCTTCAAATAAACTAACACTAATGAATGAAATTTATTCTCGTGGTTGCTTATAATTTTATTATACTTGCTAATTTATTATGGCTACACCAACTTGTTCTTTTTTAAAATTTATTTGTATATTAGACCAACATCTAACAATGTTATGCAAGTGGTGATAAAAGTGTGCTAATTATAACATAAAATTAAAAGTTGGGAATCATTAGGCATCCTGCAGCCTTATTTTTTGATTTGAGTGGCTGTACGCGAGTTAACTTCTATTTTCTAACACTTAAATTAAAAAAAAACACTCACAAATTTTATTAATTTATTTTCTTCAAATATTTATTTCCACAATATGTTTTAAACTTGCAGAGTTTCTGCTTAACTATAATAATAATTTTTATATACTAACTAACATAATAACGACTTAAAGAATACTTAATGAATACTGACTGACATTGGTTTTTATGTGTTTTTTTTTTGCTTTTTTTTGTTTGCTTACCGAAACTTAGCTTCTAGAATGTTCTAGGATATCCTGTTTGCTCAAACAGCAATGAAATTTAATAATTATAATATTTGCATTTCCTTATTACATCACATTATGGAAAATCACCTGTTTACGTAATAATTCTTATGGGAATATAACTTCTCCCCCTATAAGTTGAAAAATTCGGAGCTTATTGGTGACTAATTTTTCAGCAGTGTCCAATTTGATTTCGATGACGTTTTGGGTCTCTTGATGTTGTAGTTTGGTTTGATTTTCAGCCTGATAAAGTCTATGCTTTACACAAATGAAGATTTTATAAATTACAATTAACAATATGATAAAATAAATTAAAATTGTCCAAACACCTGTTTTTTAAATAGAATCTTTTGGTTATTAAGTTCACTTTGAATTTTGTTAAGTTCACTCAAATCTACTGTGGACAGTTCCAATGGTTTCACTTCTAAATTAGCACTGTGAGTTCCTTTGTTTTGGCAATTTTGATGTCGAATATTTTAACTCGCGGAATTTAGGTAATTCGATCACATATGTTCCTTTTAATAGAATGTTTTCCTTTAAAATTTATTTTTTCACTTTTTAATTCCCAATAATCGGTTTGTTGATTTAACTATCCATTTTCCATTTTCGACCCTTTGAATTTTGACGTTGTTTAATTTATTTCTTGACATTTTTTTTTTAAGTTCGAGTAGTAATGCTCGTTTAGTAGAAGGAATTTGGAATTGGGTAGGATTATTTCGTGATTGTTTCGTATGTGGAAATTGGTAATGGAAATAATTGAAAAATAGTCATATTTTTTTTTTCAACAATTGGAATATCGAGTAGAAATAGGGAACTAGTGACAAGCAACACGGCACCGAGCGGAATTCTGGCGAACTTAGTTAAATGACTAGTATCGTTTATTTTACGCAATTTTGCGTATGTTGTAGTGGTGATTTTAAAAGTTTTCGACGATTAACAAAATTTTCTAATAATATACTTCGATATGAGCGCTAATCAATATTGTTCAGTGCCTCAATGTTCATCTTGGGCAAAGAAAATTCCGGAGTTAAGTTTTCATTTATTCCCCACGGCTGAAGACCCTCGTGGTAAATAAATTGGGAGTAAATTTATCGCAGAAGATTGGATGCACACTGCTACAATATTTATTTTGTTCTGCTTTGCTTCTATTAATGTTTTACCACATAAAACAACGTGCCCTTCGTTTAAAACTGTTTCGCCTTAATAAACACATCTAGATGTTTCAGACCCCTCTAAATATTTGAGATAGTCAAGAAGACTTAATCTTAATTCGTAAAATTCTGACATATCTGCAAATTTTAAAAATTAAACATAAAACCCCACGTCGAAAATAAGCAATCTAAAACTCACCTAACCGTATATATTATTTAACTGCAGGAAGATGAACTACTAAACAACACTAAACGTAATTTGTCTTAAACAAAATAACAAGTTCACTTGGAAAAAGGAATGAAAAACTCGTAAAATACAATAAACACAAGCGCGGTTGTCACACGAAAGTGTTTTAACGTAGTTCACATTTTTACCCAGCGGCGCTGCGATCTTAATCTCATATCCCTATATGATTTGATTTAATTTTGAATAACTTTTAATATTAATAATTTTTTCAAATAGTAAGATATTTTCTAATTTTTTGTTCGAATGGTAATTTATCGTTATCAATTTTATCGTTTAATAGTTTCATTTCTTCTAAAAGGTTCATAGGTGCAGGCCCGCGCCTAGCACTTTTGGCGCCCTTGTGCAAATTTAAAATAACGCCCCAAATTCGTTCAACGTTCATATGTGAGTACAGATACGGGTTAAGTTAGGTATTATTATCCACTATTGAATTGAACAATAATTTTAAAAAGTATATTCATAAATTTATTTTTATATTTTACAAGTACAAGCCATACAAGTATTTTCTCATTGAGATACATAACATAATTATAAACTTATAGAAAACAGAAATATATTCTAACAGTATTACAACTCAAAATTTTTGTATTTTAGTTTCAAATGTAATATATGATACAAAAGCACAAGAAATAAAAAAAATATTTAAAACATAAAAAATACTCGTTTATATATCACAGGACGAAACTGATCGACAAATAAAAACAAAACAATATATTATTTTAATAATGCAACATGTCACCTTTTTAAGGTTAATATCGAGGTATTAGGTATTGTTATTAATATTTTAGCTAAGTGAATTGAGCTTTTCGTGCTTTAATTTTTGCAAATTGTTTAATTAAATCTTCGGTGTCTAATTCTTTTAGCTGGTCCGATTCTATTGAAATGATAGCAAGATTACTTAGTCGGTTTTGCCCCATGGTCGATCTTAAATAATTTTTTATTATTTTGAGTTTTGAAAAAGATCGTTCTGCGGTAGCAACCGAAACCGGCATTGTTAATAAAATACGAAGTATTATGCTCGTATTAGGAAAAGAATCCGCTAAGTTGTTAATTGTTATATAATTTAAAGTTTCTTCTGGAGACGTAATAACTTTTTCATCAAAATTTTGTAAATATTGCAATTCTTTAACAAGTTCCACGGCAGTTATGTCTCGTTCATTGCGAGTTTTGTCATTTAATAAATTTTCTACTTTTTGACATAATTCTAATTGTTCGTTTTCAGAATAATTTTTAAATTTATCAATATTCCATAAAAACGCGAAATTATTAGAGTAAGAAGAAAGTAATTTGAATCTCTCATCCACTGATGTTATGATTACATCTAGAGCATTAAAAAAACAATCAACTTTGAACTTTAAAGTTTCGTCCTGGATCGGTTCATCGTCACATTCATAATCAAAATGTTTTTTTTTTATTTTTCGCGGTTTTAGACCTCTTTGTTTTTTGAATGTAGGTTCTATGTCTAAGCTGGATGCTATTTCTTTAGCATCAATCAAAAGATCATTAAAACCTTTATCAGAGCGGTAAGCTTTCAAAAAATTATTCAAATTATTTAAATGATTATAACACTGAGCAACATCAAAGTTCGGTTTTTGAATAATTTTACTAACAATGTTAACTTTACTTAAAATATTATACCACAATATAAGAATGCAAATGAACTCAAAATTTTGCAATTTTTTGGCCAACGATGCAGCCAAATTTTTTACGTTATTTTCAAAGTTTCCTTCGCTTATTTCAAACAGAGCATCATAAACCTCCCCAAGTTGATACCTTAAAGGAGTTATTGCGTCTATTCTACTAGACCATCGAGTATCCGATAAAGGTTTTAAAGTCAAATTTGTTACATTAGATAAATTAGATTTCAGAATTGACCAGCGTTTAGTAGAAGCTGAAAAAAATACAAACAGTTCTTGAACTAAAGAAAAAAAATTGATGCTCAAAGTATTCGATTTTGCGGCATCATTGACGACTAAATTTAGGCTATGATTGCAACAAGGAACAAAGAAAGCTCGCGGATTCAAATCCAAAATTTTTTTTTGTAAACCATTATGCCTACCACGCATATTTGCCCCATTGTCGTAACCCTGACCCCGCATGTCGTTGATATTTAAGCCTTCTTTCTCTAACGCCGACAAAAGAAACTTTCTTAGGCCTTCACCCGACACATCATCTATAGGACAAAATAATAAAAAATGTTCTTCTATACTAATTCCCGTGTTCTTTAAATTAACAAATCTTATACAAACTGAAATTTGTTCTTGGTGACTAGAGTCAGGAGTGCAGTCTAATAATATGGAATAATATTTTGCCTTTTTAGTTACTTCTAAAATTTTGGATTTGATATTTTCACCGATCAAGTTGATTACTTCATTTTGTATTTTATCCCCGAGATAGTTTTTGTGATCTTTTATTTGAGAGCGTTTTGTATGTTCTGACATAATCGGGTATGATAGGTGCGATTATTTAATTACGAAAACATTAATTTTTGCAAAACTAATTGCTATTTCTAAATTATTTAACAAGTTATTGATTATTCGAAAGGTAGTTATTAATTCTGAAATTGTTGACATCATAGATTTAAAATGTTGATAGGTTAAAATTTTGATTTCGATTGATTTTATAAATTCTTGTTTGTATTGATCTTTGACAGGGATTGTTATGAAACGTAAGGTTTATGAAATTATATTGGTTTTCTAAAAGGTGAAATTGATTTGTAAAAAGGGACATGTCAAAAATTTGGATAAACGTCCAAGATGAATTTTTGTTATAAGCATTTGAAATTACTGTTAGCTAGAAACATCTGAAATAAAATTTGGTTTCTTTAATTCTTTTAAGTGGATGACTTCGGATTTGTTATTTTGCTGTTAATTGCGTTTTTAGTATTTACTTTAAGCACTTGCGTTAATTTGGTAAATGTATCTATAATCATTAAATATGTTTGTTAGTATAATTGAACAGGTCCATATGTAAAATTTGAAAATTTGGAATTTTGAAAAATTTGGAATTATTAAGTTTTATATTAATTATTTAAAATCGTTAACAATAATTATTTTATTTTTGGCGGTAACAATAATGAGTAGCGATCGATGTAATGGTTATTTAATTTTTTCCTTTTTCGATTATTGATTTTTAAAATTAGTTGTGATTTATTTATAAAAAGATGACAATTTCTGAAATGTTTTCTTTTATAATTATTATTCGAAATTTTATTTACGTATTTAAGATTTCTAACTAGATTTTGTCTTTTGAAATTTATCAATTCTAAATAAGGTGATTTAATTAAATCTGATGACTTTAAATTTTGAACTTCTGATTGAATTATTGATTGTTGATTTTTGTAATGGTTATTTAATTTTTTCCTTTTTCGGTTATTGATTTTTAAAATTTGTTGTGATTTATTTATAAATAATTTGAAATTTCTAAAATGTTTTCTTTTATTGTTATTAATCGAAATTTTATTTATGTGTTTAATATTTCTAGCTGGGTTTTGTCTTTTGAAATGCACTGATTCTAAATAATGTGAATGAATTAATTCGGGTGACTTTAAATTTTGTTCTTCTAATTGAATTGGTAAATTTTGTTCTTCTAGTTGAATTGATAAATTTTGTTTTTCTGATTGAATTGGTAAATTTTGTTCTTCTAATTGAATTGGTAAATTTTGTTCTTCTGATTGAATTATCGATTGTTGGTTTCCTGACATTGTTTTTTGCAGTAAAGTTAATTTTTTATAAATGTAAAAAACTACTTTTCGGGTGTAAAGGAATGTAATCAAACGACTATCTACCGTTAGCCAACGTTTCGATTAATTTATTTAATCATCTTCAGGGCTGGAATTACAGAAGTGTAAAATAAATAAATTATTATGTACAAGTAAAAACGTATACTACATACCAAACAGTAGCTGATGGCAAATGTTAGATTACGTATAAATGTGGACAATAGGAATAAATAAATAATTGTACAAAGTGATCAATAATTAATTAATTAAAAACTAAAAAATTATTAAACTTGGTATTTAAAAATTAAAACACGATGATTAAAACACAATGTGTCAACGCCAAACGTAAACAAAATAAAATAAAATAAAATATTTTAAAAAATATAATCCACATTGCGAAACACACTAGACAAAAAACACTAATAAGACCAAAAAAGCCATCAGAGCAAACATTAAAAACCGTCCAACTCGCCAAGGTGCCAAAATGCACTATCTATCAGGTCTCTCGATTTTAATCTTGTAATTCTGCAGTAAATTAAGGTAACCATTATTTATGCATGAATAATCACTCTGAATATTAATGTTATTTTTGTTCGTCGATATAACAGCAGCTTCAATAAACAACCTCTTGTTGTAGCATTTCTCTGAAGCAAGAATCTGAACACCTTCATCTTTAAAATTATGATGTTTGTTTATTGAATGATGTGCTAGACCCGTTTTTGTTTTCCCCAGTCGGATGTCGTAATGATGTTGGTATACCCGCTTGGATAATCTCTGGGAAGTTTGTCCTATATATTGATGCTGGCATTCAGAGCAATTAATCATATACACTACATTGGACCTATCCAAGACTGGTATTAAGTCTTTGGTTCTTGAAAAAATGATATTGTTAAGGGTCAAAGGTGTGCGGAATGCTAAATGTAAATTATCACTCAAAATGCAGTCCTTAAAAATGTGTTTAAGTTTATCAGCTAACTTAGGATGGTAAGTAATCTTACTAAATTTGGAATTTTCTTTAGGTTCTTCAAATGAAACCTCATGTTTAACAAATGGTACCTTCCCTCTAAACAGAATGTTATCAAGTAAACGACCAGGATAGCCGTTTTTTAATAGTTGTTGTTTGAGTTCATGTAATCTCACACCTATGTAGTTGTTGGGTACACAATTGTGTAAACGGTATTTTAATGTGTTAATAACACTAATCTTCTGTTGTAGAGGGTGAGAAGAATTAAAATTTAGTAGGCGCTCTGTGGAAGTAGGCTTTCTGTATATGTCGGTATTTAGGGAGCCATTCACGTCTCGGCTTACTAAAAGGTCCAAAAAGGGCAATGAGCCGTCAATCTCCAATTCATAGGTGAAGTTAAGGAGCTCATCAAAACTGTTGAGAATATCTATACAGTTATGTATTTCATTTTTAGGGATGGCTGTTATAATGTCATCCACATATAGCAACAAAAATGGAATATTGAACTGGATGGACCCGAAAAAATTAAAAAGCAAGTCGTTCATCACAAAGCTTGAAAAAATTGGTGAGCAGATATTACCCATGGCTGATCCAACTAGTTGTGAATAAAATTCACCTTCATAGCTAAAGTAGCTATTCTGGAATATTGCGGTAACCATGTCCAAAAATTCGTCCAATTGGATGGTGGTGTATGGAGCAACCAAATCCCAATTATTCTTGATAGATAATAAAACAGCTTCCTTTGATACATTTGTGAATAGGGAATTCACGTCAAACGACACCAAAACATAGTCATCAGGTAGGATATGATCAACTATCTTCTCTTTGGCTTCCCTTGAGTTCTTGACATTAAAAGGTAAAGACGGGAAAACATTTTGTAAGATGTTATTTATGAAACTCGCCAACGGAGTTGAAGGGGACTCTACACAACTGATGACAGGTCTCAAAGGAATTCCAACCTTGTGGATCTTAGGGAGACCGTACGCTCTAGGAACTTGAGCATTGTATTTGGTAAGTCTCCTCTTCGTGGGCATGTCTATATGCCCATTTTCCTCCAATTTCTTTATGACCTTATTAAATTTACCTTGAATAGTGTTGGTAGGGTTAGCTTTTAGTTTTTTGTATGTTTTCAGGTCGCCAAACAACTGTGTCATCTTATCTTTATAGTCATCCTTGTACATTAAGACAGTGGTATTGCCCTTATCAGCGCTCAAAACCAGAACATCAGGATTAGTCTTTATAAATTTTCGTGACGACCAAACTTGCTTCGCTATGGGATCCAGGCATTTATTATCATCATTCAAGAAATTTTGTGTCATGTTTATTATCTTGCCTCTCAGTAGTTCCTTCTTATCTTTGGGTAAAGTAGTGCCTTCCAAAGTACAGTCAACTTCCGCCAAAAAGGAACTTCCGCCAATTATCCACTCGCGCGCATTCGCAAATTTCACAAATTATCACTTGATGAATTTAATGTAAAAATTCTAATTTAACAAATAAACGAAATCAATTTAATTTGTTTCCTCTTATTTAACTGAATCAAAACAATTACCAATATTTTGTCCTTTACAAATTTTTCATCTTTCAGATCTAATAACGTTTCCATCTTCATAGATAAGTGAGGCAGAAGTAGTCAACAATTTTCCAATTAAAGAAAATCCAGACACAATTCAGTAAATGCCTTTTATGGTCTTATTAAATTATTTAAATTATAAGTGTTTTGATTAATCGACTCAATTACGTCATACCACCCCCTATGGCCAACAGAACACGACATCAAACCCCCTAAAAGATTCGCAAAAAGATATGAAAGCGATTGAACTAGATTTTTGTGGAATCTTTTCAATAAATACCACAAATTTTACAAAAGCAAGTGAGATAAAACTGGTAGTTTGTTTTAAAATCAATTTGAAGTAAATTAAAAACCGTATACAAAAATTTTCTATCAACCCCCTATGTACAACAACCCTCCAAATATCCAATTCATAACCAAAATAATAATGTAAAAATTATCAAAAAAAATCAAATTCAAATTTTTTTTAAACCCTTTAAATTTTTAACATAAAATGAATTTTTCAAGCCTTGTCAATTTACTGTTGATAAACTGAGTCATACAAGTTCAACTATCTTGTCTTAATCAATCATTTTGCCAAAGTTAACTATTAAAGTTTTATTTCTGAATTCATCAATATCTAATTATAAATTAATGTCATCTAATTTCACTATTTGTCATTTATAAAAGTTTTCATCTCCAATAATAATCAATTTATGTAATTTTTCTCAATGTTCAATCAATCATTTATCAATTATGAATACTTCTTAACAATACTTTCAAAAATCTATTTACTCTCAATCGTATAATTTATTTTAATAACCCCCCCCCCCCCCATTTCTAATTACTAAATTCCTATTAATCTTATTATCCCCTAATTATTTTCCTTTTAAATTATTTCCCTTAATTAATCTTAACATTCTTTAATATCTATCCATTATCATTATCTAACCCCATTTATTAATTATTCAACTTATCCAATTAATTGTTTATTGATTCCTGAAATTCTTGTCTTCTGCATCTATTACTGATTTAAATTTTAATTAATATCCATCTCAAAATTACATCTTAAACTTAATTATTATTAATTGAAACCTTCTATTAACTTTTAAACTTTTATGACAAATCATTGATAATTATAAAGATCTATCACATACCCTTACTTTCTATTAAAACAATTATTGATGTTTATAGTGATCTCATACCCTCCCTTCCGCCTAGTGACAAAATTGATAGTTAACCTTTACTTTGAACTTGTATTTTATTCATTACTCAATCATAATTAAAATTTTCAGATTAAATTCCAAGTTTTTACAATTTTCTAAATTCATTATTTTTATCATTTTGCCAAATACAATTGCTAATGTTATTTCCAAATTTTCCTGTCAATTATGTTATGTTATTATTTAAATAATCCGATAGTTTATTGTTGTTAATTTTAAACGAACTCTTTTAACTCATAACCACCTGATAACGTAATCATTCATTTTCATTATAGTAGCTGTTCTTTATTTAATTTAATCAGAAAATCAACTTCTTCCATTTTTATTATTTCCATTCGCGTTTTTATCTTTTTAATTTTATTGCACGAATTATGTTTTACTTGATCGTGACTTTTATTTCGCGGTTCTTTAATCGTTATGTTTTTAAATAGTTGATTGTTTTCTTGCATTTGTTTAAATTTCATTGTTTTAAACTTTATTTTAATTAATCTAATTATTTTGACCCGTAAATTTTTATTTTTGATCTTCATGGTTGAAGAGTTTTTAAATTTCGCGTTTCTAAACATTATTATTTTCCGTAATACACGTTTTTGTAATTTAGCAATTCTATGTGGTTTTGCAATTACTTGTTTGATTTTAATTAACCGTTTTTCATTTTTAAATGTTCTCCTCATTTTAATTGTTTTAATTTTCACTTTATTCTCTCGGTGAACGAAATTTTTATGTTTCTTCTTGTTACGTTTTTTATTACATTCGCGAACTTTAAATCTTTTGATCTTGTAGTTTAGTTTTGCTTTTAATTTTTTAATTTTCCGTTTCTTTCGATTTAAACTTTTTCTATTTATCACGCAGCAGCGTGGGATTTGACGACAGTATAACTTCGTGTGTCCATAACTCTGGTACTTAACACACTGTGGAATATCTGTTTTGGGTATTTATGGTTAAAAATTCACCATTGTTTGAAGTATTGATTTTACCATGTAGATATCTTTATTTATTTCATTTGGTTTCAGATCCACATAGAATCGCGAAAGTGGCATTTTAGTGTGATTTTGTTTACCTGTGTGAAGTTAGCGGCCATTTTCTAGCGGCCAATTGACCGGAAACACCCGAACGAATTAGCATCAAATTTTTATATGATTTAGGTCACCTATCGGGATCGGACTGTTCCTATACATCAATAACCCTAATATCTGCTTACTCTGAAAAAATTATCCCAATCTAATGACATTAAATGGTCATTTTCACGGTTTTCCCGCTTTCTGATCACGGGGAGTGCATCAACACCCCAATTTCATAGGAAGACTTGGCTTGTTCAGGCTACAATTTTCAACACAGCTCAACAACGATAATGTACACCGACCCTGAAAAATTGGTAAAGTTCTAATGAGGCTGGAGGGCGATTTTCACGGTTTTTCCGCCAGCGGCCAATCGCGAGGGCACTAAACTTCTCATTTTCATAGGAAGTGTTGGCTTGTTCAGGCTACAATTTTCAACATAGCTCAACAACGATAACGTACACCGACCCTGAAAAATTGGTAAAGTTCCAATGAGGCTGGAGGGCGATTTTCACGGTTTTCCGCTAGCGGCCAATCGCGAAGGCGCTAAACGTCTCATTTTCATAGGAAGAGTTGGCTTGTTCAGGCTACAATTTTCAACATAGCTCAACAACGATAATGTACACCGACCCTGAAAAATTGGTAAATTTCTAATGAGGCTGGAGGGCGAATTTCACGGTTTTTCCGCCAGCGGCCAATCGCGAGGGCACTAAACGTCTCATTTTGATAGGAAGAGTTGGCTTGTTCAGGCTACAATTTTCAACATAGCTTAACAACGATAATGTACACCGACCCTGAAAAATTGGTAAAGTTCCAATGAGGCTGGAGGGCGATTTTCACGGTTTTCCGCCAGCGGCCAATCGCGAAGGCGCTAAACGTCTCATTTTCATAGGAAGAGTTGGCTTGTTCAGGCTACCATTTTCAACATAGCTCAAAAACGATTATGTACACCGACCCTGAAAAATTGGTAAAGTTCTAATGAGGCTGGAGGGCGATTTTCACGGTTTTCCGCCAGCGGCCAATAAGTTGGAGAACTTTGTACGCCAGATGGTGCTTTAAATCACCACATCGCCACGCAGCGTACAAAGTTATTACTAACTAGCCATGTACATCTGTTATAATGGTTTCAAACTTAGATATGTACTTACTTAGATCAGGTAATAAATCCTTTATTGGGGGTTTATGTTGATTATAACAAGGGTTTCTTTTAACAAAAACATTCCTTTTTGATTTTAACAATACTGTTTGCTAAGATCCCTCTTAAAATTTATTTTTACTTTCTGAACTCCTAGTGCCTGAAGTTATTTTGGCATTATGCTGTATGCATCATAACTTCGAAACTAAATTAAATATATAAAAAATATTAAGAACCAAAAATTACCGTTATAGAATTTACTACAGCTTTCTCCAAGGAAAGAGTACACAACTTCAAATTGCGAGAACGATGAAGATAAATATCATCATCATCCTCCAATGAGGACTGTAGCATGAAGGAAAACTATGAAGCAGCTCAGTGACCTGCTTTGCAGGTTATTTAGCTCAATCCTGTATTAAAAAGTTTGGGTGTAAATATTGTGTAGAAGAAGTGCAAAAAGGTAAGACTGATTTAGTTGCTAAAAATGAAATGTTGATTTTGTCTAGGGATTACGGCGTAGATGAAACTAAAATACAATTTTTAAAAAGACCCAGCACTGCTTTCATTCAAATTATCAGTATACTAGCTGGCACGGGCGGTATTCGCCGCCCTTAGCCATCTAGACCCAGAATAGATCCGAGAAGGCCATAGTTGTTCGGCCTTCGGCCTCACAGGGCGGGCCATAATAGATCTATGAAGGCCATAGTTGTTCGGCCATCGGCCTCACAGGGCGGACCATAATAGATCCGTGAAGGCCATAGTTGTTCGGCCTTCGGCCTCACAGGGCGAACCATAATAGATCCGTGAAGGCCATAGTTGTTCGGCCTTCGGCCTCACAGAGCGAACCATAATAGATCCGTGAAGGCCATAGTTGTTCGGCCTTCGGCCTCACAGGGAGGACCATAATAGATCCGTGAAGGCCATAGTTGTTCGGCATTCGGCCTCACAGGGCGGACCATAATAGATCCGTGAAGGCCATGGTTGTTCGGCCTTCGGCCTCACAGGGGGAGGACAATAATAGATCCGTGAAGGCCATAGTTGTTATGCCTTCGGCCTCACAGGGCGGACCATAATAGATCCGTGAAAGCCATAGTTGTTCGGCCGTGGGGCTCACAGGGCGGACCATAATAGATCCGTGAAGGCCATAGTTGTTCGGCCTTCGGCCTCACAGGGCGGACCATAATAGATCACTGAAGGCCATAGTTGTTCGGCCTTCGGCCTCACAGGGCGGACCATCTTAGATCTGTGAAGGCCATAGTTGTTCGGCCGTCGGCCTCACAAGGCGGACCATAATAGATGCGTGAAGGCCATAGTTGTTCGGCCTTCGGCCTCACAGGGCGGACCATAATAGATCCGTGAAGGCCATAGTTGTTCGGCATTCGGCCTCACAGGGCGGACCATAATAGATCCGTGAAGGCCATAGTTGTTCGGCCTTCGGCCTCACAGAGCGGACCATAATAGATCCGTGAAGGCCATAGTTGTTCGGCATTCGGCCTCACAGGGCGGACCATAATAGATCCGTGAAGGCCATGGTTGTTCGGCCTTCGGCCTCACAGGAGGAGGACAATAATAGATCCGTGAAGGCCATAGTTGTTCGGCCTTCGGCCTCACAGGGCGGACCATAATAGATCCGCGAAGGCCATAGTTGTTCGGCCTTCGGCCTCACAGGGCGGACCATAATAGATCCGTGAAGGCCATGGTTGTTCGGCCTTCGGCCTCACAGGAGGAGGACAATAATAGATCCGTGAAGGCCATAGTTGTTCGGCCTTCGGCCTCACAAGGCGGACCATAATAGATCCGCGAAGGCCATAGTTGTTCGGCCTTCGGCCTCACAGAGCGAACCATAATAGATCCGTGAAGGCCATAGTTGTTCGGCCTTCGGCCTCACAGAGCGGACCATAATAGATCCGTGAAAGCCATTGTTGTTCGGCTTTCGGGCTCACAGGGCGGACCATAATAGATCCGTGAAGGCCATGGTTGTTCGGCCTTCGGCCTCACAGGGCGGACCATAATAAATCCGCGAAGGCCATAGTTGTTCGGCCTTCGGCCTCACAGGGCGGACCATAATAGATCCGTTAAGGCCATAGTTGTTCGGCCTTCGGCCTCACAGGGCGGACCATAGTAGATCCGTGAAGGCCATAGTTGTTCGGCCTTCGGCCTCACAGAACGGACCATAATAATAACTGCAAAATTCGGTTGAGATCGGTCCAAGGGTGTAGGAACGTTCGGCCAGCCCGGCCCTGTAAGTAAGTAAGGGTTTGTTAACTGGGTTAAGTACCCAGGTAACTGGGTACTTAACCTAAGGGTAAAGTATACAGCGTATCAATAAAAAATCGAAAAACGCGAATAACTTTGCTCCCCGCGGGAATTTCTTCTCCATTTATGCACGAATAGTTGCGCCTGGACCTACAGAATAACTGTGCAAAATTTGGTTGAGATCGGTCAAAGGGTGTAGGAACGTATAGCGAACAAACAAACAAGCAGACAAGCTCTTTTATATTGCAATGTCCACCGTGAACCGTTAACACGATTTACTCTGATCTCAGGATGACAGGTTCTTTTGACTTTTACGACGGAATTACTTTAATCACACAGTCAAAGAAAATACGGACATCTAATCTTTATAAACATTTAATTAACAAATTAACACAAAATTAAAATAAACAATTAACAGCAATAACAAAGTTAACAATAATCAAACAAATTCTTAAAATTAATCATACGAAAATCAAACCTTATTCTACCCTTTGTTTTTAATTATCACCGTTATGTTTCCGAATTTCGCGACACTCTAAGTAAATAAATTGGTAAGCTTACCCCTTTTTACGCACAAACAATTGTCACTTCCTTCATAAGTCATCGGCTTTCTTTTCTATCCGCGCTAATACCACGGTCCACTCTTTCAGCAGTGATTTATCAACCAAACTGTATCTTCTCCAATTCCTTCCAATAATATCTCCAACTTTCTCTGTGCTCTTCACCGCACAAGGTAAATAAACTTTTATTTAATTTCTTTTATAACACTTATTCTTCTCTCATTACACCACCTTGTATCCATCCAGGTCTAACCTCTTGGTCAACCAAATATTTTTATTGTGTAGTGGTAGTACTCTTTTCACGGGCTCTTTTACATGCTTCCCGTATCACTTTCTAAAAGGAAGTCTCTTATATGCGACTACTCTCGTCGCTTGATTTTTTTCAACCCCTGTTTATTTCCCCTTGACAACCAATCTCTCTTTTTTTATCACTATTTGATTTTTATCTCCCATTTTGCAGTCTTTTGTGTTGCCTATCCATTTGATTTTATTTAATTTTATAAACACAAAAACTTAATCTAACAAACTTTTCTTTTAACATATACAAATTTTTCTCATGCCATATTTTCTCTGACTGCACGACAAACAATTTAATATCGCAACAGCCAAATATTGATGGACACAACAATATATTGCTGTGCTGCCCCGGAGCTTTATTAGGCTTGCACTCTGTGTAGTTAATGTCTTGTACGAGTGTACGTAAATGTACCTCGTCAATAAAAATGATTGTAAAATTACTTGATAACTTGCAATAAAATAAACTTTCACCTCGGCTTTGACTATTTCGGAGAGCACTGACTTACCTAATCTCAAGTTGGGCCCTTTCCTTGACCAAGTTGTGTTACTGAAATATAAATTACTGGTCGTTGGAAAATAAGGTTGTACAAACAAATTATGCTCCGTTGTTAAAAGAATAATAATTTTATTTTAAATAGTGCAAATGAAAATAGAAAAATGAAATAGAAATGTTTAAATTTATTGACAAAATCTTAAAATTAAAACTTTAAACGGGTTAACGCACGCGTGTTTCAGTTACCAAAAATTTTCACTAATTTTTATGTAATAACTTTTAATGTGCATTTACCTTAATAAATGTAGGGAATTTCTTATTCCTAGTTGTTAACAGCATACAATAGGATGGTTTTGCCTGGCCGATGACCTTCAGTTACTAATAATAATCCAGATAAGTTTTCTTGTGTAGTGTTGAACCACGTTTTTATGCAGCACCAAATTTTCAAAAATAAACACAATCACTTTATAAATTCAACGAAATTGACTTTTTTAACACGTAAGTAATTTTGCTTTAATGATCTCTTTACTTTTCATACGGTTTTAAAACAATTTTCTCACTATTTATTTAAATTTTTTTAGGAGACGCAAATAAATTTTACCACCATTAAATTCAAGAATCAACTTATTATTATTTTCATCAATTGTTTTCCATAGTTACTTGTATTTTCAAAGCATTCCTGATTTCGTTCCCTTTGATCGATATAAAAATCAATATATTTGACGTAACATTTCCAGGTTCGTACTTGGCCCAAAATAATTTGTAAAATTTTTAATAAAATTTTTATGTTTCAGATTTATTTGAAGTACCAGCCTCTTCTGTGATCATCCAGTAAAGTTTTAAAAAGAAAATGTTTTTCTCGTTCGTGGTACATTGAGTTACGAAGCACTTTTAACACATGTAAAATTTTGTTATTTTAAAAGTTTTACGTTTTAACACATTTTTATAACTAATGTTTTGAACAATTATTTTGATTTCAAATTACATTTCTTATAACTACTTAAATTAATTTACAATTTTAACAAACATTTTTATAACAGAATCAAAACGTTGCATTTGAATTTATTTTGTCCTCTCGTTCCGCGACCTTATGTTTACATAAATTATGACGTTAAAGCAGATTCTTGGTGTCAGATGAAACCTTTACTTTCGAACAAATAAGTCATGTGCTATCTTTATTAATAAATAAAACCTTGAATCAAAACGTGATCATTTCTATTGACGTGGCCGTGGTACATAGCAATATATAGATGTCTAGGCATATACAACAAGTCCTATAATAAAATATTTTACACCAGGGGTACTTATAGTGTTTCCGAAAGAACTTAAAATTATAAACAATAATAACAAACAAAACACTCGTAAAGTCATTGGCGAGAAGAAGATTCTTTCTTGTTGATATAGGGGGGGGGAGCCGAAAAGAAAGGCATATAATAAATATAACGCTTTAGGGCGATAGTTGTTGGGCCTTCGGCCTCACTCAGGGGATCGCAACCATACCTGTAGATTGTAGTTATTCTATCATGAGGGAATTTAGAAAATCGTACACAATTATTGTGTTTACCGGCACATATATGTGCCCCCCCCCTATATCAACAAGAAAGAATCTTCTTCTCGCCAATGACTTTACGAGTGTTTTACTTATGTAAATCATTGCGTGTAAACACAAGCAATGATTTGTAACTTTTACAACAGAATGTACTTGAGAAATAACTCATTGTTCATTGGTTCATTCAAATTTTTATCTGATTTTCAATTAAAGCTTTTAAATGGAAAAACTTGTTTTTTACTTTGTTTTTATTTTCAATAAATCTGCAGCATAAGTAAATAATATAATTTTCCCTATTAATCCCTATTAAAAATTCTTAAACTTAAAAAAAATAAAAACAGTTTATTTTAAAAAATATTCAATATTTTCAGGCCGGCCCGGCCCTGCAAACACGTGTGTTTTGTTGTTTAAAAATTTTATATTTATAGCAAAACCGTGTTGTAGTAAAACAAATTTTGAGGAATCTTACAACTTTTAGGACAAATATTTGTCCTTTATAATCGCGGCCCTAAATAAAATAATTATGAATACATAAATTAATATTTATTATTACATTTTACATTGAATGTTGGTTTCAACAACTAAGCAAAACTTTTACGCATGATTCAATTATTTCAAAATTAGTAATATTGTGTAACTAAAATAACGTGTTTAGTTACAAAATATAACTAAACACATTATATATGTAAAACATTTAATAAAAATATTTTACTAATTATATGAACTGAAATTTATTTTGGAGTAAAAATTCGCGAGGGGAACTGACTTATTAGTTAAAAAACTTAGTTATTATTTAGAACAATATTAGGGAGATTTATAAATTATAAAATACTTGTTAAAGATTCCATATTTCAAAAAATCGTGAACAATGATACAATTAAAAAGTGGATCACTGACAAGAAGTGTGAAGAACATAAAAATTTTTTAATAAACCGTTTACTGCGAACGAAACTGTTCCGTACATGTAAAATACAGATTGAGAAGAAAGATAAAAAAAGTGCAAGAAGAAAACTTAATATTTTAAAATACCAATAATAAGTACATGAAGAATTAGATATTTTCCAGAATTTTATTTTGTTGTATAAGTTTTGAGCTTTGGCACAAGCTCTATTAGAGTAGGTGCACAATTGACAGATTAATAATTAAAATCTCTTTAGAATAGGCTTTTTATCGACTATGAAACTTACAAATTTTTTTATTTATATTTTTATTTATAAAATTTAAAAAAAATAACATATAAAAACAATTACAAATTAAACATCTGAGGGTAGGTTTTTTGATGCTCACAGTTCTGGCCAAGCCAAAATTTATTACTTTGTTTACTACTACCAAATCACGGCCACGTTGACTTTGAATAACTTCCATAGCCTTCAAGTTCTTCAACTGATTTTAAAATTAGCATAATATGCAGCAGGTAATCTAAAGGTACTTTGCCGAGTTGGGCTATGTATTTCCAGGCAGAAAATTTGGACCCGGATTAAATATCTGACCATTTGCCGAGCTGACCTACGTCCATGCCTAGACATATACTGATAATTTGAATGAAAGCAGTGCTGGGTCTTTTTAAAAATTGTATTTTAGTTTCATCTACGCCGTATTCCCTAGACAAAATCAACATTTCATTTTTATCAACTAAATCAGTCTTACCTTTTTGCACTTCTTCTACACAATATTTACACCCAAACTTTTTAATACAGGATTGAGCTAAACAACCTGCAAAGTAGGTCACTGAGCATGCTTCATAGTTTTCCTTTATGCTACAGTCCTCATCGGAGGATGATGATGATATTTATCTTCATCGTTCTCGCAATTTGAAGTTGTGTACTCTTTCCTTGGAGAAAGCTGTAGTAAATTCTATAACGGTAATTTTTGGTTCTTAATATTTTTACATATTTAATTTAGTTTCGAAGTTATGATGCATACAGCATAATGCCAAAATAACTTCAGGCACTAGGAGTTCAGAAAGTAAAAATAAATTTTAAGTGGGATCTTAGCAAACAGTATTGTTAAAATCAAAAAGGAATGTTTTTGTTAAAAGAAACCCTTGTTATAATCTACATAAACCCCCAATAAAGGATTTATTACCTGCTCTAAGTATGTACATATCTAAGTTTGAAATCATTATAACAGATGTACATGGCTAGTTAGTAATAACTTTGTACGCTGCGTGGCGATGTGGTGATTTAAAGCACCATCTGGCGTACAAAGTTCTCCAACTTATTGGCCGCTGGCGGAAAACCGTGAAAATCGCCCTCCAGCCTCATTGGAACTTTACCAATTTTTCAGGGTCGGTGTACATTATCGTTGTTGAGCTATGTTGAAAATTGTAGCCTGAACAAGCCAACTCTTCCTATGAAAATGAGACGTTTAGTGCCCTGGCGATTGGCGGCTGGCGGAAAAACCGTGAAAATAGCCCTCCAGCCTCATTGGAACTTTACCAATTTTTCAGGGTCGGTGTACATTATCGTTGTTGAGCTATGTTGAAAATTGTAGCCTGAACAAGCCAACTCTTCCTATGAAAATGAGACGTTTAGCGCCTTCGCGATTGGCCGCTGGCGGAAAACCGTGAAAATCGCCCTCCAGCCTCATTGGAACTTTACCAATTTTTCAGGGTCGGTGTACGTTATCGTTGTTGAGCTATGTTGAAAATTGTAGCCTGAACAAGCCAACTCTTCCTATGAAAATGAGAAGTTTAGTGCCCTCGCGATTGGCCGCTGGCGGAAAAACCGTGAAAATCGCCCTCCAGCCTCATTAGAACTTTACCAATTTTTCAGGGTCGGTGTACATTATCGTTGTTGAGCTATGTTGAAAATTGTAGCCTGAACAAGCCAACTCTTCCTATGAAAATGAGAAGTTTAGTCCCCTCGCAATTGGCCGCCGGCGGAAAACCGTGAAAATCGCCCTACAGCCTCATTGGAACTTTACCAATTTTTCAGGGTCGGTGTACATTATCGTTGTTGAGCTATGTTGAAAATTGTAGCCTGAACAAGCCAACTCTTCCTATGAAAATGAGAAGTTTAGTCCCCTCGCAATTGGCCGCCGGCGGAAAACCGTGAAAATCGCCCTACAGCCTCATTGGAACTTTACCAATTTTCCAGGGTCGGTGTACATTATCGTTGTTGAGCTATGTTGAAAATTGTAGCCTGAACAAGCCAACTCTTCCTATGAAAATGAGAAGTTCAGCGCCTTCGCGATAGGCCGCTGGCGGAAAAACCGCGAAAATCGCCCTCCAGCGTCATTGGAACTTTACCAATTTTTCAGGGTCGGTGTACATTTTCGTTGTTGAGCTATGTTGAAAAGTGTAGGCTGAACAAGCCAACTCTTCCTATGAAAATGAGACGTTTAGTGCCCTCGCGATTGGCCGCTGGCGAAAAAACCGTGAAAATCGCCCTCCAGCCTCATTGGAACTTTACCAATTTTTCAGGGTCGGTGTACTTTATCGTTGTTGAGCTATGTTGAAAATTGTAGCCTGAACAAGCCAACTCTTCCTATGAAAATGAGACGTTTAGTGCCCTCGCGATTGGCCGCTGGCGAAAAAACCGTGAAAATCGCCCTCCAGCCTCATTGGAACTTTACCAATTTTTCAGGGTCATTGTACTTTATCGTTGTTGAGCTATGTTGAAAATTGTAGCCTGAACAAGCCAACTCTTCCTATGAAAATGAGACGTTTAGTGCCCTCGCGATTGGCAGCTGGCGGAAAAACCGTGAAAATCGCCCTCCAGCCTCATTGGAACTTTACCAATTTTTCAGGGTCGGTGTACATTTTCGTTGTTGAGCTATGTTGAAAATTGTAGCCTGAACAAGCCAACTCTTCCTATGAAAATTAGACGTTTAGTGCCCTCGCGATTGGCCGCTGGCGGAAAAACCGTGAAAATCGCCCTCCAGCCTCATTGGAACTTTACCAATTTTTCAGGGTCGGTGTACATTATCGTTGTTGTGCTATGTTGAAAATTGTAGCCTGAACAAGCCAACTCTTCCTATGAAAATGGGACGTTTAGTGGCCTCGCGATTGGCCGCAGGCGGAAAAACCGTGAAAATCGCCCTCCAGCCTCATTGGAACTTTACCAATTTTTCTGGGTCGGTGTACATTATCGTTGTTAAGCTATGTTGAAAATTGTAGCCTGAACAAACCAACTCTTCCTATGAAAATGAGACGTTTAGCACCTTCGCGATTGGCCGCTAGCGGAAAACCGTGAAAATCGCCCTCCAGCCTCATTGGAACTTTACCAATTTTTCAGGGTCGGTGTACGTTATCGTTGTTGAGCTATGTTGAAAATTGTAGCCTGAACAAGCCAACTCTTCCTATGAAAATGAGAAGTTTAGTGCCCTCGCGATTGGCCGCTGGCGGAAAAACCGTGAAAATCGCCCTCCAGTCTCATTAGAACTTTACCAATTTTTCAGGGTCGGTGTACATTATCGTTGTTGAGCTATGTTGAAAATTTTAGCCTGAACAAGCCAACTCTTCCTATGAAATTGGGGTGTTGATGCACTCCCCGTGATCAAAAAGCGGGAAAACCGTGAAAATGACCATTTAATGTCATTAGATTGGGATAATTTTTTCAGAGTAAGCAGATATTAGGGTTATTGATGTATAGGAACAGTCCGATCCCGATAGGTGACCTTAATCATATAAAAATTTGATGCTAATTCGTTCGGGTGTTTCCGGTAAATTGGCCGCTAGAAAATGGCCGCTAACTTCACACAGGTATTTTGTTTTATGTTAAATACACTAGCAGTTGTGTACCCAAACTGTTCAATTGCTATTTGCATCTGGATTGGATCTGTAGAATAGTGCATTCGCTTCAATACAACCTTGAAGTGCTTTTAATATTTTGATTGGTAGGTATGGAATTCGGTTTATTTTCTTTAGGGGCGGTAACAATGATCGTGTACTTTTCTGACGAATGGAACTGAATTTTAACTTGATTACCTGCGAGTATTTTAAGACGGAAATCTCTTTCTGCTAGATTTTGCATTAATTCATGTAGTGGTTTTGTAGTTTCTACTTCCGCAACGAATATTTATGGTACTTGAGATGTTTCTTCATTGACTGCATTTTCTCGAGTAGCTGTTTTGCCACCCTCAAAGGGACCACAAGCGATAGTGCAATAATGGTTGTGATTAAGAATAGGAATGGTTTCATTTTAAACAATTTGTTAAAATTGCCAAGTATTCATAAAATAAAATAATTACGAATTCGCCAGGCACAGCGTAAGCTGGGCGAAAGAATTAAGTCGCAGAGTCGAAGTTTGTTAATGCATAATAATCAACAATCATTAACAAGTTAAATGAAAGCTTGAAATAGAATAATAAATATTTTAAATTGATTGCTATGGCACCCCACGCACATACTAGTAAATGAAGAATTATAAAGTATAAATAATTATATTTATAGAGTTGTAAAGTTAAAAATGGAAAAAAAAACAACAGAAATTCAGCTTTGCTGAATTGATACCTTTTCTCAATGTTGCTTGTATTTATTATTATTATTTTTATTGTAACTTACTTGTAACTTTGATTGATAAACTATTATTATTATTATTATTATTATTAAATACGCAGAGCTCGTACTGAAAAAATACAGCGAAATGAACATACAAAAAGCTGAACATAAAACAAAGCATAATTAACGTAGCCGAAAAGAAAATATAATATTCAGAGAAGAAAGTGCAAAAGAATGTAAAATGGAATTAGAATTAAAGAGAGAAGGTAGAATGAAATGGCTAAGATCCCAAATAGCAGAAAATAAAAAAAATTACAAAGAATTGAAGAGAAATGCGGTCAAGTTGTGTAGACAAGAAAATAAGATTGGATCAATAGAAACAACACCAAAACAGAAAAAAATTACAGGATTTTTAAAGAATTTTACAGGAGTTTTACAGCGAGATATAAAGATGAGGAATGAAAGATAAAGATGATAATAAAAACATGACGAAAATTAAATCAAAACTATATGGTGAGAATACTTTGAAGAATTGTTGAACGAAGAACTGGAATCAATTACAAATGGAACTTGGACAAGAAAAGATAGTAGAAATAACTAATCTATAGATGAATTATCATATTATGAACAGTTCACACAAAAACAATAAACAAAATATAAAACAACAAAACACCGGGAGGTGACAATACAAACAATGAACTTATAAAAATGGGCAAAGTGACAACTTGGAAAAAAATGTTAAAATAAAAGTGTGGAAAGAAAAAATATGCCAGTGGAACGGAACAAAGCTAAAATGATACCAATACATATCAAAAAGGCGACTTGATGGAATGTAAAAACTACAGAGGAATATCACACAAATTGATTCATGTAAGACTACAAGAGTATACTGAGAAACAAATAGGAGACAACCAATAACGCTTTAGACGGAGAAGATAAAGTACTGATGCTAAAAATAAAAAGAAATAAACTAACAGAAGAAATGGAAAATTTATTAATACCACAAAAACTTACACACCTTGTATAAATGACCCTGAAGAAAACAATAGCAACAGTTTCAACAAGGAATGAAACGCAGGGCTATTCCACATCAATTCAGGAATATGACAAGGAGACTCGCTGTCAGCCGCGCTATTCATCATAGTAGTGAAGATCAAGTAAAATGAAAGCAAAAAGAATGGGACTTATGGTAAATGAAACCAAGACAAAGCTTGTAAAGTTTCTTTTTCATCTTCTTCAATAGCCCGAATGCTGCTTTTATAAACAACTCTCGTCCATCCCCCTGGACTTTAGGCCTCTCCTCCGTTGATGAGAGGGTTGTAAAGTTTAATACAAGTAGAAACGAACCATTGAACGAATTCAAATACCTGTGAATACAACTAAACAATATCAATGAAAGAGAGGATATTATGAAAGAAGAATTGATGGCAGGAATCAGAGAATGCATGGTTAGTGACGACGTCACAGATTGAATAAATAATTTAAATTTATTTAAATTTCATTACTTAATTACATCTACATGAGCCGCTTTTAGAGAAATCTAACCACATTTACGTAACCACATTACGTATTAACATAAAAAAACGTACTAAACGCCTGTTTTTCGTCGGTACCCCATTAACAAAATACTATACCACAAATTGCAAAATTCTAATTACTGTCAAAACCGTGTTATTTTTTCCAGCGCCGTAAATAATAAATTTTAGACATAAAATTTGGCATAACGAGTTCCCACTGTAAATACTTCCTAATAACAAAATTGCATACGGCAATCATTAATGTAATCTTATTACAAAGTATATGCTCAAAGAATAATATATTCATTAGAATACATTACAATGTTAACTCCGAAAGACGCGTAATCGACAATCCTTTTGAGTAGAACTCCTATGATAGCGACTTAAAAAAACTAAACGAAAAATGATAGCGCGTTCAACATCCATACGATAAAGCGCGTTACAAAGTAACCCTCCATATATAAAGCGCATGGAAAGGTTAAAATGTAGCAAAATGTATATTTACTTAGTAAATATCAATGAAATGCCGCGCTATATTCACCGATAAACAATTGCTCGGTTTTTCAAAATTAGATTATAAATTCTATATTTTGCATTCTTCAAGGGTAACCTTATCACAGGCCTGCGAAAAATAACTCGTGAAGGGAACGAAAAAGTTAGTTGTCTGCGAACAATCAATTGAGACGCAACTCGTACCTAACAATTTTTTCTAATATCTACCTACCGAAGAAAAATTAATTACCTCAGTTTTCCTAATAAAACTGTAACGGCTCTCAAGTGAATAATTAACGGAATATCAGATTAACAATATTTTAACTGTGAACCTAAAAACCAGTGAACTAATAAGTTTCGAATTCGCACCAATTAAAGATTTAATAATCACCAACCAGTGAAATAAATTAATAATCTCGAACATAAATCAGTAATCTAAGTAATTTACGGGCGAATAAACATTATCGATTGTGCCAATAACTCGAATTACCAAAAGAAAGAACGAAACTAAACAATAACGTTCTCTCGGGATAAAACCCACCTTAAGGATCCGGTGCCCAATAAAAAGTGTAGTAAACTAACAAACATTGTCGCGTTACTAACGGGCCAATCATATTGGTAAACTAAATCACTATAAAGAAACATCTGCAGTGCCTTTTGTTACCTAAAAATAAACGATAAGACACCGGTTAACGAACTTATAATGCAATACTACAAAAAAGTAGTGGATAAACCAAACCTAAACAATAGTGTGCCGGTTAATCGAATGTGCCATGCTTAGCGACATAACAATTACAATTGTTGGATTCTTTCTGCCGGCCAAAATTCAAATTTAACTACCTTCATCAAACATCCATCCGGCAACAACTGGACTAGCCACATCTCATCAACTACGCTGCTCGACCACAAAAATAAGGTAGAAATTTACGGTGACCGACAATTGGGCGCGATCGATTGGGCGCGATCGATTGGGCGCAACGACAACTGGGCGCAGCGACAACTGGGCGCAAATACAATTGGGCGCAAATACAATTGGGCGCGAGGGAGATTTATCTATTACGTATTAATTATTATAACTGATTGTAAGAATTTTTTTATAAAAAACTAATAGGTATTTACGTATAAAAATGTTTTAAATCTAGAAATGTTTATTTAGACAATAAAAAAAATTATAATTAAAAATTTAAACTAAATGTTTTTAAAATGTTTAGTCCTAACAATTACAAATAATAAAAATGCCTATTAATAAAGTACCTAACTAATCATGGATTCATTTCGTAATTATGGGAAATTCCCCGCAAAAAGTCTATAATATTTCTATGGGGTCGTCCATAAATTACGTTACGCTCCTAGGGGGGGAGGGGGTTCCGACCCTTGTGACGATGGGTGGCGGGGGGGGGGGGTTCAAAAATTGTGACGTCACTAAAATTATTATTGCTTTTATTTCTCTCTCTCTCTAAAAACGTAAAAGCTTCTTGAAATGTCGAGTTAGTAACAGGTTGCCAACTTGACAACTTTTTAAAATTTTAAAAAACGTAAAAAGATTAAAACACTTAATTTTAGTTGGTAATCTGTACGTGTATATTTATGTATAAATATACAGAGCCGTCATAAATCTATTATAATAAATTGTTATAAAAATCAAAATGAAACCGATTGTAAAATTTACTAAGAAGTCTATAAAACTACATTGGGGAGGGGGGTCAAGAATATGTGACGTAATATTTGGAGGGGGGTCTAGGTTTGTGTGACGAAGTGTGGAGATGGGGGGAGGGGGTTAAAAATTGCTTAAAATTGCGTGACGTAATTTATGGACGACCCCTATGTGGCGTAATCGTCTACTAGATTTTTGATGCGCGCATCAGCCTCCGACTATTTTCTTTTCTTAATAGGTGGATTGTTTCCGGCAACTAATTTTTCATAAAACAGATCTCGCCCACGTTGAATAACTTTTAAACTAGAAATTAATTTCCAAATGTTTCCATACTTAGCTCCATACTTAGCTTAGATCCATACTTAGCTTAGATCCATACTTAGCTCTGCCTCTAATCGTCTATGTGCCGCTTCAGTATGATTGTTTGTTCCCGTGTCAGTTAAGACGCGATTATACACTGACCACAAATCTGGAGAAAACATTGCCGGCCGCCAGCAATGGAACAAAAGCTAACGATCAACCTTTTATGATAAAGTTTGGTTTAATTTTCAAAAATAACCGTGCGCCAAACAGGCATACGCTGGCCCTGTATTTAAGCCGTTCTTAAATTTCAATAACCTTAATCTCCTGCTAACAACATAAGGTTAAGGTTATCAGCCTCCATTACTTGGAGGCTGATTCGCGCATCAAGAATCTAGTAGAGGATTACGCGAATAGAAGTGTTATAGACTTTTTGCGAGGCATTTCCCATAATTATGAAATGAATTCCTGATCAGTTGGGTACTATATTAATAGGCATTGTTATTATTTTTAAAGTTAGAAGGAATAAACATTTTAAAAACATTTACTTTAAATTTTTAATTATAATTTTTTTTATTGGCTAAATAAACATTATTTCTAAATTTTAGTGGAAGTTAGAAGGAATAAACATTTTAAAAACATTTAGTTTAAATTTTTAATTATAATTTTTTTTATTGGCTAAATAAACATTTCTAGATTTAGTTACGTAAATAATAGTTTTTTAGAAAAAAAAATCTTACTATCAGATATAATAAGTAATATGTAATGGATAAATCTTCCCTCGCGCCCAATTGTATTTGCGCCCAATTGTATTTGCGCCCAGTTGTATTTGCGCCCAGTTATCGCTGCGCCCAGTTGTCGTTGCGCCCAATCGATCGCGCCCAATTGTACTAGACCGAGAAATTTAGTCCATGGCCAATTATTGTGTAAATCATACCTTTTTCTGTATAAATGATCGTCAATTATTTTTTGTACTTAAAATTAACTTAAAGATTAATTTACTTTGCAAATTTTGCGTCAAGCGTGCGATTTTATACCTTTTAGCTGCGTCAAACTTTAATCTAGCTATTAATATTTGCTTAAAATATATCTCTATTAATATTAGTGTAAATTATGTGTAACATATTGCTATGTACCCCCTTGCTAATAGGGTTAAAGGTTCTTGTCGTTAATGTTTTATATGGGTGTACGTAATTGTACCCCGTCAATGGAAAAGTATGTGAAATTGTGTAAATACAATTTAATGAAATAAGGTGCCTCAGCTTAGCTCTTTCGTAGTGCATGTATCTTACCTTGTACAGGGTGGATTCGTTCCGTTACCAATACTGTAAAATAAAATTATGGTGCGGAACAGGTCTAAATAAATATCCTTCGTTACAAAATTATTAATGTTTTTATTTAGCACACATTTGTTAATAAAGATTTTGTTATAATCAAAAAGTTCTATTATTAAATCTATTATAAAGAATTCTGAACATAAAATAATGCAAAAACACGTGTCGTATGAAGTCCGAAAATTCCACTTAGTTTTATAAAAATTATTGCAATGTGCACGATACCTTATTAAATCCAGGAATGTTTTCTGTTATTTGTACTGGGGATGGCACAATTGCGCATCAAAATACACTCGATGGGTTCATTTACCATGGAAAACTTCCAGATGCAGTTTGTTGACCTCGTTTTGTGGTGAAGTTTATTTTCTTTTAAAAATATTTGCAATCCTTTACGATTTTCACCTTATTTATGGTTTTTCGTAGGTAAGTAACTATTTTGTTGAATTATACACTTTTATTTTGCACTTTCACTAATTATTTTTTACTATAATATCCAAATTTTTAGGACAAACCAAATTCGCCACCATACACGTGTGAATCTTAACACCAACCTTTTTTATCGATTGTTTTATAATCCTTTTACGAATTTCCTCGCAATCTTGATCTTTGCATAGACGTATTTTATTGGTCGATCGAAAAATCAATATTATTTGAAGTTTCACAGTACAGGTATGGACTAAGCCCATTGTGGTTCGTTGAAATTTTATAAGTAAAAATTTTCTTATTTTTAGATTGGATTGTCTTCTTCTCCAGTGTTTAGTGATTGAATAAATAAAGATGCTGGACATGAAATTTCCATACGCAGTTCATTAAGTTGTGACATGTCGAACTCACGTAATAATTTAATAAACTTATTTAAATTTAACGATATCATGGATTTTTACATTTATCAATTAATTAACAAATTTCTAACTTTTCAAATACCTTTCTTATTGCTAACAATCTTTCATTTACTATTAATTAACATTTTAACAAAGACAATTATTAAATGATACATTTCAAATTTATTTTATTCACACCTGTTTTATGTCCCGTCTTCAACGAATCATTTGACTTTAAGTTAAATTTCTTGGTATCGGATGAAGTTTTTCTGATTACTTTGATAAGTTACATGCTTTTATTCATAACAAAATTTTGCTGAAATTTAAATGACGTACTTCCATTGACGTGGTATCTCGATACCGCATTTACCCCCTTGTTAATTTGTAATTTAAAAGAAAAATACCTATTTTTGTGTTAAATTCCACAATTAACATTTATGTGCTTTTTCTTTTTTATTCATAAACAAACTTAAATTTTTAATGTAACGATTATCATTAATGTTCAAATTGTCCCACTAAATTATATTACATAAACATTAACTAAAAGAATTCATTAAAATTAACTAAATAAATTCAAACAAAACTAACTGATCATTTTAAAAATTAATTAACTAACTAAACTATTAACTGTTCAAAGAAAACTAACTAATCAAATTCAATAAAACTAACTAAGCATATTCAAATTCTAAACTATCCTATATACTAATTTAACTAATAAATCTGACCAAGATTTCTGATAATACTTTAAATTATTGAGTTCTGAAATTTTTGTTATTTGACTTTCTTTTTATTTTATTTTTTTCAAAAAAAAACTTGACTCTTTATTTTTAATCTTTCTATCTTTAACTTATTTATATTTGGGTGATTCCTACTTTAGTTCTTATAATTCCCTTTTAGCTATTAACCTTGTGAACAATCATTAACTTTTAATTCATAATTCCTTCTTATTAATTGGTATTCTTTATCTCTGCATTTAATTAATATTTTCCTATTTATTTCCCCATTATTATTCTCTGACCTCTTTTTGGTCCCATATACCTTTTACTTCATATAACTTCATAATTAATTCATCAATTTCCACTTATTATTTATCTAACTCCGTCTGAGTTAACTACCGTATTATTATTTACCCCCCATTTATCTTTCAACGTTCAACATTGAATACCATTTTCCACTATCAAATACCTCCTGATCTTTTCAAATTAAACACATCATCAGCTATCTTAAATTCCTTTTTTCACCCAAATTCTAAATTTAACTTTTCTCTTTCATTAACTAAATTCTTTTTACCAATTGCATTTTTTTTAAAATTGAAATCATTTATTTAATCAAATCTTATTAACTTTTCCTTTCATAAAATTTTATTAATTATTCAAATGTAGCATCTTTTCTATATAAATTCTTCCATCTTGGTCAATTTTTATCATTTTCATATTCTAATAGCTTTAATCAAATTTACATTGCTTTTTAGATTATCTATTGGTCATGTCATATTCATTCCTTAAAATTATATTTACAATTGTCAAATTTTTATCTTTTTACTATTTTCCTTTAGCGGTTTGTCATGTTGGTTGTTAAAATTTTTATTTCATTTAAGTTTCGCCGTTAGCGTTACTATTCCTTCAGCGGTTTATATCTTAGTTATTAATTTTTAATTTATTTTAATTAAGTTTCGCCATATATTTTTCATTGTTGTCATTTATCATTATAGATCCATCGTCCCATCTATAAATCAGATCGATGTGGAAGCGGCCTCGAATTTGTTCTGAATCGGGATGTCTTAGCTGATAGGTGCATTCGGCTACCTTTTCATCAACGATGAATGGTCCTTCATAGGGAAGTTGAAGTTTTTGGCACTGATTGTGCTCTCTACGTCCCAATCGTAGCTTTTTAACTATCACCCATTCGCCTATTTCAAAATTGCACTTTTTCTTTATCTTTTTGTTCATTTTTCTTGTATATTTTTGGCTCCTTTTCTTGAGCCTTTTTCTAACGTCTTCTAGTATTTCATTGTATTCTTTTTCCGGCTGATCATACACCCATGGTCGTTCCGGTTGCTGATTTAACATAAGAAAGTGTGGTGTTCTTTCCGTAGCTATGCTTGGGATATGGTTGATGAAATTTTCTACCGTTTCGAGTTTACTATGCCATGAAGGTTGATCATTGTGTACCAGGAGTCTGAGGAATTTAATCGTCTCTTGGACATACCTCTCACAGATGTTTCCTTGTGGATGTCGTATGGAACAATACGTGACTTTCACACCACGTTCGTCCCAATGCTGTCTAAAACGTTGGTTATCGAAGTAAGTTGCATTATCAACTAAAATTCTTTTTGGTTTAATAATTTCGTTACAGAAACGATCCAGAAGTTCCAGCGAAATGTCCGTTGTACATGATACGGTTGGATATAATTGGACGAATTTTGTGAAAGCATCAACTACGACGAAGATGTTATGAAACTCACTACTGGCTATTAAATTACCGATATAATCAACTGCAACTAACTCCCCAGGTTGTTCTAGTTTTAAGCTTTGCACGATATTTTGATTGTGAAAATTTTTAAATTTACCCATTTGACATAATGTACATTGGTTAATGGTACGTTTTATAATTTTTAAATCTTTATGGCAGAAGTAATTTTCCCTGAACATAAGCCACGTTCTCTTGATACCGGCATGCCCAAATTTTAAATGTAACGCGTTTGTAATATTTATTGTGGTAGGTTCATCTACCACGTATAATTCTAAATTTCTCACAGTTTTTATGATTACGTTATCTTTATATTTAAATGAATTTGTATTTTCTTGATCGTTATTATCTAATTTAATTTTTAAGCTATCAAAACATTCATTTTCCTGAGCTAGTAAAACATCCTGACGTGTAAACGGAATTTCGTCATCAACCAGTTGGTTTAATGCGATTAAAATTTCTTTAGGCTTATTTTCCGGGTTATCTTTTCTACTAAGCGCGTCTGCAACAATATTATTTTTGCCTTTAATGTGCACGATGTCGAATGTGTACTCCATAATGAGCAAACTCCACCGATAAATTCTATTATTCGTAAATTTTGTACGCATTAAAAATGTTAACGCCGAGTGATCAGTGTGTATTTCAAAACGGTTGCCGATTAGGTAAAATTTTAATTTTGTGAGCGCAAACACGATAGCTAACATTTCTTTCTCGGACGTGGAATAATTAAGTTCAGATTTCTTTAACGTTCGTGAAACAAAACTTATCGGTTCTTCTTCCCCATTACGCATTTGTATTAAAGCACCTCCTACCGCAAAATGACTTGCGTCTGTCTTTAGTATAAACTTTTCTTTAAAATCGGGATGAAGTAGTTTGACGTTCTCATATAATGTATTTTTCATTTGATCAAAAGCTTTTTGTTTGTCATCGTCCCATTTCCACCTTACCGATTTCTTCAGTAGCTCAAGTAACGGAACTGTTAAATTAGAATAGTTAGGTACAAACCTTTTATAATAATTCATTAACCCTAAAAATGATCTTAATGACTTTAAGTTAAATGGTCTACGGTAGTTTTTGATTTCTATTATTTTCCCATCGTCTATCTTAATACCCTCGTTTGAAATTATGTAACCCAAATATTGAACTCGCGTCTTGTAGAACTCGCATTTTTCTATGTTGAGCTTCAAGTCTGCATCATTTAATGCTTTTAAAATTTTATCTAAATGAATTTTATGAATTTCTTCATTTTCGCTGAAGATTATTATGTCATCAACATAGTGTGCGCAAAAATGACTAAATTGGTTGAGAATGACTTGTAATGCACCGATGAGTGCCGCGCTGCTAGTGGATAATCCAAATGGAACAACTCTAAAGATATATGTGTTTCCGTCGACGCTAAAACCTGTGTACTGTTGTGAGTCTTTGTGCAATTTAATCAGCCAAAACGAATTTCTTAAGTCGAGTTTACTAAAAGTTTTTGATGATCCCAATTTTGATAACAATGACTCCATAGTTTCCGGACTCTCGAACTGGGGTTTTGTGACTGCGTTTAACCCCCTCGCGTCTAAACATAATCTTAAACTCCCGTCTTTCTTTTTAACAATTACGAGTGGGTTTAAATAAGCTGTCGGAGATTTTATTATGATGCCGTCATTTAGCATCTTTTGAATTTCTAATTGTACCTGGTGTTTGTAACATTGCGGAATAGGGTAATTCTTACAGCGGAATAGCTTGTCTTTGATAATTTGTAACTTGTGCACGTAATTTTTCGCGGTACCCGACTCCTGATTTATCAATGCATCGTATTTCGTGAATAATTTTATGACTTCGTGAGTGTAAT
This sequence comes from Podabrus alpinus, assembly GCA_932274525.1. Classification (NCBI taxonomy): domain Eukaryota; kingdom Metazoa; phylum Arthropoda; class Insecta; order Coleoptera; family Cantharidae; genus Podabrus; species Podabrus alpinus. The sequence continues at coordinate 62,026,449 of OW026454.1, read as the reverse complement.
CATTTGGACAATCTAATTTTATGTTTTTCAAATCCCCTTTGTTTTTATTTATTAACTGTGTATCCCAATTAACATTTCTTAAACCTTTTTCCCTGTCATAATTAACATAATTAACGTTGTATTCCCCTTCTATTGAATTTTCTACTAACATTTCTGGTTCATTCCCATCAATGATTTGATTACCTAAATTGTTTGTCCAAGTGATCTCTTTGTTTAATATTTTTACTACCTTCCGTTCTGCATCAATGATCATATTAAATTTATTAATTAAGTCGATTCCGAGTATGCATTGCATAGATAAGTTTTTAATTATTAAGATCGATTCTTTTATAACTACATCCCCTATTTTAATTGTCGCGAGTACGCTTTCGTTTGCAGACGAGAACTTTTTCTGGTTTGGCGTTACCAAATTTACTATCTTTGTTTTTAAAATTGTATCTTTAAAATTTTCTTGATTTTTCGAAATTACCCCCTGATTTATTAATGAAATTTCTGCCCCTGTATCTATTAAACAATTTATTTGAACGTTATTAATATTTACCATAATGTATGGCAACAAATCAAATTTATTTTCATTATTTAACCCCCCCGTATTTTCGATACTGATAAACTCTTTGGGATGCTGATAAGAACTTATCTGCATATTCATTGGCACGCCGTTTATTGAAAATCCTGTGGAGAAGATGTTTCTTCCTCCACAGCAGGTGTCCTATTTATCGTAACACTATTAATCGGTCTGTTTTCTGTATTGGCTGACGTTCGGTTTGGGAAACGTTCGTCGCCCCCTTGTTGATTATTTTGGTCGTTTGTGCGATTGTCATAACTACGCCAATTTGACTCAAATCTACCTCCTCTCTGAAAACGTCCACGATAACCCTGATTATAATTTCTATTGTTTCCGTAATAGTTACCTCTACCAAAATTATTTCGATTTGAGTTGTACCCTGCGTTACGATCATCCTGACTATCCCGGTTGTTAGTATTAAAATTATTATAACCACCCCTACGATTTTCAAAATTATTTTCATTTCGACCGTAATTATTATTGTTCTGGTTATAATTTCCAGATCGTTCGTAACGGTTGTATCTATTGTCCTGATTATTGCGATTGTCGTTCCCATTATTGTGATAAGTGCGTTGGTTATTCGATTCGCGTTGCCCCCCTGAATAAGTATTGAAATTTCTAGTCGCGTTATTATAACTTGGCCTATTGGCTCTTTCGTCCATGTTAACCGCATCTGTTCTCCTTAACAATTTCGATAATTTGTAGTGTCCTTAATAATAGTATAGCAATAATTTAAGGTATTTAGGAAACGCTGACTTGCGTCTAGTATTTCTAGGTATGCAGGTTACACGTGTATTGTGGTTTGCACTTAATACTTGCAACATGCATAAAATGTAAGTCAATTGTTATTATAAATATAAGTTGCTAGTATTGCAAGAAGTTAGTTAATTAGTAATTAATCAATAGTCAACAGATGTAGTCACAATATTATATGTTGTGGTATAGTAGTTGTACTTCGTAATAATGATTACAATAAATAAAAGTATTTATCATATTCAGTGTTGTTCACCTTAATTACCCCTACAAGACAAACCTGCCCTACATGGCGATCCTGCGAAGCGGACCTAAGAAGAATCTTCTTATTACGAATTATGGGTAAATTGTGTGAAATGGAAAAGTGAAAAAGAAGAAAAAATTTTAAAAAATCGACCAAAGCAAGTATAAAATTTTAATAGAAAAATAATAAAATGGGAACAACAAAGTCTAAAGAATCGGAAGTCACCGACACAGGAGTAGTGAATACCAACGTTATTGTTGATGAACAAGTGCTTGGGGGACAAAAAGACATTAAAATAATGATGGTTATTTTAACCATAGTGGCAGTGTTGTTTCTAATGATGAAAATACACAAGGAATATCGACGAGGTGTAAAAAAAGGTGTAGCCAGGAACATTACGGTGCAGACGTTAAAATCATAGGAAGCAAGTTGGAAAAACAACAATCATCAAGTCATGGGCCGAAGCAAGTCATATGGTCAACAGGAAGAAATAGTGGCAGTGTAAATAATCAGTGAGTTAGGATAGTGTGTAAGTGTTCTGGTAATGAGCAACTGGGAAGAAACATATGCGGTGTTAGCACAGTTTTATGCTGCAATTGTTAGTGAATCCAAGAGGGTTTTAAAGAAAGACATCCCAAAATCAGCAGCAGTACAAAACGATGTTAAAGATAAGGTAATTTTAAATTTTAATAAATACATTAAATTAGTTACTACAGTTGAGAACTCTTTAAAACTAGAACAAATATTAATAATAAAAAGAGATTTTGAAAAAATTAGGGAAAAAGTCTGTAGAACATTTAAAGTTTTACAAATAGATTATAAGGTACCGATTTCATATTCAACGTTAATTGATCCTTCTATTAAAGAAGAAATTCATATTACGGTTTCAGATTCGGAAGAAATTAGTTCCGACGTAATTATTGACCCTTATATTAAAAAAAAAAGAAAGTAGTCCGGAAGCAAAAATGGCTTTATCATCGATACAATTTTTTGATTTCGCGAGCAAAATTTTACCTAATGAATTTGATGGTTCACAGAGTAGGTTACAGTCATTTTTAGATTCGTTACAATTATTAAAAACTAACTCTGAAGGACATAAAGATAATGCTATTGCTTTTGTAAAAACTAAACTTACGGGTAAAGCGCGAGATTTAATTACGGATACTGATTCTTTAGATGAAATCATACAGAAATTAAAAAAGGGAGTAAGTAAAGAAAATTCAAGGTTGATAACGGCAAAATTACTTAAATTGAAACAAAATAACAAAGAAACGACTAAATATGCAGCGGAAATTGATGCTCTGGCGTCTGAGTTAAAAAGAGCTTATATTAATGAAGGAGTCCCAACAACTACAGCCGAAACATATATTACTAGTACGGTCGTGGAATCAATGGTGAAGAATGCTGATTCTCAAAAAACCAGATGGATAATGGAAGCTGGTAATTTTTCAAATTGCCAAGAGGTTATAACCAAATTCGTAAATATTAATGGTGAGGACAATCCTAATGTTTTCTATACTAGTAACCGCGGAAATCACAGACAAAATTCGAGACAATTTAGAAATAATTATCGACGAAATAATGAGCGTCAAGGTAGATTTCAAGGGTATAATAATAATAGTTTTAACCGAAATTTTAATCGTTTTAAAGGTCAAAATTCATTTAGGGGTTATGGATCAGGTAATAGACAAAGATTCAGAAATAGCAACGCTAATACATTTATAAGAACATATTCAGCAGAGGACCAGGGAAACGTAGTAGAGTCCCAACGGGATCCATTGGGACAAATGTAAAAATTTTTAATATGGATCTGACACTTTCAAATTTTGTAATTGTAGAAACAGAAATGAGTGGGAATCGAAAAATAACGCTTTTAATTGATACGGGAGCTGATATTTGTTTGTTTAAAAGAACAAAAATTAATCCGGAACAGCTTGTAGATAGATCAAAAATTTGTAAAATCAATGGCATAACAGACGGGTACACTGAATCTATTGCAGTTACGGAAACGTTAGTTTACATCAATAATCATGCGTTTGATTGTACGTTTCATATTGTTAACGAAAATGTTCCAATACCGGTAGATGGTATTTTAGGTAGAGATTTTATTTCAAAATATCAGTGTCAATTAGATTATAGAAACTGGACGTTAACGCTTCATAATGAATTTGTAATTACAACTATATCAATTTGCAATAGTTTAGAAGATGACGTATTAATGATTCCTCCTCGTTGTGAAGTAATAAGATATGTCAATAAATTGAAAAGTAAAGATGATTCGGTAGTATTGAACGGAATTTTGGCGCCTGGTGTTTTCATTGCTAATTCAATTATGTCCGGAAGTAATCCATGCGTAAAAATAATAAATACAACATCTGAAAGTGTGTCAATAAATAGTAATAATATACAAGTTAGGAAATTAGATGATTTTAATGTAATTCCAATGGCTAAAAGTAAGGTAAATAAAGATCGGCAGGAAATTATTTTGGAGAAATTAAAAGAAAATATTCCGAAATTTGTCAAAGACGACATGAATAAATTATGTAAAGAATTTTCTGATATTTTTGGTCTCAAATCAGAAAAATTAACTACTAATAATTTTTATCAACAAAAACTAAAATTACACGATAATTCACCGGTTTTTGTAAAAAATTATCGAACACCGAGAACGCAAAAACTTGAAATTAATAATCAGGTCAATAAAATGTTGATGGATAATATAATTGAGCGATCGTCGGCGGAATATAATAGCCCAGTATTATTAGTACCTAAGAAATCTGCTGATGGAGGTAAACAATGGCGTTTAGTAATTGATTTTAGGCAACTCAATAAAAAATTAGTAGGAGATAAATTTCCTTTACCTAGAATTGATGATATTTTAGATCAGTTAGGTAGAGCCAAATGGTTTTCGGTTGTGGATCTTATGTCAGGTTTCCATCAAATACCTCTTGAGGTAGATTCTCGTGATATTACATCTTTTAGTGTGGATTCTGGATCTTTCAGGTTTACAAGGTTACCTTTTGGTCTCAAGGTCAGCCCAAATAGTTTTCAGAGAATGATGTCAATGGCATTTGCAGGGGTAGCACCTGAGAAAGCATTTTTATATATGGATGATTTAATAGTAATAGGTTGTTCAAAGGATCATCATTTAAAAAATTTGAGAGTTGTATTTGAAACTTGTAGAAAATTTAATTTAAAATTAAATCCGGAGAAATGTAAATTTTTTAGAAATGAAGTAACATTTTTGGGACATAAAATTACAGATAAAGGAATTTTGCCGGATGATTCTAAATATAATGTTATAAATAAATTTCCAATACCAACAGATGCTGATTCAGCAAAGCGTTTTATTGCATTTTGTAATTATTATAGAAGGTTTATTCCAAATTTCGCTGAAATTGCAAAACCAATTAATAAATTAGCTAGAAAAAATACTATTTTTTTATGGAACAATGAATGTCAGGTGTCCTTTGACAAACTTAGAAATTCACTATTAAGTCCAGAAATATTACAGTACCCAGATTTCACTAAACAATTTATTTTGACTACGGACGCGAGTAAAGAGGCCTGCGGGTCCACATTGTCTCAAAATTTTGACGGGAAAGAGTTACCTATAGCGTATGCATCGAGATCGTTTACTAAAGGAGAAATTAATAAATCAACCATTGAGAAAGAACTTGCCGCTATACATTGGGCTATAAAGTATTTTAGGCCATATTTATTTGGTACGAAATTTGTAGTGAAATCCGATCACAGACCTTTGATATATCTTTTCGCCTTAAAAGATCCATCATCCAAACTCACCAGAATGCGGTTAGATTTAGAAGAATATGATTTCCATATAGAGTATATAAAAGGGAAAGATAATGCGGGGGCGGATGCATTGTCTAGAATTAATATTAATGAATTAAAAGACATGACAAATAAAAATAATGAGGTATTTGTTGTTACTAGGGCAATGTCACGGATACATTCCAAAGCAACAGAAATTAGCAAATCGGAAAGCAAAGAAATAATCTCAATGATACAAGAAACTTCAAATGCTGATGATATATTACGTTTACCAGTTTTAAAGTTTGTGATTAAGCCCACTTATCTTAGGATAATTTTGGGAAAGCGTGGTAAACACAGTTTTCACAGAGAATGGCAGATTACTAACGATAATTTTTCTTTAGAGAAAATATTATCTAGGCTAGAATTAGAAGCCGGTAATTTGTGCATTAATAAAGTGAAACTAAGTATGAATGATCCTATATTTAGGCGGTGCACCATAAATAAATTTAAGGAAATAGGATCAATTGAGCTCAAGAAATTAAAAATTTTATTAATAAGGGATCCCAAATTAATTAATAATTCCAGCGAGAAAGAGAAGTTAATTGAGATGTATCATGATCATCCTCTCATGGGAGGTCATTGCGGACAGAAAAGGTTGCTAAAGAAATTAAGAGTAAATTATAGATGGAAAGGAATGTCTCGTGATATAGCAAAATTTGTGAAAAGGTGTAAAAAAATGTCAGTTAAATAAAAACAAAGTAACGCATACAGAACCCATGGTTATAACACCAACTCCACAAAAGGCATTTGATATTGTTTGCATAGATACAATCGGTCCATTTTTAAAAACATCAGTTGGTAATATTTACGCAGTTACAATTCAATGTGAATTAACGAAATACGTAGTAGTTGTACCTGTTCCAAATAAAGAAGCAAACACAATAGCAAGGGCAATTGTAGATAATTTCATTTTAACTTATGGAACTATGAAAGAAATTCGTACGGATATGGGTACGGAATATAAAAATGAAGTTTTAGACAAACTGTTACAACTTATGAACATTGAGCATAAAATTTCAACTGCATATCATAGTCAAACCATTGGGGGTTGTGAGAGAAATCATCGAGTATTAAACGAATATATAAGAATGTATGTAAATAGTAATCAAACTGATTGGGATCATTGGGTTAAATATTATAGCTTTTGTTATAACACAACACCGAGTGCATATCATAATTATACGCCTTTTGAGCTAGTTTTTGGTAAGAAAAATGAGTTACCTAATTCAGTAATGGGAATGACTGTTGACCCTGTATATAATATAGATGCTTATTATGCGGAAGTTAGGTATCGGTTGCAATTAGCTAATAGTCGCGTTAATGCTTACCTGCAGAAGGTAAAAGAAAGACGTAAATATGAATTTGATAAAAGGACCAATACTTTGAATGTGAAATCAGGGGATTTAGTATTAGTTAGTAATGAGGCTAGAAAGAAATTTGATCCGTGGTATAAAGGACCATTCCCGGTAATCGGTTGTGATGGTGTAAATTGTACTATAAGAAATGATAAAGGACATTCAGTGACGGTACATAAAAACCGCGTAAAACTATTTAAAAAGTGAAATAATAATAATAAGTACGATGTACTATTGAATAGGTTGAGTTAAGGTTAATTGAGTAATTATAGTAAAATAAGTAGCTACTTATACATAATATGCAATTTTAAATAATTAATGAGTTAAGATATTTTTGTAATATTAGATTTAAATTTTAATATTCCTATTTTTTTGAGAATGCCTTTCAAATCGTACGTACTGAAAGTCATTCTTGCGAAAAGGGAGATGTAGTGTCCTTAATAATAGTATAGCAATAATTTAAGGTATTTAGGAAACGCTGACTTGCGTCTAGTATTTCTAGGTATGCAGGTTACACGTGTATTGTGGTTTGCACTTAATACTTGCAACATGCATAAAATGTAAGTCAATTGTTATTATAAATATAAGTTGCTAGTATTGCAAGAAGTTAGTTAATTAGTAATTAATCAATAGTCAACAGATGTAGTCACAATATTATATGTTGTGGTATAGTAGTTGTACTTCGTAATAATGATTACAATAAATAAAAGTATTTATCATATTCAGTGTTGTTCACCTTAATTACCCCTACAAGACAAACCTGCCCTACAAATTCGGATATCGTGTTTATATTTTCCAGAGCTACCCGATTAATTATATCTTGGCAGAAATGATTAGATAAGTGTTCAACGATTTCTTCCTCGGAGACTTTGTCACCTTATTCCGCGCATCGGGCGCACCCTTAGATTTTGCGTTTATGATCTATTAAACTTATATGTTAAATTTCGAATCGATCCGTTGAAAATTACTCTTTGAGAAAACATTTTTAGGTCGGGTTGTAAATATAAAAGATTGAAACATTCGCTCAACTAATAAATTTACGTTTTGCAAATGCACAATAATCTTAAGAATTGTATAGTTAGGAAAGTATCATCAAATATTTTAATACACGTACAATAAACCATACGGTAGATGAGGAAGTGTTAATAATGTTGACGTAGCATTAATCCATAATTCACCTCATCGGCAATAAATTCTCTATTCTATAACGTTGCAAACTAAACGTCAATATAGGCAAATGCATTACTATAAATTTTAGGTAGGATCGAGAGACACTTTTATACGATCCATAATCACGAGCCAGTTGTCAATACAAGGACACACACGTGCATGTTTGAAACTCGTGAGAATCAATGCCTTTTGTTTTGCTATCTCGACCATGTGCAGATAAGCGGCCAAATGTGCTCGGGTTTAACATGGAAAGGATAGCGATTTCGAAATTACAGACTTCGATAAAAACAAGTAAAAAGTGCAAAAGTTAGACCTTTCTCGTCCAACCAGACGAGCAAAAAATTGTTTTGCTCGCACGTGTCGTACCAAACTTCTCGATACACTTTACATGGAGAAAGAAGAAAGTGTGCCCTCACACTCTAGGCATTTATCCAATTAAATCACGTCTCCCTTCTTTCTAAATTTATAGGACCCAATTACAAGGATCCAAATCAATCAGTAAGTGGGAAAAATCCCAGATCAGAGTAGGGAGAATGCATAAATTGAGCTGCAAATTGCATATTCGGAGAGATTCACTTGGAATCTGATACTACCTTTTTCGTATCTTAGCGCTTCCAAAAGCGGAATTAACTATCGAGGTCTCACATTTATTAGAGGTCTTTAAATAAATACAAGTCATTGGTGCTAAAAATTAGTGTGTGTCAACTGCAGGTACTATCGAACAATTAATACCGTCAATTGTTGTTGAACAATTAATACCGTCAATTGTTGTTGAACAATTAATATCGTCAATTGTTAATAAACAATTAATATTTTATCGGGCCAGAATATCGTCAATTGTTAATAAACAATTAATATTTTATCGAACATTAATACCGTCAATTGTTGTTAAACGATTAATATCGTCAATTGTTAATAAACAATTAATATTTTATCGAACCAGAATATCGTCAATTGTGGTTAAACAATTAATATTTTATCGAACCAGAATATCGTCAATTGTGGTTAAACAATTAATATTTTATCGAACCAGAATATCGTCAATTGTTTTTAAACAATTAATATTTTATCGAACCAGTATATCGTCAATTGTTGCCAATATTTAATAAGTGATCGAACAATTAACATCGTCTATGGTTACTAAACATTGAATCAATTATCGGACTTTTTATACCATCTGCTTATCACGTTAATCACGTCGAGTTATTGCTTGCCGCTCATAAGGCAAGTACGTAACATTGCTTTTATCGAATGGTACAAAACAGGTGTTGCACTTCCAACCCATGTGTGCATTCCAATCGTTTTTTTTATCGGACACCACATTAACATTTCTTACTTAGACAGTGCCGGCTTGAATTATTTGTCACTTCGCGAATAACTAACTTAGTGAATTATTTCGTACGGAGACCCCTATTTTATCGCGAAATACAGTGCGTGAACCACCCTGTTATTTCACCACCTTCCGATTTGAAGAGTTTTTGGGAAGCTGGTTATTACGCTGCCCTTCTGATATGGTTTGAGACATCACATTCAGCTCCATTCTACGTTCTGAAGACGAAATCTCACTCCTGAAGGACCCGTCATCGACTTTACCTAGAGGTCGAACATCAACCATCCAGATTAAGTAAGAAACCTTTTTATATTTTTAAGATTGTGATGTTAATTGGTTATATTGACCATTAGTTGTGTTTATGAACGTTCAGTTCAACCCTGGAAGACGATATCGCAACCATCTTGTATACCTTTTATTTAACTTAATATTATTATCTATTATTAACGTAACTTTTAACACGCCATTCGAGCGTTCAGAGTGTAACCGAACAATTTAACGTAACGTTTCAAGTTTAGTATTGTAGCTAAAGTTTGTTTGTCCCGTTGTCGGGAATTTTGATGATCAATTGCATTGATTAAGTTCCATGATCAATTTTATGAATCATAGTTTTGAATATTATCAAGTTGCGCTTAAGTAACTATTTATTTTGGTGGAGTGCTGTATTCAATACGCCCCCCTTTCATGCAAATTAACCTTTTGTATTTTTGTAAGAGTAATTGTTTTACGAGTATTAGTTTCGCAACGGAAACCACACGGAAAGGTTCCGTCAACTGTACATATTTATTTTTATACAAGACCTGTAAATTTGCTAGTATCTTGTGTAAACTTTGTCAACTCCCCCCTGATATTATTTTATTTAATACATTTTTATTATTTCCCAACTTTGTGTGTTATTACTATTGTTGTGTTAATGTTTACTTAGCTATTTTCACCAACGGAAAGTTCGCCTCCTGTAAAGGTAAGGTCATTGAGCGAGGTTTTTCCGGAGTGAGAGTTCGCTGTAAGATCATCAAGTTGTCGCGTACCAGCTTGGAAGGTGTGATAACCAGTCCCCTTCAAAGAGATTCATTTCTTCGTATGCGTGGCGCCCATTTAAACTCCCGCGTGTATATTAACCCCACCGATTTTGACTTAACTCCCCCCCCGTGTAAATTATTCACACCGATTTTGACAATTTTTAGAATCGCGATCGAGGATTGCCCGGTCGTCGATAGGAAATACACGCTTTGCGACGTGCCGTCACACGACCCTTTCGTTCCATTCACCAACCCACCCCTTCGCGACTTTGAGCTAGCCAACCTTTTATTACCTGTTGGAAAGGTGTCGTGGATGCAGAACGTGGTGTAACAGGATAATAATTTGGCGCGGCCAACGTGGTGCTATCGATAAAGCCCTTTTGGCATGTTCTGGTATCGAATTTTTTTTGTTTGTAAATCAAGTAAATTCCAAATTAATTTTTGTAGGTGAAAAAAATAATTTAGCGCCCAACTAGGCGGCTGTCAAGAAAGCCCTTTTGGCACATTACGTCAAATTTTGTAAATCACGAAGTTTTGAATTAAGATTTCAATTTTTAAAATAGTACCGACGCGCATGAATGGACTAACGAGATTCCATAACGCCCCCCTATTTAAATTTAAAAGTGAAAATTATCGCGATTTTAAGATCAAATATTGTATTTCCGTTTACCATTAGTTGTTCAGAGAACAAAGTAGAGTCGTGTTCCGCGAATTCTTTTTGTATTTAATTAAATTTATTCATTTCGATTAATAATGGCATTCAGGATTGTACCGGACAAGTTGCGAAAGGACGAGGTCCAATACGAATTAAAGATTAGAGGTTTACCTTTTCACGGTTCGGTAAAAGAATTACGTGATGAATTAGTAATAGCCCTTGATAAAGAAGAAGAAGGCGAAAGTTACGCTTTAGCGTGGTATCCGTTTACCTTTGCAGAAGATTTGGTGGCATTAAGAGCCGGCCTATTGATTCTTCATAGACTACTTGGTCGCTTGGAAGTTTCACGAGACCAAGAACCTAACGTAGAGATCGAGGTAGAAACGAAGTTAGCACATTACTTTAATAGATTATCCCGATCAAAACCCTTTTTAGTAAAAGATAAAAATTCAAAACGAACAGTTATGGACGAATTAGAAGAATGTAGATCCGCGTACCGCTTATTTGTAGCAAATTCTCGAACGGAGCGAGATTCATTATCGAATATCGTGGCCGAAATTAGTCGAGAGACCCCAGTAGAACCAGAAGTAATCGTAACTTCAAATCCAGTTTCATTAAATATTAACCCCCCTCCGGTTGAGGTAGGGCAGAAAAGTTATTGTACGAAATCAACACCTGTTGTCAAGTGGCGATTAAAGTTTTCCGGTGAAGCAAAAAGTATTTCGATCACTGCATTTTTAGAAAGAGTCAATGAATTAATTGTTGCTAGACGTGTAAATTTAAGTCAACTCTTCGAAGAGGCGATTGACCTGTTCGAGGGTAAAGCATTATTGTGGTTTCGCGCAAATAGAGATAAGGCATCTACTTGGTCAGAATTAGTAGTATTATTAAATGCACAATTTCGACCAGCTGACTATGACGTCAGATTACTTGAGGAAATTACACGTAGAACTCAAGGGAACGAGGAAAATTTGGCAATGTATGTAGCAATGTTAAAAACGATGTTTGCTCGTTTAGTCATCCCATTATCGGAAGAAAGACAATTAAGTATCGCATTACGAAACTTAAACCCATTTTATATTGCACAGTTAGGTTTTACCGAAATTACGTCTTTTGACAGGCTCATTGAATTGGGGCGCATTCTCGAAGCGAGTAGGTTGACCATTTCCAATTACGCACCGCCGTCAAAGAGGAAAAACGACTTAGAACCAGATGTAGCTTATACCCATTTGAGTGTACCGACTCAAGAAAATGATCGCGCACCGCGTGCCGAATCAACGTCTTTTAATAAATCACGAAATAATAAACGATCTGTAAATAAACCGACTTTTAAAAGTCGTAATAGCGCTGTCGAAGTTTTTAGTAAAACTTCAAGTAATAATTCTTGTTGGAATTGTGGTGGCACAGGACATTTAGCGTCGCGTTGTACCGTTCCGCAGAAACAAATATATTGCTATCGCTGTGGGAGAAAAGGTGAAACAACAAAAACCTGCCCCCACTGTAACCCCAGTCAGAGTAGAAGGAGTTCGGAAAACTCTTCCGGGACTCATTAGGACGTGGTCACCTAGTGAACTCCCGCAAGTTTGTAAATTCGACCCATTTTCATAAGATGTTAGCTAAACGTAAAGATAACATTAAAACTATATTAGATTATGTATTAGAGGATTCAAGACATGATAATCGTCCCCATGTAAGAGTCAATGTTCTCGGTTGTGAAATTTTAGCCCTCCTGGACTCAGGAGCGACCAACACGATTTTAGGCGAGGAAGGTTGGAATATTTTACAATCTACCGGTGTAAAAATTCAACTTGACTCCACGTTACGACCAAAGTGTACCGTAGCAGACGGTGAAATTATAAACAGTATCGGGATAGCTCAATTACCCATTAGATTGCAGCATCGTGTCGCCCATATTTCAGTCATTGTGGTACCAAAGTTTTCACACGCACTTATTTTAGGTGTAGATTTTTGGGAATCCATCGGTTTCGTCCCTGATTTGAAAAACAAATCGTGGTATTTCGGGAAACCCCAAGTTACCTCGGTAATTACCGACAAGAAAACACCCTTAGGAAATCTTTTCAATTTATCAGTTGAGGAACGTCAGCGTTTAGATAAGGTCATTGACCTACATTTTCGGACTAAGGTCAAAGAACTCGGTTGTACTGACCTAGTGCAACATGTTATTAAAACCGACTCAATGCCGATTAAACAGCGTTATTATCCGGTTAACCCTAGTGTACAAGCACATATCGATAAAGAATTAGATCATATGCTTAAGTTAGGTGTAATAGAACGATCATCTAGTGGTTGGTCAAACCCCATTTTGTTAGTCAAAAAGAAAGACAAATCATATCGATTTTGTGTCGATTTCAGAAAATTAAATCAAGTATCCGAGAAGGACGCGTACCCAATCCCGTATGTGTCCTCAATTTTAGATCGTCTTCGAGACGCACGGTTTATAACGTCCCTGGACATTAAGTCAGCGTATTGGCAAATTCCTGTCGAGGAAAATTCCAAAAAATATACCGCCTTTACAGTACCCGGACGTGGATTGTTTCAATTCACCAGGATGCCCTTCGGGCTTCATAATGCTCCTGCTACTTGGATGAGGCTGATAGATCAAGTTCTAGGTCCCGATCTCGAACCCTTTGTATTCGTATACCTGGATGACATCATCATCTGTACATCCACCTTCGAAAAACACCTCGAAGTGTTACAGGAAGTTTTTTCTCGGTTACGTACCGCAGGTCTATCATTAGGGAAAGACAAATGTCACTTTTGTCAACCCGAATTGAAATATTTAGGATACGTGATTAACGCAAATGGATTACTTGCAGATCCAGATAAGGTAGCGGCAATTACGCGTATACCAGCCCCTCGTACGGTTAAAGAAATTCGGCAATTAATAGGTATGGCTTCGTGGTACCGCAGATTTATCCCGCAGTTCTCAACAATCCTTGCACCGCTCACAGCGTTGTTAAGAAAAAATTCCAAGTTCATTTGGGATGAACCTTGTGAAGTAGCGTTTATGACTATTAAGAATTGTTTAGTTTCAGCCCCTATTCTATCGTGCCCTGATTTTAGCGTCCCCTTTACCGTTCAGACAGACGCATCCGGTTTTGGACTCGGAGGAGTCCTCAGCCAAACCATTGACGAGAAAGAACAAGTCATTTGTTATATTAGTAGGTCATTAACTCGTAATGAACGAAATTATTCCGTTACGGAACGAGAATGTTTAGCAGTTTTGTGGGCAGTAGAGAAATTAAGACCCTATCTCGAAGCTTCACATTTCACGGTCATTACCGATCACCACTCCCTGATTTGGTTAAATAATCTGGAAAACCCCTCAGGACGTTTATGTCGTTGGGCTCTCAGGTTACAACAGTACGATTTCAAAATCATCCACCGAAAAGGAAAGGATCATTTAGTCCCTGACGCTTTATCGCGCACTGTTCCCGAAATAACGTCAGTATTAGTTGACCCTGTTCAAGTTAGAAAGTCACCCGATAAAGTAAAGAATCCAGTAGATAACGACCAACCCTTAATTAACTCGCATACCGATCGTTGGTATTATCGAATGTTGAAGAATGTCAGAAGAGACCCCCTTCAGTTTAGGAAATGGCAAGTTATTGAGGACGAATTATTTAAACAAGTAAAAGTTCGATATCCATCTCTATCGGATAGAGAGTGTCAATGGAGAATAGTAGTTCCGAAATTTAGCAGAAAGAAAATCATTTCCGAATGTCACGATAAACCTACTTCCGGTCATTTAGGAGTTTTAAAAACATTTGATCGAGTAGCTCATGAGTATTATTGGCCGAAGATGAAGACCGATATTACTCGTTATGTAAATAAGTGTCCAGTTTGTAGGGCTCATAAGCCTGAACAGCAAAAACCCCGTGGTTTTATGTCCCGTCATCCCGTAGTAACTAGGCCATGGCAAATGATATCCATCGATATAGTTGGACCACTGCCTCGGTCGACTAAAGGTTACACTCATATTTTATCGATTGTGGATTGTTTTACCAAATTTGCATTATTTTATCCATTACGTACAGCTACCGCATCTCAGGTCATTCAAAAACTTGAAGATAACGTTTTGTTAGTGTTTGGAGCCCCACAGTATATTTTGACTGATAACGGAGTCCAATTTAGAAGTAAGGAATTTCAAAAAATGATACAGAAATATAATACCCGAATTATCTTTAATGCATATTACCACCCCCAAGCGAATCCTGTTGAAAGGGTGAATCGTGTTTTAAAAACTATGTTAGCTTCTTACGTTAACGATAATCATAAGAGTTGGGATATCTATCTCCCCCAGGTTGCTTGCGCAGTACGGACTGCACTGCATGAAGTCATCGGAATGACTCCGTACTTTGCAAATTTCGGTCGAGAGATGATCATGTCCGGTGGACAGCGTATCGAAACAGCTGATCAGAACACGCTGAAAGACATAACGTTTGCCGATCGTGACGAACTTAAACGACGTGCATTAGCACTAGGTGATGTTTACGATGACATCACCAAAAGATTAGAAAGCGCTTATGAGAAATCTAAAATTGTTTATGATTTAAGACGACGTCCGTCGAATTTCGATGTTGGTGATACCGTGTATAGACGTAATTATGTTTTATCCGATGCATCGAAGCATTTTAATGCAAAGTTAGCTCCAAAATTTGTAGGACCTTTTGTTATTCATAAGAAACTTTCGAACACCACTTTTGTATTATCAGATACCACAGGAGTGAGACCTGGTGCATGGCATGCCAAAGACTTGAAGTCAAGCCCCGATTAAAGTTCAGGTTAGGATTTAAGTATGTTTTTTGGTGAACTTAATTTTGAAGTTCAAATTTTCTAATTAGTTTATAGGTACGGTTTGGAAGTTTACGCATCCACCTAGTGGACCCGTAGAAGGTTGTTTTTGACTTTCACGTAGTTAATTTACGTCAAGTTTTTTTGAGTTCAATACCGACCCTTAAGGTAAAGCTTTTGGAATTTTTTTTTATTTAGTACCGACTTTTACCGAAGAGCTTTTCAATTTTTTTTGAATTTAGTATCGACATTTACCGTAAGGCTTTTAAATTTTTTTTGAATTTAGTATCGACGTTTGCCGTGAAGTTTTTCAATTTTTTTGAATGTAGTACCGACATTTATAGTAAGGTTTTTAAATTTAGTTGGGAGTTTAGTTTGTCGAATTAAGTTAGAGTTTTCTTTTGAAAGTTTTTTTTCTAACGCACCCTGTAAGGAGATTTTTTTTTGTATCGAATTTTATTGTTGTAGTGCGGTTGCGATTGGTTGATAGTTGTTTAGAGTAACCCGCTTCTCATTGAGTTATCGTATTATCAGGCTGGACCTAGTTCCACTGTCAGATAAAATTTTTTTGGACGTCAATCCAGTGTTGGATGTCGATCCAAACCCCGGGGTTATTGAGTAATTTCGTGGACATAGTCCATCCCTCGGCGCATTATCGTCCCATATATTTTTTTTCTTCTCGTAGTTTGGCGATTTATAATCTGCCCCAAAGGAACCTTCTTGGAAAGGGAGCTTTGTACAGGAGTAGTGGTTAAACTCGAAACAACAACCTGGGAAATTTACCTTGTTAGGGAATAACAGATCGACCACCATCGGCCTACGCAGTTAGGACATCTGTCGGTCCACGGAAGGACAATTCGATCATTAGTTGTATTTTTTTTCTCCCCCCCCTTTTTTTTTTTCTCTCTCTCTCTCCTCTACGACATTTGGAAAATAAATAGAAAATTAGGGATGAACTTGTATATCTGATCCATTCATCCCAGAGGCCATTGTAAATTTGATCGCGCCTTTCTTAAATTTCACCTTAGATTCGGGCCCAACCCAAACTAGAGTTCTGCGTCTCTGTTGTTAATTGTGGGTCTAACGGTAAGCGAAGGATCGCGTGATTTCGCGAACCGCCCTCTCTTATGACAGTCACAACGACTTTAGAAGTGATTAGGACCTCGAATATTTTCCTTGTGTGTAACTTTTATTCTTTTATTGTGTAATTAGCAGTTTAGGTTGAGTTTCGGTGTAATTAATTTTAAGGTATCGATTTAATCAATGTTAAGTTTAGATATTATGTAGTTAGATTGAAGACGTTAGGGGAAAGGAAGTTATTTAACGGTATCTCAAGCGTATAGAGTAAAATTACAGACCCAATAAGTAATCAGGTCTTTAGTTGGTTTTTTTGTTTATCACGCATGATGGTAGGAGTTGCGAATTTCGTTTTTTTTATCGAACATTTAAGGAAGTAGTTTACGCGAAGTTAGAGGGTATACTTATCGGTCCATTGGAGTAACTACCCAATAAATCGCTTAGGTAGACCAAGTATAGATTGGTGTTGCGGTGGCTTAGTTACCCAACGTCCTCATCAGTCATACGTTAATTTTGTGGTCAATTTTGATTTTTGTTTGGAAGAACGATTGTGCTCTCCCCCCTTTTTTTTGAATGAAATGTAGTAGAGTCACTTCATACGTTTACAGTAAACATTAGAGGTGCAACTCAGACAGTTGTCACCATGTCGAGCCCTGACCAAGTTACGTTTTTGTGGGAATATTTTTTTCTCGTGGGTAAACAACAACTTTAGTCCCGGTTTAGTCAATTAACTCCCCCCCCGGCTACCGAATTGTATATAGAACCAGCATTGAAAAATAGTCCGTGTAAGACATTAAACTACCCTTCTCACTTTTAGTTTTAGGTTTTTAAGATTTTGTTCTCTCACGACGTGATAGTTACGTCCCGAACTTTATGTCGCTGTTGTTATGGTTTTGAAAAATAGTCCGCGTAAGACGTTAAACTACCCTTCTCAATTTTTACTTCCATATTTTTCAGATTTTGTTCACGTACAACGTGATCGTCACGAACGTCGTGTTACTGTTGTTTCTTTTTTGGAAGTGTCGGTGTTTTCCGACGCACGTCCAAGAATACCGGTATAGGAGTATCTGAAATGATGCGAACATTTTTCTTTTTTTCTTTTTCTTCTCGTACTCTAGTGCATAGGTGCTCAACCCTTGCATTCTTTTCTTTAGGATTAAGGTATAACGCTCAGTATCTGTGAACATTTCGTTCATTTTGTAACGACATTGGCTCTCGGTTCGAGCCAAAATAAGTTCCCGATATTTTTTTTGGTTTTCAACCATGTTGACTCTCGGTTGGAGTCAAAGTAAGTTCCCGATATTTTTTTTTGGTTTTCAACCATGTTGACTCTCGGTTCGAGCCAAAATAAGTTCCCTATATTTTTTTTGATTTTCAACCATGTTGACTCTCGGTTGATGTCATGGTACTACCCTGGGATCCAGGCACTTTACGGATTGCCCGACTCCGAAGTATTATGTCACCATCTTGGAGCAAGACCCTCTTGTTACATTCCTTACACTTTTGTGACATATAGCTCTGGTGGATACGTTCCACTCATATGGTGTCGCCATCTTGGGCGAGCATTGTCGCTTTGCGCGATTTGCGCTTAGATTGGAGATTTCCCCCGGTGTCAGTCACCGCTGGATTTCCCGATCAACCGCCCGTGTAAGACCCTAAACTACCTTTCTTTTTTTTTCACCTCCAGATTTTTCAGGTTTTGTCGAGTGTGGTATGTTCATACTTTGCATAGGAGGTACAGGCGTTCCTTAGATTGGAGTTTCCAGTCGGCGCTTACCGCCGTTGGACTTCGCCAGTCAAGTTGACGTCGGGTATTCTCAAGTAGGAAGTTTTTCCAAGTTTTTTTTTCATGGAAATGTCCCGATCATTTCGGAGTAGCGTTCTCGTTTTCGTCGGTGTAATTCGGAGATTCGGTCCCTTCGGTTATACTGACAAAGACAATCCCAACCCCCGTATAGGGTTCAGTTTTTCTGGTTTTATTTCATATTTGATTGTATCATTGTTGACGACTGATACTCCCGTCTCGTCAACTCGAGCTCTGTAGCGTAAATATCTTTTAAAAAGTATCGCATATTTAGTTGTGCGACCACGAGTTGTGTGACTTGTACCTTTTGATATGGGTGTCGGTTCGGTACCGTCCCACTCTCGTCCCGCCGGACTCCATATCCCTTATATCGCGTCTTTCGCGAATTTTGGGTCACGCCTATCGTGATCCTTTATTAGTCTTTACTTGTTGGTTCGGAGATTCAGCCCCTCCGGTCAACACGATTGACGCGGCATTCGTGCCCCATTTTTTCTCGTGCTGCACGCTCTCGTGCGTAGATCCGTGTTTAACCCGGACGGTTCGAGGATTTGGTCCCTCGACTGTCCCTTGTAGGTCGTTATCCCGTCCCGTTTCGTATTACGATTTATGCCCCACTATTTTTCCCGGTTGCATCCGTGTTCAACCCGGACGGTTCGAGGATTTGGTCCCTCAACTGTCCCTTGTAGGTTGCTACCCCTCACTTTTTTAACCCCCCCCCTCCCCCCCACTCTTATCTTTTACCCCCCCATCACTACCTCTTCTCGCTCTTCCGATCATCTCGTTTGGATCGAAGTCATGATGAAGGTGGCTGGTCTCCCAAACGGCTTTGTAAATTTGATCAAGCTAAGCGCAAGTTTTTTTCTCTGTTTCACCAACGATAAATGATAAAACAGACAGTCCCCATCTACTGAAGTGCCCCAAACGGCTTTTGTAAATTTGATCCAGCCAAGCACACGTTTTTTTTTACTCTGTTTTTTCAACGTATTGAAAAAGGCAGACAGTCCCCATCGACTGAACCATTTTAGAGAAGGCTTTGTAAATATGAGTACGCCAAGGAAGTGTTACCTTAGCTCAGGTCTACCTTGATCTAGAGTCCGGTGTCTTCACAGACATTTGTGGGTCCCACGGCCAGCGAATGATCGCGTGATTTCGCGAACCGCCCTCTCATGTAGGAGTCACTACGACTCCCGGGTCGATTAAGCCTAGGGTTAGGTGAACCTTCTCTCTCTTTCCCGGCATATACGTATAGTCTAGTCACTAGCTGAGTAGTTGTTTCAACACTACAAGTGTTGATGGTTTATCGCAGGACAGTTTTTGTTTCGGTTGAGGTTGCGCGCGTCCCAGTTGAAGAGTAGTTAGGGATAACAACTCTTGACGTAAGGGGAGTGTCACCTTATTCCGCGCATCGGGCGCACCCTTAGATTTTGCGTTTATGATCTATTAAACTTATATGTTAAATTTCGAATCGATCCGTTGAAAATTACTCTTTGAGAAAACATTTTTAGGTCGGGTTGTAAATATAAAAGATTGAAACATTCGCTCAACTAATAAATTTACGTTTTGCAAATGCACAATAATCTTAAGAATTGTATAGTTAGGAAAGTATCATCAAATATTTTAATACACGTACAATAAACCATACGGTAGATGAGGAAGTGTTAATAATGTTGACGTAGCATTAATCCATAATTCACCTCATCGGCAATAAATTCTCTATTCTATAACGTTGCAAACTAAACGTCAATATAGGCAAATGCATTACTATAAATTTTAGGTAGGATCGAGAGACACTTTTATACGATCCATAATCACGAGCCAGTTGTCAATACAAGGACACACACGTGCATGTTTGAAACTCGTGAGAATCAATGCCTTTTGTTTTGCTATCTCGACCATGTGCAGATAAGCGGCCAAATGTGCTCGGGTTTAACATGGAAAGGATAGCGATTTCGAAATTACAGACTTCGATAAAAACAAGTAAAAAGTGCAAAAGTTAGACCTTTCTCGTCCAACCAGACGAGCAAAAAATTGTTTTGCTCGCACGTGTCGTACCAAACTTCTCGATACACTTTACATGGAGAAAGAAGAAAGTGTGCCCTCACACTCTAGGCATTTATCCAATTAAATCACGTCTCCCTTCTTTCTAAATTTATAGGACCCAATTACAAGGATCCAAATCAATCAGTAAGTGGGAAAAATCCCAGATCAGAGTAGGGAGAATGCATAAATTGAGCTGCAAATTGCATATTCGGAGAGATTCACTTGGAATCTGATACTACCTTTTTCGTATCTTAGCGCTTCCAAAAGCGGAATTAACTATCGAGGTCTCACATTTATTAGAGGTCTTTAAATAAATACAAGTCATTGGTGCTAAAAATTAGTGTGTGTCAACTGCAGGTACTATCGAACAATTAATACCGTCAATTGTTGTTGAACAATTAATACCGTCAATTGTTGTTGAACAATTAATATCGTCAATTGTTAATAAACAATTAATATTTTATCGGGCCAGAATATCGTCAATTGTTAATAAACAATTAATATTTTATCGAACATTAATACCGTCAATTGTTGTTAAACGATTAATATCGTCAATTGTTAATAAACAATTAATATTTTATCGAACCAGAATATCGTCAATTGTGGTTAAACAATTAATATTTTATCGAACCAGAATATCGTCAATTGTGGTTAAACAATTAATATTTTATCGAACCAGAATATCGTCAATTGTTTTTAAACAATTAATATTTTATCGAACCAGTATATCGTCAATTGTTGCCAATATTTAATAAGTGATCGAACAATTAACATCGTCTATGGTTACTAAACATTGAATCAATTATCGGACTTTTTATACCATCTGCTTATCACGTTAATCACGTCGAGTTATTGCTTGCCGCTCATAAGGCAAGTACGTAACATTGCTTTTATCGAATGGTACAAAACAGGTGTTGCACTTCCAACCCATGTGTGCATTCCAATCGTTTTTTTTATCGGACACCACATTAACATTTCTTACTTAGACAGTGCCGGCTTGAATTATTTGTCACTTCGCGAATAACTAACTTAGTGAATTATTTCGTACGGAGACCCCTATTTTATCGCGAAATACAGTGCGTGAACCACCCTGTTATTTCACCACCTTCCGATTTGAAGAGTTTTTGGGAAGCTGGTTATTACGCTGCCCTTCTGATATGGTTTGAGACATCACATTCAGCTCCATTCTACGTTCTGAAGACGAAATCTCACTCCTGAAGGACCCGTCATCGACTTTACCTAGAGGTCGAACATCAACCATCCAGATTAAGTAAGAAACCTTTTTATATTTTTAAGATTGTGATGTTAATTGGTTATATTGACCATTAGTTGTGTTTATGAACGTTCAGTTCAACCCTGGAAGACGATATCGCAACCATCTTGTATACCTTTTATTTAACTTAATATTATTATCTATTATTAACGTAACTTTTAACACGCCATTCGAGCGTTCAGAGTGTAACCGAACAATTTAACGTAACGTTTCAAGTTTAGTATTGTAGCTAAAGTTTGTTTGTCCCGTTGTCGGGAATTTTGATGATCAATTGCATTGATTAAGTTCCATGATCAATTTTATGAATCATAGTTTTGAATATTATCAAGTTGCGCTTAAGTAACTATTTATTTTGGTGGAGTGCTGTATTCAATACGCCCCCCTTTCATGCAAATTAACCTTTTGTATTTTTGTAAGAGTAATTGTTTTACGAGTATTAGTTTCGCAACGGAAACCACACGGAAAGGTTCCGTCAACTGTACATATTTATTTTTATACAAGACCTGTAAATTTGCTAGTATCTTGTGTAAACTTTGTCAACTCCCCCCTGATATTATTTTATTTAATACATTTTTATTATTTCCCAACTTTGTGTGTTATTACTATTGTTGTGTTAATGTTTACTTAGCTATTTTCACCAACGGAAAGTTCGCCTCCTGTAAAGGTAAGGTCATTGAGCGAGGTTTTTCCGGAGTGAGAGTTCGCTGTAAGATCATCAAGTTGTCGCGTACCAGCTTGGAAGGTGTGATAACCAGTCCCCTTCAAAGAGATTCATTTCTTCGTATGCGTGGCGCCCATTTAAACTCCCGCGTGTATATTAACCCCACCGATTTTGACTTAACTCCCCCCCCGTGTAAATTATTCACACCGATTTTGACAATTTTTAGAATCGCGATCGAGGATTGCCCGGTCGTCGATAGGAAATACACGCTTTGCGACGTGCCGTCACACGACCCTTTCGTTCCATTCACCAACCCACCCCTTCGCGACTTTGAGCTAGCCAACCTTTTATTACCTGTTGGAAAGGTGTCGTGGATGCAGAACGTGGTGTAACAACTTCCGGTTCAAGTTGCGTTACCTCGTTAATGATGTTCTCCGCGTAATCATTGCGGCGACCATACCCTTTAAATTTACCGTTCATTAACTCGTTACGTATTCGCCCCTGAGCTTGCTTGTCCCAGTAACGATCTAGAAATAGTCTTTCGAAACCGACAAAATCTTCAAATTTATCTTGCACACACCCGAACCATTTTTTAGCATTGCCACCCATCATAGAGCAGATGCAATTTTTGAATTTATTCACATCGCGGATGTGACTTGTGCTGCGGTTCGCGTATTTGATAAATTGTTTAGGGTTAAAGTCCCCTTTTTCGTAGAACTTTATTGCTTGCCCGTTGTTTGTCGGCCACGTGATGTCTTGTAGAGCCGATAAAGTTATAGAACTGTTTGTGCTTTCACATTTTATTTTTACGTTTTCTTCAAGTAATTTTAGTTTTTCGCCCTGATCATTGAATTTCAAGTCTACCCGATTTTCTAATTTACACACCTCTTGACTCATAACCGTTTTTGAATTTTCTATTTTCGTGTCGATTTCTTTTTCCAGTATAATTTTATCCTTAATTTCTGATAGTTCTTCACCTAGTTCATACACCTTTTCTTCTACCCTTATTACATTTTGATTTGTTTTGTTGACCTCATTCGAAAATTTGCCTTCAATTTCTAATTTTAAATTTTGTAAACTAATACTGAAGTCCTCTGCGCCTTTCTTGATTAAATTTTCTAATCTTTTACTTTTTTCTTCCGCTTTATCATTCAACTCCTTCTTGGTGTCTTCTGCACTTCTTACTATTAAATTTTCCAATTTCTTGCTTTTCTCTTCAGTTTCTTCTTTTGTTGTTATATTTTTACATATCATGGCCATCATCTCTCTCAATTCTTGCAATTCCGTTTTCTCCTCTTTCTTAGGTGTCTCGTCAACATCTAATTGAATTAACATTGCACTTCCTGCGACTTCTTCGGTTATTGACACACCTTCTTCTGACGTTTCTTCTTCCTCTACTTCCGGATTTTTCTTTTCATACCTTATTGTCCTTTCAGATTTTTCTGCCATTTTGATTTATGTATTTGTTCAATTTAATTTTACGGAAATAGTTATTAAGTGACTTTTGATGTAATTTAATTTTAGTTTTAAGAATATTTTTAATTTTAGTTTTAAGAAAATTGTTAGTTTTAATGTCAACGTTATGAATAATTTTAATGAAATTTCTCGTTGTAATTAACCTATCTATTAATTTAATTATAATGACCTAATTTTACTCGCGGTACGAGGTTATTCGAGGTGACTCGAGTCCCACGTTGTGACGCCAAAAAGTGTTGTGTGCTGACGTTGCCTCACGTTGGGCTAGCCAAAAAGTGCTATGTACCCCCTTGCTAATAGGGTTAAAGGTTCTTGTCGTTAATGTTTTATATGGGTGTACGTAATTGTACCCCGTCAATGGAAAAGTATGTGAAATTGTGTAAATACAATTTAATGAAATAAGGTGCCTCAGCTTAGCTCTTTCGTAGTGCATGTATCTTACCTTGTACAGGGTGGATTCGTTCCGTTACCAATACTGTAAAATAAAATTATGGTGCGGAACAGGTCTAAATAAATATCCTTCGTTACAAAATTATTAATGTTTTTATTTAGCACACATTTGTTAATAAAGATTTTGTTATAATCAAAAAGTTCTATTATTAAATCTATTATAAAGAATTCTGAACATAAAATAATGCAAAAACACGTGTCGTATGAAGTCCGAAAATTCCACTTAGTTTTATAAAAATTATTGCAATGTGCACGATACCTTATTAAATCCAGGAATGTTTTCTGTTATTTGTACTGGGGATGGCACAATTGCGCATCAAAATACACTCGATGGGTTCATTTACCATGGAAAACTTCCAGATGCAGTTTGTTGACCTCGTTTTGTGGTGAAGTTTATTTTCTTTTAAAAATATTTGCAATCCTTTACGATTTTCACCTTATTTATGGTTTTTCGTAGGTAAGTAACTATTTTGTTGAATTATACACTTTTATTTTGCACTTTCACTAATTATTTTTTACTATAATATCCAAATTTTTAGGACAAACCAAATTCGCCACCATACACGTGTGAATCTTAACACCAACCTTTTTTATCGATTGTTTTATAATCCTTTTACGAATTTCCTCGCAATCTTGATCTTTGCATAGACGTATTTTATTGGTCGATCGAAAAATCAATATTATTTGAAGTTTCACAGTACAGGTATGGACTAAGCCCATTGTGGTTCGTTGAAATTTTATAAGTAAAAATTTTCTTATTTTTAGATTGGATTGTCTTCTTCTCCAGTGTTTAGTGATTGAATAAATAAAGATGCTGGACATGAAATTTCCATACGCAGTTCATTAAGTTGTGACATGTCGAACTCACGTAATAATTTAATAAACTTATTTAAATTTAACGATATCATGGATTTTTACATTTATCAATTAATTAACAAATTTCTAACTTTTCAAATACCTTTCTTATTGCTAACAATCATTCATTTACTATTAATTAACATTTTAACAAAGACAATTATTAAATGATACATTTCAAATTTATTTTATTCACACCTGTTTTATGTCCCGTCTTCAACGAATCATTTGACTTTAAGTTAAATTTCTTGGTATCGGATGAAGTTTTTCTGATTACTTTGATAAGTTACATGCTTTTATTCATAACAAAATTTTGCTGAAATTTAAATGACGTACTTCCATTGACGTGGTATCTCGATACCGCAATATGAACTATTTATTGCTTAATATATGTATATTGGTAAAATTTGATTTTTCTTTCGTTAACCTAAGAAACTACGAAACAATTCTCTAAATAAGCATCCACCACTGAGATAAGAAGCTGGATTTTAAAGTCCACTCATCTGACTGAGCAGCCACGGAGCAAATTAAGGTCCATTACAACAAAATATTAATTTTTCTGTTTAAGGGCGTAATACTGTGTTTGTTGAAAGGCCCCCACATAAAATAGAAATAAAAATAATTTTTAATCTTAATCGGTTTTGTGTCCTTGGTAAACCACTTGTTATTTAGTATGAATTATGTAAGTAGGTACATAAAGTAAATTCTACATAATATAATGAGCATATCTACAAATTTAATCCATATCAATAAAAGTTATCTTTTCATTAAACTTGACATATTTCGTTAATATTTAATGTTATACAGAGCGCAGAGATAAAAGAGATATGTATGTATATAATAGCATCATAACTTGAAAAATTTGGTTTTCTTTATAATAAAATAATATATTAGTTTAATACTGTTTTGGTTTATTATTTAGGTTATCCCTCAGAAAATTAAATAACTAAACAAAATTTTGTATATAGTAGTAGTAGGTAAATACTATAATAATAGGTTGATTTCTTAAAAGTAAGGACTCACCACATCATCTGCAATTATTAATACAATATTTTGTTGTTTAGCATAGCACATTAATAATACTGCATAAAAATAAATTAATTCCTTCTTAACCAAACACATGATTGAATATCCAAATAATTATTATTTTAAATTATATTTTTATGGATTCTTATGCAGTTTTGCGTTAGCAAAACATTTTATATACTAGCCGTGGTTTCCTTTTTCTAAATTTTAAATTATATTAGTATTATCGTACTTTAGTATACACAACGTAGATAAAATTATTTATATAAAATTTTAGTCAAATTAGGTCAAAATAATGTAACGAACTAATTTTTTTTGCGTTTCCGATTTTCATTACACTACTTATCGTCTACTTTCAATTTTAACAACTTAAGCAATACTAACCTACTTTTTAATAATCATAATAATCATTAGAGTGCGGATTTTTAAGCAAAAAAAATCATTACGATTAAAATATTCAATTTTTTAAAATTGGTTCAACAGAATGATGAGAGAGCTACTTTGGCATTTAGAAACAAACATTATTTTTAGAAATATTCCATTCGGAATAACTTAATTTATTCACAGAGTGTTGATGTTCACCGGCGGGCCGCGCTAAGAAATTCCGTTAAGTCCGCGATTTGTACCCACAATTTCCGCGCTGTAACTCAACCAGCGATTACACCAACCCACTGCTGTGTTAACATCGATAAATACGACCATGTAACGCTGATGTATCGTGATACGCGCATTTTTAAATTCGACAAGCGGTGCTGGTTATAAAATCTGAAAATAAATAAAATCTTTTTTTCATTGTATTGAATACACATAATAACAATAATAAGAATAATAATAAAACAATGCAAATAAATACAAGGAAGAGTACATCTCATTGTTTAAGAGGTAGCCGGTTCAGCAAGCTGATTTTCAAGCAATACCTAGAAGATTGATGATGAACCTGCGACTTAAACGTAAGCTTAGATCCGGCAGTTAAATAGAGATCGGAGAATCTGTAGAAGATGCTCTAAGTCCTGCATTAGAATTAGAAAGATCCTTCAAACTTTGCTTTTGCATAAACTTTGCATATTTAAATGCATTAAAATGTAAATTAATGTTTAGTCTGGTTGCTGGGAAGAAGATCGCAGTTGTCATTGGAGAATAAAATACTAGTTTATAAATCCATAATAAAGCCAATCTGGACGTATGGCATCCAGCTCTGGGGAGCGGCTAGTAGTTCAAACCTGGAAATATTGCAAAGATTCCAGAACGTAGTACTGCGAACAATAGTAAACGCTCAATGGTACGTTACTAACCAAACCATCACCAACGACTTAAAAGTAACAACTATAAAAGAAGAAATTACGATTAACAGCGTCAAATACCGTGATAGACTGAGTATTCATCCTAACGAACTGGCAAATAAATTATTAGATAATACTGGTGAAGTGCGTCGACTAAAAAGACAATCATTATCAAACCTACACACAAGATTCGTTTAATTTTCTTAGATGAACTGATTAAAATTGTGAAATTCGGTTAATTTAAATAACAATTACTTATTGTTGTAATAATATGGAGAGTGTTCAATGGAATACCCTCTACATGTCTATTTGAAATCTTTTCATATCATTTACTTATTGTATTATAGTGTACAGATTGTAAATAAACATTGAATTAAAAAAAAAAAATGTTTAGTACTTATTAGTTTTTTTTTAATTTAATGCAGGGAAGGGGGAAAACTTCTAAAGACACCACCCCGATGATCTGGGGTGGTAGTGTCGGATTCTTACAGACTAAAACCCCCTCCCCGACGAGCAGCGGGTTTTACCTTCTCGGTATCACTTCCGCTGTCGTCTGCGATGGTCTGTGGCATGTCGTTTTTCTTCGGCCTCCCGTCGTCACCGGTTAGCTACTTATTAGTTAAATGCTGTTAAATGCATTTCTCAAAGAATCAAATAAATTATAAAATAATGCTGATAAATCCATCTACAGAATTAATAAATATTACTTTACACTGTATTAATTTAGAGACGGTCATAGCTTTGGCAGTTAAGTGCGTCTAGTGCTAATGCGAAACGTTCGGTTCAAATCCGAGCGGGGTAAGAACTTTATTCTGACCGTCTCTCCTCGGCAGGCAATGACAAACCACCGAGGTAATCTGCCAAGAAAGTCCATCTCGAAATGAAGTGTATTACACTTCCCATGGTTCGGAGCCCAGGTTAAACAAGTCTGTCCTCTATGCATGTGAAAATAATTGGAACGCACTTCACATGCATATAGAAAGAGATGGGTCGCCAAACCCTCATTAGGGTGAAAGGACAGAGAAAGATATTAGTGCGGTATGAAATATTAAATACACACGATTTTTATTTTATGTTGGAAAATTGCAAACTAAAAATATCGAAACCTTAGAAGATTCTCTGACCTAAATAGTAATAATTCAGTCCAGATTAATATTTTTTAAAGTTTGTTTTGAAGTTACAAAACTGTAGTTAAAAACTCTTTTAGCTCAATAAATGAGGAATAATAAAATTTAAAATGTAGCAATTATTGCTACCTTATAAGATAAAAGGAAATGCAGGTTTATGGAGATTAAATATCCATCTATATTTAGATATTTTTTAACGTATTTAAGTGTATTTAATTGTATTTACATGTATTTACATGTATTTACAAGTATTTAAATGTATTTACAAGTATTTAAATGTATTTGTTAAATACAATTTAGTAAAATGTACGTCTATTTAAACAGTGGCAGATCCCTCGATCAGATCAATAGGCAGTTGAAATTTTATTTTTCCAGCAAGCCTCCATAATAAAAAAATCACTGCGTAAGTTTTTTTTAGAATATTCCGTTAACGATAATAATCATTTTTGTTTGTTTTGGACACAGGGGTGTGTCCCTATTGTAATACTTACAATATCAACTAATAATATTACAATAATATTCACAACTAATATTTACAAGACAGTCCACGTAACCCTTTCAGAAGTTAGGTTTTTTAAATATTTTTATTATTATTGTTATTATTAGCATTGCAAAATTAATAGAAAAAGAATTTCATACCCATGGAAATACATATTTCCATGAACATCGCCCTAGTTGTAGATCATTTTTTGCTAAGTAACACAATTTTGTCCAGTTTTACAGGTTTCCGGTCCCCCTGTGCACAGGTACAAATTAATACTCACCCTACAAATTTTACAAAATCACAAAAAGCTTTGATGTGATTATCTTTATTCTCTTTATATAAATAATATAAGTATGCAGTTAATTTTTTCAGTTGCATAATACGAGTAGCTACAAATTTCTTGACCGTCCTGTGTTAACGATTTGCCATCATAACAATGAAAAACAGGGTACAGGCACATCGAAAGGCAAAGAATAAAAATGCTCATAGAACTACATAATTATAAAAATTAGTAAAGAGCAGGTCCTGGACCTACAAGAGGGAGACTTCTTAATAAAAGTAGAACAAGAACAAGTTGCATAATAACTAAAAATCCGCACTCTCTTTTTAATCGGTATTAAAATTAAATTACTTTGCTGATAACATAAAAAACAGTAACTAGGATCTTTAATTATTATTATTAACAATTACGGTAATAATTTCTTTAATTTTTTTAAATGGTTCTCTTGAAAATTTTTATAGATAATTTTATTCATAGAATAATTTTTTATTTTAAAATATTTATGTATACCTACTTTTTAAGTCATCATTACGAAATAGTATTAGATTATGGTAATTATGATAAAAAATGTAGGTTACAGTTGTTATTTTCATGGCTTGTGTGAATGTACATCATAATATGTAAGTAGTAGTACATAGAAAATAATTAGTGATCAATGTAGTGTCGTATTTTCGGCTTGTAATTTTCGAAACTATTTGGAATTAAGGGAACTATAACTAATTATTTGGAACATTATTATAGAATTTAAATGAATTCAATTTAAATAAGTTATTTAGATAAATAACACCATACTTAATGTTATTAACCTCACTATTAAAGCAATTCAAACAAAAACACGTGACTGCTTTTTATTTACCTGTTATTTATTGTTACTGACCTTCCATTTACATAAATCAGTGTATGCACATTAACAATGACAATGAGGTTTTTAAGATCTTTCCGATGGACGCATGTAAGTTGGGCCAGCGGTCAATGTATTTTAAAATTATTTTCGTGGGTAGCTTAAGAAAACCCGTAATTTGGGCCAGCGGTCGGCGTGAGCAGCTTAAAGGTAAAGCCATTAAATAATATTCAATTGTATATAATATTAAGTATCGCAAAACGCAAGTAAGAAAAGAATTTTCGTGTGCTACACACTAAAGAACATGGTTAATATAGTCTATCGAAAAAATATTTTTCGATAAATCCTTAAAAACAACCCCAAAATTGAGTTTTGAAAGTACGTAAATTAGGTGTTTTTTTCCGATTTTTGAGGTGTTCATTCGATTAGGAGGGTTATCTCCCTGGGGATAACCCTATACTGGGCTAAACATACTAGAAACGCCTTCCATCAAGAAAACCGGGATAAAATAAACCGGGATCTTAGAGAACCTTGAAATAGCATTAAAAAGTATAGGGATAAAATATTACCGATGGTGCGCTGTAAGCAACAACAAACGTGACGTCACGCTAATGATATAACCTCGCTTGACCTCGCTCAGAAATACTTTGATTTGGTTTTGAACGATAATAATACATTACAACTAAGTAATATATAAATAATTTAATAAAAAATAATAAATTTAACGTATTTTATCGTAATTAATTTAACTTCGAATTCATTTTTATTTTAGCATCATCGTGACGTCAAATATTTAGTTGATATTACAGCCACCAGGGTGCGTACAATTAATATTTTTCCCCTATAGTAGCGGTATGGGGCAGTAAACTTTTACGTTTCACCCCCAAAAAATCGAATAAAAAAAATTAACCATGGCAGTTTTCTCAGTGTGCGAGAGCCTTTCAGAACTGCGACCAATATTAATCTTTTGTTCTTTAATTAATTTATTATATGGAATATAAATAATAATTTCAATAGTCCGGCATTAATTAAAAACATTTAATAAAAATGTAATTTACAAAGTTGAATCAAAAAATAATAAGTATCAATAAGTATCAAAAAATAATAAAAAATACACGGACCAAAGGCAAAGGATTAAAATAATTAGAGAACCTATTCTGGCACAATTTACATGGGACCCTTATAATCTTTTGGCCCAATTTACGGGTAGGCTTAAAAAGAACCTGACCGCCTGGCCCAACTTACAAGCGCCGTTTCCGATAGTTATTATTAAAGCAATATGAAAAAAATGATTTAATTTTAAATAAGATTTTTAGATGGATATTTCAAATGGCGAACAATTCTACCATTTAACTCAACACCTCATACTCGGACCGTTTGCGGGATTCATAAAACTTCATAATTTAAAAAAAAATCATTATTTTGAATAAAAATTTTTATTATACTTCTCTGATATCTAAAAGCACTTTATTTTGAGGTACCAAAGTAAAACTTAGGGGCTTCATATTAAGGGGAACTTCAGTCCTTTTATTTACAGAAAATTCGTATTTTTGTATCAGTAACGCCAAAGCTATTTTCAATTGAAGAACACCAAATCGCATGCCTACAAAAATAAATCATTGAAATAATAGTTTTTGACGTGGATCAATTTTTACCTATACACACTCTGGGACCTTCCCCAAATGGCAGAAAGGTAAATTGAGATATGTTATGCTTATTTTCATCTGAAAAACGCTCAGGATCAAACTTATCTGGATTAGGGAAAAACTCAGGATCTCGTTGTAAAGCATAAATTGGTACAATCACTTCAGTTCCTTTTTTCACTGTAAAATCTGCATTTGGAAATTTATAATCTTTAACACACACTCGAGTAATGTAGGATACTGGTGGATATTTTCGCAGAGTTTCTAAAATGAGATTACATAAGCAAAAATAACATTAAAGAAATATAATTACCATGAATAGCTTGATTTGTGTAGGTCATTTCCATTAAAGATTCGTAAGACAGCTTTTCATCATACTTGTGCAGTACTCTCTTTATTTCTTCTCTTAATTTATTTTGCACTTCTAAATTTAAAGATAGTTCATAGAGGCACAGAGTTAATGTGGTCGAAGATGTTTCAAAACCGGCTGCAAAAAATATGAACGCATGGGCGGTTATTTCTTCAATCGTAACAGCTTTTCCATATTGCGAATCGTTCAATTCCATCAGTTGTTGCATTATATCTTTTCTAGTAACATTATTTGATTTTCTGTAATTTACTACTTCTCTAACAATATTGGTAAAGAAATTAGTCGTTTCCTTATCAAATAATCTAATTTTCAGAAACCTTCCTAATGATGGTTCGATAAAAGCTATAATAATTTTAGCAATACGAAACGGTGTCATTTCAAAAATTCGTTTGCCTTGCTTTTGGAACTCCGAATTTGAATTTTCAAAACAGTTATTATTCAAACCGAAAGCACAAGAACTGATCACATTAATGCTGTAACATTGAGCTATCTTTGAAATCGACAACTTCGTGGTTTTTGTGTAAACGAGTTACCGCAGCTTCTAATTGATAACCACATTGAAGAAATGTATCGAACATCCCTTTCATTTTACTGGCAGTAAAAGCGGGGGATAATTTTGAACGAATATTTTTCCATTTATCTCCGCCAATGGCAAATAAATTGGCACTTAGGAAATCATCTTTTTCGTTATGAAAAAATCCTCTTTCAGGGAAATACTGAAAATCTTGTTGTAAAATGTGCTTAATATATTCGGGATCCACTAAAAAATACTTCTGTTTGTGGAGTAGAAAAAAACCTCCATACTTTTTGTTTGTGCTTTTTATATAAGTATATCCCATTTGTAAAATTTCACCGGCATGTTGTTTAAATATTTCAAATGTTAATATGGAAGTAAAAAGATTTGGAAGTTTGTCTGGTAACTCATTTTTAGAAATTTTTTCTTGAAATGTTCTGTGGTAGTAAATTGTTTTACCATAATAAATAATAATTAATCCAATTAAAAGTACAATGCACAATAAAAAATCCATTTCGCATTAGGAACTAAAACAAAGCCCAAATAAACTAACACTAATGAATTAAATTTATTCTCGTGGTTGCTTATAATGCAATCCGAACGAATAAGGAAAAATAATAATTACACTATACTTGCTAATTTATTATGGCTACACCAACTTGTTCTTTTTTTAAATTTATTTGTTTATTAGACCAACATCTAACAATGTTATGCAAGTGGTGATAAAAGTGTGCTAATTATAACATAAAATTAAAAGTTGAGAATCATTAGGCATCCTGCAGCTTTATTTTTTGACTTGAGTGGCTGTACGCGGTCAAAAAGCTAATTTATTTTTTAATTCATAGTATACATTATTTGGAAGAATCATGTGTTTTTTTTGTATAAATTATAAAATAATTTAAATCTTTGCAGAAATATGTTCAAAAGATTATATAATATAAAATTAATCATTTTCCTAACCATTTAAATCGGTTTTTAAGAACACATTTGGGGTACTCTATCACTATAACTCAGCCACCCGAAACCAAATTTCTTCTGCTACACACTAAAGAACACACTTATTTTAGCAAATTGTAAAAATAAAAAGTGTGGTTGGGGCTGAAACTTTTGAAAAAATCGAATTTGAACTTAGCAAATTTAACGAGATTCAGTGGTAAAATTAACGAGATTCCCGCGCGTCGCTCACTTAGAGTATTTCGCACCGGCAGATGCAGCTCGTCTCTCGTACATGTAACATCGATTATTTTTTGTTTTTGCGCGATTTTTTGGGGGTGAAACGTAATAGTTTACTGCCCCACACCGCAACTGTACATTTTAATGCTATTTCAAGGGTCTCTAAGCTCCCGGTTTTTTAGATCCCGGTTTTCTTGATGGGTGGCGCCTTCTCGTATGTTTAGCCTAGTAACCAGAGTCAAAACCGCCCTGGAAGGGTGCAACGCGGAGCGGAGCGGTGCGGCGCCCCGAAAGGGTAGGTTTTGACGATGGATAATCCTCCCTATGGAGAAGAAATGGAGAAGAAAGCAAGAAAAATGCGATTACTGGATAATGAAGGAAAAACTAAATACATGAAGTGCGACAGGAATACCTTACGTATCCAGAACGATGTTAAAATAGGCAAATTCAGCCTTGAAGAGGTGAATGATCTCAACTATTTGGGAACACATGTAGACAAGAATTGTAACAGACAGGGAGAATTAAGAAGAAGAATACAATCTGGGAATAGAGCGTACTACGCGAACAAAACACTTCTAAAAGATAAGAAACTGAAGAGAGAGACTAAAATGAAAATCTAGAAGACATTGATAATCCCGGTGTTTACGTACGCGTCCTTGTCTGTGTTTATCTCAGGCGGAGGCCAAACGTCTCAAGGTATTCGAGAGAAAAGTCTTTCGTACTATTCTGGGCCCAAAAAATGATAAAAACGGCTAATATAGATTATTAATGAATGATGAAATAAAGAAAGAGATACAAGACGAAGATTTAGTGAAAAAATAAAAAAAAACAAAATAGGATAGAAAGAAACACGCTAAAATTGATTAATGTTAAATGGGGGCTAATCCTCCTTTTCAAATGGATTTGTAAATCCCAGATTGGAATAGCAATATTTAACTGGGATGTAAAATGTTATAAATAAATAAATATGTTTCTTAATGTCCTACGCTCAACACTCGTAATTTTTCTTCTTCTTTTTGCGTGAAATAATTGTCTCTGCATCGTATGTAATTATTGGTCTTATCAGCGTTTTGTAGATTTTCAACTTTGTTCTCCTCGTTTCATTTCTACTTTTAAAAAGCCTTTTTTCTTTGCATAATATGCTCTATTACCAATCTACATCCTTTCCAACATCTTTTCTCCTCGTTCATTGTTACTATCAATTAACACTCCCAGTTATTTAAACACCGCGTTACCTCTTTAAAAAATATTTGCATCACTCTGTAGATTCTCCATTATTGTATTATTAATGAGAGTACCTGCTTGTTTATCACAGATGGAAGCATTATTTCTCTGTAGTTTTGGCATTCCTCCATATCGCCTTTATGTGGATTGGGACTATCCTTCCAATTTTCCATTCCTCAGACATTTCTTCCTTTCTCCATACTTTCTGTATCAGCTCTTCTATTCTCGTGTAATTCTCTGCCTCCATACTTGATCATCTCTCCGTATATGTCGTCATTCCAACTCCCTTACCTTTTTTTTATCTTGTTGATCTTTTTCTGATTTCCATCCGTGCCGGATCTTTTGTTCTTCCTCTTTATTTATCATTGGTAGTTGTGCATATTGTTCTGTTTCTTCATTATTTAGTAGTCGTTGAAAGTGCCTCTTCCAGATCTCTCTTGCTATGTCCTTATTGTCTTCTGGGGTTCTCTGTTCATCTTTAATTCTTCTCATTTGAATACATATTACTTTCACTTGCT
The DNA here is from genome assembly GCA_932274525.1 of Podabrus alpinus. Lineage (NCBI taxonomy): Eukaryota > Metazoa > Arthropoda > Insecta > Coleoptera > Cantharidae > Podabrus > Podabrus alpinus. The sequence continues at coordinate 61,990,593 of OW026454.1, read as the reverse complement.
TTCTTAAAAGTGCTCTGAATTGAGAACATTATCTTTTTCCATTCTTCATTTACATCGTAGTCTTTATGGGCATATTTTATTCTTTTTTAATTTAGTTCCTCGACATATTTATTTTTCGTTTCATTATTGGTAAGCTTTTATCCAAAATACATGATATGGAACTTTGGAAGGCTTTTGGCACGTTTTGTGCCAATTCAAATAGTCAATTAAGGTAAGAGAATGGTTAGATAATGGTTAGATAGCAATATTTGCTCGATATTATGTTTGAACGATCCCAGCTACTTAACGGAAACGAAGTAGGAACTTTATTTTTATTGCTGTTTTTTTTATTAACAATATCAACAGCACTTTTCGACATGCTCAACAGCATCCTCTCTTTGTTCTAATATTGATGCAGTATGTACAAAATAGACGCAGTGGCTTAGTTAAACATACACGAGAGTGAATTGATTACTTAATTTTGATGTACAAGATGTTACAAATACCTGCATTATTAGTAACTATAATAATTGTTCGCACTTCTTTCAATTTCCTACACATTTTAAGATTATTTGCAGTTATTGTATAAATATTGCAATTTTGGTATGCATATTTTTCTTCAGTAATCAACCCCCCGACGAGAATCATATCCAGATATTTCTTTTAATTAAACAATTAAAATTGTTACAATAAAATTTTTTTTTACATAAATATTTAACATTTAATCAAGAATAACATAAACCGAGGCGTCATTCTCCCGTTAGATGATGATTCAAGCTGATTCTTTGAATTAAGGAAATCCTTCATACGCCTATCCCCCGATACAAAATTTAGCAATCGACCGATTTTATTGGCCAAATATTTCGCATCATTATTCTAATTCATTAATTTTATCGTTTTCTTTTATCTTTCAAAATTCAGGGACACCATCCCATGACCTTATATCCATCTTGACCAGTTATAGCTTAAACAACATTATGAGTAAGTCAGTGTGAGACTTCTGATAAATAGAAATATCTAACTGACTTTAACTTATATTATGTATTGTTGTGACAACGTTTGAATGTAAGAGAGATGTACATGAAAGCCAGTACAAAAGGAGCACAATTTGGCGAGGTTAAAAATTTGTTGTATTGTTAAATTTAGTTATTGTTCTCGTTTGCTATTTTGTTTAGTCATAAGGCATGTTAGTTTAAGTTGTTGAAACAAAATGCGTAGGCTAAAGAGACGTGCAAAGAAAACAAACCAGGAAGATAAGGATCTCCAAACAGGAACGAAACAAAAAAACAAAAGAGGGAGTAACTGGGAGTAACCCCAGGAATACAATGGAGTTACATTAAATTCATCAGTAAAGATAGACGTGCGGAGTTCGCGACCTAATTATTGAGAATAAATCATTCTGTGAACAGCCACGTGTCGAGTTCGCGACTTAACTACAAGGTAGTTAAGGTAGTTAATACGGGCCATAGCGTATATAGCCAAGGAGCTATTACATCCCACATCAAGGGATCGATACGGTGGTCTCCTACAAGGAGCCAGCAGAAATTGGATTAGCATTTGGACGACAGGCGTCTAACTAGAGAAGGCGACCAATTTTGGACCAAGAGAGTTCCAGTGCGAAAGTGATGTAGTGCGAGCGGTAGCCACGTTTTAGCCAAAGGTCATAAAGGTTAGGTAGTGTTAATAATTTTAAGTTTGTTATTTGTTTGATTTATTTTGTTTGATGGTTATTGGTATTATTTCTTGTTCATTTATGTGTTGCTGTTTATTAAAATTGTCAACTGAACCAACTTCTGTTTTCTTTTGTGCTGATGCTTAGTAAGTTGTTGCCGTGAGAGAAGCCAATAAAAAAGGATTAACCTGAGATAAGAGTTGTTGCTAAGGTAAGTGCAGAAGTTTGTTGGCCTTTGTCTCCTTAGAGCTATTAAGGGAGATAAAGATACATAACAGTATGTAATGGAATAAATCCAATAATTGCTACTTTTATTGAAGAATATTCTCAAGTTCCCCACTTAAAAATTTGAATAAAAATTCTTTTTAGTGATTATATATAGGGTGAATTGTCCAGTAAATGAACAATTAAGAAGTATTTGCACTTTGAATCGGCACCAAGACTTTGTTTTTTAACACATTTCAACAAAATATTTTTCATTGGCAATCTTTGTATGTAGTAATGCACCAACAATAATAAAAACTTGATACTTGAATTATAAAGTTGTGAAAAACAGTTTGAACCAAAAAAGATCATAAAATCTAGTGAATGAACGGGAAAATGCAGTAAATGAATATCAAGATACCAGTAAATGAACAGTGCTTTATTTTGGAAAAATACCTACCTATACTCGTATATGAAAACAATAAGGTATAAATAGTAGAAAAATAGGTAGTTGATACTTACATAATATATATTTTCATAAACATAAAACAAAGAAAATACAAATGGTAATTAAAAAGCATACTTATGTATGTAATAAGAAAATAATTACAATAAAAAATGCAGTAAGTGTCTGTATATAGAAACTAATACTGAAACAAAAATTTTAATTCGATATAATACGACTCTCGTCAAATAAATTTTTTTGGGCAACCAACCGTTTTCACAGAAACTGAAAATAATGAACAAGGTGTAGGTAAAAAATATAAATTCACATAATTACTAAAAATCTCAATTTGATTTATAGCATTTGTTTTAATGTTAAAACATTGTTAAAACGTATTGTAGCGTTTTAACAATGTTTTAACGTATTGTAGCGTTTTAACAATGTTTTAACATTAAAACAAATGCTATAAATCAAATTGAGATTTTTAGTAATTATGTGAATTTATATTTTTTACCTACACCTTGTTCATTATTTTCAGAGTTTCTGTGAAAACGGTTGGTTTCCCAAAAAAATTATTTTGACGAAAGTTGTAGCCCGTTAAATTCCCTATTCGGATTGGGCCGTTAGTTTTTCTCTTAGACGTTTCGTTTAAGAGATACGGGGTTCGCAAGAAAATTTAAAAAAAACCTGAGTTTTTTAAACATTTTTTCCCTTAATTTAATTTATAACTCGAAATCCGTTGATTCCAGACGATAAGGGGTTATAACCTAATTTGTAGACAAGCGAATGATCTTTAAAAAAGTTCTAATCCATTAACCTTAAAAAATCAATAATATCGGAGCTATGGCCGTTTGAAATAAGAAATTCAAAAAATTTCTTTAAAGGGAGGTACCCCCAAGGGTTTGGACTTGGGCAAAAATTTTATTTGAAAATTTGTCTTAGAAAAGTGCCCTTTATCACCACCTCAAAGGTTCTCCACGGTCACGGGGACACCCATAACAGTCCACTCGTTGAACATCAAATAAGAGCATGTTCATTTACTGATTCCGTAAATCTAGTCCACGAAGTAACTTTAATAGAATACAGACTACATTAATATCTAACCATAGAACTCATTTTTGAGTGATTTTAAAGTAAACTCTAAAAACCAGTTAATAAACACCTTGTTCATTCACTAGATTTCATAAAATTTTTACATCCAGTTATTGAACATGCGATTTATTGTTGAATGTGTTAGAAAAATAATATCTATTTTTAAAAATATTTTACCTAAAGTATCTATTCTTATACGAATTCAAAAATTTTATAATTACCTCTTCTTTGAAGACTTTAAAGCCTAGTTTTACGGAAGAATGCAAATTCCTATCACTATAAAATGGCTTCCAATGCTTTTGAAGTGCAATCACAACCAACTTTCGCGCTTAACTTGAATGCACTGACCAGCATGCATTATAAATATATGCACAGTATTCGGAAGAATTGTAAAAAAAACTTGTTACTGATAATAATTATGTACTAGACACTATATTCTTATAATATTCAAATATTAGCATTTCTGTTCATTTACTGGTGGGTGTTCATTCTTTGGGCAATTCACCCTACTATCAATTAAAAAAAAAGTAAAAACCAAATTAGTCTATTGACCGCGAACTTACTGGTTTTCTGAACGTATTTTAGACGATAATTCACTCACCAATTATTGTTGTTGATAGTTTTAAATGAGATCTTGCGGCAGTCTTCTCTTTAATCTTGCGAATATCTTTTATCCCACGTTATAAACGACAACATGCTAAATACTGAAGTTTATATAAATCTAAAGGATACTTTTTGCATGTGATTGAAATGGAAAGCTTATTAAATAAAATTAAAACAAGTTATTATACCTAGTTGACCCAGGGACGTGCTCAACCAACTTTTTTCAGGGGGGGAGCAATCCTCAATTTGCCAACTGAATCAATTAAAAATTGCCAACTTTTTGTAAGTAATTGGGTATAAATTGGGACATAAAAAGTAGATCATTTTATAAATAATAAAAACATAATTTTATTTACAATATTATACGTAGTACAATTTATTAAAGTAGATTAATATTGAATAATTGTCATTCATTTAGACGGATTCTTCTGTTCTTTAATTCGGACCACAAATTGATAACTCTCTCTAAATGAATGTTGTCAGTAATATCAACTTCGCGGCTAGGGTTATATAACCAGCCCCACTCAAATCAAAATTTCCTATTGACTATTGGATAGCATAAGGTTTATATAGTAAACTGTAAAAATATTTAGGGTGAAAGCGGGTCAAACTTTTGAATAAATCGAATTTGAACTTAGCAAATTTTACACATTCAGTGACGCGCATGAGGGACGATTTGTGGAATCTCCCTATTCTGTTCTCAGTCCGTGCAAAAAGATATACCCTAACACTTAGAAATTGACGACACCACTCGTAAGCGTAACATCTATTAAAGGTTATTGTTTACCCTTTATTTTTTGTTTTATTCCATATTTTGGGGGTGATAAGTAAAAGTATACTTTTAAAAGCTATATCCTGGTTTTATATGATCCCTATTTAATTGATCCCGGTTGGGGTGAATTAATATTCCTCAAGTATGTTTAGCCCAAGTGGTAGCATTTAAAAAACCGGCGGTTTTTAAAACGACCCAACCGTCTGTATCGAATCCCACACAAATAATGGGTGATACATTTTGATTTTCACTCATTCCGACCGGGCACGGCAAAGCCAGTAGCCGCGGCCGCCCGGCTGTTATGATTTGTATCCCCTGGTATGAATGTTGCCGATTTCCGCACTTTTTTCGGATTTGATCGATTCTTCCATAATTTTAACCGTCTGCTACGGCGTCAGAGTCACATTCGGACCGAAACATACCCAAAAAGTCCGGAAATTACCCCAATTTTTGTGAAATTGCATGGGGGCGTGGCGTATTCACCCGGATTTTTAATTATTCGAAATAAGGGTTATTTCTCAAGGGTTCACCCAAAATAATTTTTCTACAGACTATTAACCATTCTCTTTACAGTAGTCAATAGGAAAATTTTATTTGGCTGGGGCTGGTTACATAACGCGACCCGCAAAACCGTGTTGTACGAGGGGTCGTCTTTATATTCCCGGACTGGCTGTTTTGAATTTTGATGCAATTTTTCATTATGCTGTTTTTTAATCACATATGCCTTGGTAACCTATGTGGCAATTTACAAAACAATTGCATCATTATTAATTTTATTATCTGTCAGTTTGTGTCGTCGCGCGTTGTATATGTATCGAAATGAATAAAATCGAATACCGGGCTGTTTTTCCTTACAATTCCTTACAAAACAAGGAAAACCTCCAAAAATTATTCTTGAAGAAATGTTGGCTATATAAGGGAATGATTGCCCTTCTAAGTCAGCTATTTGCGAGTGGTCAAAATTGTTTAAACATGGTCGAGAATCACTGAATAATGATCCCCGTCCAGGGCGCCCTGTTGACGTGATCACTTCAGATGTTGTTGAAAAACCCAAGTGTTTGGTATTGGAGGATGCAAGACTAAAGAAGCGACAATTAGCAGCTTGAAGAGCGAAGAGTGAAAAGTGAAGAGACGCGGAAAACTGACGCAAGGTGTCTTGTTGCTCCACGACAATGCACCAGTGCACAAGTCCAGACTTTCAAAAGCTGCTGTAGCTGATTGTGGCTTCGAAGAAATTGAATATGCGCCTTTATAGTCCAGATCTAGCACCCGGTGACTATTTTTGTTCCCGAATCTCAAAAAAACACTAAGGGGGACCAAATTTAGGGACAATGACGAACTTATAGCAGCTGTTGAGGGCCATTTTGCGGAAAAACCAAATGAATATTTTTATACTGGATTAAAGATGTTATTGAAACGGTGTTATACCTGTATTCATAAGCAGGGAAACTATATTGAAAAATAAAATTTTGTTGTTGCTCTAGTCTTTTGTTTTCATGCCTAGTCCGGGAATATAAACACGACCCCTCGTAGTAAAGAAATTTTTGAGGAATCTTACAACTTTTAGGACAAATATTTGTCCTTTTTAATCGCGGCCCTAAATAAAATAATTATGAATTTCAACAAAAGCAAAACTTTTACGCATTATTTAATTATTTCAAAATCAGTAACATTGTGTAACTAAAGTAACGTGTTTAGTTACAAAATATAACTAAAATAGTTACAAAATATAACTACACACGTTATTTTGTACAGTTGGTATGTACAGTACAGTTGGAGAAAATAGGCATATTATATTATTTTATTACTTGAAATTTTTTGGAGTTGATAAAATTTTTAAAAACCTAGTTTTGGTTTAGCGGCTTTTGCCAACTTCACCAACTTTTGGGTGATTTTGCCAACTTCACCAACTTTTGGGTGATTTTGCCAACTTTCTAAAGTATTGGGGGGGGAAGCTCCCCCCTCATCCCCCCCCATGGGCACGTCCCTGAGTTGACCTTCCATTAATGTACCGGGCTACGTAGTTTAGGGTCCTAAATGATCTCGGATAGGGACCTCGGCACACCGCCGCTAGAAGAAATGGTGGCCAAAATCGATTGTTTTCGTAATATATCTTTTACGATAAAAATAGTTATGATAAAAATTATAAACGATAAACTTTCCTACAGCTTTTGTCTGAAATATTTTTTGGCCTACGGCGATGTAAAGTAGACAACATTCTGCAAATTATCATAAATGTATGTTCTAATACCAATTTTTTTTTAATTTACGATTAATATATTGCATATAGACTTTTCACAAGTAAACCTATAAAAATTTTCAATAAAAAAAAGTTTTATTATTTTCATTATCAATCCATCTTCTTTTTTTCATTTCAATCTGTTTCGCTTTGAAGGTCCCTGCCAGATATCTTTTTTTCAATATTTCCATAAATATCGCCAAATTTTACAATCTGTGACACGTTTTCGCAAGTTCCCCCTTTACAGACACCACGGATAACGGTGCACTTAGGTCCGCTTTCCTACAACCACAAGCTGCACCTCATTTCATCTTGTGTTTTATACAAGATAAATTGGAGCAAAACCTGAGGAGGTTCTCCTCCTCAGGAATGAACGGAGTAAATCCATTCTTGTTCCTTTTTCCAGTCCCATTTCTGTAGAATTTTATGAATGACACACTAATAAGCTTGAACTTTGTGGTACGTCTTAAATGAGTACTGTCGTGAGACTCTCTCAGTGGAGAAATTTGAATTTATTTTTCGTTTGAAGCAAAAGTAAAAACAAACTTTCGAAAATTTTTGAGACTAAATTCAAAATAAAATGGAAAATCATACATTTGTAGTAAAATTTTCTGGTGTATTACGATATACACATAAATTGAAAAGGAAGGTTTTTCGTAAAACTTATAATACATCTTTTTAATAATATCAACTGTTCTTTTGACTGTAATTTTTAAGTTATTTCATCATAGATAAGTTTTTTTAGATAGTAACCTATATTTTGTTAATGCTTTCTGTTATGTCGAGGTAAACTAAAATTCTTAGAAAAAATAATTTACAAAGAGTTTATATATTATTTGGCATATGGATTTTCAATGAGATCAAGAGGAATCGGGAGACAAAATATCCTTTTATTTGCTAAAACAACCCCGAATGATAGGGACTCTTTTTAGTGTAAGAAAATTGGTCATATTTTGATTAAAAAAATCCAAAATCGGTCTTCTGCGATTTTTCCACGGATTTCGTTAGATAATTGTTCGTACTTAACATACTAAAAACCGTCCTCTCGGAACCCTGAGCTTCTTACCGAATTCTTCGTCTGAAGTTGAAATTTTTTATGAAGGAGTGAAAATTATGTTTTTCGGCCAAGTATTTTTAAACAAATTTCTATTTCAGCTATATTGTTATCATATAGGGGGTCATCATGTCCGATGGGTCTTATCATGTCAGGGGGTTCTGATTTTTGGATATATTTTAAGATTTGGGGTCCTAATAAAAAAAAAAGAAAAAAATTTTTCTTCGCAATATTTCCTTACCAGTTAACTTTAGGACGAAAATGACTGCTATACATCTTATGGAGAACAAAATTTACTACAACTTTTATCTAAGGTATTTTACTCTAATAAGTCTAATAGTTGCTGAGCCCCAGCACTGTTAAATAGAGCACATTTTAAAAAATTTCAAATACACTCGATTTTGCTCGGATTTTTTTAAATAATTTTTGGTTACGAAAATTTGGATCACGATTCCTCAGGGGAATCAGCCAGTTCGGTGCAATACCGTTTCGACGCGGGGACGTTTCGGCGTGAGGACGACTCGGCGTGAGGACGGTTCGGCGTGTGGACGATTCGGCGCGAGGACGATGCGGCGTAGCCCATTTAGGCGCAAACCCGATTCGGCGCTAAGACGATTCAGCGCTAACCTTTTTAATAATTCGAGACGCTTTTCAAGAATTTAAAATATCCTTATTTTTGGTCGAAAGAGACTATAGAAATATTACAAAAATTATATTTTTGTAATTTTTAGAATTTCTGTTAGTAGTATTCGTAAGTTTCACTAAGTCTGTTTATTTTATTTTAATGTTTTGATGTATAGCCGTCTTTAACTAATTTACACACAGAAAAAATTTCCGTAGACAATACTTGTTAATACGTATGTATAACATCTAGTAGTGGTGAAATAGGCCTCAACTATTTTATGAGTATTATTTACCACTACAAAATAGTAGACATGAAATAGTAAGATGCACTCTATTAGCAGTAATCATACAAGCTGTGCGTAGCAGTAGTACGTTTTACCACTACCGTTTAGTAAGCTTTAACCTTCTGCAATGTGCATAATAACACATATTCATGCTTTTTAAAACAGCTACTTGTTATTAAGATTAACCTCTAGATCAGTGATTCTCAACCTTTTTTTTGTTGCCGCACACTTTTAACGATTTCAAAATTTGGCGGTACGCAAAGAAAAAGGAAAAGTTTATGATAATAATTTTAAATGTGCGAAATAAAATAATATGTACTACAAAAATAACAGTACGTTTATTAAGGGATTAATTACAAGTTAATAATAAGAATACTTTTAATGGGAAATTTGAGCTTGATGTTTTTTGATAATTTCATTTATATTTGGTCGTAAAAATGACAATGCTACTCTCATATCGTCTTCTACATTTAACAATTTTGATCTTTTTTTAGTTTTAATGTTGGTTAATGCTGAAAATCCGAATTCACACAAATAAGATGTGGAAAATTGTAATAATATGTTTAAAGCTTTTTTGGCTATCATTGGATAATCGCATCTAATGTTAATCCAAAATGAATTAATTGATTCTTCTGAATGTTTTAAAATTAAATCTCGATTATTGGAAAGCAAAATGAGTTCTTCCTCTTCATTCAAAGTTAAGTCAAATACAGAAGTATCCGTTATGAGAAATGGATTACGAACCCAATCAATTTTCTTTATATCTAATTTTGGGAAATAATGAATAATTCTCTCCTCTAATCAGTGGCGGTTCTACCATAGGAGCTGCAGAGCTGCAGAACCACCAAAAATTACAATAAAAATACCAATACTTGCATAATTAATTATATAATTATAACCTTAATCAAATTTAAATTATTATAAAGAATGGTGCATTATCAGCTTTGCTTTGAAAGCGTGTTTCTTATTTTCGCTAGCATATATCAGTTATAATTTAACAGCTAGTCACATAAATAGTGTAATAATAAATACACGTCCAGTCCGCTATCAAAATGTTTGTCTAACTAGAACGCTATACACTTGTGCGCAATCGAGCTGTAATGAAACGCAGACTACAATGCTATTATAGCAATTGGTATAGGTGGTAGGTATATCTTTTATGATTTTGTTTCGAGGTAGTTTAGAATTCGAATTTTGAAAAGAAAAACTAATTTTAATATTAGTTCATCAATTGTTAAACAAATTGCAGTGAAATTAGGGCATAAGCAATAAATTGTTTAAAAACTTTTAATTAAACCAAGTTTCTTGCACATATTTATAGAAAAACACTAGTTAAATTATTTTTTGACGGATTTTGCAACTTTAAATAAAATTATGAATACATAAAATTAAATTTATGTATTTTTATACAATAATAATTCTTAAAGCTCGTGATACGTACACGCATCGAATGCACAGTCGTTCTGCAGTCCGATGCAGCCACTTGCAGTTAGATCAGCGCTGGCTTTACATTACATATTTATACAAGTACATAATATATAACCGGACTAGTATTTCATGCAATTATATTTTAAAGAAAGATCTTGTATTATAAACTTTAATTGAAATTATGGATATAATGTCCTTTATACCTACTACTAGATAAAATGAATTCCTAATCCTAATAAAATTTTATAATAATTTTGGACTTGAGATTTTTCTGCATTGTAAAACAATTCACAAACTATAATTTTCTGTAATAAAATGTAGATCAAGAAATTTGGACTTAGGTTTTTACTAACATTACTCAATCATATTATTTATTAACTCAGCTTCTGTCATAATAACCCGTAAAAATAGGATTTTTTCGAAAATTAGTTAACAATAATTACAAAACTTTTTGTGCGCTCAAATAAAACTTATTGTTACAAAAATGTTTGCGTCGTTTGTTTTATTTCAAACCGAACACAAAGGGCTGTTTACGAAGTATAAGTTCTATTTTTAAAATAACAAATATGCAGAATTATTATGACGTGATAAGCTAACTAAGGCATTTTATTTAGTCGTTTTTAAAATCTCTTACGAAGAAGGTCGTTTTTAAAAATGAATGTGATTTTTAAATTTAGTTATCAAGAACAATTAGTGATAAGAAATTGCCGGTATATACAAGTCGAGGTAAAATGTATAAAAGACAATTTAATACGAATATTTATTTACGGAACAAATGGATTTGTGGCTGTAATCATAAGAACGCATTGTTTTGTTTTCCGTTTGTGTCTTTCGATATTGTCAATAGTAAAAAAATTTATCTTGGGAATATTGAATTTCAACGAAAAAGTTATTGATAAGTTAAGTTTGCCACAAGCAAGCACCGGCGCACGCCATTAATGCTTAAAAACGTGCAATATAAGTAAGTTTATTTTTTGAGATTAGCATTTTACTGATACCTTCCCTTTTTTATAATGCAGAACAGCCAAACATATTTCTCACGAGCCGCCACTGCCTCTAATGTTGTCAAATGGTCAATAACAATTATTTTAATAGTTTTATAACAGTCCTTTGGGACTGACTCAAACTTTTCTAAATTGCCTTTCTGAGCTTTATTCTTCCATAAAGTTATTTGTTTTTGGAATCCCACCAGCTTATCGGTTGAGTTTAAGATATTTTCATTAGGCCCTTGTATACTTGAATTTATGTTATTAAAAATAACAAAAATGCCTGATAAGGGAGCGTTCAAGTATTACGTAACGCAATTTTTGGAGATTTTTGACCCCCCTCCCCCCCATGTAACGCGCCGTAACGTTTTTTTGTACCCCCCTCCCCCTAGTAAAACGTTACGTAACCACCAAGTGACCATTTTTATACCTAAAAGTCACAATTATGTGGCAAAAACAATGTTACGTAACGCGTAGTTCAAACCCCTCCTCCCGCCCCTGTAACGCATCGTAACGTTTTACAAGACCCCCCTCCCCCCCCAAATTCATTACGTAATACTTGAACGCTCCCTAAGTAAGCCAGTTTAGTACACCATATTTTATCTTCCAAGAAATGAACAAAATCATAATTTTTATCTTGTTCAAAAAACATTTTCATTTCGTCTTTTAATTCCAGCACACGACATAAAACTTTTCCTCTGGACAACCACCTTACTTTCGTATGCAGTAACAAGGATTCGTACTTGGCTTCCATAGCTTGGCATAATTTACTAAATAAGCGACTTTTTAATGGTCTTGATTTTATATAATTAATCATTTTAACACATTGTTCCAGAACCATTTTCAATTCTAATGGCAAATATTTTGTAACAAGTGCTTCTCGATGCAAAAAACAATGGGTAACTAATATATCCCCATTCTGTTCTTTAACATGTGCTACAAATCCTTTTAGATGTCCAGTCATAGCTGGATCACCATCTGTACAAATGCCAATACATGACTTCCAAGAAACTTTAATTTCTTCTAAATATGAACTAATTACATCAAAAATATGTTTGCCAGTTGTAAAATCAGATAACTCCCGACAACATAAAAATTGATTAATTATATCATTTTCGTGAATAAATCTAACGAATGCAATTAATTGAGCTTTTCCTGTAATATCTGTTGTTTCGTCGATTTGTAGAGCAAAATTTGAATTTGCAAGAGTTTTTGCAGTATTTTGCTCAATATTTTGCGACATATATTTAATTCTGCGATGGATTGTGTCATTCGAAAGTGGTATTTTACAAATATCAATATCTGCTGATCCACCGATCATTATTTTTACAATTTTGCGACAAGCAGGTAATATAATTTCTTCAGCCAAATTGTGAGGTTTTAATTTAACAGCAATCAATTCAGCTATTTCGTAAGAAGCTACTTGAGCCTTTTCAGACACACCGATTTGTTTTTCAAAAACTTTTACTTGCTTGGATTTTGAAGATAAAGACATTTGAAAGTAGCTTTTATCTTTTGTTGAAAGCGAAGGATGATTACTCACCAAGTGACGTTGGAGTTTGCTCGGAGCCATAGCACTATTTGATAATTTACAACCACATATCACACACTTGGGAACAACTTTGTCATTTTCCATTGTAGAGGTAAACCCAAATTTCAAAAAATCATCATTGTATTTCCGATGAACAACGTATTTTTTGGAGCAAGAAGTATCTTTACTTGTACCGGGCGTGGGCTCATTAACTTGCTCGCTAACGTTATCATTATCACTATTATCATCGTTAAGCTTTCTTCTTTTTAACCATTTATCCATTTTCAGAAGGTTCTGTTAAAATAAAAATAATATTGTCGAAACATTATTAAAAAAAGGGGAATCAAATATTACCTTGAAATACGATTTATTCAAGTTTGAGAATACAATACTGCAAAGCCAATATGTTTATATAATTTTATAAATTGAAACTGCAAGCAAATAAATTAATAGTAAACTAAATCACATACTTTTGCCAATTTTCACGAAAAAAAAGTGCAGTAACTACTATGCAACGCGTTGGGAATCCCCACTGTGATTAAAACAACCTGTTTTTGTACGTACTAGTGACACCTGTGAGCCGACTTGAGGCATAAAAATCAGTTTATGATTCTAAGAAAGAACACGTTGCAAAACAAATAATGAAATAATTTTTAAATTTTTTTATGGATTTAAATATCTATTCCTGTTAAAAGGATTTTTCCGGATTTTTCTTTTTAAATCATATTATTTAATAATATTAACATAATTATATATCTAAAATTTGGCGGCACACTTTTAGAATTTCGCGGCACACAAAAGTGCCGCGGCACAGTGGTTGAGAATCACTGCTCTACATACTGGGTGTTATACTATATGAAGTAGTCAAAATTACAATTTGGAAGAGTTTTATTATTAAAATGTACAGTACATTTACGAATACAATGTTTTTACATAATTATACATTATGTTATTAAGTACAAAAGATATACAAATATAAATAACAACCAATACATAACAATTCACATTATTTACCTAAAAAATCTTACAACATAAAATAAAAATTATGAAGTTGACCGTTGGAGACAATACTTATAATATTTTTATGCATACTCGCCAACTATGCAAGTAATAGTATCCACTTGTTATTTCTCTAGTTTTCCAGGAATTAAAACTGTTATTGGATCATTTTGTACTTTGTCGGTGTCTACTGATTACTTCTTGTCGGTAACCTTTGACTTTGCATTATTTACCTCAATCTACATATATGGCACAATCACTTAAATTATTACAAAATTCACCCATCACTCATGAAATCTGTAACGAATTTTTTGCCCATTAAATTCGTTCCCAATATTCATTTAATTGGCACTTCTCGCTCCATCTAACGGTCGAACTGGGAAGAGAGATTGGGATAAGAAAAGCATTGGAATCGGCGCAATAAGGGACTCTGGTCAGGGCTGTCGAGCCGAATGGTTGTGTTTTTCGAGTGCATCGATGAAGTGTTAGTGGAACCAAGTTTGATTTGGAAGATCAACCACCCACGGTAGTTTGGGGATCCTGTTGATTTCCGCTGATTCAATTCTCGAGCACCGAGGCTCCTTCCGTTCCGGAATTTTTGGGGTCCTAACGCAGAATTTTGGGGAAGCGGACCTGACCAGAAGTCGCAGGTAAAACGTATCATTTCGCTTTTCTTTTATTTTATTGTGCTAATTATTGTTTTTTATTGTTTTAACATTTTGGTTTCTCTTTTGTCTTGCATTTTTAATTGCAGAGCGTTTGCCAAGATTACAATTGAGTTGCAGGTTTTGTATTGCTGCATCGAAGTGATTAAAGGCAATCTAATCTCTTTTGCATTCGCAAGCGTGGAAATAGATTAATGTTTGAATTTTAAGTTTGAAAACTTATTAATTATTAATTATATTATGTTTTATTTATTGAATTTGAACGACGTTTTATTTCCACTAGGTAACATCGAACGGCGCTGGCTGAATGCATTGGCAGAGGAATTCCAAAGTGGTCGACTTAAGTTCAAATCTTGTATTTGAAATTTTATGTTCGATATTTTTTTTTGTGTTTATTTTTGGTATTATATTTTTTTAAGAAGGCAGCGATGTGCGACCAATGTACAGGGTGTTGCATTTCATCGGGGTCGCTCCCGTTTGATTTTATTGTTGGAAGTTCGATAGTGGTTCCACCGTTTGTGGGATTTTTATATGACCACTCGAACCTTCTGTTGATTGATTGTGGGGGAGTGCTTCTTGGTGGTAATGTCTTTGCCACTGTACTGAGTCTGGTCGGCTAATGCACTTTACATCCGACATCGCTTATGTCATTGCCTTCCGACAACGAACATCTTATTGTTGATTTTATTTTTTGTGTGTTAGCAAAGCTGTTTCCTTGATTTTCTCCGGGGCATTCATTTGACACGACCCACGGCCTTGCCGCCGCTATTAACGAGCTGGTTTATACCTAACATCAGGGCCCCATGCAAAAAAAAGTAGAATTTATTTTCTGCGTGGACATTATCTGTTCCGAGCTACCTTCTCATTAGAGATAGTGAGGACAGATATCGTTTCAAATCATAGTATGTGTTTTCATTAAAATAAATAATTTTCCAAGCGAAGATTTTTGTAGCTAGTAGTTTTATCCAGGAATACTTAAATGTACTTATGTTGCTGTAATTCTTTGAAAACTTTGGTTGCCTTCAAAACGCATACGTAACAAAAACTATCCGCCCGCCATGACATTCCAAATATTAGAAGATAATAATTATTATTAGTAAGATTGTGATATTTGAACGTTCAATGCTGAATATTTAAATAATTTTCCACTACACTATTTTTCACTAAACTGCGCTAGCTAGTAAAAACATCAACCAGCAACGATTTAAAATCAAATGGATTGATAATGGACGTGGGCGCCTGCGCATGTTGTCGATGTTGTCGTTACCCATAGCTTTTACTACTGGTAGTGGTAAATTACGATTATGTAGTATTAAAGTATACCACTGCGGAGTGGTAAATTACAACACTGCATAAAATCGCTTCTACTATTTCTCTAAAGGTAACAATGATTATTAGAAAATGATTGAATTTACTCTATGCTGTGATCAACAATACTCCACATTAAAACTATTTTGTATCAGTAATATATACTATTACATAGTTAAGTAATAACATTTGTAGTGTGTATTCATAATGTTTTAAGCGTTTTATAAACTATACTCCTTTTACTCCTACGATTGGTAAATTGGATATTAAAAATTTTTCTGTGTGTATCTACTATTGAAAACTTTTACATTTGTGTACGTAAAATAATGTTACGTGTTAATGTTTTCATTGGCTAATTTCTTCTTTTTTATCCTAGAGCCTCTTTTCGACCGAAGATGAGAATATTTTAAATTCTCTAGACGCGTCTCAAATTATTAAAGAAATAAAGGACGCTGGGCAAAAGATTTTAATATTTAAATTACATGATCTTGGTTTTCAAACTAATTTTTCATTTTGTTAAGGTTATTCAGGATCTCAAGATTAGAGTAATATAAATTTGTAATAAATTTTTGTATTATAGTTGACCTTTATTTGTTAATTTATAAGATATTTTATAAAAATGGGTATAGTATAGGTCTTTTAATATTAAGACAGCTGAGCATGTGCTTTGTTACTGCCCAGCTTTGACTTCTATGAGAGGATCCATGTTGGGAGACTTCTGGCCCGACATGGCCAGAATCAGTGGCACCCCACCCGCCAGGATCCTGGAGTTCATCCTCCAGTTGGGATGGCTTGGGGAATGACAGGGCGGGGGATCGCTGAAATTGGAGGTAGCACAATGGGTCCAATTTAGTGGCCTAAGTGCGTGTGAGTTTTCTTGCCCTCCACCTTTAATCCAGAATCCAGAAATTAAAAGACTAAAATAATCAATAACAATTGATTAAATTTACATCGTCATCTAATTTCATAAAAAACGCTACAATTTATAGAATTATATTATAATAATTAATTTATTTATAGTCTTGAAAATGGACCACGTGTAAAGGATCCGAAACGTTGGTTAATATTTAAAATATTAAAAGACCTATACCTACCCAATTAAAAAATATCTTATAAATTAAATTTGTAATGGTCTGCAATGTCATAAATTAGTATTATTAGGGAATTCAAGTAAGTTTTCATGAACTTGGTTATACATGCCTATAATGTATCTACTATATTTATATCAATATAAATACAAAAATTTATTGGAATTTATTTATTTATTTACAATGTGAATAAAATAAGTATAAAATAAAAAATATGTAAATGATATTACAGGTTATTACATACAAATTACATAATTATGCACATATTGCATACAAAATTCTTCTTAGTCGTGTTGTTCGTTTCCGAACGTCGTGACCCATCTTTTTCCTATGCATGTGATGTGCGTTCTAAGTGTTTTCACATACATAGAGGACCTACTTGTTTAACGTGGGCTCCGAACCACGGGAAGTGTAATACACTTCATGTTGAGATGGGCGCTCTTGGCAAATTACCTCGGTGGTTTGCCGCTGCCTTCTGAGGAGAGGCGGCCAGAATAAAGTTCTTACCCTGCCCGGATTCGATCCGAGCGTTTCGCATTAGCAGTAGACGCACTTAACTGCCAAAGCTATGACCATCTCTTTTCATACAAAATATTATCGTTGAATTTCAAAATTATGCGCTAGTCCACGCAGATATTCGATAATATCTCTATTATTAAAATCTCTTATAATTGTAACAATTCGTGCATCTGCATCGCTAAAATTCTTTAATTTAGGAGGTGGAGGGTTTCCAGCCATCAGACGTTCATAGAATATGTCGCGATTTTTCTGTACTTTTTTTTAGACCATCTATAAATCTCCAAATTGTTGGATGTATATACTCCTAACTGGCATTGTATACGTTCATTCGCAGCTTCTGCATGATTATTAGTACGATCCAAATTGTTCAACGTACGATTATATCGCTACCATAATGGCAGAAGGTCGTATGTAACATTTTTTGAGTGTTAGACAGAGTTCTGTCTGATCATAGAGCTGAAGTTTACGAATATTTCTACATATTGCTATGTGCCGATCCTCTCAATGACAGGCCACAAGCCTGTTTTATGAAATTTTAAATGTAAATTGAAATTTTTAATTGAATGTAATTAATTACCCTTAGCTAGCTATCTTAATTGATTTTTTTTATTTAGCATGAAGATTCTTTTTCAGTAGTCGGTTCCTCGAAGCCTTGCCTTTTCTTATAACTTTAATCCTGTGTATAATTTTATTTGTCGCAGAATTCAAAAAAATTCCAGAAGAAACATTTAATTAGTGAACAAATTTTTATTATTATGATAATACTGAACATAAATTATAAACATAAAACATAATCAATTCAAAGTTCATCAAAAACCCTTAATTCTACCCAATTCGATTGTTTTAGTCGCGAAGTACTTTATTTTATTTGCGGAACACGCGTCACAAAAGTATTTAATATTCGCTCACCTTTATCCTCTGTCACGTCTCCTAATGTTAATCGTCTTACAACTTCTTTTGTATAAGTTGGACCATAACCTTCAAACTTTCTGCTCGCTTGATTGTCTTTCTTGTGCTCCAAAGATCCAATAATTAATTATCACCAGACTGCCTAATAATAGCAAATACGTTCTCCATCAACCGATGCTTCCAAGCTTTTTCACAAGTAAGTGCAAAATCTTCTTTTAATTTGCACTAATAATCTTTTCTTGAAACACTCGTGTTTAAATCACAATTTTACTTTTTAGAGCTCCACAATCTGAATTGATTCTTTGATCAATTAATCAATTTTTACGGAACACCAAAATTCTATGTGTTTTCCGTTTTTCTCGCTGATGGGAGCCTCTTCTTGTTATTTTTCTCGTTACCCTGGTTATCCGAAAAAATATCCTTTTTGGACAAACGTAATTATTTATTAAATGTTCTAAAATTATAAATGCACTTTTTTGTTTTTAGTTGTCTGCCGATTGTACTTCGCTGGACCCGATTTAACAAACCACGTAAAATTTTTATTATCGCTTCTTAACTAACAATTAATTTTATTTTTATATAACCAATTTCTTAAGATCTAACATTTTTTATTATTAATTTGTGAACATGTTTTTAAATACAATTTATTCCTTCTGGGTATTCTACCTGTTTGTTTCTTTACAACCGATTTGCTTGTATTGCTTTTGTGAGCTTTCGTACCTCGAGAAATCTTCCACTTCTCAAAAATAACTTCCATGCGATTTTTACGCGTTTATGAGCATACCTAATCATTAAATCTTTACTGCCCATTTGAATCATAGCAATATGTCTAAAACTCAAAAAATGTTACATACGACCTTCTAGCATTATGGTAGCGATATACATTCCATATATCATAGTCGAATAATGCAGGACGTCTACCATCACCTCTTCTTGTCCTTACGCCCATGTAGTAGGTTTCAAACCAGACCAAAATAGGACTTACCTCTAGTGACAGCTCCGTCTGCAATCTATCGAAAGCAATTTCTAAACGCTCTCGAGGTACAAATGCTAAACACGTTATCATGCGACACTGTAAAGCGAAATCCACATCGTTATTGTAATTGTTTTTTAAACCATTACTTGCACATTAACTTGTGGAAAGCATTCTCTTATTGCTTGAACTGCAGCTAATTCGTAATCACAAGATATGCTTTCTGGATTAGCTGCAGGTTCTAATTCCAAAATCATGCTAAATAAATTAACATACGTGTTTCTTCATTTATTGGGTAATAAGGCATACAGGACTGGATGAACACCACCATATCTTTCAGCCATCACTATATCTCGTATATACTTGCTGAAATAATGGTGGAGATATTTTAAATGTTCCGTCGACAAACCAATTTGTAGATTCTTTTAATATATTCAATCCTTGCTGCCTACCAAAAATTAAAACACGCTCATTTCCAGCTCGTGAGTCTGACAATAAGAATTTTTCGGAAATTCCGTTCACTTTGTAGGTTTTAAAGATATCTGGTAACACTAGATCGTTCAAACTTTGTGGATCTGGTAGAGCTGCAGTTACTGTATTGCGTTTTCTTCTGTCTTTTTTAATGCCAATTCATTTGGCAGCAATGCTTGTGAGCCAACTGAAAGACCTTGGGTAGATTCGTTGATAACCTGGGAAGTTCCTTCCATGGTATTCATCGCACGTACTCTAATTTGCGTTACAACTTGAGCCACCTCAACATTTGCAGCTGATGGAATATGCGTATGTTCTTGAAATCGTTTCACAACATGTCTATTTAGTACATGAATACGCCCTTCACATCGATCTTTTTGTTCACACCGATAGAATTTCGTAATTCCGTCTCGACTACAGTTGTCAAAAATGTATATGTACCCATTTTCATGGAAATTTTCTTTCCCTCGTTTACTTATTATATTTTGAATGTTTTGATTTTGATAGTCCATATTGTATAAATTAAATTGCAGCTGCTTCTATTTGTTTAAATCGGCTCGTTTCAAATATTTTTGGGTGTGCTGCATCTAAAAAAAGGTAAAGTGTCAGTAAAATTCTACACTGAGAAAATAACTATAAGCAAGCACGATGTAAAAAACTATTTTGTTTCCTATATTCGTGAAAAGCAATTGGCAAAGTTGAAAATGCGATTTTAATAACTTTTATTTAAATATCCAAATCTAAACATTTATAAATCAGTTTTACCCCATAGAATGGATTAAAGAGAAGGGAAGAGAAGAAGAGAAGGATTAAAGAAGAAGAGTATGCACTGTTAGTTTTTTTAAACTAAGAACTTCGCTATAACTATATTAAATCTTACTTTTACGGCGATAAAAATGAGTAATTTTCAATCAAATTATTTTTTCTTTCGTTAATTGCCAATCTTAAAACATTAATTTCATGTAGGTACTGTAACATAAATATGTCAATATGTTAACAAGGTAAAGCGCAGGTCGAGCTTCGATGCAACGCACAGCGAGGCAATAAGCGGCAGTCGCTCTTAGACAACGTAAGTAAGAAGCACTCGCGCTCGTAACCGACAGCTTGATATTAGACAATAAAAGGTTAATACATTAACATAGTTTTATTGAATATCAAACATATTACAGGTACGTATTTATAGTCCATCTGGTTTTGGATTGCAGTAGAGGTCGCCTTGAACGGCAAGTCAGAGTTACACTGGGAAACGTCAAATAATTAAAGTGTATGAGTGACAAAAACCAAATGTCACTTATTTGATACTTGAAATAATCGAGTTAAAAGTATTTTTTTATCAAATAGCAATTTATCTTGTACAAATTATTTAAATTTGCCAGAAACTTTTAGAAAAAAATATTCGTGAGTTATCAATCGCAAATAAAATTTTGGCAGTGTAAATCTGTAAAAATTTTAACCAATCACGTTCCGAGTTCACAATTTTAGTACAATCTAGTTCTGCATTCTTAAAACGGATGGACTATAAGTTTTTCGTGCAAGATTATTTAATAGTACTTACTCTTTATTTTTTTGAAGGAAATAAAAAATGATATAAACGGCATGAAATACGAAATGTCTGAAATAAAAAGCGAATTATCGGGGATGAAAGGGGGAGCAGATCGGATAAGAGAGGAAATACAACAATTGAAAAGTAACACTACACAAAATGAACAGGAGTGGAGAAAAAGCATAAATGTACTAGAGAAGAAGAACGAGCTGTTGGAGAGTAGACTTGAAAGTTTTGAAAAGGAGAAGATAAGGAATAATGTGGTGATAACTGGCTTGAATGATAACTGTACCGATCTGGAGACCCTAAAGACACACGTGCAAGCATTTTTTAAAAGAGATATGGAAGTGGAAACCGAAGTGGACAATGTCTACCGAATAGGCGAAAAGCGATGCGTAGTAAAATTACCAGGTTGGAACGAAAAGGTGAAGATATTAAAGAATAAATATAAGCTGAAGGGAAGTAGAATCTTCGTGGACAGCGATCAGACACCTGCGGAAAGGAAAATAATGAAGGAGATAAGAAGAGTAGCGCAAGCGGAGAGAGAGAGGGGTAGCAGAGTGAAGATGGGATTCATGAAAATGGTTGTAAATGGGAGAGAAATGATATGGAACACACAAGCTAAACAACTAATAGAGAAGAGACCCATAGACCCCGACCCGCAATCAAAAAACTAAGAAATGAAGGAACGGCAAAGAAAAGAGAAATGACGGACTGGCGTGGGAATGGAATGATGATTATGAACAATGGAAATATATTATGCGATGGAAACGACAAGAGATGCAGACGGAACATATGCGAAAAGTGTATATATATTGGAACATGGAATGTGAGGGGAACGTTTGCACCTGGTGACGTCAAGAACTTGGTTAGAGAGATGAAGAAGTACAGAATTGAAGTCTTAGCACTCCAAGAAACCAAACAGTTGAGCGGTGATGTTGTAAATGTCGAGGGAGTCCTTTTCTTCAAGAGCGGAGGAGAAAACAGGTTGCTGGGAACGGGTTTTATGGTTCAAGGCCGAACAAGACAAAAAATTCTGAAGTTCGAAGAGATATCGGAGAGGATGTGTGTTCTTCGATTAAAAGGAAATAGGCGCAACATCACATTAATAAACTTCCATGCACCCACGGAAGAAAAAGATGAAGACGAAAAGAACGTGTTCTACGAATCCCTAGAAGAACTCTACAGGAAGACACCCAAGCACGACATTAAAATAGTCCTAGGAGATGCAAACGCGAAGATTGGGAGAGAAGAAATGTACAAACCCATCATAGGAAAATATAGTAAACACGAACAGACTAGTGAGAATGGGCAATATCTAATAAACTTTGCAGCTGAAAGAAGAATGGTTATAAAAAGCACGATATTCCAACAGAAAGATATCTACAAGGGGACATGGATCGCTCCAAATGGAAGAACGGTTAACCAGATCGACCATGTATTAATTGAAGAACAGCACAAGTCCGTTATAACCGGGATTAGAAGCATGCGAGGCGCTGACGTAGACTCCGATCACTACTTGGTTAGAATTAAGTGTAGAATAACAAACACCGATAGCGACATAATTAAACAGAAAAGAACACCCAGATATAGAGACATGGAAATGTTTAACACCGAGGAAAAAAGGCAACAATACGAAACACGCATAAATCTTGAATTGGAAGTAATGGAAAAAGGTCCAGAGACGGAGGAGGAGTGGAGTAGGATAGAGAGAATGATAAAAGCGGTCATTACAGATGGGATTCCAAAAGAAAGGAAGGGTAGAATGAAGAAATGGTTTGATGAGGAGTGTGAACAAGTGACACTGCTCAAGACTAAGGCAAGAAGCAAAATGTTAGCACACAATACCGAAGACAACAGAAAGAGCTACGACCACTTAAGAAGACAAGTAAAACAAATCACAAGAAGGAAGAAGAGAAGACAACAAGAAGAAGATATGATTAGACTTGAAGAACAATATACCACTAGAGAAATCAGAAACTTCTACCAAGAAGTGAAGAGAGCAAAAACGGGATACACACAAGAGACAAGTATATTAAAGAACAAAAACGGCGAGTTACTGACAGATCCCGAGAAGATAGTAAATAGATGGAAGGAATATTTTAGAGAAGTTCTAGGATCAGATGTCGATATGGAAGAAGTTAATGATGAAAAGATCGAACAAGCGAAGGAAGACGAAGAAAATATAATGGCACCCACACTGGAGGAAGTCACAAAAGCAATAGCTAGTCAAAAAAATCACAAATCCCCAGGTGAAAATGACATAACAGCGGAAATGATCAAATACGGAGGTGAAAATCTAATTAAAAGACTCCACGAACTGATACTTGATATCTGGAATACCGAAAATATGCCTGGCAAGTGGAACAACGCAATAATATACCCCATCCACAAGAAGGGGGATAAAACAGTTTGTGAAAACTACAGAGGGATTGCCTTGGTGGACACAATGTACAAGGTGATGGCAAAAATTATTAAAGAACGCGTTGAGGTATACACAGAAAAAGTAATAGGAGAATATCAGGCAGGTTTTAGAAGAAGTAGAGCCACCACCGACCATATCTTCACAATTAAAGAGATACAAGCTACATGCCATGAGTACAAGATACCACTACATGTTTTGTACATTGACTTCAAACAGGCATATGATAGAATAGATAGAGAGACATTGTATGAAGCCATGAAAGAGCTTAAAATCCCCGACAAGCTTATACGACTGACAAAGATGACTATAAGGAAAACTACAAACAAGGTATATACTAACGGATTCACCTCAGCACTCTTCCAAGTTGCGAACGGTTTAAGACAGGGGGATCCCCTGTCTGCTCTGCTTTTCAATTTAGCACTCGAAGTTGTAGTCAGAAGATCTAAAATAACCCGAACTGGAACGATCTATAATGGTAACCACCAGATTCTGGCATACGCCGACGACCTCACATTAATAGCAAGATCTCGAGAAGAACTGTGCAAAGTGACGGAAAGCATGATACGAGAGGCAAGAAAGATGGGTCTAATTATGAACCAACAGAAGACTAAATATATGGTGATGGGATACGTCGGAGAAGGAAGGGAAGCAGGAGGGTGTATGGAGGTGAGGTCCGAGGGGAGTGAGAGGTTTGTGTTTGAAAAGGTATCAACGGTTACGTACCTGGGCATCCAGATAACTGACAAGAGCGAAGAAAACACTGAGATAAAGGCAAGAATGACAAGCGCAACAAGAAGCATCGGAGCAATGAGACAAGTGCTAACATCGAAAAATGTCACCAGAAGAACTAAGTTGCGAATATATAAAACAATCATCCGACCAACACTTTTATATGGTTCGGAGACATGGACAATGAATGCCACCGATCGAAATAAAATCCGAGTGTGGGAAAGGAGAGTTCTCAGAAGGATTTTTGGTGGAGTGAATACGGAGAACGGATGGAGAAGAAGAACAAATGAGGAGGTGATGAACCTATTTGGAGAACCTGACATAGTGGCGGTTGTACGTGCGAACAGAATCAGATGGCTGGGACACGTGGAAAGAATGTCGGCTGAGAGAATGCCAAAGATGGTACTTAGGAGAGGGCCAATTGGAACGAGAAGACAAGGAAGACCAAGATCCCGATGGAAGGATGCGGTGGAGAGAGACTTGAGAGATTTGAGGGTGGGGGAATGGAGGAGGAAGGCGACGGATAGAGAAGCATGGAGAAGAATCGTTGATTCAGCCCTGGGTCTACAAGGCCCGTAGCGCTTTTGTATATATATATATATATATATATATATATATACTCTTTATTTACTAAAATATAAAAAACATATTTTGGCTATAAATGACTTTTGATAAAAAAAAATACCCAGGTAGAACTAAATTATTATGCAGAAAACATCAAATGAAAACAATAAAATTACCTAATTTATGTTTCTAATAGGATTTCTTCTTGCTGTTGATTGATGTTATAAATTTTTATGACGGTTTTCCAACGTATGAACATCTCTTCTTAACTCTCACTATTCACTGACGACGAAAATGTAAATAAAGATTTGTAGGCAAAACTTTCCTTGATGTCTTCAAAGAAGAACTAATTCCTAAATCGCAGTTGCTGTAACGTTTCTTTCAAATGCTTTGAATCATACCATACCATACGGGATCATTTTTGCTTTTCCCTTATGCACATATGTTTTCTTTAACATTAACGCCTAAAACTTCGTTACCACAAAAGGGTTTTATTGCCCATTTTACTTAAGGTGGCCGAGAAATCCGAGTAGGAAAGTTAATCCGTTAGTGTGGCGCCGAATTTATTTTTATTTATTACATTATAACAAGGTATTACTACGTCTCAGTCTTACAATTTTAACGATATTACCCAAAAGTAATAAATTCCGGAAAGTCTCGGCACCGACAATATAAACCAGAAATATGCTTCATCAAAGTTCGCCGCTTTGTCGCTTAAAATTTGTACAAAAATTACCTACACAGATTACCTAAACAAAAATGTGGTTTACTATTACATAAAATACCTCTAAAATAATCCTTTACAACTATTAGTGGAAATTATTTGCAATGCCGAATGTTAAGAAAATTTGAATAGCTTATTTTCAAAATTTTAGAGCATATTTGCCTGCATATTTTGTAGTTTTTTAGTGCCTAAAATCCGATCGCTACTAATGAGTAATAAATAAATAAAAATATGACACTGAAAAATAAATTTTCCGAAATTTTTTTATGAAAAAAAAACAAAAACCGACTTCAAAAAAATGCACTAAAAAAATTGCACTAAAAAGTAAAAATTAATTGCGTTATTTTTAGACTTGAATCGACTCACAAAATATAAATTTTTTATTATAATAAAAAAAATATAAATTGTTATTTTTGGAGTCGGTGCCAGCCAAGGTTAACAAACGTGTATTAACGAAGTAGCGGAGTACCACTAGGTATACACGACATCGGTATTGCTACATTGTCGTATTAATGTGATTTCAAATACATCGGTATTGCTACATTGTCGTATTAATGTGATTTCAAATACATTTTGTAAATTTCTTAACAGCTTGGCTGGCACCGACTCCAAAAATAACAATTTATATTTTTTTTATTATAATAAAAAATTTATATTTTGTGAGTCGATTCAAGTCTAAAAATAACGCAATTATTTTTTACTTTTTAGTGCAATTTTTTTAGTGCATTTTTTTGAAGTCGGTTTTTGTTTTTTTGTAAAAATTTTTTTTATTTCTTGCTTTTTAGTGAATCTTGCGTTCCTTAAGAGTGCGCTGCGGAAAGAGAGAGAGGGAATGATGTTGAAAGAAGCCTCTAATCTTTTGTACAAATTAAAAAAACTAAACGTCGTATCAATATAATTCTTTTTCTATATTCATAAGAAAAGACTATTGAAGGCAATAACTAATTTTGAGCGCTTTAAATTAAAAGTAAATAGGTTAATTTAATTAATGTACATTAATGTCATAAATTAATTCATTTGTCACTTTGTAACTTGATTTTTGCTAATTTTAAAAATATTGTGCAACGCCACTGAGTATATGTCAATGTCATTTTTAAGGTTAACATTCTTATGTCAAAGTTGTGCCCCCTATTCTCGAGCCGCTACTGACTATATGTCAGTGTCATTTAATTAAACTTTTAGTGTCAAAATCGCAACGTAACTATGACAACGACGTTGACCTGAAGTGTTTAACTACAGATGACCGTCTTATTTAATTTATAAAAACCAAAGTACTCAACCGATTTTGATGAAATTTAAATGGGACCAATCTGAAACTATATCCTTTCGAATTGTGAAAAAATTTTGAAAATCGGTTAATAAATGACGGAGTTATGAGGTAACAAACATTTAAAAAAAAAATACAGACGAATTGATAACCTCCTCCTTTTTTGAAGTCGGTTAAAAACCACCCACATTGTAATTTCAAGCTTTTTCGATGGGGTGTTTAGAATGATTCTAGGTAAAATAGTCTAAGGAAAAATAGTCTACGGTAAATTGGTCTAGGTAAAAAAGTCTATGGTAAAAAAGTCTACGGGTAAAAAAGTCTAGGTAAAATGGTCTAGGTAAAATGGCCAAAGGTAAAAAAGTCTATGGAAAAATGGTCTACAGCAAAATTCAAGGAAAGATTCCGGTGAGAATGGGCAAAATAATATTTAGCCGGTTACTTGTATATTTTACCCAAAATCTAGTGATATGATGCATATTTTCGCTATATATTTACAATATTTAATGTGTACCATGCAGGCCCGACGATAGGTGGGGTAGATAGTGATTACCACCGGGCCCGGAGTTTCTGAGGAGGCCCGGAGTTTCTGAGAAGGCCCGGATTTCAATTGAAATCCTGAAATCTGGGAAAATGCTCCTATGTTCCCCCCAGAAACCTGGAATGTATATACGACCACCATTGCTGGAGAAGAACGTACCAACAATCAAGTTGAAGGGTGGAATAATCGGTTTTCCAATCTTGTCGGTCATAATCACCCAACCGTATGGACATTAATTAAAAAGATGAGATTGGAGCTAGCATGTGATGAAACAAATTTGAATCGGCATAGGATTGGAGCTCGAACAAATAAAAAAAAATCTGCGGTGTACGAGAACATGCAGCGAAAGCTGAAAGCGCTCTGCGAGGAATATCGGGACGGTACTCGTACTATGATTGAATTTATTTGCGCTGTTGGTCATACTATTAGGTTTAGCTAGTAAATTTAAATTTAATAATAAATAATAATTTTTAATGATATAGATTTTTTGTTTTAAACATTTTACTATGTGTCGCTTCTCTTATGTACGGGACACATGTAAATTTAAATGAATGTTGAATACAAAAAGTCTTTATATTTTTGAATTATTTCGGCTAGCTCAATTTTAAATCATTTTACTTTTATTTAGCATGAAATCTCTCAATCACAGTAGCAGATTCCTCGAGGGTTGATTCTTTGCTTATACTGAAAAATAAATCTAGTGGAGGAAAACTCATTCCTCAATGATACGCAAAAGTATGTGAAATATACGTGATTTATTTTATTAAACATGAACACAAATATATTTAAATGAATCCCAAACTTATACTAACATTATTGTATTTAAACATCTAACAAGTAATTATCCTAAAAATTTATGAAAAATAAATAAAGTTTTATCGCCGCGTTTCAATTTCGAACCGTTCACTGGTACCGCGTAAATGTTAAATAAAGTTTAATCTCGCTTACCGAACACAGATGGCAGTATAACTTCTTTCAAAAACTCCTTCGCACATCAAGACTGCAGTGTTTGCATTTATCTTGAAATTTCTTGTGATCACCACGTGTAATTTTCCACTTAGTGCTTCAATTTTATCGATTGAAATCTTGCTTCCAATAATTTCCATTCACTTGAACACTTTATTGTTAGGTAAGTACCTGATTTTTGTTTATATTGATCAATTTTATTCTCGCATAATTTTACATCAATTAATATGATCTCTTTCTTTCAGATCGCCACACTTTGAGTTGGATTAATCAAAAAAAATATCACTTTATAACGAGAGCACACAAAACCTCCGTTATTTAACGCACTTGCGTTTTCGACCCCGTTTTTATTAATCAATCTTATTTATTATTCTTCTCCCGTTTCCAAGGTTTTTGTTCCCATTTTCAAATTTTTGTCACTATTTGATAAATCCTTTTTAATGTGAGTATCCCGCATCTTTGATAGTTTTATCATTTTATAAATGTCATTTAATTATTTTATTTTTGATTTTTAGCGTTTCCATCTCAACACATCGTCTGGTACAGTTACACGTAACCGTCTGTCTCGGATGACGAATCGCTGCATCTGTTTTTATCGTTCATCACTAATTACGTAAACTCATTGTTTATTACCTCACTTACTTAAAATTAACCTATTCTTTATAATTCTAAAACTATTCTACATTAAACAAATTTTTCTTTGAATATTAAAAACATCATTTGTAGTTAATAATTTTTGTTCATATCATTGTTGAACGAGTTTTCCCTCTCACTTATTTTGTGAATAAACTGACTTTATCAGAGCTTTCAACTTGTCTGTTGGAATCTTTGTTTGTTATTGAAAAACCTCATGCAATTTGTAATCTTTGAGAGTGCTTATTTAATTCAAAATTATTGGTATTTTGAATCACAACAATGTATACATTTATTATTTTCCCTTTTCTTAATCCTTAAACTTTCCCAAGTCTAAAACTCAATTACTCTCCAGAATCAAGGTCTGGATTCTCGCTTGTATTTTCGTATCAGAATGATGATATCACTGCATCATCATTATTATGATGTATATTATAGTATGTAAGCAGTGTAATCGCAACTTTTTATTAAAAAGTTATCCAAGGAATCTTTCCTTGAATTTTGCCATCGACCATTTTACCTATACTTTTTTACCTAAACTTTTTTAACTTGACCATTTTACTTAGACTATTTTACCTAGACTTTTTACCCGTAGACTTTTTTCCGTAGACCCTTTTACCTGGACCAATTTACCGTAGACTATTTTGATTTAGACTATTCTACCGTTTACCGTTTAGAATATCATTAAATTTATTCGTTTTTAAGATTTGCACCGAACAAAAACAGTGAATTTTTCGGCCACCTTAAAGAAAGCTTAAAGTATAATACAACAAAAATGTTTTACAATATTTCTAAAAATTATTGAACCTCATGATTTACAAATTAAACCATTTTTGTTCTGTAAATACAGCTTTAAAGCCATATTTTTGGAAAACTTAAGGATTCTGATTGAAATTTATAAAACTTTAAAAATTCATTTCATTTGGAACCCAAAGTGGTGCAATTAAAATTAAATTGAAAAAATCATATCATTAGTCTGGCCCAACGTGGTGCATACATATATGAAAATTTCATATCAATAGATTGCCGAAAATTATCTAATATTTTCGGTTTAGTTCAGTACTTTTTAGGATATCCACCATTTTGGCATATTGCACACGTCGAAAACAGGCAAACACATCGCAGTTCATATTCGGACATCTCTGGATCAGCACTTGGACACAAAGTAGTGCTTCCCATTGCGTCCCGAGAAATTCAAACTATGTTGGCGTCATCTTCTGTTCCTCGCACAGCTTAAAAATTCTTCTATTTTTGATTTTCAGGAACAGTTTCAAAAGGTGACTCATTAAACTTATTAATGCCTCATTAGGCGACATATTGCTCTAAAAATTGAAAATTCTCAAAATTTAGTTTACAAGAATGCTGCTGTACGCAAAAATTGCCAATCCCGTACCCTTAAAATTTGTGACATCCGTTTGAATTGGTCCTATATAATAAAATTTACTGAGTTCACTCATGGCTTCCGTCAAGGAAAGCCCAGTTTATCAGACCAGTTGAGATGTGAAGTTAAGTCTTCCATTCGACAAATTGTCGAAACAACCGGATCAGAAAATCTTTGATTCCGAGTTCAAGAATGTCTGTGGAGTTTTTGTGTTTGTGGGTCTCCAAATGTTTTACTCTCGCTTGATTAAACCATTTGCTTTTGGGCACGCGTTATTTTCCGCTGGAAATAACCCAGCTAGTTGGTACTTCGTTCACGTATTATAACATCCAGTTGTGATTATGGGAGGGTACAAAGCCATTCACGCTTCTAAGGAAGGATTTCAGGCCATCATCTCCGTATGTTAACTCAATTCGGATTAACACCACAGATGGAGTCACCCGATTGACAAAGCATACTATTTGAGCAACTTGTTACATCCATGTACTATAAGGTTAGTGCGAAATTGTAAAATGTAACTGCACCAAGGATGATTGTCATCGATTATTTCTTGTATTGAAATTTTACTAAAACACGCTCATTTAGAGTGTGCATTGTGGTCAATTTTAGTATTACCGTTTCGTATTTTAAGGTGTTGTGTTTTTTTTTTCGATATGTTCCATTAGTAAATTTTATGTCATTAGTTTTCGGGTCCTGTGAGACCAAATTTAAATAACGTAGTAATCTTTAAGGATTAATTATACGCAATGATGAGAGCTCGATCATTTTTCAAATAACGTTAAATTCAAACTGAATAAGTAAGCACCATTTTAGTAATAAGAACTTACAGTTTTGTACGAATTCAACGGCACCAAATTGAAGGTGTATTTTTGTGTGTATTATTGTTGATTATTATATTATGTTACCTAGTTATTTGTGTTTCTTTTATTGTGTTTATTGTCAAGGATTTAGCGAAATGTTCCAAATATGCTGAAGAATTTACCGATATAGTCAAGTTAACCTGCGTTAATGTAACACGCATTTTTAAGGGCATTGAGGATGAACTTCCACGTCCCCAAATTAAGTATTTTGCCAGTAATATTAGGCCAGTCAAATTAGACGAAAAAAGGTGTTCAGCTCGGAAAAATTCCCACCTAGCTGAATTTTGGTACACATCTTTATGACATCGTTGTAAACAATTGATATGTTTACCTTCTTACTCGTCCCTAATGGGAGAACGTATCAGAAAAGTAAACAAACCACGCAGAAAGGATAAAAATCCCTACTACTTATATTGCGTGGTTACCCTGGTGGTCGTATAAAGCTAGCTCGTTGTAGCTGGAAGCGATGGTCGTGACTTCCACTCTGTGCTGTTCTGAAATTAATGAGGGTACGTTTCGTCGAAAATAAAACAATACTTCAATAACAAAGTTTAATGACGTTGAATCAACAACTACAAACGCAAGTGGTGGTGACGTGCTAAAAATTATATGCACTATAATTGACGTTAGTAACGGCACGTCAAAAGTGACAACAATACGGGATGACCAGAATGGTGTCCCAGTCAATACAAACGTTGACTCAAATGATAATGCCACAAAACCACAAATATCCAAACAGGAAAAATAAATTGTCTTACCCGAGCCCGTGATAAGATCACAAATGGTAGTATGACAGCAACTTCTCTGGATGGATCTGCTGTGGTTGGCGTTGAATAACAATGGATACAGTCTGGAATCCTCGCAAGTAGAACACCGACGTGATGTTTCACGCAGCAACAGGTTTCGCACAGGAACAACGGAATTGGAACGGAGCCACTCAGCTGTGTTGTAGTCTGGTACGGATTGGCAATCCAAATAAACAGTATGATCGTCCAAAAATATAACGATCATTCAACTACTTGATGTTGTGATTGATAAACACCAAAATGTAAACAAGATGGTTGTCCAAAAATATAACCATGCGAAAGTTACCAAATAAAGTATGGTTGGTACTACTTTGTAACATACAAAAAAAATGGCTGTTTGAGATAACAAATTCCGGTATCTCGGATAATTGAACTAGCTTCTTAAAAAAATCGTTACTCACTAATTTCACAATATCCGTCTTTACGGTGAATTAGTTAATACGTACGATCTACAAAAAGAACGAGGAATCGATTAAAATATATCGATTACACATCGCTCAAAAATATAACGACCGAACTTGTCAACGTTCAACAGTATTGTGGTACTACCTACTGCAGCGCCAACAGTTATAGAAATTTTATGTTCTTCAACTTTGCTTAATGGTAATTTTTCGTAAAAGTAAAAATACGTGAGCTATAGGCGAAACACCGTACTTAGGGGACTAAAATCCTCATTTGAGGGAACGCCGGCTTGGAATTTTTATGAGAATTTTGGGGGTTTATTAGAACACTTCAATATACATCTTTGCCAATTTTCAGCTTGCCCGGACCTTCGGTAAGCTCAAACCAAAATTTCGCCTTCGGTACTTGGAAGATACTATAACTTTGGCAAATTTTGAAAAAATTTATTTTTCTCTTAATTTTCCATCCTTGGCCACAATTTCAATTAATTTATTATTAAAAGCATTTCCCGTGCCCGAAAACATATATCTCCCTGCAACGAATCAATATTGTGCCATTTTAAGGGTGGGTCGTGTGTTTGTGCAAAAACTATCAACTTAACGTGAAAATGTCATAAGACCATTTTTGTAGATAATTACCTCTTCTACAAATTGTATCTAAAACTTTTTATTGTACGACTAATAAAAAACGAGATATTAAAAAAAGGCCAATTTCGTGACCTTTGACCTCGAATAACCTTTAACGCGTACATGATATCGAGGTCGACTTTTTACATATTGTTTACAACGATGTCATAAAGATGTGTACCAAAATTCAGCTAGGTGGGAATTTTTCCGAGCTGAAAACCTAATTTGACTGGACTATATGGAAGTTGGCCCCTTTTTCACGTTTATGACGTTTTGTCGGTTTAGTTTTGGCAGTCCTTAGCTAAGCTTCGAACCACCCCAGGCTGAGTTAAAGTTGGGCAACTTTGTATTTAACGGGGAGGCCGTTCAAACAAACCGACCGATTCCCGATTTTGTCGTAATTCAAAATTATTAGCTACGGAATGGTCTTAGTGCCGTTCTAGCCCGTAACAAATTAACAGTTTCGAAACTGTAAAATTAACAGCCTTTTCATAACTTTCAAACTTGGTATACATACTTTTTGTAAAAATCGAATATCCGTCGAGTTTTTTTCAAGTTTGAGTACGTGAAGTTTTTCGAAGTTATCTCATAAACAGTGCATTTCCTGAAAAATTCTATATCGGGTTAAATTTATGGGAAGAAAATTTTAAACAACATTTATAAAACTTAAAGAAATAGGCTGGAAAAGGGGGGGTGGGTTGATAAACTGCGTATTTCGGTGCATAAATTGCTACCAAATGGCTTTTCTAATAATGGGAAAAACTGGTCAAATATTGCATTCTATAGTATACTCAAGAATATTTATACACATTTCAAAACTATATTATATAATTTATTTCCATAAAAAGTTTGACTAGGATGACGAGTCTTTTCAGATATGTACTATTTTAAATTATAGTAGAAAATTAAATTATGTTGAAGTATTCCTTGTTTAATTTTATTGTAATAATTATTGTAATGCTGTAGTTTGTTGTTCTTTTTTATTTGGAATGTGACTTTGTCCCGAATAAAAAGCTGCATAATATGTGGTTCGTACAAAAACAATTCCTTACGTAATTTGTAAGCTACCCCGGAACCGCTTCTGTTGCTTACCCATAAATAGCTACATATTTTAACGAAGAATTGAATTATACATATTTTTATTCCCTTTCATAACAACAGCTCGAAAAAAAAGTAAAAAAATCCATCACTTCATTTTTTCATCCACAGGGCAGGTGGAAACTAAATATTAAAATAAAAATCTGAAATAATTGTAGGGGTTGTTTTTATTTATTTAAAGCTTTTTAGGGGACGTCGGGATAAAAATTTGATCACAGCCCAAGTAACGACTAAATTAGTATGCATGTATGGTTATCCCGAAAAAAAAACCAACTTTGATATTTTTCGTATGTGTATATTTGTAATGATATCGATTTCTAACCCTGAATTCCTTAAGAACCCTCGCACTATGGCCGGGTACATCAGCTAGTCCCTCTATAATTTATTACCATGCATCCAATTTTTTATTAAACTTCTCTAATATCTAAAAGCACCTTATTTTCGGGGACTAAAGTAAAACTAAGTGCCTTGATTTTAAGGGGAACTTCGGTACTTTGCAACGATATTTTGGCTCGTTCTAATTGCCCCTTGGGTAGCCAGGGTCTGAGGACGTCTCGTCGATTCTTTTGATTTGACACTTACGTATTTGTAACTCGGGCGCCAAAAGCTTTTTCGAAGAGAAAAACTTTAAAACTTTTAAAGCAAAAAAAAAGAATTCTGGGAAAGTTTGAAAAAATTTTATTTAAAAAAATAATATTTTACAATTTAATTGAATAACTTAATAATTTTAGAAAAAAGAAAATGATTTCAATATTTAAAATATTTACACTATAAACAAAAATTAAATTGGTACGGCACTGGTGGTCATGGACCATACATAACCTATGAATATTGACGTTTGAATGTACTTAGAAAATTAAGGTCACTATATTTTTTAACAATAACAGCTACTGAAACCTTGATTAGCAAAAATTCAACTGTATGTTCGGGACTGGTAAAGTCAGGAAGCGACTTCTTATACGGACGGTTGTCGAATCGGAAAAATTTTGGGTAAGTGATATTTCTTGATGAGAAATTATCTACTTCGGAAGTTCCTTCTCAGCAAAAAGCCTAGAAACGTAAACTTTTGCTAATCTGGACGGAGGATTTTTGTCTTTGACTAGAAACGTAACCAAAGACAGGTTTTGCTTGGAAATGTGATTATTGCCTAGAAACATAAACAATGAATCGAGTAGGATATTTCGGAACGGTAGTTCGGATCGGGCGGATTGATTCGACCACCTTCTCGAAATTTCAGTCGGCCGTTCGTGTAGAAGAGGCAGAAACTTAAGGAATCAATTACCTTGCTACCTTCCTCTATTTGCAACTTTCAAATGTTTGGTTATATTTGAAATAGTGACCTGTAATTTGCTATGCAAATAATACCTGGCTGGTATGCAACCAATCATACACCAGACATTATGTTATGAAATTTTCAAAAATGTACTATTTTTGCAAAATAAATTAATTAAACATAATAAATCTTTACAACTTATATTTACAGAAAAATTATTCTTTTGCAACAGTAACGTTAAAGCTATTTTCAGTTGAAGAACGCCAAAACGCATACCTATAGAAAGATAAATCATTAAGATAACAATTTTTGTAGTGAAGCAATGTTACCTATACAAATTCTGGGCCCTTCTCCAAACGGCAAAAAAGTAAACTGACGTATGTTATGCTTGTTTTCATCAGAATACCGTTCAGGGTCAAACTTATCTGGATTGGGAAAATAATCGGGATCTCGTTGCAAAGCATAAATAGGCACAAGCAGTTCAACCCCTTTTTTAAAGTTAAATCTGTATTTGGAATTTTATAATCTTCCACACACACTCACACACACGAGTAATGTACGAGACTGGTGGATATTTTCTCAGTGTTTCTAAAATGAGATAAAATTAGCAAAAATAAATTTATGGAACTAACTGCTGTACTTACCATGAATAACTTGATTCATGTAGGTCATTTCCATTAAACTATCATAGGACAGTTCTTCATCATACTTGTATAGTATTCCTTTTATTTCTTCTCTTAATTTATTTTGTATATACTTCTAAGTGTAACGATAATTCATAGAGGCACATAGTTAATGTAGTAGAAGATGTTTCAAAACCGGCTGCGAAAAATACGAAAGCGTGGGCAGTTATTTCTTCAATCGTAACAGCTTTTCCATCTTGGGAATTCTTTAAATCTAGCAGTTGTTGCATTATATCTTTTCTAATAACATTATTAGATTTTCTGTAATTTACAACTTCTCTAACAATATTAGTAAAGAAATTAGTCGTTTCGTTATCAAATAGTCTAATTTTTAGAAACCTTTCTAAAGATGGTTCGACAAACGCTACAATAATTTTGGCAGCTCGAAATGGTGCCATTTCAAAAATTCGTTTGCCTTGCCTTTGGAATTCCGAATTCGAATCTTCAAAACAGTTATTATTCAAACCAAAAGCACAAGAACTGATCACGTTGATGTTGTAACATTGAGCTATTTTTTGAAATCGACAACTTCGTGGTTTTTGTGTAAACGAGTTACCGCAGATTCTAATTGATAACCACATTGAAGAAACGTATCGAATATCCCTTTTATTTTGCTAGCAGTAAAAGCAGGCGATAATTTTGAGCGAATATTTTTCCATTTATCTCCACCAATGGCAAATAAATTGGCGCTAAGGAAATCGTCCTTTTCGTTATGAAAAAAATCCTCTTTCAGTGAAATATTGAAAATCTTGTTGCAAAATGTTCTTAATACATTCCGGATCCACCAAAAGACTTCTGTTTGTGGAGTAGAAAAAAGCCTTCATATTTTTTGTTTTTGCTTTTTATAAGATTATATACATTTTGCAAAATTTCTCCAAGGAGTTGTTTAAATAGTTTAAATGTTATAAAAGAAATAAATGCATTTGGCAATTTCTCTGTTGCCACGCTTCCATCATTTTCTTCTTGTATTGTTCTGTGGTTGTAAATTTTTTTACCATACCTAATAGATAACAATTAATCCTATCAGTACTGCAAGGCACAATAAAAAATACATTTCTCGATCAAAACTAAGATCTAATACACTAAAACTGAACCAAAATTATTATTATCTAATCTGCTTAATATCTGCTGCAAACGAATTAAAATATAAAAATATTATCGTGATTATTTTAAACGATACATGTCGAATACTGAGGTTCCATAAATAATTGTCAAATATAACTTTAGCAATCCAGTTTCAAAAATAGACAAGAAGGTAATATATTTACATAAATGTATTATGGGAAGTAATTAGTTGACCTTTTGTTAATACAATAGTATTATAATATTATATCTTAATCGGTAGGAGGAAATAGCCAATAAAATCTAAAAAAATTATTTTGTCCGCCAATTCTGGTGCATATAATTAAGTTTAAATAAAATTAAACTTTGTTTTTAAAAATTTATTTATTAAATTAATACTAAAATTACGAGTAGTTACAAGTCCGAAGACATAAAGAACAACTGATTGAATTGAGCTTTACAGCTCCCTTATATGTTAATATTAACAGGTGGACCCATACGGTCACAACTGGTGGCTTGCGGATTCATAGGGTGCTTTGTTTAGACAAGATGCATACATCTGTAAGAGCAAGTTCTTATTTAGATAAGTAGCGATCTCATGAAATAAAGCGGAAATGCCCAGCTGCCACATGTTGCTAAGAACAACCAAACAAGGGTACAATAAATAATTACATAACAATTATCAATGACATAACAATATTTATTCAATATCAACGTTATAAAAAAAAATAGTAATATAGAATTTCAAATATAAAAAACACATCAAGGACCGTGTCACCTTCAGCCCTAGTCACTCTTCGAATTGTTTTTACTTCGTTTTGTTCCAAGTTCAAGGCCACAACAAATTAAAAGTCCGGGAAGCTCAAGGTTTAGGAAGATGCTATCATTAATTTGTAAGTGGGGACTAATGGGACATTGCATCCGCCTGTCGCCGTTTATTATTATCTTTTCAATTGCAGTTTCTTGGGTGTTGACATATAATAGTATAATGGTGTGACTTGTTTCGATGGGAGAGCACGAAATTTAAATAGAAAGGAAAATACAACTTTTTTATTGTTTGGAAAATAATAATAATCTTCGTTATCAAATTAAATACTCTCAAGTCAACAGCAAAAAGTGAAAATAGAAACCGGCGCGGGGGGGAGCAGATTCTGGGGGTAAAATTCACAACCATAGTTTTTTCCTTTACACGCTACTACTGATGAGATCGAACAACTACATATTATTTTCCTCCCCCAAATATGCTTCATAATTTTCAAATTTGCATACCAATAAAATGGTTAATAATTTTAATTGATTTGCGATGGACATTTGAATTTGCCTCGAAGAGTTCGAAAGTAGAAAGATAAGAAGAATGTGGTTAAAAAGGTAGGAAAAAAGACAGCAAGACGGCAGACAGCCAGGGTAATTTTGCATGTTGAAAAAAAATACAATTGAATAAGAAAAATTAAACCTTGCATTATTGAAATTAGTGTAATGAATAAAGTTGTGAGTAATTAATTAATTAATTAAAGTGAATGCAACTTAAGGAGCAGAAGATCGAATTGGTATAGTCAGTGGTAAAAAAGGCATGATTGAAAGTTTCATCCGAGATCTTGATATCAACTATTTAAATATGAACAGTCTGGTAGAATTTTATAAATATGTGAAATCCAATTCCAGGTTATGAATAAAAATTTTAAGCGAGGGTACCATCGGACTTGCCGAATCGACTGGGATGGAAGCATTTTTCAGCAATGCGATGAAGGAGTCATCGAAACACCACCTGAAGAAGACATTTTAGATTCACCTTTTGAAAGAGAGAAAATTCTTCGTCGTTTTCCGTTACACTACAAATACGACATACTTGGTGGGTAAATGATAAAAATTTCTAAACAATCATTCAAATTTTAAAATTGTTAAGCAGATTTGATAACAGACCGAATAATATGGGTATGCAAGGTGAGGCTGAAGACAGCATCAGAAACGAAATCATAAATCTGAGTTTTATAGTGAACCAGACAAGTAACCAATATTAATGAAAATATTACAGCATAATATGTTTTAAATAAAGTTTTCAAGTTTCTAGGTAATTGTAATGTTTATACTGTCGTGTTCCAAAAAATGAAACCTGTGACTATTAGAAATTTTTTCCAATTTAGAGTGTTGTTTCTCTATGTAATCATTCTCCAATTTTTGTTATATCCTCAAATTATTTTAGTTTCGTTGTTCATTAGTTATTGAAATTGCTGTAATTTTAAAATAATAAAATTCCAAATTTATTTTGAAATTTATTTTTTATAATTACTCAAAATGGTAGTTTACAAAATTGTTATCTTAAAACTAAAATGTTCAACAAATTGTGTAGGGGTAGATCCTAATCAAAATGTTATTTAAATTTTAAAGCCACAATTGCGTACTATTTTTAAATCTGTGTCTGTTCTTCATAAAAAGTTTTTGCTAAATTCATTTACCTTGATACCTGTAAATTTCTGTGGGCACCCATCTTGTAAAGTTTCCATTTCCTTGAACATCTATTCAATCTTCCAGTACTTCTAAATTCCAACCTGTTTTCTCGTATTGCATCCATTCTTGGAATGTTTTTTTTAATTGACTATTTACAATTTACAATCTGCTTCAGTAAACATTCAGTAAATATTATGACTGTCATAAGTTAACTTGTGAGAGTGAGTCCTGTGACACATCCTCTTACAATCTTAATGTTACATTATTAGTGTCCATGATAACATAATAAATTAGTGTTTATAACAGAGCACACGTAATATTAAATTTAAACTGTGTCTATTCACTAAATCTTTTTTTTAGATCAGAGGGTTTGAACCTCTTTAATCTACTCACTTCTCTGCTGCTATTGTAGCCGAGTTTTTCTGTAAGTGGATTTGGGTAGTTTACGAGTCTATTATGATATGTTTCACCATACTTTGTAATCTCTTCTCTAACTGTGGGCATTCCTAGTGCATTGTGGAATTTCTCTTTTTGATCGGGATGGTTCAAATTCGAAGTTTCAGACTATATCAAAATGTTTGGTAGAATTTAGGAACTTTTGAAATTTTTAAGCCGACAGGTTTACCACTCAGGTTCTAAATTTTTGTGATTCTGGAAAATGTGTGGCTTTAGGTATTGCACGCTTATCACTTGGCAACTCATGGTGATGGTGGAAGTTAAGAATTTTTGAAATTTTGAAGCAGACGGTTTTACCACGCAGCCTCTAAATTGTGATTCAACATGAATTTTATTCATATTATGATGTATTTTCATTAATATACCTTAGGTTACTGCTCTGGTCCATTGTAAAATTCAGATTTATGATTTAGTTTCTAATGCTAACTTCAGCCACATGTATGCAAAATTTATTTCGTCTATTTAGTCTTTAGAGAGGGAATGTTAATAGTTTTTAAAAAATGCATTTGAAAAATATATTTTTAAACTAATTTTTACCAACCCATTATAATCTTTATTGTCTACTATCTACATAATTATAATCCACACATTTTTCACCCATTCATTCGAAACAATTTAGTTCTAACTTGTCATAGGACAATACAAGTTTCTTGTGCAACTACAATAAATTTAATTATAAGTGAATTGCAAACTTTTTTTAAGACAAGATTTTCTTTTCAATTTTAGCTTTGCGGGACTAAGTGGAAAAATTTCGGGAGTCTGCGATTTGAACCCGCAATACCCACGCTATAACGCAAAACTGTTGTGGTTTTATGAAAAGCTATTAGCTCAATTTGAAACGTCAAAGTACTAAACCTTTTTAATATTAAAATATTTTTTTACATCATTACCAAATATTGGTAGAAATACTCGCGGTATATTGTCTTTGCAGTATTTTAACTCGCAGTATTTTATCTTCGCGGTATTTCATCTCGGCAGTATTTTCGCCGGGGTCAAATGTTCTAGACCGTACAAGGTTTGTCTACGCATATTAATAATATCATTGTTCCATTTACAAAGTAATTATTGAAATCCTTTGCTTAGATTTTTTATCATTCCGTTTGTTTCAATTTTTTTCATTGTATAGTTAATTATAATTTCCCAAGATGCTTTAGATTTATTTATAATAACATCGATTATAATATTATGTAATTGTTAATTTTTTTGCCAAAAAGGAGCAGTTAATTCTGGTTTTGGCCACATTATTATCTTTACCCAAACCGAAACCTATCTATTCTAATTTATTGTTAATTCGGAATTTACACACTTAAATAGGTTCCTAATATTTTTTTAATTATTAAATTAATTTGTATATTGATATGAATTGCTTGAAATTGTCCTTGCCCACTGTTACAAATCGTTTATTATTGTGCGATTTGGGGGGTTAAGGTTATGAATTAGAAAATCAATACGTAGAAAAAACCATACTGAAGATAAAGAACGAAGAAGAACTAACCTGGAAATATCAAGCCAATTAAATTTTAAACAATAAAACAATATCCAGTATCAATGATGAATTTAATAAAGCAAAGAACTTCAAATTTACAAACGAGCAAAACTAACCCGTACAAAAAAATACATATAAGTACCTATTTGTTAAAAACATAGTGACAATAATAAAAGCAACATTTAAAGTAGCATTTTAATTGTGTCTAAAACACCTACAGCAGAAGAAAAAATTAAAGAAGCAACAAAAACCAAACAAACAGAAGAAAAGGGGTAGAAAATAATTTATTAAAGCCTTATTCACAACCTCTAAATTAACCGTAAAATTAGTACTTACAATTAAACGTAGAAGTTTGGTGCCATTAAACTCAATGCGGTTGTTCACAACCTCGAAATTAGTATTTAACTTAAAATTAAAATAAGTACGTAACTTAGAAGCTTGCAAGGTCCAAGCTTTTCTACGTAAATTAGTGGCCAAGTCGCTACTACGCACGCTTCGAAATCATTCAATTGACATTTGTGATTTTTAACCTAACATTTTTTTAACTTAATTACATTTAATATTCAAAATACAACGCTAATGGATCGAAATGTTTTGTTGGGCAATACGATAAAAAATCGGCCCTTAAATAGTTTGGTTATGTAGCAATAACAGCAATTTACTAGGGTCCGTTACTTTGGGCCCCCCCCCCCCCGGTTAATATTTTTACACCAAAACCTAGCACTGGGGCTCTTAGAGCTAGCACCCAAATATGAAAGCTAGCACCATTACAGTTTTTTCACAAATCGACTTTGAAACCGGGGGGGGGGCCAAAGTAACGCTAACCCCCCCCGGTTAATATTTTTACCCAAAAACCTAGCACTGGGATCCTTAGAGCTAGCACCAGCTAGCACCCAAATATGAAAGCTAGCACCATTACAGTATTTTCACAAATCAACTTTGAAACCGGGGGGGGGGGACAAAGTTACGCTAGCCCCCCCCCCCCCGGTTAATATTTTTACCCCAAAACCTAGCACTGGGATCCTTAGAGCTAGCACCAGCTAGCACCCAAATATGAAAGCTGGCACCATTATAGTTTTTCCACAAATTCATTTTATTTATATGCACCTAAACGCCTCTTCTACTGAGCATGTCTCACATTATTATTTGTAATACAAATTACAAAATTTATTTAAAATTCGAATTTAAATACTTACAAGTAATAATTTTTATTGATTTACCTACATAAATATAATGAAATAATGATACAAACAAAAATTAACATAAAAAATAAGCACAAAAATATCATAATATTAGTTACAGACTATACACAAGGAAATGACATCGAACAACGTGACTTGGAGAAATATCTTCTTTATTTTTCAATAAGTCGTACATTTCCCATTATGGCGTCTTCCATAGGTCAAAAAGTGACCCATAGAATTTGCTATAGGCTGTGAAGTTCCTTGAAAAGCAACAATACCACGAAGAAGATATTTATCACCATCTATCAATAAATGTTGCGGAATTTCTTCCAAAGTAGTTTTCAATTATAATAATCTATTAGTAATAGAAATCGGTTCTACTGCAATGTACCTTCGGTCCAAATTTATATTTCGCATGAATTGATTTTTTTTGCAAGTGTTACATGATTTTCTAATGTATTTTTCCGATAAGTTTTCTTTTAATTTGATTTCCAATTCATGAATCACATTCATTTCAATCGTTATCCACTTTAATTCAATTTTCTGAATATTTTTACAATTTTTACATTCATCATTTTGCATTCCTAGTTTAAGATTATCTAATACTTTTTGGGAAATATTAGTGATATTATCTTCACAGTTGATTTCTATTATGTTTTCTGGTAAGGGACGTTTAGGAAATTGTTCGTATAATAATTGTGCTCGCAATTTGTAAGTATGGGTGTTAACACCCTTACTTACAACTTTTGCCACTAACTTTGCAAACGCACTAGATGATTTCAAAGTTTCAATGTATTCCTTAAAAACAGATGAATCGCAATAAGCTATGCAAAATATTTGCGTTAAGGAATCTACTCCACAAGTATTTCGTAAAGTAATCAATTTGTTTAAAATTTTTAAGGGATTTAAATGAACCACATTCCCATTTCGAAGAAGCCCTATTGTGATTATTTTCTTCTTCTGCGTCCAATCAATGTTAGCTATTTCCGATTGCGGTTCCAAGTACGACTTTCGAGGTCTCTTCTTGGGAGGAACGTTCATGCCCATCCATGATTCTTCAGCCACTTTTTCTGATAATGTTTTATCTTGAATACCTCTTGAAAAACATTCTTTGCAAAATATATTAGTTTTGTATAATACAGTGCAATTGTCATTACTATGTAACAGCAATTTGCATAATTTACATTCTACGTTGCCACTTCCAATCCCCAATTGACAAGATGCACAAACATTATCAGGCATCACTGGATGATTGGATTTTGAAGAGGATTTTGTGATAGCTAAATGTGATTTG
The DNA here is from genome assembly GCA_932274525.1 of Podabrus alpinus. Classification (NCBI taxonomy): domain Eukaryota; kingdom Metazoa; phylum Arthropoda; class Insecta; order Coleoptera; family Cantharidae; genus Podabrus; species Podabrus alpinus. The sequence continues at coordinate 61,946,303 of OW026454.1, read as the reverse complement.
TTTTTATCTTGTAAATCTTCAGTCGATTCTGTCAATTGGTATGTCGAAATCGTTTCGGCTAAAAGTGTAGCGTTGATGTCATAATCAACAGCTAGTTTCATAGCCCCTTCGTAATGCCTAATATACTCTGAAACAAATTCATCCGCACGTAATGGAAGTTTTCTGTGAGCAAAAACTCTATGTTTCAGTTGATTAAAATTGCTTTCAACCGATGCCGAACTGGCGATTCTAGATGACATTGGAAAATATTTACACATAATGCTACTATATAGAGGTAAATTAATAGTTTGCAATTTTCAAAAAATCGTCTACAATAGCCGGTAATACTTGCTGGTTTCCTCTGTCACCTATTTCTTCCGGAATATTCACGCTACTTTTAACATTTTCAGAAATGCTTTTACACCACCTTTTGAAACTATTATTGTTAATTTCATTATCGTCTGCTTCTTCATCGTGATTATGTTTCACCTCAACACTTTCGATAATTTCTTCTCTATCAATATACTTGTCCAATTCTACTGTACCAGTTGATATGCGCCGAACAAGCCACTGTTTATTAATTTCGCATAATGTTGCACTGCCATTATAATGTCCTTCGGTGTCTGAATAAGCCACAGTAAACATGGCGCCTAGTATTAGTTTTAAATCGTCTATTTCTTGAGATTGTACAACTTGTCCCATACATCGAATGTAAAAAGTTCTAGTAAGTTTGTGCTGCTTTCTAAGACTAGGCCATCTCGATACCATCTTGATAAAATGTGCTACATCTAAGCGAAGAAAACATTTCGCAACATTCTCACCATTTCTAAATAGTACATTGTAGCAGTGTTCAACATATTGGTTTAGATTTTTAAAGGAAGTAAACGTGTTTGCGCAAGAGTGCATCAAAGCAAGAAACATATCAGTTACCACTTCTGATGGAATAGATCCTGCGCTTCTAAACCATACAGAAAGCCAATGTGTAATTTCTTGTATATTTTGAGAATCGCTAAGCATAGATCCAACGGAATATTCTTTTCGATTTGGGTACAAAATTACAATTTCATATAAAAATATGTGCCTCGATTTACTTCCATCGGTGTACATAATTCGTTTTACAACTGTTCCTGTGGCATCGATGGCTATTCTACTGTAATTTTGTTGGCAATATCGGCGATATACAAGAAGCTGAGAATTTGACCAAAAAAATACAAAGAACGGAGAGTTACCAATATTGCGTATAATATTTGAAAATTCTTGCATACTTTTCATTTCCTGAAGCGCATCGATTGGTTTTTCATTAATATACGCTTTTTCTTCTCTTTGCATTTTGCCACTCTTAACGTACTGAGATTGGGCATAATTTTTCCTGTATCCAATTCTGTAGTACCAAGCATGGTTTGAATTCTGCTTGATGAATATTTTTCATGTATCATTTTGTTTACTAACTTTGATCGTAAATCACCCCGAAGTGGACGTGTAAGATGTAAGATGTGCTTCTTGGTAAAGTTTCCTTTAGCAGTACAATTAACTTCTGGATTTTCATGTTGTTGTGGTTCGTTAAGCATATAACATTTCAATTTTGCTTTGCATTCTTTACACACTCCCCAAATTTGTAGATAAATTGCACCACACGAAGAAAGTTTATGTCTTTTAAAAATGAATGTATATGTAAGTTTAGACTCTTCAATTATTTTTTTGTGAATTACATTTGTCCAATTCGAATTCTTGAAGACCATTTCAGTACGATTTTCACTGTGCAAGTGCTGGGAATTTATTTTCGATTTGTCGTTTCGTTTGTGTGCAACGATAGTTTTATTAAATTCTAAATATTCACTCCACGTTAAAGAGATATTGAATTGAGTAGTAGTTGCCAATTCATCATCACAATCGTCTTCATTATCAGTAGTACTACTAGTACCATCAGTACTGTAAGATAAATTACTTAAAGGATCTACTTTGCATATAGATTCTACAACTTCTTCAACATCTTCGGAAGGGTTAAATTGTAAAATGTTCCACAAACCATAATAATTTTTTGATATAGTATAAATACCAAGTGGTGTAATTTGAATATTAAAATTTTCTAATAAATCATCTGATATCCTTTTCCAAATTATATTGTTTTTCAAAAAAAAAAAACATTTCTTCACATCATCATCATAGAGCGATCCTAATGAATATTTTTGTAATCCTTCTCTAATTAACTTAATTTGTGGTTCTGAGCGCTTTCTTCCCATTGTATTTTAGTTCGTTACACTATTATTCTACAATAATTAATAAATATATAATATATGTATTTTTATGGTTCGATAGGTTCGAATCATGAAATTGAAAGTAAAAAGTGTTAATATAAAATTGAAGAGATACTGAAGTTTCAAAAAAGTTACGGCCGTTTGAAATTTTCGGAAACTCCGAGCAAGATGCGTATGGTAACACTCAACTTTATAGCGATTTCTTCAGATTTAAATTCGATTTAGATCATCAAATGATTAAAAACTAAACTAAAGTTAGTTAAAGAACCATTTTAAAATAATATGAAATAATATGATATATTATATATGAGATAAAAAAATTCAGAAATTTCTTATCTTATGATAAATTTTTCTTCTTATGCTTATACTCGGTTTCACACTGGCGCGGATATAGGAGGCAATTGGTTAAATTACCCCCCCCCCCCCCCCAGATAATGACTGAAGCACTTTATTTGGACCAATTTCAAAATTTTGAAAAACAGAATTATTTAAATGCAAGTTGGATGGATAAAACTCCCAGCACAAAAAGGACAGTTTATGCATAAAATATGATATTATGCATAATGAAATAAGTTATCAAAACTTTAAAAAGGATGAAATAAAAAATTACACTCAGCTATTTCTTATACAACAAATTTAACATAGTGTCACACAGGCTTAAAAAATAATTAAATTTGATATTAAAAAAAAAATAATTGAAATTATAATACAAAAATTAAATCAAAATCAATTTAAAAGAAACGCAATTTAAAACTTACACAGTCTTCTCAATCGTCTTTATTCTATTTAAAATCACTTTATTAACTTATTAACTTATATTATTCACTCACACTAAACCCTTCTTGTTCACGCTAGTTGTTCGTTCTCGCTCTATACTTTGGGGTAGATGTACTCTGTGACCCGTATGTATTGATACAACTTTTGCAACTGTTAAAACTTTATTTTGCAGAACAAAAATGAAAAATTTTTTTAATCGCAGTAGCCCGTTAGGATTTTTTGACATTATATAAAACAAAATATTCTCATATAGTTTGTTATAGTTGCTTCAATCAAACATGACAAGTCTACGCGACATTCTTGTTAATAAATTTAAATCATGTGTAACTAGAGGTGATATTTTTCGGCAAGTAATGCATTTAAAAGTGACTCGAATTTATGTTTATTGTACTACAAAAAGACTTATGGACACAAGCCCTAATGAAAACCAAAAAAAAACCGGAGGAAAAAATCAGTCAGGACACCATAAGCAATTAAGATTGTACGTGAACGTATCAGACGGAATTGTGACCGCGCGGCAAGGAAAATGGCTCAAAATCTTCAAATAAACCGCAAATGTCTTTGAAAAACACTTCGTGGAGACCTTACACTAAAGCCTTACAAGAAAAAAAAAAGTTCATGGGCTTACAGATGCTACTGCAGTGAAAAGGTTCGAAAGAAGTAAGATGTTGCTATCATGGCACGGTGGTGACGAAATAATATTCTCAGATGAGAAATTATTTATTTTACAAGCGACCTACAATTCTCAGAACGATAAGATCTGCGTTGTTTCGCTTAAATATGTTCCTAAAAACAAAAAAATATGTTTCACGTTTTCAAAATGCATCATCGGAAATGGTTTGGGGTGCTATATGCAAAAGAAGACTCTGCCACTGGTATTTATAGAAAAAAGGGTTAAAGTGAATACAAAGTATTATTTAGAAGACGTTTTACAGAAACATATTGCAATGTACGGTCGTAGCTAATAGGGTTTCTCGTTATAATAAATTTTTGCAATGTTCGGGTGCACATAAAATGTACCCGTCGATAGAAATATTAAACTTTTACACCAGAGACAAATAATGTAATAATAATGATAATACCTCGGCTTTAATGTCTCGGAGTGCATGGACTTACCTCTCTCAGTCTGGGTTCGTTCCGGGACCAATAACTGTAATACTAAAATCAAATTTTGGACTCTCGGAACAGATCAAAAAAAAAAATCTTCCGTTGCAAAGACAATTATATTTTTATTACACACAATAACGTAAATAAATGGTTTATTACATAAAAAGTTCTTAATATTAATCCTATTAATCAAAATTCTTAACATTAACGAAGAAAAGCACGCGTTTATGTTGTCCGAAATTTTCACTTAATTTTACTACGAAAATAAAGTTTAATGGGGATTTACCTTTAAGAGCTCCAGGGTTTTTATTATGCATAAGATGTTTGACCATGAGATTGTTAACCTTCGACACGCCGATGGTTATTTCTTATCTTGATATGGACGGATTACTTTTCTTGGTGCGTCGTACAAACCACGTGTAGTTGAAATTCGTTTTTTGTAGAAATATTCTGAATCCTTTATGATTTCGATTGGAAAACACTTTAATACAACGTAAGTACACTTTTTATATTAATATTCACTAATTTTCGTCGACTTTGGTTAAATTTTCTGTACTTTATTTAATTATTTTTACTAGCAGCGGCCATAAAACACAACGCCATTTATAATCAATCAAACGTAGAGCGATCCCAATTGTTTTTTTTCCATCACCTCGCAAATTCATAGCGATCTTGATTTTCCGTCATTGTTTATTATTGGTCGATGCAAAAATCAATACCATTTTGACCTTCTAAGATTACAGGTCCGTATTTAGCTCATCGTGACTTGTTACAATTTTAATAAAAATAATATTTTTTTTATTTTTAGATTGGATTGATCTTCACCATTGCTTCGTGATTGGTTTCATGAATTTTATGGACATGCATTATCCGTTTTCGGTGCACTAAATAGAAACACTCCGAACTTACGTAATATTTTAACTACTTATTTAAATTTTAATGCTAACACAAATTTTATATTAATTAATCAATTAACAATATTTTGACTTTTGAATTACCTTTCTTATGACTAAACAATTTTGATTTTGTATTATAAATAAACATTTTACATAAACGGAATTAATTAAATGTTACATTAAATTATTTTTATTAACCTGTTTCAAGCCTCGCTTTTCAAATTAAATGATACTGAACTCAAATTCTTGGTGTCGGACGAAAATTTATCTGTTTGTTCAGACTTTTTGCTATTAACAATTTTTCTGAATCTTAATAAGCGTATTTCTATTGACGTAGTTCCCCAACATTGCAATATGTTACCAGCAGTTCAAAAAATGTGTGGAATATGATTGCTTCCAGCAAGACGGAGCCCCATTGCATACCGCTGGTATAGTGTACGCTTGGTGTCAAGATAATTTGACTGATTTTTTAGCTAAGAATTAATGGCCACCAAGCTTACCAGACTGAAATCCTCTGGATTTTTCCATTTAGGGATATATGCTACAACATCTTAAGCATAACAAATATCGAAATCTGGAAGAATTTAAGCAAGTTATATCAAAGTATGAGCATTAATACCACTTGATATGTAGCATGCAGCTTGTAATAGCTTTGAAGAGAGACTCTGATTAGTTGTGAAGGCAAAAGGCGAAGTAATTGAATAATTTATTGTTGTACTTACTCCTACATATAATTCCAATGTATCATTAAAAAAAAAGTTAAATTAGTTCAAAACTTTTGAAAATATAACCAAAATCATTTGTATCAATACATACAGGTCACACTGTATTTAACCGTAAGTCCAAATTGCCAACCTCTGTTTTACACTATTACAGGATTACCATCCTACAGGACTAAACGGTAAGTGACCATAATATAATGTTAAAAAATAGATGGCATGCTAAGTCTGGCAGAGGTACAGTGACATTATTGGCGATTTACATTCAGCGAAGATTTAGAGGTTTAGATAATTTAGATAAAAGATTTAGATAAAAGGTTTAGATTTCAAACTACATATTAAATCTAAACGTAACTCAACGTAAACTTCAGTTTTCATCGTTTTCCTGCAAAAAAATATCAGGCGGTATCAAAATAATATCAGCGCCCCCCCCCCCCACTTTGTCTGGCTGCGTCACATTTTCTGCAACTCCCCTAACAAATACAACGTCACAAAAGCTAGACCCCCCCCCTCCAATAACAAAAAACAAATAAATACAAGGACGATCTATTTAAAATAAAATTGATGAACTGCGAACGTCGCGTTTCCTTAGACCCTCCCTCTTGACATATCGTCAGGCTAAGGAATACCCCCCCCCCTCCTCTCTGTTTGTAAACGTATTTTTTGAATAATCCCTTAATTGCCAATAATTCATTATTACAACCTTCATTATCAGTACCCGTTTCAGTGTTAGTACGAATAATAATAAATTACTGTAAAATATTTTTGAATTCGGTATTTTAATATCAATTTAATATTTTTTTGTAACATATTGTAACATGATAACCAGCAGTGTGGTGTAAACTTTACACCGGGTAAATTTACTAAAAGAAAAAAAGTTTATAACAACCTAAAACTGCTACATATTTTAGAAATATGTATTTTAATTTTGCGTTTTCTCAACCGACATAAAATTATTTATTATTAAATAGGTTGAGGAGTGGGGGTGGTGGGGTGTACATGAGTAACATGTTTTATATTTTATCTCCCACTTAGAATTATTACGTGAAAATTATTTTAACTGATATCGATAAAACACGTACAAGGCAAGTACCCCTTCATAATTCTATCACTCCGCCCGATAATAACGTCTATATTAAAATGATTGAAATTTTTAAGTACTCCGTGCAAGATGCCTCATAAAACTCCAAATTTAAAAATTCGATTTTATTAGATAAAAATTTAATTTAGATCATCAGATAAATAAAACAAAACAAAAAAAAATGAGAAAAATATTTTTTTAAAGCAAAGTTTTACTGACGGCGATATGATAGATCAAAACTTTATTAAGAATATTTCAGTGCTGAAGACCAATCTGAAATTTGGTACAGCTATATTAACAAAAATAATTATTGTAGAATATAAAAAACCGCGGATAAGCAAAATTTGTTTACAATATTTTGATCGTTATTTTGAAAAATGGCGGCGATAAACCAGCAACGCGTGCGCAGTAGAAGAGGCGTTTAGGTGCAAATAAATAAAATGAATTTGTGAAAAAACTGTAATGGTGCTAGCTTTCATATTTGGGTGCTAGCTGGTGCTAGCTCCAAGGATCCCAGTGCTAGATTTTGGAGTAAAAATATTAACCGGGGGGGGGGGCTAGCGTTACTTTGGCCCCCCCGGTTTCAAAGTCGATTTGTGAAAATACTGTAATGGTGCTAGCTTTCATATTTTGGTGCTAGCTAGTGCTAGCTGTAAGGATCCCAGTGCTAGGTTTTTGGGTAAAAATATTAACCGGGGGGGCTAGCGTTACTTTGCCCCCCCCCGGTTTCAAAGTCGATTTGTGAAAAAACTGTAATGGTGCTAGCTTTCATATTTGGGTGCTAGCTGGTGCTAGCTCTAAGGATCCCAGTGCTAGATTTTGGTGTAAAAATATTAACCGGGGGGGGGCCAAAGTAACGGACCCAATTTACTAGACCGAAATACTTAGTTCCAAACATTGACACTAGATGGAGTCACACTAATTTGCACGTTAGTTTAGGCATTGTGAATGCTACCAAAACATTAATTTACGTTCAAATTTATGTATTAATTCTAAGTTTAATTTAGAGGTTGTGAATAAAGCTTAACTGGGAAATCATGAACAATTACAATAAAAAAAAAATTAAAAAAAATCAAATTAGAAAATTAAAACAATCAATAAGAAAAGATACAACGTCACAAGAATATGAAAAAGAAATTATTTTAAATTATCAAAAAACAATGAAGCACAGAAATTTAAGTCACAACAAGTTTGTTATTGTAAAGTAACCTTAGTAGAATTAAAAAAAAAACGAAACAAGAAAATGGTTAATATCGATAATAGAAAAAAGGGTAAGTGATTGGAAATGGCCCTCAAACGACGATTTATCCCTTTATGACAAAGAAGAAATTAAACAATAATCAGGGAAGTTTATACTATCTTTACTTTAAATATAAATTCTGTTTTTTATCGAAAGTTCTCTCTTATAATTTAATAGCTATTTACCGGTGAGAAACTAGCCGGAACGAGCCCGAAGGGCAAATTCAGGTAGCTAGCAAATTACGTAAAGAATTGTGTGAACCACGTATGAAGTATCCGAAAAAAAAACAACAATCTATATTAACTATTACAATTTCTATGAAATTTCTCTAATATCTAAAAGCACTCTATTTTGTGGAACTAAAGTAAAACTAAGAGGTTTAATTTTAAGAGGAACTTCTGTATTTTTATTTGCAGAAAACTGGTACTTTCGTAATAGTAATGCCAAAGCTATCTTCAGTTGAAGGACACCAAATCGCATACCTGCAAAGATAAACTTTGAGATAAAATTTTTTGGAGTGAAACAATTTTTACCTATACAAACTCTAGGTCCTTCTCCAAATGGCACAAATGTAAATTGTGATATATTCGGCTTGTTTTCATCTGAAAACCGTTCAGGGTCAAATTTATCTGGATTGTTATAAAAATCGGGGTCCCGATGTAAAGCATAAATTGGTATAACCACTTCACTTCCTTTTTTTATAGTAAAATTTGTATTCCGAATTTTATAATCTTCAACACACACTCGAGTAATGTATGGGACTGGCGGATATTTTCGCAGAGTTTCTTAAATAAGATAAAACAAGAAAAATTAATGTTATGGAGCTATTTCTGTACTCACCATGAATTACTTGATTCATGTAGGTCAATTCCGTTAAAGATTCATAAGACAGCTTTTCATCATATTTGTGCAGTACTCGCTTTATTTCTTCTCTTAATTTATTTTGCACTTCTAAGTGTAACGATAATTCATAGAGGCACAGAGTTAATGTGGTCGAAGATGTTTCAAAACCGGCTGCAAAAAATACGAAAGCGTGGGCGGTTATTTCTTCAATTGTAACAGCTTTTCCATCTTCGGAATCCTTTAATTCTATAAGTTGTTGCATTATATCTTTTCTAGTAACATTATTTGATTTTCTGTAATTTACTACTTCTCTAACAATATTGGTAAAAAAATTTGTCGTTTCCTCATCAAATAATCTAATTCCTAGAAACCTTCCTAAAGATGGTTCGACAAAAGCTGTAATAATTTTAGCAACCCGAAACAGTGGCATTTCAAAAATTCGTTTGCCTTGCTTTTGGAACTCCGAATTTGAATTTTCGAAACAATTACTGTTCAAACCGAAAGCACAAGAACTGATCACGTCGATGCTGTAACGTTGAGCTATTTCTTTGAAATCGATAACTTCGTGGTTTTTGTGTAAACGAGTTACCGCAGATTCTAATTGATAACCACATTGAAGAAACGTATCGAATATCCCTTTTAATTTGCTAGCAGTAAATGCAGGCGATAATTTTGATCGAATATTTTTCCATTTATCTCCACCAATGGCAAATAAATTGGCACTTAGGAAATCGTCCTTTTCGTTATGAAAAAATCCTCTTTCTGAGAAATATTGAAAATCTTGTTGCAAAATGTACTTAATATGCTCCGTATTCGCTAAAATATACTTCAGTTTGTGGAGAAAATAATAACCTCCAATTTTTTTGTTTTTGGATTTTAAATTATTGTATGTAATCCGCATCATTTCTCCAACGTGTTGTTCAAATATTTTAGATGATAATATAGTAAAGATGAAATTTGTTCCATAATTGACTTCTTGGTGTTTTCTCTGATAGTACATTGTTTTACCACAATAAATAATAATTAATCCAATCAATACTGCAATGTACAATAAGAAATCCATTGCGGTTCACAGCTAAATTCAACTAAACCAATACTGAACTGCAATAATTATTAATTATCACTTGATCTGAACCACTATATTTTCCCGGAACGATTGAACTTATATGACTATAATAATATTATTGCACTTTAATCTTCAATTAATTGATTTATAAAACTTGAAATTAGTATGCAATTTGAAATTACACAAGTGCGTAGATACCACGATTGTTGCATAATTTAAAACTGGATGGCTAAATCTTGCTAGCGCACTTACCTATCGATTATTCCGTAATCAATTCCCGAATATTAATTATTTTATTTGATCTTATCGTACAAAAATATAATTTTTAAATTATGTTTGTGTTAAATATGTGTGTTTTTTAAAAACAGAAAAGATAAAAGTAATAATAATATCCTGTTTATTTATATAAAATAGTACAAAAAGATTACATTAAGAAAAACTACAAATTATTGCACAGCATATAACATATATAAAAAATTTAAAATCAATATTATAAATCTTGAAATTATTACTGGCCCACTAACATCAACTGATGGAATTTAATGCTGGTGTAGTTCTTAATTGCCTCGGCAAAAATATGTAGTAATTACATCGTAAAATTAATGGCAATGGGTACTAAAAGTTATATTCTCGCAAAACATTATGTAAATTAATAATTTTCCATTGATGATGCAATCAGGAAATGCCAATGTTAATTTATAATTATTTTATTTCATTGTCGATTAAGCTATTTGAACATCCTAGAAAATTCTAGAAGCATTAGAATCGCTAATGCTACAAAAATTGTTAATTACATAAAAGGAAGGTAACAAACGGATTTCAGTCAGTATTAATAAAGTATTCTTAGGGCCGGTTTCAGCAACCTTAACCTTAACCTGTGTTAGTTAACACAAATTAAAAATAATCCGTTGTTAAATTTTGAATGGGTTGTAGCAACGTTTTCTAATATGTAATTAGTTAATCTCGGATTATGTGTAGAATAGTTATGGTGGTACTCCTGAAACGACAACAACGCCTACTTTATACTATGCAAGTAGTTCCATGGTAGTTCGATTAGTTCGAAAATTATCAACAAGTGAGGTTTATAACCTATATATTCTGTGAATACAGTTCATATTATTTATTTTACTGAAATGGCACAGAAAAGAACAAAAAATTATACTGATAAGTAGAGAAGGAAGTTGCCGATGAACATGTATGTATTGTTTTAAATTTTGGGATTCTGGCGTCCGTTCCAACTGTGCGACCGCCTATGTTCAATCTTTTTCACAATTACTTTGATCCAGGTTTGTTATGAAAATCATTTTGTAATTCGTGATTCATGACACTTTATTTATTTAGGAGCCAGTGGTTCAGGAATTGGTGCAGAACAGAATTTCGATTCGATTCAAAGCGAGGAACAGGAAATTCTGGAAATGGAGGCTGTAATTCCTGTGCCGGTGCAGACCGCTCGACGCAGTCGAAAAAGAAGGTACGTTGCCACACAGCAACCAAAAAGGTCCAAGCTTTCGAACAAACAAATAAAGCGAAATATTTTAATAAATAAATTGAAAGAAAGCCAATTAGCAATAATGTGTCGACAAAACCAATTGCGGGTAATGTAAAATTACGTAATATCGATAAATAAATTGTTAATTTGTTAATAACTGAATTTTTTTTCTCAAAAAGTACTCGGGTGCTCATAAAAAAATATTAAAAGGAGGTTAGGTTTTTGGTAATTTAACTTTAATCACTGGTCAACTAGTAATTATATACTTTGGGTATTTAACCTGTGTTAAGCATAAATTAACGTTGCTACAACCCAAACTACAGATTTAATCTATGATTACGCTAATCATTGATTAAATTTAACCTGTGTTAAAAATTATATTGCTAAAACCCTAATCGGACTTAATCTATGATTAAATATTTAATCTATGATTAAATTCCTACATTAAAGTTGCTGAAACTGGGCATTAGTCGTCATAATGTAACGTTAAATAATTATTCAATAAGTATTTGTTAAGTGTAATTATGTAATTATAAAAGTAAAACAGAAATTCTGCAAAGTAAAAATTATTGTGTGAAAATTAAATTAAATCAAGAAAATTTTAAGTGTTTTTTTTATTAAGTGTAAAAGATCAACTATCATTACTGGCGCAGTCGCTAAAGGACCGAAATTTTTTGGAAAAATTGGTACTCAAATCGTCTGAAATTTCCAAGAAACCACGGAAACTGCAAAACAACCGATTTCAATTGAAGTGAATTAAAAACGTCACAACGGTTGGAATCAAACCTAGCTTAAGAAAAAATACGGATAAAACTGGCCGTAAACCAACCAATTGGAAGTGAATTAAAAACGTCACAACATTTGGATTGGAACAACAGTGGATTAAAAATGCCACAAACCCTAATTTTAAGAAAAACAACAGTGGATTAGCAACGCCGCAAATAATTTTAAGAAAACAACCCTAATTTTAAGAAGACAAATTTAAGAAGATATATTATGAAGACATTAATAAAAACGTGAGTAAAAGCTCAAATTAAAAATTCCTAAATCCTAATATTAAAACCTATAATTAATTAAAATAATTAAATTGAAAATAGTCATATAAGTACGCGAAAAAATTTAAATAAGCAATATTTTACATTTTATATTTTATAATTAAATTACATCACATAATAATAAATACCTATTCATAATTCTATTTTTATACCTAAGTTAAATGAACTAACAATTCTACATTACTCGACAAGTTATCTTATTTAATTTAAATAACTCTATACAAATAAATTTAAATCAAATCCAGAATAAAAATGTCAAATTTCCAAAATAGTACATCAAACTTTCATAAGTCAAACACATATTTTCAAAATAATAATTCAAATTTCCAAATGAAAGATCTAACAAGAACATCGACTTTTAATTTGACACCTACGGAAGTTCATTGCAATAAAATTACAATCATCAAAACGATGCAAAATAACTCGCAAGCATTATATCACGAAAATGTAAGCACACAAAAATTTGATAACTATGAACAAAATTTCCCAAATATTAAACAAAATTATGAAAATCAATACTACCCAAATTCTGAATCATCCGAAAATTTTGAACAAAAAATGCAAACGTTACGGAACCAATTTTTAAAACTATATCAAGAATATCAATTAATTAATCAAAATTTCGAGACAACAAAATCGGAAATTGATAAAAAAGCATTACGAAATTTTGATGAACCAAAATCATAAAAAATTTATTTTACTGGAAAAAACAATTTTAGAAAATCAAAAAATAAGTCAATTAAAGGAACAAGAATCACCTTTTCAATTAGAAGAACAAATTTTACCAATTCCATTAGAAGAGCAAAATTTTGAACAAACTTTCCTACAAAATTATGAAAATCAATGCTACCAAACGAAAAAATAACCGGAAATTTTCACTTAAAACCATTTAAAGTAACAAAAAATTTAAACATAATCGAAAACTACCATTTGCCATCACAACCGCATGATTTGATAAACTCTTTAAAACCCAAAATTTTTAGGAAAAACAAAATTTTCAAAAAAAGTAATTTAAACATTAATCTTATGAGCAAACAAATTTTAAAATTCCCAACCAACCAAAACTTTAGACGAAATCGTTTTAAAACTCAAGAATCAATCAAAAAATGTGAACCCTTAATAGCTGACAGTGTTAATGAATTACGAATACTACAAAACCAAGTTTCAAAATCCAAACTAATAATAAAACAAAATTTAGACTCAACAAAATTAGAAATTGACAATTCAAATAATAATACTAGTATCAGTCATGCTGATCATTCAAAATTAAATTTTAATAATATTGAGACAAATAATTTATTGTTGAAATTAAATAATTCTAAAACTCTTAACCAAAGTCATAAAAAATCAATATTGCTTCAAAAGACAATGTCAGAAAACTTACAATCAAATCAATCAAAAGATCAGAATTCAAAATTACTTGAATTAACTCATTCACATTCAGTGCATATCAAAAGACAAAATTCAGCTAGAAATATTGAACACATAAATAAAATTAAATAAAGCGGAAATAATTCGTGTATAAGCCAAAATTGGTACAGTTGTAGGGGAAGGTGTCCTTAACAACATACTAAAAGTACTGAGGGGTGGGGGTGGAGCTAAGGGTGGGGGGGTCTCGAAAGGTCCCTTTTTTCAATTTTTCGTTAATAACTCAAAAACCACTGCTTCTATCAAAAAAATGTATATATACTAAATTAATCTACATACAATTCTCTACAATAAAGATTCTCTACACTTTTTTGATAGGATCAAAGCTTAAGGAAATATGGAGGGGTAAATAGAAAATTAAAAAAAAAGAAGTTTTTATTAAACATTAAATTTCGTCGAAATCTAAATTTTCATCATCATCGAAGCAATTTTGGACGGAGGCTCCGTTAGTACATGAGTCGATGCAGCCGCAGGCACTGGAGCAAGCAATCCCTGCTTTGCGGCAACCGCAGAGCACCCCACACCCAGTCGTGCATCGGCAAGATATCTTGTTCAAAACGGAGTCGGGTGCCACAAGGTCGTTCGTTTTAACTGCGTAAAGGATCCCATCTTCTCCCTTCACCCAACCCCATTGGATGGGTGGTAGGGGGTTGCCGAGCCACTGTTGTACCTGTAAGGAAGTAATGATACCAACGTAAGTATTCATTACAAACTAATATTTGTAAGGTAAAGAATAAACTATATGTAAATGAATTTACCTGTAGATATACTCTGAGCGAGTGTTGCTTTGAAGCTCCTCTGGTGGGAGGAAGAGTGGCCATGTCTGATTTGGGCTTCGTTGACGCCTTCAAAAACGCCGAGTGCCTATGTTTGTTCAGATTGTTTTGATGTGCAGGCGCTTTGTATACAGCCAAAAAGAGCTTCTCGCCAGCCTGTTCAATATCCTCAGGTGATGCTAAGGGATCTGTGAATATTGCTGAAATGTCTTGAGTGAGGGCAGGGTTTTCTGTAAAAAGTTTAGCGATTCCTACTTTACTTTTTCCATGTATGTCGGTGGTGTCGCATCCGGAGAAACTATGAAGAAGGAGAATCGTTTTGGAAATTGGAAGCTGTTGAAGTTGTCGCACTGAGAACAATTTGGTCTCCACATTCCCACGGCCTGGCTTCATGAAGTAGATATTGATAGATTGTGGTGCCAATCCCATGAGGAGAACTATCAAGTCTACATCCTCCGCAACTATTGCTACAGTTGGATGTACAGCAGCTTTATCCAACCCACACCTCACAATAGTGCTGTCAGCATCCCCTGTAGCAACAGCTGTTTCTATCCCGGCTGCTGCCATTTTCTCACTGAGCAAGTGAATCAGCTTTGTTCTGTTTCTTTCATTAGCAAGAAAATGCTCTTGTTGAACTGTGATAGTCGTGATTTCATGAAAGTTTATGTCAACAGAAGTTTTTGTGAGCGCTCTTCGCTTCTGCTCTGCTCGTTTGGTGCTGTTGTCATCACCATATCCATCAAATACCACCGAACAATTTTTACCGTAATGTTTATGTACGTAGGCAATGTACTGATGGCAAATTGATAATATGTTGGAAAACTGTTTCCATTTCATGCGATGGAGTAGGAAACCACCGTCTACCACATTGAAGCTGTGGGTGAGATCCACAGTTACGTTGTCCTCTACAGGCAAAACATCATAGAGTGATGATTTTTTCCCTTTTCGCATTCCGCCCTCGCTGAACAGGGCCAGGGGGTATAGAGTTAATTCATATGTCAAAAGCTCTTCTACATCTTTATCGTCCTTTTTTGATATGACAATTCTTTGGAAAATTGACAGAGGGAAATTTAATACAAAATACGTCAGGATACGCGAAAATCCCGTATATTTAAAAAAAACTGTTTTTTTTTAAATTTTCTATTTACCACCTCCATATTTCCTTAAGTTTTGATCCTATCAAAAAAGTGTAAAGAATCTTTATTGTAGAGAATTTTATGTAGATTAATTTAGTATATATACATTTTTTTGATAGAAGCAGTGGTTTTTGAGTTATTAACGAAAAATTGAAAAAAGGGACCTTTCGAGACCCCCCCACCGTTAGCTCCACCCCACCCCTCAGTACTTTTAGTATGTTGTTAAGGACACCTTTCCCTACAACTGTAACAATTTTGGCTTATACACGAATTATTTCCGCTATTTGGTATTTTTTGGTCTTCGTTGCCTGGACTAAAATAATTACAAAAGAAAACATTTTAGAAAATTCAAATTATTTTCAAATAAATCCCAACAAATTTTCAAAAAACGAAATCTAGTTAAAAAACTCAAATACGTAAATAAAATTTTGATTAATAACAATAAGGGAAATCATTTTAAAAATATCAAATTATTTATAAATAAATCAAAACAAATTTAAAAAATCAATAACCGAAAAAGGAAAAAATTAAATAACCATCAACAATCAATAATCCAACCAGAAATTCAAAATTTAAAGCCATCGGAATTAATTAAACCACCCTACTTAAATTTGACAAATTTCAAAAGACTAGACTTAGATAAAAACCCTAAACACGCAAATAAAAACCCGAATAATGAATATAAAATAAAGCATTTTAAGATTTTCAAATTCTTTATAAATAAATCATTACAAATTTTAAAAATCGACAACCGGAAAAGGAAAAAATCAAATAATCACTATATTGATCAATATTCACTTTTGGTACCTCCAGAAAACCAAAACGGCAAATTTTCTTTTTCACGCAATTCCACAATACACAATTTTTAAATAATAAAAATAAAACTTAAATAATTCCAAATTTTTCAAAATTTCAAATTTTACATATTGCAATGTTGGGGAACCACGTCGATAGAAATACGTTTATTTAAGATTCAGAGAATTTGTTAATAATAAAAAGCATGGACTTGTCTGAACAAACAGATAAACTTTCGTCCGACACCAAGAATTTGAGTTCAGTATCATTTAATTTGAAAAGCGAGGCTTAAAACAGGTTAATAAAAAAATAATTTATAATGTAACGCTTAATTAATTCCGTTGATATAAAATGTTTATTAATAATACAAAATCAAAATTGTTTAGTCATAAGAAAGGTAATTCAAAAGTCAAAATATTGTTAATTGATTAATTAATATAAAATTTGTGTTAGCATTAAAATTTAAATAAGTGATATAAAAATATTACGCAACGTTCGGAGTGTTTCGATTTAGTGCACCGAAAACGGATAATGCATGTCCATAAATTTCATGAAACCAATCACGAAGCAATGATGAAGATTAATCCAATCTAAAAATAAA